>CM052648.1:166373975-166550487 GCA_028533165.1 Leontopithecus rosalia | reverse complement strand
TCAAACCTTTTTTCAAAGTTCTTAGTTTCTTTACATTGCGTTAGAACAAGTTCTTTTAACTCCCAGAAGTTTCTTATCATCCACCTTCTGAAGCCTACTTCAGATAATGGGACACAGTCCTTTTCCATCAGGGCTTGTTCCATTGCTGATAAGGAACTGCAATCCCCTGTAGAGAGAGAGGGATTCTGATTTTGGGTATTCTCAGCCTTTTTAGGCTGGTTTCTTCCCTTTATTATGAATTTATCCATCTGTTGTCTTTACAATTACCGCCTTTCTAATTAGGTTTCTGAGTGGACACCCAGTTTATTGATTCCCAATGCTAGAATCCAAGCAACCCACTGCACCGGCCAAAACAGCAGTGATAAGGCTGATGGTGCTCCTCTGCCTGGGAATCTCCGGTCTGGCTTCCTTCTTGAGTCCGTAACAAGCGGCTCTGCCTTCCCAGAGCTCCAAGCATTAGTCAGTAGGGGAACTAAGCACGTCCACTCTACACGAAGAGCTGCCGCGCTGAGACGCCGGCAAAACCGCTGCGCTGGCCACAAGAGTCGTGCTGGCGACCTGTGGGGCTTCTCCACTGGGAATCTTCTGGTCCATGAGTGACGAAAATTCGTCTGAAAGTGTGGCATCCTCTAGTTCTCTGGGCTATCACTGGGAGCGACAATCCCGAGCTGTCAGCGATCAGCCATCTTAGATCTCGATCTAGATGGAGTTTCACTCTTGTAACCCTGGCTGGAGTGTAGTGGTGCAACCTCAGCTCACTGCAACATCGGCCTCCCAGGTTCACATGATTCTCCTGCCTCAGCCTCCTAATTAACTGAGATTACAGGCACCTGCCACCACACTCACCTAATTTTTCTAGTTTTTGTAGAGACAGGGTTTCACCATGTTGGCCAGGCTGATCTCAAACTCCTGACCTCAGGTGATCCACCTGCCTCAGCCTCCCAATGTGCTGGGATTATAGGTGTGAGGTACCATGCCTAGTTTATATCATCCATTTCATTGTGTGTAAATCAAGATCACTAATAGAGTTGTAACTTGAACTGTTTTACAAAATTAACCATTAAAAATGTATTTGTTATACATGTTCTATGTTAGTTTTATATTTCCCTCTTTTGGCTTCAGATAGATAAATCTGACATTGAATAGATAGAGTAAGTGATAAGCAGGAGGAGGCAGAGAAAGGCTGAGCTGTCCACTAGTAAATTATTATCTTAATGAAGGCTGGCATTTCTTTCTGAGCTTGTCTGATAGATGACAAGCAACTATATTCTAAAATTGGCTTTGTCAATTCATCCTAACTGAAAGCAAAACATTTACTGCAATATCTGGGTCTTTACATTTTCATATTTTGTAACAGTTGAAAAGTTCCAGTTGTTGGATTATTTTTGATGACTGGGTTATTCATTTCAGCTATTTAGGTCTGTTTAAAGTAGAAAGGAATAGAATCAAAAACGTGGGAAGACTGTGAATTTACATTTTCATCTGAACAGTTACTGAATGTGAATATTTTGATAAAGTTTGCCTATAGGAAAAAATGATGATCTGTATGTGTTCAGTTCTTGGGTTCACCAAAATAATTTATTTGTAGGCAGGAGAAACCAATGCTTTTATAATGTGATTTGAAGGATTCTAAGAATCAAACTCTGTGAAAATATTACTCAATTTCCTTTGACATACAAGACAAGGTTAGATTTCTGGTAGAAATTAGAATATATCTTTATAGTTGTTTTAATCACATTTCTAATAATCTTTTAAAATATGACTATCTTCTAGGGAAGTAGCATATTAAGTTCATGATAATTAAAATTATCAAATCAGCGCCTCTTATTAAGATAATGTAATTTTGTCATATGTATATTATGAGTAATTATGTAGCTTAGAGGTTTGCTAATAGTTCCCAAGACCTTGAGGCGGGCTGGAGAACTGGGCTTGGACACTTCCTAGCCAGTAAGAGTGGTCACATTCAAGTACAGGACTGTTGAGTGAAGATCCTGCTGCTCCTACCAACAGACACAGACACTGTGGATTGCCTTCTTGACTCACAATACTTCTAGGGTTATCCTTGCCATGGCTACTCTATGAACTGGATATGGATTCTACTGATTCCCCACCAAAAATAACACATCGCCATGGCTGTTTATTTTATTGGGCTCTGAGTCAATGTCTGGGACAGGTGCATGAGATTGGTGGATTCTAGTTTCTAAGCACACCCACTAACAGCAAGAGAGACTTAGGAAACCAGAGTCCAAAATTTCAAATTCTGTTTTTGGAAGTAGGCATTTTGTTATAGTAGAAAAAAATACAAGTCATGTTAATGAGGAGTAAAAAAGAAAATAGTAAAAGGTTTTCAACATCACCAACCTTGGCTGTTCAATATTAGTATAATTATTTGTTCTTTTATTTAGATTTCTAAAATCATGCATTTTTTCTAATGTAATGCAATTATATCTTATACAATCAAATACATTTTAGTCTTCTCATCAAAAGGGTTAACGCGTATTACTATAAATTATCAATTTAATACTATAATCATCCAGTCATGCTCATTAAAATCTTGCTTTTGTTAAAAGGTTATCTTAATGTTACCAACATATACTCTTTATTGAATAAAAAGAAAATGTAATGTACAGAAGAGGGAAAGTATTTGCCTTTATAGCTATGAATATGACACAACAAGAAAGGAAATATGAGTTAATGCTCATAAGTCTTCATTTTTCAATTGTCAATAGATCATAGTTATATTTCATTACTTGGTTTGCTAATCACACCCTGAGTCCTGTACCATAGCCAACAGTTCAGCTCTTAAGTTTTTGCCCTGTGAGGTAATGTATGTATCTATATATCTTCATCAATTTTTAGCACCTTTATTGATACATAAGTAGCAAATATAGACTGTATATATTTAAGGTTTAAAATTGATGTTTTGATATATATATATATATATATAGTAAAATAATCACCATATTGAAACTAATTTATGTATTTAATCTCTTCACATGATTACTTTGTTTGTGGTGAAAACTCTTAAGATTTACCTTCTTTTAGACATACACTATACAATAATGTTAGTTAAAACCACATTTATATACATTAGATCTCCAGAACTCATTCGTCTTGCATAACTGAAATTTCATACCCTGTGACAAACATCTCCCATCTCTCCCTATGCCAAGCCACTGAAAACCGCTATTCTCTATGTTGCGGTGAATTTAAAATATGCTATTTTAGATTCCATGTGCAAGTGAGATTACCACAGTATTGCTCTTTTTGTGTCTAGCTTATTTCATCTCACATAATTTCCTCCAGATACATCTATGTTGTCACAAAAGGCAGGATTTCCTTCTTTTTTAAGGCTAAATATTACTTTGTTACATGTTATATAGAATGATTTTTAAAAATCTGTTTGTCAACATTTAGGTTATTTTTATATCCTGGCTATTGTCAATGATGGGGCAATTAGCATGGGGACATAAATATCTCTCTGAGACACTGATTTTTTTTTTAATTTTACTTTAGTTGCATACTTTTTCTGGCATTTTTCCCCATATTATCCCGCCCTACTCCCCACTGTCTCTCCTCTAATCCCACCCTGCACCCTGTGTGTGATGCTTCTCTCCCTGTGTCCATGTGTTCTCATTGTTCAACACCCACTATGAGTGAGAACATGCAGTTTCTGTTTTTTCTGTTCTTGTGTCAGTTTGCTGAGAATGATGGTTTCCAGATTCATCCAAGTCCCTACAAAGGACATGAACTCATTGTTTTTTATGGCTGTGTAGTATTCCATAGTGTATATGTGCCATATTTTCTTTGTCCAGTCTGTCATTGATGGGCATTTGGGTTGGTTCCAGGTGTTTGCTATTGTACACAGGACTGCAATGAACATATATGTGCATGTATCTTTATAGTAGAATGATTTATAGTTCTTTGGGTATATACCTAGTAATAGAATTGCTGGGTCAAATGGAATTTCTATTTCTAGATCCTTGAGGAAGTGCCACACTGTCTTCCACAATGGTTGAACTAATTTACACTCTCACCAACTGTGTAAAAGTGTTCCTATTTCTGCACATCCTCTCCAGCATCTGTTGTCTCCAGATTTTTTAATGATCACCATTCTAACTGGAGTGAGATGGTATCTCAATGTGGTTTTGATTTGTATTTCTCTAATGACCAGCGATGATCAGCATTGTTTCATATATTTGTTAGCCCCATATATGTCTTCTTTTGAAAATGTCTGTTCATATCCTTTTCCCACTTTTGAATGGGTTTTTTTTCTTATATATCTGTTTTTGTTATTTGTAGATTCTGGATATTAGCCCTTTGTCAGATGGGTAGATTGCAAAAATTTTTTCCTATTCTGTTGGTTGCTGGTTTGCTCTAATGATTATTTTTTTTGCTGTACAGAAGCTCTGAATTTCAATTAGATCCCATTTGTCTATCTTGGCTTTTATTGCCAATGCTTTTGGTATTTTGGTCATGAAGTCCTTACCTATGCCTATGTCCTGAATGGTTTTGCCTAGGTTTTCTTCCATGGTTTTTATGGTGTTAGGTCTTATGTTTAAGTCTTTAATCCATCTGGAGTTAATTTTAGTGTAAGGTGTCAGGAAGGGGTCCAGTTTCTGCTTTCTGCACATTGCTAACTAGTTTTCCCAACACTATTTGTTAAACATGGAGTCCTTTCCCCATTACTTGTTTTTATCAGGTTTGTCAAAGATCAGATGGTTGTAGATGTGTGCTGTTGCTTCTGGGGCCTCTGTTCTGTTCCATTGGTCTATGTCTCTGTTTTGGTAATCAAACCATGCTGTTTTGATTACTGTAGGCTTGTAGTATAGTTTGAAGTCCTGCAGTGTGATGCCTCTGGCTTTGTTCTTTATGCTTAGGATTGTCTTGGCTATGCGGGCTCTCTTGTGATTCCATATGAAGTTTAAAGTGGTTTTTCCCAATTCTGTTAAGAAGGTCATTAGTAGCTTGATGAGGATGGCATTGAATCTATAGATTACTTTGGGGAGTATGGCCATTATTACAATATGAATTCTTCCTAACCGTGTGCATGAAATGTTTTTCCATCTGTTTGTGAGACACTGATTTTAATTACCTTGGCTGCATACCCAGAAATAGATTTGCTGAATAATAAGATATTTCTATTTTTAATTTATTGAGAAAACTTCACACTGTTTTCTTTAATGACTGTGCTAATTTACTTTCCCACCAACATTGCACAAGCATTTCTTTTTATCCATATCCTTGTCAACACTTACCTTTTGTCCTTTTGATAATAGACATTCCAACAGGTGTAAGCTGATAATCTCATTGTGGTTTCTTCTCTCTTAAGGGGTCTGAATTTTTATTGTCCCTGACTATTTAAGGTGGTGGGTTTTTTTTTAAAGGTATACCATTTCACTTAGCATCAGAAATATAAACATCGCATTATTAATGTACACTCTCTAAGAAGCAGACCCAGACTCTAGGATTCAAGTAAAAGTAGTTGATTTAGAAAATGAAATGATTAAGGAAGTAGGGAATTAATAATAGAATGAATGCCTATTAATGAGTATAGTATTAAGACAGCTGCCTGAAAGTGCTACTCAGTCTTAATCCACTGGGGAAATACTAGGAAAGGATGCAAACACACAGTATTATCAGCCCCATCCATGGGGTAAAGTATCTGTGGTTTTTATACCCTAACTCCTAAGCATCATTGGTGAGGGCTGCTCCTGGGTGCTATAGTTCCCTGCATATCCTGCCTGCTGCCAAAACTATGTAGGAAACTGGCTTTTCCAAAATCCAAGGGAAAGGAGTTTTCAGCTTCAGGGATGCAGATACTGTTGAAAATCACCCAGAGAATACGGAAGGTCTAGAAAAAATGATCCAGGCATTGCCAGGGTGAGCTATATTTTGGGACTTTCCTGGGCTTAAATTATTTTTCTTCTCCTTATATTCAGGGGTAGCAAACACTACAGATTTCATCACTGATGACCTGACACACAAAGAACACTCATGCTGTCACTCAAACTGCTACAGCTCCAACTACAGAAACTGGATGCAGCTGCCACTGTCTCCTTGTCATCCTTGACTTCTCACGTGATTAGATTTTAATTCAGGCCTATGGTAGGTGTGTTTGATTGACGAAGGCTATATCAAGGATTTTACTGTGTGTTGAAGAGCTTAAATGATAAATATCAGTATTTTTCACAGTTTAAAAAAATATGAAGCAATCTCTGCTTTACAATTTAGTGATTCCCCAAAAGTAGGAAGGAAATTTAACTGCAGAGAAACTTAAGTGAGTGGAAATTCAAGTATAATAATCTTATATAAATTGTTTTTATTTCTTCCTCTGAGGAAAGCTTTCGCAGAGGTAATGGAATTTTTATTGGTAGAAAGAAATCTAAGCAAGTACCACAGTCTGAAGGTTAATTATGTACTGAGGAATAAACAATGGGCATTCTGAATATTGATTTTCTGTTTCTAGAACTATTATTTGTCCACCTGGTTAAGTAGATTATGTTATTGGCAACCATCTGCACTTCTCCCTGGATTACATCTTTTGCCATAACTTTAAGGATCCTTCAAATGTGAACAGGATGCAGTTTCCTATTTCTTCACATTAGCCTCATGCAATATGCTTTATCCAACACAATGAAGCATAAGTGATGATGGGCCAGTTCAGAACACAGGGTCCAGTGTGTTTCCACCTGTGCATAAGCTCCTCTGACATTGCCATGTGAACATTCCTGGTAAGTTCATGGGACTAAGGTGTAGATTAGCGACCCTTGAAGCAGAGCCACCCCCAGCTGACCTCAAGCTAGATAAATGAACCATAGCTAGACGAAAACAAATATGATCCTAATTCTTACCAGCAGAGATGCAGATTATCACAAAATTTAGGTCAGCTGATCCCAGTCTGACTCAAGAGCTAAAACATGATTACTGTATGTTTCTTATATTTTTTTATGGGTGATTTTCCACACAGAATTCCTGTTTCTGTAGCTAATACCTCGTGCTACCAAGAAAGGGAATATGAAATCTACAATTCTTCTTAGGAATGCCATTGTACATATTCCCTTCCTCTTTACTCTGCTGTGTGATCTTTTTATTAGGTCAAACTTATATATACCTCAGATGGTTAAAGGAGTATTATATCCAAGCATCCTGAATATGTGAATAGTGATGAGACAAGTCAATAAACAAGCAGGTATGTCAATACATTGACAACTTAAAGGATACACATCGTTTCTTTTGTAAGCAATATGGTTCGGCTGTGTCCCCACCCAAAACTCTTCTTGAACTGTAGCTCCCGTAATCCCCACCTGTTGTGGAAGGAACCTGGCAGGAGGTAATTAAATCATGGGTGTGGGTCTTTCCTGTCCTGTTGTCATGATAGAGAATAAATCTCACAAGATTTCATGGTTATATAAATGGAATTCCCCTCTACTAGCTCTCTTGCCTGCCACCATGTAGGACGTGACTTTGCTCCTCATTCACCTTCTGCAGTGATTGTGAGGCCTCCCAGGCATGTGGAACTGTGAGTCAAATAAACCACTTTACTTAATAAATACCCAGGCTCAGGTATCTTTTTATTAACAGCATGAGAATAGACTAATACAGTACATGACAAAATGAAAATAGAGAAGCATTTTAAAGAAATGTGTTTTTTATAAATAAAGAAAATGTACAGCTGGCATGGTGACTCATGCCTGGAATCCCAGCACTTTGGGTGGCCAAGCAGGTGGATCAAGAGGTTGGGAATTCAAGACCAGCCTGGCCAACATGGTGAAACCCCCCTTCTCTACTAAAAGTGAAAAAAAATAACTGGGCATGGTGGCATGTGCCTGTAATCCCAGCTAATCGGGAAGCTAAGCCAGGAGAATTGCATGAACTGGGACCCTAGAGGCACAGGTTGCAGTGAGCCGAGATCATGTCACTGCACTCCAGCCTGGGCTACAGAGTGAAACTCCATTAAAAAAAAAAGGCAAAGAAAAGAAAATGTTCATTTACCTCATAGACCAGCTAACTTTCTCTCTGCTGATTTTACAAAAATTATCTTTAATAAAAAGAAATGAATTTTATTAGTGTTACAAAATTAAATTATTTTCTCTGTACTATTCCATGGCTTTGTCTTTTGAGACAAAATATTTTTTAAAATTATATTTGTTTATGTTTCTTGAGCTCCAGAATGTAGTCAGGCAAAAACAATTAACAGTATTTAAATCATTATAATGTTGCTCTTTAATATTATATACCTAAAAAGTGAATTTAACACCAGGCTGAGAACAGAGTGGTTACATATAAATGTAATGAATTCGAAAAAAAGAGAGAGAAATATGAAATAAGAAGTACAAATTGACAAAAGGGAAAAAATATTGGGGCCCAAAATACTCAAAGGAGAAAATAGGAGGTTGATTGAAATGAAAAAAAAAGTGAGAGAGAGATTACTGTAGAGAAATCTATCATTGAAGAAGTAGAATACCTTTGAGAGAGAGAAGGAAAAGGTTCTTAGGCAATTGCTCAGCTTTTGACTGAGAAATTTGTCACTTCCATCTCTCTTTATTTTCATCTTTATTCAGTAGGATTTTGAGGTTTATTGTGAAGTGCACGAGGTTTTCTAAAAGAATATCATATCTGTGCCATTCTTATATGTTCACCCTATTAAAAGTATATTGTTTAACACGTTGTTTAAATATACTCTAATTTTACTGCAAACTTCCTATGCAAAAACCTTGATGTTGGTTTGTTGTTTTTTGCAGCTTTTGTTACTCTTTGCAAATGAGTAGTAAGACATATTTTTGTTATCTTACCACTGTTTTATATGAGGTGGTGACCCCAAAATATACCACCTCTGACATATTTAATCCGCATTATCTGCTATTTGACTTCACTGTCTCTCATGGCATTGAAAGCTGACTTTAATGTCCTGTAATCTAGAATTCCAATATGTTTTGTTTCTTGTGGTCAGTCCTTCTTCGTGCTTCTACTCAGTTCTTTTTCTTTCCCTAAAGTGGACATTGCAAAGTTTCTTCACTTGTTTACTAAAGTAACTACAATCATCTTGTTTGTTCTCAGCTGATTATCTCATTTTCTATTTTAAAAGTTAACTTGTTCTTCACCTACAAAAATATTCACATCCTCACCCATCCTCCCCTCACGTCCATGTGGAAGAGGCTGGCGGCTGCTGTCACACTCAATGTCATATTTCCTGTGTTCTGTATCACCTACCTGCCTCCCACACCTGTGGGACGTTGTACCATTTGAGTACATTTGAGTATGTACTTGTGATGATTTTTTTAGCCACTACTTTTCACTGGCTGTTTGACTTCAGTATTTAAGATTTATGCTCCTCCCATCCTAAGATATGAAATGAAACACAAAACACAAGCATTTAACTGTTTCTGTCCTATAAGTTTGATCTTTTCACAGCTAGATGTCCTGAAAAGAGAGTTTTAAGCACACTACCTTCCACTGATTCAGGAGAGGGCCAGGGAAGTGCTGGGTAGAGAAGAGCAGGTGCTTGGCTAAGGCTCCACTCCAGGGCCTGTGGCCAGGAAACTAGGTGAAGACAGACACTTGTTTTCCTGCCCAAATGTTGTATTTCCCAAGACCACCCTGGCTGGCCACATGCCCATCTGTGCCTATAAAAACCCCAAGACCCTAGTGGGCACATACAAGTGGCTGAACATCAAGAGGAACACACTGGCATAAGAGCATACCTATAGGAACCAGCAGGCTGGCAGGCTATCAACCAGTTGAAAGATGTAGAATTTGGCCAGGGCAGTCAGAGGAGAGCCCAGCCCCTGAGCAGCCTGACTATAGGAGAAAACCACCTTCCCACTCCATCTCCCTTCTGGCTCTCCAATCGGCTGAGAGCTACTTCTACTCAATAAAATCTTGCACTCATTCTCTAAACCCACATGTGATCCGATTCCTCTGGTACACTAAGGCAAGAAACTTCTGGATACAGAAATCCCTCTGTCCTTGTGATAAGGCAGGGGTCTAATTTAGCTAGTTAACACAAGCTGCTTATGGACAGCTAACCTAAAAGAGCACCCTGTAATACATGCCCACTGGGGCTTCAGGAGCTGTAAACATTCACCCCTAGACACTGCTATGGGATCAGAGCCTCACAGCCTGCCTGTCTGCATGCTTCCCCTAGGAGTCTGAGCAACAGGGCACTGAAGAAGCAAGCCACACCCCCATCTCACTCCCTGTAAGGGAACTTTTCCCATTTCACCAGGACAGTTGTGCCCCAGCTCCTTGCTGAGCCTCCACTAACCCCTAGATACTGAACTATCTCTCCATCTTGAGATTCAAACTTCTGTAGAAATTCTATTTGTAGTAGCCAACTGGCAGTTTCACAGGATGTTCAGCTTCAATATATACAAAATTAACTTTTATGAATCAATCATCTTGTTGGGTCTTGTATATTTATTGGTTTAGTAATGGCATTTCAATTCTATAAATTACACAGGTTACAATCTTAAGCCTCATGACAGAGTTCTTTCTGTAATGTATTTTCTTCTGTTGAAATACTTTATCGTTCTTATACTTTTTTCATGTCTCAGCTCTGTTTCCACAACTCTACTACAGGCCTGAAAAACTACTTACTTAAGTAAATAGTCACTCCTCTCCTTGTTTTGTGTTTCGCTCCCCTTGCTCCAAGCCACAAGTCATTCTTCTCACGCATTGTGTTCCTAAATTACAAATCTGATCAGGGAATTCCCCATGCATCAATTCTTCAATGACAACAAAGTTCAAGTACAAGCGAGTACCTCTTCAGCATGTGGCTCAGGCTGCATAGGAGGATACAGCTCACAGCGTCATGGTCTCCACTCGTTCTGTTTGCCCATTCTCTCATTGATTGTTTCATTCCTCCCTCTTGGAATCCGCAACACAAATGGCATTGTTCAGAGAGAATTTTTGGAGTACTTTCTTTTATTTTATCCTAACGTCTTCAACTTCTTGAACACACTCAAACCATGATATTAATTTTTATATTAATATTAATTTTATGTATATTTTCCATTAACTTTACCTGAAATATATACAATCAGTAGCTGAGGCCAGTTTCTTCGTTATTCATTATTTATACTCCAGCACCTAACAAATTATCTTAACTTGTTGAGTAAAGAAGATTAACTCTATCCAAGGAGCACTGACAAAGCCTTCCATAGATTTAGAAACAGTAATCGTGAAATACTGAGGCTGGTGAGTGTTTTATGAGACTATGAGGTTATCTAGACAATATGGTGGCTTAGACCAGAGAAGTGACAGGGAAATAGAAAAGATTAGACAGATCCCATAAAATGTAAGTGGTAAAATTGGTAAGACATAACAAGGGTTGATACATGGAATGAGGATAAGGGAGATGGACAGCTTGAAAAAAATCGAGTTTGCCAGTTGGTACAGTCAGTTGGATGGTGATCTTAGAAGGCAGAGGAGAAAAGCTAGTTTGGATAATGCAGATATTTTCTCTTGCCATGTACTGAGTAGAGTTCATGTTAAAACAAGAGTTCTAATGTTTTGTTCTTTAATTAAATATCCAACATAATTTTAGGATTATGTACAGTAAGACATATCTGTCTCACTTAAGACAGATTTTCAAAGCAACTTTTATTCCATTTTAGATTTACTGATCATTAATATTCTCTCAAAGAAAACTTCATTAAATGTACTGAGTTGATTCTAAGAAAAGTTATAATTCAAAAGGTAACTCACCATGATCTTGAATTTTGCTTTTCCTACACAAATATGATTTGCAATAATAAAAACATGATTTTTGCCACTATTAATATTTTTATAAAGAAATGTTTTACAGTGCCCCCACATGTTTCTAAATGGTCTGTATTCATGTGTTTTTTATCATTACTTTTTGCTTCAAGGGTAAACTGGTTTCAAATAGTGAGTCTGTGCTGCCACCTGCTGGAAAGTGTGAGAAAATTATGTTTTTGTGGAATAGCAGTGATGTATGCTGCATTAAGTAAGAAAACTCAGTTGATGTTCAGGATATATTTTTCCTAATAAAAGAGTATCAACATTTAAAAAGTTTATGACTTTTCAAAAGTTATGACTCAATGTATGTCAGTATTTCCTTAATTGTGATAAAATTTGTCTTATGTTGTATTACCACTGTTCTCTCCATGACCTAACTCTTATTTTTTGGTGGAAGCAAAGGAAATTAGAGTTTGGTGTTGACTAGGAACTAATTCACATGTAAATATTCCATTAATGAAAGCAATAAATATTCTTCAACCACCCCTGAGTTCATAAAAGGGAGTGTGAAGGAGAAGAAAGAGCAATGAGTGGTTCGACAGGGCAAAATGGGGTTAGAATTTGTATGAGGTGTATGGATTCAGGATAGGTTTAGGGTTTGTCATGATTTTAATCACAACTCAGAAGTTTACTAAAAGTGAATGTGGAAAATTTACTGTATTAGTTTGTTTTCACACTACTATGAAGAACTACCTGAGACCTGGTGGTTTATGAAGAAAGGAGGTTTAGTTAACTTGCAGTTCCCCAGGCTGTACAGAAAGCATGGCTGAGAGGCCTCAGGGAATTTACAATCGTGGCAGAAGGCAAAGAGGAAGCAAGCACATCTTACCATGGCGGAGTAGGAGAGAGAAAACAGAGGAAGTGATACGTTTAAACAGTCAGGTCTCAGGAGAACTCTATCACAAGAACAGCAAGGGGGAAGTCCGCCCCATGGTTCAATCAGCTCACCTCCTACCAGGCCTCTCTGTCAACATATGCTGATTACAATTCAACATGAGATTTGAGTGGGGACAGAGAGCCAAAGCATGTCAGTTACTATTCCATTTCAGATTCATATTCTTTGTACTTAAAATCAGAGTAACATAATTTATAATGTAAAACATATGCAAAAATTAATCGCTGGACAGCATTCACACAGTGCCTGAATCATTGAAAACAACAATAGCAACTATCAAAAAAGTAGCTAGAAATAATATTTTGGATAGTAAAAACATTACACAGTTAATATAATGTTCTAAAAATATAAACTAAACACAATTGATGGTAGACTTTCTGGTGGTACATACTTATATTTGGAATCAAATAAGCCTTTATTATTCTGTCTAGCATACTTCACTAGTAAAAGTCACACATTAGAATTAGGTCTAGCAGATACATTAAAATTTAAGTAACGCTTACTTTTGCTTATATGAATGATAAGTAAATATATGCATGCGGATTTTATAGACCTGAGTGGATTAACTCAACTATATTTGTTTTTTAATTACTGTCTAACTTGGATTTAACTTGGCCATGCTAAAATGGCCCTTCCTTCCTTCCTTTCTTCCTTTCATTCTTTCTTTTCCTTTTTGTCCTTTTGTTTCCTTTTCTTTCTCTTTTTTTTGACAGAGTCTCGCTCAGTCACCCAGGCTGGAGTGCAGTGGCACTATCTTGGCTCACTCCGACCTCCGCCTCCTGGGTTCAAATGATTTTCCTGCCTTAGACACCCGAGTAGCTGGAACTACAGGCACTTGCCACCATGCCTGGCTAATTTTTTATGTTTTTAGTAGAGATGGGGTTTCACCATGTTAGCCAGGATGGTCTCAATCTCCTGACTTCGTGATCTGTCCACCTCAGCCTCCCAAAGTGCTGGGATTACAGGCCTGAGCCACTGCCATAAACTCAATCACTGAATATAGCACACTTTTATTATCTTATGGTTTTATAAATGAAGTCCAGTGCAAATATCACTGGGTTAAACTCAAGTATTTGGAGAACTATTTTCATTTCCAGAGGCTTTAGAATATGTCATTTATTTGCCTTTTGTGGATTCTGTAGGCTGCTTGCATTCATTCCTTTGTGACTTTTTCATTTTCAAAGTCGACAACATTGCATCCTTCAGACCGCTTCTTGTAAGTCACATTTACCTCCCTTTTTCTTTTCTCCTGCTCTTCTACTTTAAAGTGCTCTTGTGGTAACATAGGATATACCCACATAAACAATTAAGTTTAGGTTCATGATCATACCCACAAAGTCCCTGTTATTATGACAAGTAATATATTCACAAGTTCCGATGATTAGGTAAGGAATACATCTGGAGGGACATTAACTACCACACATGTCAAGTGAGATCCAGCGGGTTGGCCATTTGCAGACATAACAAAAAATGGTTCTGGCATATATTTCATAATTTTAAAATATTATTTTTTTCATAGAAATAGCATTAGAGTCTTAATCACTATATATGAAATTATTTTTAGTGAGAAATTTATTTAAATCTATTTATATATTTTTTTTAATTTTATTTTTATTATAATTTTTTGTTTTTATGTAGTTTTTTTTTTAGTAGAGACAGGGCTTCACCATGTTGACCAGGATGGTCTCTATCTCCTGACCTCGTGATCCACCCGCCTCGGCCTCCCAAAGCGCTGGGATCACAGGCCTGAGCCACCGTGCCCGGCTGTGTTTAAATTTTAAATGCCCAAAAATGTCCATTTTATTGGTCAGGGGTGCAGTACAGGCACCACGTGGTTATCCGCAGGAGCTTTGGGGGTCTGAGCAGACTGAAGGGATATGCCCTCCCCGGGGCTGGGCCCACTGACCACCCTTCTGCCCAGGGGCTGACCCTCGGGCCCCATCCCCAGCAGCCCAAAGGCTGTGTTGAAGAGGTTGATGGGAGTGGAACCATCGGTGATGAGGGTTGACTTCAGGCCCAGGGACTGGAGCAGTTTGACCTGCATCTCAGGCCCAGCCACAGCAAGGTCCCTGATGGTGCTGGGGCCCAGAGCCTCTGTCATCTGCTTGAACTTCTTCACCTCCACCTCAGCCAGCTGCTGAGCCTTGCTCACCTCCAGCTCCAGCTGGGCCCGAGCATAAACCAAAACAGAAACATCATTTTTGAACATTCATTTACAGAAATGACAATTTAAGATAGAAACGTGGACTTGTATAATAAAATGATTCAATTATAGAATGAAACTAAATATGCATTATTGTATTATGAGATGATAGGACAGATAATAAGTTCTACACATATAGAAAATTCTGTATATCAAAGTGAAATGTGTTGACTTAATCTTGAAGGTTATGGTATACTCCTACAGTCTTTTGAAGCTCAGGTTACATTGGAAACCACTATTTTTTAAATAAAAATGTAATTCAATTTTTAAGAATTAAATAATAATAAACTACATAAAATATAGAGATAAAAAAATTCAACCAGAATTTTACATTATGTCAAATACTATTTATCAATCATTTGCTTGACAGTTCAAAATATGGTCAATAAATAGTTTTTAACTAGGGCCAATAACAAAAGAAAACACTGAACTCATTTGCAGACATCTGTGTAATATGGTCCTGTAGAAATGCTCTTTAAGTGGCTTCAAAAATACCTGCAGTAGAATCAGCTGAAACTACCAAGCGAATATTGAATCAGAATCTATATGGAAGCCAGTGATAGCTTGAGAAGCATTCTTGAGTTACTAACATACCATGTTTTATTTGCTATATTCCATATATCATGTGAGATAGAAGAAGGATGCAGGAAATAGAGTGTGAAATGTCACTATAATTGTGATGGTTTTTCCCTTATTTTATTTTGAGATAGTATCTCGCTCTGTCACCTAGGCTGGAGTGCTGTGGCACAATCTCAGCTCACTGCAATCTCTGCCTCCTCCCTGGTTCAGGTGATTCTCCTTCCTCAGCCTCCCCCAGTAGCCTGGATTACAGGAATGTGCCACCACTCCCAGCTAATCTCCTTTTCTTAGTAGAGAGGTGGTTTCACCATGTTGGCCAAGCTGGTTTTGAACTCCTAACCTCGGATGAGCCACCCACCTCAGCCTTCCACAGTGCTGGGATTACAGGCGTGAGCTACCAGATCATGATGGCCTTTAAAAGATGTGAAGATCCTTTCTGTAATGAGCACCTTTTACAGATCAGAGCTGTTTCATTTCCCAATTTTTTCTTATCATTCACCTAGATTGTTTACAGTGGGAAAAAAAAGGTTGAGTGCAACTGAATGACTATTTTATTAGTAGTCCTTTAGGAATACAGAAAAGCAGATAAAATATTTAAAGAATGAAAGAAATATTTTTGAAATAACTACAAGATAACCTTTCTTTTCATCATTTTTGTTTTGTTTTGAGACTGAATCTCACTCTGTTGTCCAGACTGGAGTGTAATGGCACAATCTCAGCTTTGGAAGACCGAGGTGAGCAGATCACTAGAGGTCCTGAACTCTTGACCTCTAGTGATCTGCTCACCTATGTCTCCCAAAGTGCTGGTATTACAGGTGGGCGCCACCATGCCCAGCCAATCTTACTTTTGTGTTTGATATCAAAAGTAGATTATTTTTATGTAATTCATAAGTTCTAAATTTTTCTAAGAGCAGAATGAGGGATATACATATTCAATCTATGCAGCTATTAAAATTTAGTAAGTAAGAATTAATAAGAAACATTTACACAGACCCCAGAGATAATTGAAGGATTATAGGATTATAAGTAAATATTAACAGTTTTATGCTAACGTATTAGGCAACTTATATGAAGTTAAGAAATTACTAGAAAGACAACAGTTACCAACATTGATTCAAGAACAAATAAAATTTTTGAATAGACATATCTCACGTAATACATTTGAGTCAATAAGTAAGAATCTCTCCATAAAAGAAACCTGGAAAAATCTATCAAAATTTTAAGGTTGAAAAGATATTCCAATACTTCGCAAACTTTCCAAATTACTTTACCAGAGCAGAATTACCCTGGCATGGATGCAAGATACAAAATGTGAAAAAAATAGACAATGTCTATTATAAATATGCCCTCAAAAAGCCTTAAAATATGAACAAACTGAATCCAGCAACATATAGAAACCTCTATACCACAAACAAGTGCTTACCTAAAGAAAGTTTGGTGAGTAAAATCTGAAAATTAATGAACATAAAATGCTCTGATAGGTGAATAAAGGACAAAAGAAACAACAAAACAAGCAAGAGAGCAAACAAAAACTCATACAGGATTATGTCAATAGACCCATAGGAGCATGTACCTGATAGGTAATTTTAACCCATCCTCAATCCTTGTAGCACTCACAGTGTGTATTGTTTCCATATTTATGTCCATGTGTGCTCAGTGTTTAGCTCCCACCTGAACATGAGAACATGCAGCATTTGGTTTTCTGTTCCTGTGTTAATATGCTTAGCATTATAACTTCCAGCTACATCCCTGTTGGTGCAAAGGACATGATTTTATTCTTTTTTATAGCTGCTTAATATTGAATGTTGTATATATACACCACGTTTTATTTATCCAATTTACCATTGCTGGCCAGCTGGGTTGATTCAGTATCTTTGCTATTGTGAATATTGCAGTAGAAGTGCATGTGTCTCATCGGCAAAATGATTTATTTTCTTTCAGGTGGGTACCCAGTAATGGGATTGCTGGGTTGAGTGGTAGCTCTGTTTTCAGTTCTTTGAGAAATCTCCTGACTGTTTTCCACAGATGTTGAATTATTTTACACTCTCTTATCAGGTAGCTGCTCCTATGTATCTATTGACATAATCCTGTATTTTTGTTTGCTTGCTTGCTTGTTTTTTTGTTTGTTTGTTTGTTTTGTTTTGTTTTGAGACGGAGTTTCACTCTTGTTACCCAGGCTGGAGTGCAATGGCGCGACCTTGGCTCACCGCAACCTCCGCCTCCTGGGTTCAGGCAATTCTGCCTCAGCCTCCCGAGTAGCTGGGATTACAGGCACGCACCACCATGCCCAGATAACTTTTTGTATATTTAGTAGGGATGGGGTTTCACCACGTTGACCTGGACGGTCTCGATCTCTTGACCTTGTGATCCACCTGCCTCGGCCTCCCAAAGTGCAGGGATTACAGGCGTGAGCTTTGAGAAAAAGTCTCACTCTGTTGCCCAAGCTGGATTGCAGTGGTACTATCTTGGCTAGCTGCAACCTCCACCTCCCAGGTTCAAGTGGTTCTCCTGCCTCATCCTCCCAAGTAGCTGGGACTACAGAATGCTCCACCATGCCTGGCTAATTTTTTTGTACTTTTTGTAGAGATGGGATTTCACTGTGTTGGCCAGGTTGGTGTTAAACTCCTGACCTAATGATCCATCCACTTTGGCCTCCCAAAGTGCTGAGATTACAGGCATGAGCCATCGCACCTGGCCTGTTTTGTTTTGTTTTGTTTTTAATCTGGTGTAAGATGTCACCTCATGATTTTGATTTACATTTCTCTGATGTTTAGTGATGCTCAGTATCTTCTTCATGTTTATTGGCCACCTGCATATTTTCTTTTGAAAATGTACACTCATGTCCTTTGCCCATTTTTAATGGGGTTATTCACTTTTTGCTTATTGATTTAAGTTCCCTATTAGGCCTTTGTCAGATACATACTTTGTGAATTACTCCTCCCATTCAGTAGGTTATCCATTTGCTCTGTTGATAGTTTCTTTTGCTGTGCAGAAGCTCTTTAGTTTAATAAAGTCTCACTTGTCAATCTTAGCTTCTGTTACAATTCCTTTTTGAGACTTAACAAAAAATTTATTACAAAAACTAATGTTGAGAAGAGTATTTAATAGGTTTTCTTCCAGGATTTTCATAGTTTGAGATCTTATATTTAAATCTATAATCCATTTTAAGTTAACTTTTGTATATGGCGAAAGGTAGGGATCTGGGTTCAATCTTCTGCATATAGCTAGCCAGTTATCCCAGCACCGTTTACTGGATAGGGAATCCTTTCCTCATTGCTTGTTTTGGTCAGCTTTGTTGAAGATCAGACAGTTGTAGGTGTGTGGCTTTATTTCTGAGTTTCCTATTCTGTTTCATTGGTCTATGTATTTTATTTTGTACCTGTTACAAGCATTCGTGTTTACTATGGCTTTATAGTGTAGTTTGTTTAATGTTATGCCTCTGGCTTTATTCTTTTTGTTTATGATTGTGATGGCTAGTCAGGCACTTTTTTTGGTTCCATTTGAATTTTAGTATAATTTTTTTCTAATTCTGTGAGGAATAAAATTTGTAGTTTGATAGGAATAGCATATAATCTGAAAAGTGCTTTGGGAAATATGGCCATTTTTACAATAATAATACTTCTAATCCATGAGCATGGAATGTTCTATTTATTTATTCTATTTATATATTTCTATTTATTCATGTTATCTCTGATTTATTTCAGCAGTGTTTTACAGTTCCTCTTGTAAAGATATTTCACCTCCTTTGCTGTATTACAGGTGTTTGTTTTTGGCTATTTCAATTGGAATTGTGTTATTGATTTCGCTGTAAGTCTGGATGTTGTGTGTGTACAGAAATTCTACTGATTTTTGTACTTTGATTTTGTTTCCTGAAACTTTATTAAAGTTGTTTATTATTCTAGGAGCTTTTTGGCAGTCTTTACGATTTTCTAGATATAGAATCCTGTCATTACACTTCTTCTTTTCCCATGTGAATGCCTTTTATTTCTTTCTTTGATTGACTGATGGGGGTAGGAGTTCCAGTACTGTGTTGAATAGGTTTGGTAAGAATGGGAATCCTTGTATTTTTCTAGTTCTCAAGGGGAAAACTCAAGGTTTTGCTATTTCAGTATGATGTTGGCTGTGAGGTTGTCATAGATGACTTTTTATTATTTTTAAGGATATTCCTTTGATGCCTAGTCTGTTGATTTTTTATCATAAAGAGATGTTAGATTTTATCTAAAGCTTTTTCTGCATCTATTGAGATGATCATATGGTTTTTGTATTGACTTTGTTTATGTGGTGAATCACATTTGCTGACTTGCATATGTTGAACCAGCTTTGCATTCCAGGAATAAAGCTCACTTGATTTGTGGTGTATTAACTTTTGGGTTGCTGCTAGCTTCAATTTGCTAGTATTTTGTTGAGGATTTTTGCACCTAGGCTTATCAGGAATATTGGTCTGAAGTTTTCTTTCTTCATTGTGCTATGCCAGACTTTGGTATGAGGCTGATGCTGGCTTCACAGAATGAGTTAGGGAGGAACCCCTCCTCTTTGATTTTTTGAAATAGTTTTAGTATGATTGGTATGGTACTTTTTATACATCTGGCAGAATTTGTGAACACATCTGGTTCAGAAATTTTGTTTGTTTTTGTTTTTGTTTAGGTAGGTTCCTTATTACTGACTAAATTTCAGAAGTTGACATTGGTCTACTCATAGTTTCACTCTTTTCCTGATTAATATTGGGACAATTCCGACTAGGTAATAACTGTTGCTGGGGAGCTAGTGGGCTTGCCTGGAGGTCAGGGAAGACTTTGGCTGTTTGAATTGCCAGAGTACTCAGGCTGATTCTTTCTCATCTGGGAGGGCTTGCATTCCTTTAACTGTGGTGTAAATTGAGTGTAGTCAGCTGGATTCATTTCTGGAACTCTTCAGAGGGCAAAAGCTCTGTACAGGGTCTTGGTTGTTGACGTCTCCCTCTTGGTTCCACGGGGGGAACATTAGTAAAGTGATTTTTTGTGTTGTAGTTTGAGCCTGTGATCCAGTAGATGGTACTTAAAGCAATGGGCAGTAGATAGGTTCCTGTCCACACAGTTCCCTTGTGTACCATCCTATTTGGAGCTGTGTTCTGCAGTGGGGTTCAGGAGGGGTTAAATGTGACTCCCTCACCAGGTCTGATCATGGACCTTGAGATAGAACCCTCCAATCACTGGCGCCGTGCTTGTGATTTAGTTGTTGTTTTTTTTAGGTCTTTCTGGCAGCAGGGCTCCTTGAGAAATAGACCACACCTTTACTGAACCAGCCCTCAGAGGGAGGCATGCTTAGGTCCCACACCAGCCCACAAACCTGTGTGACTCAGCCCTCTTAGCTTTTGGAGAGTGTGGGCTCCTCTCTATCCGAGTGCTGAACACAAATCCAACTTAGAATTCTTGAACCACAGGCTCCAGGACCTGCCTGCAGCAGCAAGGGCCTGGGTTGCCAGGACCTGCTGACCACTCTCTCCTCTAGATGTTTCACATTGAGTTTTGAGTGTGGTAGGAGATCCAAAGTGCTCCCATACTGCTGGAACACACTGAGGTGGTTTAAACATCCACACTGGGCAGCAGAGGCTGAACTTTGTACACACTCGGATGGGGTGGCCAGGTGGAGACCCAAGGAGAGGCTGGCAGGCAGGTGGGCCTACAGGACAGATGTGCCCCAGTTCCATGGGGATACCTGCCCTGCTTTCTTCCCAGTGGCTAGCTGGGGCCAGAACCGCTCAGAGGGAGATAGGCAGCCCTGTGGGGTAGGTACTTATAGCTGAGTTCTTGGGGAACTGACCCAGGCCCATAGGTCTCCATCTCTGAACTTGCAGCAGCCATCTTTGTCTAATCTTTGGGGAGATCCTCTGGACAGCTCACACGTCTATGGGGGCATGGGGTCCCCTGCAACTAGGATCCTAGAGGTCCACAGCAAGAATAGGCAGTCCCCCAGTCTCTTCACTCACCACTTCCCCAGGTTCTGCTCAGGGTGAGGAGCCAGCAGGAGCATTCTGGCACCATGCAGGGCTCCCAGCTTCCTCCCTCCTCCGCCTCAAGGTCTGTGTGTTTGCTCCATCCACATTCAGTGTTTTCTCTCTGAAGACCTGTTTAAATCATACTCAAATTTTTAGTTTAAATTGTGATCTCTCTCTGTGAGAGTGCCATTTCCTTTCCTCAGCTACCTTCCATGTTCGATTTTTGAGTGTTCCGCCAGTCTGGCATACCTGGCAAAAACCCTTCTTGGTAGTGGTATATATTTAAGTTTACACATTGTTGGATTATATTGGATAATATTATGTTGAAGATTTTTCATCTCTATCAATCAAAGATAGTGGTTGCTTTTTTATTTTTTCTTGTAAAGAAATCTTTTTCTGGTTTGGTTGTTAGCATAAATCTGGCTGGCCTCATAAAATGAATTAAGGAATATTCCCTCTTCTATTTTCTGAAAGAAATTGTAGAGAATTGGTATAATTAATTTTTTAAATGTTTGTTAGAATTTATTAGTAGATTCATATGGGCCTGATGCTTTCTGTTTTGAAAGTTATTAATTGTTGATTCAATTTCTCTTATAGATATAGGCCTATGCAGATTGTTTCTTTCTTCTTGAGTTAGTTTTATTTCTAATTGTGTTTTCAAAAAAATGGTCCATTTTATCTAGGTTATCAGTTATGGATAATAGTTTCATTCACAATATTTCCTGACTATAATATCCATGAAATCAGCAGTAATGTTTCTGTTATTTGTAATTTGTGTCTCCTTTCTTTTTTGTTGGTTAAGCTGGTTGGAGGCTTATCAGTTTTACTGATGTTTTCTAATAGCACACTTTTCATTAATTTTCTGTCTCCAATTTTGTTAATTTATCCTTGAATTTTTACTATTTATTATTTTCTGTTTATTTGGGATTTATATTTATTTTAGTGTCCCAATTGTGAAACTAGAATACTGATTTTAAATATTTCTTCTTTTGTAATGTATGCATTTTCTGCTACAACATACTCTCTAGGAATTATTTTACTGCACTACACAAATCGTGATAAGTTTATTTTCATTTTTATGGAGTTAAAAATATTTATAATTTTTTCAGACTTATTCTGTGACCTAGATATTTAGAAAAGTGTTATTTAATTTCCATATATTTGAAATTTTCCAAGTATCTTTTAATAATTGATCTCAACTTTAATTCTATTTTGGTCTAAAAACATACTTTGACTTCTCCTTTTTAAAAATAATTTGTTAAAATGTGTTTTATTTTCCAGAATATGGTCTATTTTAGTGAATATTTTATGAAATCTTGAGAAAAATGTGTATTCTTTTGTTGGTGGATGAAGTATTCTATAAATATCAAGTGCATGCAGTAGATTGATGTTATTCAATTCAATATCAATTTTGTTCAACTATACTGATTTTCTGCCTCCTTGATCTGTCAGTTACTTATAGGGTGGTCTTGACATTTCCAAATATAACAATGGATTTGTCTATATCACCTGGCATTTCTGTGAGTTCTTGTCTTACATATGTTGACATTATTGTTAGAGACATCCACATCAGGGATTGTTACACATTCTTGGAGAACTCACTGCTTTTTCATCATGTAATGCCTCTCTCTATCCCTGCTATTTTCTTTTCCTCTGAAGTCTGATTTGTCTAAAATTAATATAATTACCAGTTATGAGCTGAATTGTGTTCCTCTAATATTTTTATGTTTAATTCTTAACCCCAAGTACCTCAGAGTATGACTGCATTTAGAGACAGGGTCCTTAATATGAAAATTAAATTAAAATGAAATTTGGTAGTATGGGCCTTATCCACTACAATTTGTGTCCTTAAAAGGAAGAGCCAGACACACACAGAGGTAAGGCCATTTAAAGACAGAAAGATTACTGTCTACATACAAGGAAAGAGGCCATAGAAGAAACGAATCAGGCCAAAACTTTGATCTCAGACTTCTAGTCTTCAGATTTGTGAGATGATAAATTTCTGTTGTTTAAGTCACATGGTCTGTGGTATTTTGTTATAACAGCCCTAGCAAATAAACATAGTACCTCTGTTATCTTTAGATTATTACTGCTACTCTGGCGTATCTTTTCCATCCCTTCACTTTTAATCTCTCTCTTAAAGATTCCTTGGTGACAACATACAGGTTGGTCTCAACTATTTATCCACTCTGTCTTTGAATTGGTATATGTAGACCATTGAAGTTTAAAGTGATTATTGATATATTTGGGTTAATGTCTACCAAATCTGTAACTGCTTCCTATCCATCGTTCTTGTTCTTTATGTGTATATAGTTATGGGTCACATGATATTTTGATACAGGCATACATGTATAATGACCAAATCAGAATAATTGGTATATCCAGCATTTATCATTTCTTTGTGTTAAGAAAATTTTGATTCCACGCTTTCATATATTTTATTTTAAAATATGTAATAAATTATTGTTGAGTGTAGTCACCCTGTTGTGCTATCAAATCTAGTCGTATTCAATCTATCTATCTAACTGTATTTTTACACCTGTTGACCATCCCCACTGTATCCTCTCCTCCCCGCTACCTTTCTCATCCTCTAGTAACCATCATTCTGCATCCACTCTTTTTTTTCTGCTTTCCATGGTGTTAATTGATCACTTTTTTATAATCCCATTTTCTCTCCTCTCTTAGCATATTAATTATGCTTTTATCTTTTATTAGTATTTGCCCTAGAAGTTACAATATAATTTACAACTATTGTAAGTACTGAGTATTCTTTCAGGATTTCTTTTTTTGTTGTTTTGTTTTTTATTTCTTTAAGACACTTTTTTGTTCTGTTGCTCAGGCTGGAGTGCAGTGGTACAATTTCAGCTCACTGCAGCCTTGACCTTACAGGCTTAAGTGATCCTCCTACTTCAGCCTCCCAAGACTGGACTACAGGTACACTGCATGTGGCTATTTTGTTGTTGTTGTTGTTGTTGTTGTTGTTGTGTGTAGTGATGAGGTCTCACCGTGTTGCCCAGGCTGGTCTCAAACTCCTGAGCTCAAGTGATCCTCCTCAGTCTCCCAAAGTGCTGACATTACAGGCATGAGCCAAGGTGCCTGGCCTCTTCTTTCAAATAATGATATACCACTTCATGTGTAGTACACATATCTTGTAAAAAAATATTCTCAATTTGTCTCATCTGCCCCACTTAACATCATCATATATTTCACTTCCACACTTGCTATAATTAACAAATACAATTTTTGTTGTTACTACTTTAACAAACTTTTATCTCCTAGATCAAACGAGGAATTAGAAAAATAAAATATTTTATTTCTATATTTATTCCCTCTCTAATGCTTTTTCTTTCTTCATGTAGATACAAGTTTCTGAACTACAACATTTTTCTTCATAAATAACGTTTTAAAAAATTTTTTGCAAGACAAGTTTACAGGCAACACATTTCTTCCATTTTTATTTTTCAGATAAAGTATTCTTCACTTTTAAAAGATCATTTTTTAGAATGCCTAATTTCAGGTTGGTCTTCATTTCTGTTTTTTTTTATTTTAATATTATAATTATCTGACTCTTTTCTTGCTTTATGAATAAGTGAATATTAGTAGCTCATGTCGTTCATTAAAAGGTTGAGTTGCTAGCGAAGTAGAAGAATAAATGTTTTCTGTATGAGGTTTAGTTTTCATGAATATAGATGTGCTTTTTACCAAAAATTAATAACACATAAGAATTTATTTTTTAAATAAAGAAAAAACAATGCTGAATTATTCATGCCAGTCAAATCTAGTTTAAAATGAATAGAACAAAACATTGAAATGTTTAAAATAAATGAAAATACATTTTATTGAAATTAAAGTACAGACTCTTAAGAGAGATATTTATATTTGACTTTTTGAAGTGATCTACTTTTAAATAATTATAATTATTTTCAATTATCTTTCTGTTCAATTTATGAAATGAAGGCTTTGCTTTTCAATGAGTAATCTGCATCTGTTAAAGATTAAAAGCAATACCCTTGACTTAGTTATTCACTGAAGCAAACTTTTTCTTGAGACTCAATGCTTATTACATAGTAAAAATACAGATTTCAAAAAATTAATTTCAGGCCTGAAAGACAAGAGGCATACCTAAATCTGATATAATTACTGTATGAAAAAGAATGCAACTTTGATTTCTGAAGTACTAAATGGTCATGTTCTGGAACTCCTTTGAGGTATTGTAAGTTAGATGTTAATTTGCATTGGAACCTATATGGAAATAATCAGTACAAAATAACAGATCCAGTATGTGTGTTTGATAGAATTAGTATGCTAATCAGAAATGCTTCAATTAACAAAAGGCAAGAGTCCACATTAAGTTTAAACTCAGGCCCTGTGAACAATAAAGGGTTTTAAAATGTGTTATAAGAAAATTATATTTTTACTCAATGGTCTTGAAATCTGATGTTGTAAAATCAAACATAAAAGAAAATGATTTGGTGGCATTTCATGCCCTACATGCCTTACGTTCCAAGTTTTCCTGATCCAACAAGTAACTGAAGCTTCCCAAAATTTCTTAACATACATACTGTCAAAAAGACTAGGGCTTTGCTCCCCATGCCCTCAGACTGTAAAATTTGATTTTACTCTGAGTCATCAATTTCCTTCTGCTAATTGCCTTCATTCAGTGAAGATTTGATATGAAATTCATCGTGTTATACCAGTTGTCTTTTGAAACCAACCTAATTGTTGTACGTGCTTTTTTTGTGATAAACATAGAAATTGACCCTTCTGGTTTTAAAGCATGAAACTTGTATTTGTTTTATCTGAGTTATTTCCTCAGGAAATGACCTTAGGCCTCTCAAAAAACATGTATCAAGAAACTGAAACTCACCAGATAACCATATCCAGACAATAAGATGCCAGGACCCCTATTAATCATGATTGCTTCCTTGTTCCTTCCCTAGTTCCTGTTTTCTTACACATTGTTACATTTCTTTCCTGTTATATAAACCCTTACTTTTGGTTGGTCAGGGAGATAGATTTGAGATTGAGCTCCTATCTCCTCAGAAGCAGCACCCAGTGAACGTCTTCCTTGGCAATACTCTTCATCTCAGTGATTGTCTTTCTGGGCAGTGAGCAGCAGGACCTTGATTGTCCCTGGTGTTTGGGTAACATTTTCATTATTTGTGATCATTTAGTGTAACAATATTATTCGTTCTCCATAGTTCTGTGTTACTTTATCCTGTATAATGCATTTGTATTCCACTGCACCCCAGTCATCCGGTATAATTGCCACAGCTAGATTTTAAACTAACAATGATTGAACCAACCCTTGAGGCTTATTTTAATCATGGCTTTTTTGTCTGGTAACCACCATCTATCTTGATAGCTCAGTAACTCAAATACTCTAATTCTAAAATTATATAGACTCTTCTGTGATGCATAAGCTACCCATCTTTTCACTTTTTATCAACCTTCTCATTCTAGTGTTGCTGCATACAGGCCTTATAACTAATGATCCACATATATTAAGTATTCTGCTGTATAAACACAGGCTTGCTTTCTCTCCATCAATTAAAACTACTTCTGAGATTGAGGGAGTATGGATTACAGTACCCTTAAGTTGTTTGAACTGAAGTAGTGAATATAGCTGGGCAACTCCCCGCTCCACCAACAAACACACACTCGTCTTTAATTCATCAGTGGAAGTTTCCAGGTGGTTCACTTATACTTCCCACATCAGGTAAGGTTTTCCATTTTTCTATGCAACTATTTCTTTCCATTTTTTTCTCCTGTTCTCAGTTAGCTGATGATTCTGTTTGTTACATTACTGAGAAAATATAGGCAATCAGAAGAGGTCTTCCATCTTTATGTAGTTCCAAATTTACCAAATTATTTTTCCTTCTATTATAATAAATGAATTTGAAATGTTTCTATCCTATTAAAAGTCAAAGCATCCATATGACCCCTGTATCCCACTGATACACCTATACTAAAAATTCTTATAGCAAGTTCCTTTCTTCCTGCATCATAACGCCTATGGACATAAGGATATGTTGTGGCTTGGCATGATGGCTCATGCCTGTAATCATAGCACTTTGGGAGGCTGAGACGAGTGGATTGCTTGAGTCCAGAAGTTGAAGTCAAGCCTGGGCAACATGGCAAAACCCTGCCTCTACTAAAAATGCAAAAACAAATTAGCCAGGCATGGTGGCACATTCCTGTACTCTGAGCTACTTGGGATGCTGAGGTGGGAGTATCACTTGAACCTGGGAGGCAGAGGTTGCAGTGAGTGGAAATCACACCACTATACTCTAGCCTGGGCAACAGAGCAAGACTGTGTCTCAAAAAAAAAACAACAAAAAAATGAAAGCAAAACTCCAAAACAAAAGGATATATTGTAATATATTTTTATCATAAAAGACTCCACCCAACATCCTGTAGTTACCACTGTCCGTCACTCTTCAATGTTGCAGCCAATTATCAAATCATGACCCATTAGCGTCGTTACCCTTTATCTTCTGCTTAAATCTCTTGAATCCAGTTTAATTACAGTATTGCTCTTACCACTTGGTAGAAAGATTTCCACTATCTCCAATCTAATAGCAATTTAAATCCACAATTCATTCCACATATTAGACAGATTTAACATACATTTCTCCCCTTTTCTTATCTTCTGTCACAGCTTTCTCTCTAATATCATCTTGTAACACTGGTCATTTTTAAAATTTGTTTCCTCCATCCCCCAATGTAAATTCTGGGGTAACCCAAGAAGTGTGTTGAGACTTTTGTTTATCTGCATTTTATTTCTGCATATTTTTATCCAGAATCTGTGTTTTATGAAAGATTTATACATGTCTAAAACAAAAGGTTTATCTGCAGACAGAAATAGACTCTTTCCTGAACTACAGAATTAATTATACAACATTCACTTTACATCCTTTAATTGTTGTTTCTTCAAAGTTCACATAGAAAAAAACATGCATCCTTAAAACTGCTTCCACTATGTTCACTGTATGTGCTTTTCCTCCTATGTTACCTAACTTAGTAAAAGGCACAACCATTTATACAGTTGTGCAGGCATAAAAGCTATCAGTTAATCTTGACTCTTTTACATTTTTATATTCAATCCTGAATCTCTTCACTTCTGTCATCCATACTGCTAATTCCAAAGTCTAAGCCATCAGAATTGCTCACCTAGACATCTTCATTTGTCTCTCAACTGGTTGCTATTCCTCTATTCTTACATTTTTACTATGACAGTCTTCCATTAACAGTAAGAATACAAAAATATATGTAAAAATTAAAATGTCTGTTATTGAACAAGCCCCAGTAACAAGGATAACTGGAGAGAAAAATAGCATTCATTAGTAGATAAGAATTATGTTTCTCTGAGAACTGATAAATCTGATAACTAAAACTTTAAAAGTTAAAAATAGAGTTCACTAGGAAATAGGAAAATCCTACAATTAACACAAGATAAATTTCTTTCATCAAAAAATGCAATGGTCAGCATTCATTTCCTCATTGGCTTGGTTCCACCAAATGACTTCATTAGCTTCAGATGAATTGCAGATGTAATGTTGTGATTACTTTCGTAGGTACATGGGTTACATTACCTCTGAAAGATTTGCTCTGTTTCAGAGAGATTCAGTCATTGTAGCTCTACACCATCATGTACCAATCTTTGCTCTTACTCCCTGTAAGAAACAATAACAATCTAGAGAAATCTAACTCATGCAAGGGATAAATGAGGAAATCCAAAAATTTTAACCTCTAATGTTCTAGGAGGTTTGCCTGAGAGGACTTTCAGTTGTTGAATGTGACTACTCATTTATTGCCTTGGTTAATTCCTACCACAATAATAAATTTAATCAATATCCCAGACACTCAAAAATGATTTTTTCCCCTTCTTTTTATTTACACCATTAATTTAAAACTTTTCCCTTTATAAAATACTTTCATTACATTTTTTCAGAAACTTCCTTACATATCTGTTTGCCTTTCATCACAATCTGTCCACAAAATTACTGCACTATCCATATTTCTGAAATACAGTCTGAATATCAGAAATCTCTTTAAACTCTTTCAATGCTTCCCCATTATGGGTGAATCACAGTACACCTTCCTGGAACAGCATGTAACCTGGCAGTCACATGGCTTTTGATATTATACCAATATATAGCCCCTAGATCTATACTAGGATCCTTTTCTTAGGCCCCATGATGATACTTTATATATTTGAAGCACTGTTTAAGAAACCCTGCTTTATTCTTCACTCATTCTCTTTCACAGGCTATCTGATCTTATATGCATTCAATGGTCAACTATTACTTAGGAAGGGATTATTTAGCACTATTTATATGCATTACTATTTATTTATCTGGATGCACATCTTTTTTTTCTTTTCTCCTATATCTTTTTTTTAAATTATATTTTAAGTTCTGGGGTACATGTGCAGAACGTGCAGGTTTGCTACATAGGTATACACGTGCCATGGTGGTTTGCTGTGGATGGGCATCTTTTACCAGCTTGTAAAATGAGGTTCTGCTAGTACAAAGCTTTCTATTTTGGTATTAACATGTTGTTATTTCATACTTTCTCTTTAAGTTTATCTCGACAAAGAAATGTGAAATTATATAAATTTTTTTCCAGCAACTTGAGATTTTTCATTATATCCTAGTTTTTTCTTGCTATTTTTTAAAAAAGCATCAAATTTCATTCTTTGGAGGTAATATGTAGTGTGTGTTTATGTGTATGTGTGTGCATGTTTAACTTACATACATTTAAGAACTATTCTTCCATTTGTGCTTCTATAATTTAATTATGACAGCTTCCAGGTGCAGATTGATTCTTATTTATTCTACTTAAGACACACTGTGCTTGCTGAACCTGAAGATGCATGTTTTTCATTTTACGTGGAATATTCTTAGCATTTCAGGTTAAACACTCAGTTTCATTTATTCTCTTAATGGAACTTCTTTTTTTTTTTTTTTTGAGACGGAATTTGGCTCTTGTTACCCAGGCTGGAGTGCAATGGCGTGATCTGGCTCACTGCAACCTCCGCCTCCTGGCTTCAGGCAATTCTCCTGCCTCAGCCTCCTGAGTAGCTGGGATTACAGGCACGCGCCACCGTGCCCAGCTAATTTTTTGTATTTTTAGTAGAGATGGGGTTTCACCATTTTGACCAGGATGGTCTCGATCTCTTGACCTTGTGATCCACCCGCCTCGGCTTCCCAAAGTGCTGGGATTACAGGTGTGAGCCACCGCGCCCGGCCGGAACTTCTTTAACATCCTACATGTCTCATAAACTTTCTTTATATAGTCCATATATTAATGTTTCTGTGTCGTTTGACTAATTGTCTATTAAATTATACTGATTTACTGCTTAGTACATCACTGCATATTTAATTTTAATTTGATTCTTTCTCAAGTTCACATATTATATTACACTTTTTTTGGTATTTTTAATCTATTCTTATACTACCATATGTTAGAAACAAATACTGTATTCCATGAATGTCTGTTATTTATTTTCTCTTTCTTTGCATTTTTTTTACCTTTACTTATCTATTCCTAGTGCCAACTTTTGCTTAGAAAGTTCTTTTATCACGAGTTGCTTGATATTTTACTCAAGAGCATTTTTATGATGGCTTTTACCATGTATATCTACTAAATCATTAGCAATCAACCACTTTCTACATTAATTTCTCAGTTTCAAGACTTGCATCACAAGAAAAAGAAGAGAAAAAGACATGTAACTATGGGAAATGATGGATATGTTCATTCACTTGACCTATAGTAATCACTTCATTATATATGTATATCAAAAATCTTGCAGTACAATTTAAACAAATAGAAACACAAGCGAAGTTGGCAAATTTCCTTTCTATAGCCCACTTTTTAATTGTGAATTTTTTATAATTTTCAGCCTCAGTTACATGTTTCCAAGTCACGAATTGGCCAAAGGCTTTATCTCCTCCCTACTCCCCATTCCCAGTATACACATGCTATGTCACAGGCATTAAATACAAACACCTTAGTTGTGAACATGCACAAATTCCTCTAGGTAACCATGTTATGAAATTATATGCACATTAGAAGCTTAGGCTTTTATTTTCAGAATTTCTCTTATTTTCTTAAATAGTCTGAATGTCTCTAACAGTGTCTGTATACAAACAAGACAAATACAATTTATACATACTCAGTGAAGGGAAGAATGAAAGTTTTCCAACATCTGTGTATTTTTAATAATACATGTTTTTTTTGTTGCAAATTTTTGAAATGTAGAAGTAGTTTTACAATTTAGTTTTGCTATTTTTTTGAGTGTTTAATCAAGAGTTGAAGATAAAACAGTTATAAATTTAAGAGGTTTATTTTTATTCACAAATCATAAAACTCAGAAAACATGCCATTAGAAATTTATAAAATAATAAAAAATGACAAATTTTCATTTGAAATATTGAGTTAATTCTAGTTCATTATTGTTATTTATTTATTTACTTATTTTGGGTTACCTAGAATATACTAATCAGGATTTTTGGGGATTATTAAAATCATTCCATTTTCATTTGCATAATTCTTAAATTATAAAATGCATCTTGTTAATAGAAATAGATTTCTTTAAGTGTAATTAATGTAAGCTCTTTGGAGGAGGGAGAAGTAAAAATTCTTTGTATTCTTTCAGAATTTTTTTCAAGTTATTACCACTTCACAAAATCCTCCAGGTAGATTTAATATGCTGTGTTTTCTTTGGCACTGCTGAGTTAACCTTTTTATGTTTCTTATTTAGAAGCTGAAAATGCCCTCTAGCATACCAAGATTTAATTTTCTAAATGGTGATTTGCCTGGTCTGCGTGTGTGTGTGTGTGTGTGTGTGTATGTGTTGTTTTTGTTGTTGTTGTCGTTTTTCTCCTCTATTAATTCAGATGCAGTGCGTGCCTGGATTGTAGGCATTTGCATTGCAGTAACAACAAGTGGCATGCTAGTGGGCACTGGCCTAGAGCCAAAGAAGCCAAGCTGCCTCAGGCTTCCTTGTGCTTTCACTACTCCTTCAATGGACCTTTGGTGTCAGCTGGAAAATGTGCAATAAATCAGGCTGTTTCATCAGTTGAAATCCTATGATTGAATTAAAGAGCATTTTCATAGTTTATGGGAATCTCAGTCATCAGTTAAAATCTAGCTGGGTGCCATGTTCTAATGGACTAGAAATGAATTTTGTGACTGTCCACTTTAGTAATTTTCTCAGCTGCCTTTCTTATTGTTAATGTTTCAGCAATTGCAGTCTGTGTCACTGGGTGGTCAGAGCAATTTCCACTCACTAATCAAAGCTAGTCAGTTATCCTTTTTTTTTTTTTTCAAAAATCTTTACCTGATTTTTTTCAAGTAGTATATTGTGGTAAATATGTTTATCTTCAAATCATTTTCCCTTTTATATTTACTTATAGCAATAATTGTACATATTAATTGGGTACAGAGTGATATATTTCAGTACATGTATATAATGTTTAATGATCAAATCAGAGTAATTAACAAATTCATCACTTCAAACATTTATCATTTCTTTGTGTTGGGGACAATAAAAATCCTATCTTCTAGCTTTTTGAACATATAAATAAAATGATTTTAAGTATATTTAACCTGCAGTGCTATCAGACACTAAAATTTGAAACCTTTTAACCCCTGCCTGACCCAAAAATGTTTGGCTATTCTTTAAAAAGTAAGAACTCAGGACAAAAATCTCTATCCTGCTACTTGAAATCCATTTAAAAATGTACATAGCACATATATAAATAAATTTCTTTTTACCAGTATTGAAGGCTAAAGAAAACAAATTAAAACAGTTTATATTTTATCTTTTTCTCACATATACATGCAACTGAAAATAAACAAGCTTTTGCTATTTCATCATTTCAATCTGGAATATTAAAAAAAATGATATTTTTGAAGCCTGATTTCAGTGGTACCACTAAAGTAAATTTGTTCATCCATTTACTTGTCAATTTAATGACTGTTATTTATTGCCTGCTACATTTCAGAGATTATGCTAAGTTCTGGAACTACAAAATTTCCTGATATACTAGCGAAAAAAACTAGATATCAAAAAAAGCAGATAATCAAATATACATGTAAACATCACATAGAGAAGTTTTGTGTCAAAATCAATTTATAGTAAGTGATATTGCATTGCCTCTTTTTCGATCTTGATTTTTATCTCCTATAGAGAAAGAATCTTTTCAAGTTGTATTTTATATAGTGTTTAACACTGTACATTCCAAATACATTTTCCCCGAGTCTTATTAATTTACAATTTGCTATCTTAAGCAGCACCCTTTATGATTCCAAACTGCTCTTATTTCCTGTAATCTCTCAGCTATGTGTGTTACCTTCTCTTGCAGTGGCAATTACTTTAGATGGAAATGTTTTTATTTACCAATAGTCATTTCTCTTATAATTTTGTGCACTGGAGAGGATTACTGTAACGTTAGATGAGGACAAGTTTTTTTATCTAATGAACAGCATATGAGTCATGCACATTTTACCTTCTCAATGAGATCACTTCAAAAAACACGTTTAAAATTGAAAGTCCCTTTCAATCCATACTTTCTATGGCACTGTCTTGTCATTTTTTGCATAGTAGCCATTGCCATTTATCAATCAATGCATGTTAAGCAATTTTATGCTTTTACTTTCTCTAAAACACGCATAATTGACTGTAAGAGCAATAAAGTAAAAGGAATTCTTTAATTTTTCTACTAACATTTCTTCTTTCCCTTTGGATCTACAATAGTGATTAGAATACACAAAGTGCTATGTAAAATAGCAATTATCTCTGGGGGAAGATATGTGAGACAGATATAAAGAGGTGATTTCCAAATAGGAAAAACATACATGTGTGTGTACACACACACACAATTTACACATATTATTTATATAGTATACGCTAATGTATTTTAAATATACAAAATACATTTATTTAAATAAAATATATAATGAATATTGGAGATATATACATATGTATGTGCTGCTTTTATGCTTGACCTTTCATGTTATTCTTGTTTGCTTGAGTGTTCATGCTCTCATGTTGTGTGCTTAGGTTTTCTTGTTTAAATTATTCATTTACATTATACAAAAGTTATATGGATAATATAATTCATTAAAAACATTAGAAGACTAAGTATATTGGGGTAATACATTTAACAGACTTAGTCAAAAAAGCACAATTAGATCAAGAAGTATGTTGCAATTTAAGATTTCAGATATTGTGTATTTCTGGATTATGACAATGTATCGATGTGGCAACATGATATAAAGCTAAAGTGGAACGCATGTAAAATTTCTGGGGTGGATGAGTTCAAGGATTTGTAGACCAGGCTTGGTAGGCTGCTTGTAGCTCTTTATATCATGAAGGAAGCAGGTTAGTTTCTGTTCATCAGAAGCTCAAACTAATATGGAGAAGTAACTAACTAATTTGGAGAAGTAACTATGAGTGTGGTAGAATTATCTGATTACCATTATAGCTGCATATGATAGGCTATCAAAAAACATGTTGAAATTTTATGAGGTGTTTTTAATAATGGGTTTAGAATCAATATATTTTTAAGCTTCTTTGCATTTTTCTTACCTCTATTTTATAAAGAAATGAACTCACTGAATCTCCAGCATAGACTCTGTCCCCTCTTGGTTCTGAAAAACATCAATGTAGACTAGAAGCAAAGTATTGCTGAAACTAGATTTTGTTTTCTTCCTTTACTCAACATGAAATAAAGGAATAAAAATCTCACAAATTCTAAGATATCCTATTTACTTTTCTGACTTCTGTAATTGAGGAAACATTATTGATTTTAACTCTATTTTCCTAAATCATGACCTCCATTATATATATATATATGTACATATATATATGTACATATATATATATATGTACATATATATATGTATACACACGCATACATACATACATATACATATATATATGTAAAATGGAGGTCATGATTTAGGACAATAGAGTTAAAATCAATAATGCTTCCTCAATTACAGAAATATATATGTATTTATGATGGCACAGATTAAATCTAAAACCTCACTAGGCAAACTCAAATATTTAGCTGCTGAAAATTATGCTACGTCACTGACCAATAGATTTATACCTTTTTGTTTCCTAGTTGTAAGTAACATGTATGCGATGGATCTGGTCCATGCTTCTATGTTTGACTTCTATTAATAAATATGTCATCTCTTGGTATTCCATTTTGTAGGATCAAATTCTTATTTTAGTTTCTTTTTTTCTTGTAGCTTACTCTCCAAACTCATTTTTATACATTGTTATAGACTCATTTCCATATCATTTATTACATATTATAAAATAATTATTTCCTCCTCTGAGGAAGCAAATTTATTGTTGTCAAACAATATGTCATTTATTTGAAAACAAGCATTATATTTCAATTACTATTGCCTTCCTTGGGTTAAATATTCTCATTTCATCATTTTATTTTGTATTTTGGCAGAGTTGGTGACCTTTGCTCTTTGACACATTTGACTTGATAGACTTTTATGTGTCTCTCATGTGACTTGATTGACACATCTGACTTTTATTCTGCCTGTTAATTTATATTCTCAAGTTCCTTTAAAACCAAGACTCAAATAAGTAACTATTTCATCATTGTTTCTGATCCACCCAATCCATGAAGTAGGTCAGTTTTCCTTGTTTAACTTCAGTCTAATGAACCATAAATCTATACATGGAATAGAAGTGTATTATAATCAATTCTGAGAAGCCAGAAATAATCCAAACATAAATCATGAATAGGACTAAGATGTTGAGAAAAATAAAACAAAATTCTGAACCAAGTGAAATATAATGCTGGTATAGGACATTTTAGAAACCTCCATAAAGTGGAGAATATAAATATATTCGGTGAGAATCAATCTAGGTGACTTGAGATAAAAGCTTTATGCTGAGTGAAATGCAACATTCAAGAAAGGGCAATAGGGTGTACTTGAGAGTAAGTGTAAAAAGTTGAGAACTCAAGTTTAGTCAAAAGATAAGAAAAATGTGAGAAACTTCAGTCTCATGACATTTAAACGTGACATAACATCGTAACAACTCTTGGCCCACCAGTGGTTTATCAGACTCGAAATTGATGATGATTATATTTTTATTCATTTATTTTCTTTTTAAATTGTAATTCAGGGGTACATGTGCAAGTTTGTTACATAAGTATATACTGTGGAATGCTAGAGTTTGGGCTTCTAGTGAACCCATTACCCAAATAGGGAACATTGTACCCAATAGGTTATTTTTCAACCCTCATTTCCCTCCCACCCTCCTCCCTTTTTTTTTTGAGCCACAAGTACCTACTATTCCACTCTGCATTTTCATGTGTACCCACTATTTAGCTCTAACTTTATAAATGGGAACATCTATAATTTTGTTCTGTGATTTAACTCTTAGCATCAGCTTATAAAAGCAAAATTTTGAACTCAAAATTTTTTTCTGGTTTGATTCAGATTTGAAATTTTTTCTGGTTGATTCAGATTTGACATGTTTAGTAGAATAAGATAGGTAGCATGAAAGCTCTGATGGTTTCAATTATTGTTGACTAAAACTCCAGAAATTTCAGAAAAAAAAATGGTTAAAATAAGATGAAAATCAAGTCAAAATGATTGGAAACATGAAACACAGTTGAAAATCTGACAATAGCTGGACCACAATTGCTGGGGAGAAATGAAGGCTTGGACCTGAAAGGGACTAGAGGACTGGAGTGCTGAGAATAGTCTTAGGGGGACAAGAGTGTCTGGATTTTCTCTTTCTGTCCTTTATGTGGTGATGGTAAGAGCCTCGGAATAGAGATACAACAAAATGATTATGAGGTCAAAGCTGAAAATCTGTTCCAGGTTTTACTCAAACATCAGCTTCCATTTTTGAGTCAGTAGATGTGTTCATAGGTGTCAAAATTCTCCTTGACAGCATTATGAATGAATAAAAATGATTTCATTACTATGCCTACTGGCCCAGATTACATCATTAGCCCAGATCCTATAGTCCTGGAATTTTGCCAGATCTTTTCATATCAAGAGGCAGCAAAACGGTAGAGCCAACAGGGGGGGTAATATTACAGAGGTGCTGGACCATTACTAGGTTTAGTAGCTACAAGGGTGGTGGTGGCTGGACTGCAGACCTCTGACCCTTTCACTGTAACCTTTGTATAGGGAATTATTTAGAGGCTAGCTGCACCTAAAAACAAGAACAAGATATATGATATATAAATTTGCAGGTGCCCTGGAAGTAGACTTCACATGAAATGAAGGCGCTCATATCGTAATCCTAAATTCACACCGCTCCTTCACTCATATGATGATCATATTTTAGAAGTAATTTAGTGTCTCTTCTTATTGCTATCAGAAGGGATCTTGAGCCTAGGCATGGAGAGTATCAAGCAAGTTGGAATAAATTCATATGGGAAAAAGAGTTAGAAGGCATGTAAGGAGGAAATAAAAATGAAAATGATGAAATGAACACAACATACACCATTGAACATCAAATAGATAAAAGCATTTGAACGAAAAAGCTGAACATTTTAAAGTCTAAAAAGATGGCATAAAAATTGGAAACAAGAAAGAAGAACAGTAGTTTTGAAGAAAAATTAAGCCAAAGACAGTATAGACAGGATAGAAATAAAATTGTTGGCATGCTTTCAAAGACTAGGACAAGTAGAAAGACCAAAAGACCTCAGATCACGAAGTTTCATGATCCGTAGTCACTTATATAAATAAATATTATTTAGACATATAACAGAGAACTTTAGAAACCTCAAACAAAGATAGAAAATACTAAACGCTTTCATATGTAAAGCCAGGTATACCTAAGAAAAAGCTGCTTGTTCCTCAATATAAGTGAGTTATGGTAAATTAACATGTTTGTTAATCATAGACAGAAATTCTGATAGAAAGGATGATGTCTCTGGATTAGAGAACAGACCATGTATTACATAAATATGCAGAGGGATAGAACCATAGGGGAAGATTCCCTGATGGTAAGATTTGAAAAGTATGTGGATCATCTCACCCCCCTTTCAAGGTGAGAAGGTGTCACTTTCTGCAACTTTGTTTTCTGAAATACTCCTATATATCATCACTTTTTTCCATCTCAGATAATACAGGGCGTTAAAATTATTTAGCAATTAAAACAATTACATAAATTAAAATAAGAATAAATTTAGAAATCATATATGACTTAGTCTGTCTCTTTATTCTTCATGAAACAAAATACCAAGTCAAATACAATAGTACAAACTCATGCTAATAATTATTTTGTTGCATGGTTATATATCACATTAACTGTCATATAACCTGAGAAGTTCCTAATCTAGAACTCAGTCTAAGGTAGCTCAATTTTATATGCTTTACTGTAGCACGTCTAAATTTTAATTCATAAACATCATTTTCTTATGAAAAGCTTGGCAAATAATGTTGTGCAGATTGTTAAAGTATGGATAATTTTGTGATTTTTAAATTTTAAAGAAGTGATTTCAAAAGTTAATGATTAGGATCCTCACTATACTACAAGTTTGAGTTAGGAATAAAGTTTTCTCTTCCCACAATTCTATTCTTATATTCATATGCTAGGCAATTAATACATAACCATTGAAAAACTGTTAGTGAAATAAAAATTACTGAAAGCTTAGGAGATAGTGATCACTTCTATCAGAATATATTAGAGATCACTGTGAAAAAGATTAGGGAATTTCACACATTTGGGTGCACATGTGATTTTAAAAAACTTTTCAAAAATCCTAGAATGCAAAAAGTGATTATAGTAATAATGTAGACAGTAGCACTAAATGGAGATTTCACATCCAGTGATGGTAAACTATGAAATAAAAATCACAGGTGATTTTAATTAGAGTTTTAAAAAAAAATCTGTGAAAATAAATGATAACAAAAAACTCTAAACATTTTAAATACAAAACTGAAGTATTTCCTGATACCATATTAAGATATAGAAATCAAATTTAGTAAGAACTTAAATATAAAAATTAGAATTGTGAAACTAATAGATTATCATGTAGAAAAATATAATTGTGACCTGTATGTAAAGAAAGGCTTGTTCAATAATCAAATAGAAAATAAAACATGGGGGCTGGGCGTGGTGGCTCACGCCTGTCATCCCAGCACTTTGGGAGGCCGAGGCGGGTGGATCACGAGGTCAAGAGATCGAGACCATCCTAGTCAACATGGTGAAACCCCGTCTCTACTTAAAATACAAAAAATTAGCTGGGCACGGTGGCACGTGCCTGTAATCCCAGCTACTCAGGAGGCTGAGGCAGGAGAATTGCCTGAACCCAGGAGATGGAGGTTGCAGTGAGCCGAGATCATGCCATTGCACTGCAGCCTGGGTAACAAGAGCAAAACTCCATCTCAAAAAAAAAAAAAAAAAGGAAAAGAAAAGAAAACATGGGGCAAATAATTAAGTTATAATAAAGTATTTCTGTTCAGTAAATAGACAAATGACAAAAGAAAACAGAAGCCCAAATAAGATAGATAATCTCTAGGTCCAAAAATCAACTATGCTTACTAATTTGAATATAAAACAATCAAATTGGACAACTCAGGGAATTAAATAGAAAGCATATGCACACCATATATACACATATGCATGTTTTCAAATCCCAAAAGATGAACTGTCAAAGGCTGCAGCCACATAAAGAAATGGACCAAAATGTTCAAAATCACTATAATTGCAGGATGTAAATTAAATACCTAGTTTCACACCCAGTTTCATCCTTCAAAATATAAATAATTGTAATAATAGATTATCAAAGTATAGCTTTGAGTATGAACAGTTTGAAACAGCATTGTTGGAAAGGTAATAAGCTCTTACAAAGTTAATAGTTATGCAAAAATAAAATGATTAAGCAAAAAGTTCATGTAGATTTTGCACATGAATATTTGAATACCTTTGTCTGATATATTAAAGTGTCTATGATAGTGCCAGAGGGATGAAAGGAAAACTGATGAGAATGAAAATCGAATTTAAAAAATCACAAAAAACTTTACATGAATTTATGGATATGATATGTTATGAATTGAAGAGTAAAATTAAACTCTCTGTACCTAAAGTATAATGTTTAAAGTAAAATATATTTTCATAACAATGTACTGTATTTTTTAAATAAAAAATTATTTTCTTTGGAAAAAGATGTCATGTCAATATACAACATTGAAAATAGGGAATTATGAATCATGTACGTTGATTCTGTCCTTGCTGTGAAGAAGAGTAATTTTTGATCTGGATGTTATGGAACATGTCATATTATGAAATAATTCAATTTCAAAGGAGGTAGAACGATGAGAATGAATGACTGCTACATATGTAAGAAATTTCTGTATTGCAGAAAACATTCTTACTAAATAATGAATATAATTGCAAATGTAAGTCATTTTTAAATATTTGTGAAAAATCATAGAGATTTTTCAACTAAAATCTTTAGTTGATCAACTGTGATCCCAGTTTTAAAAACATATTGATCTCTCAAATTAATAATTAGTAAAAAAAACCCTAATTATTCAGTAAGATTTTAGAAAATATTGAGTCTCATTTAAATACATTTTAAAATGAGTCTATCCAAAAAGCAGCTTAAGTTCACTAAGAATATCATGTGCAAAACTTACATTTCCTATTTTGATAGGATTGTAATGCAGTAAAAAATTGTAGGTAATATAGGTAAAAAGTTGAAAGATACAATTAGAAAATAAATAGATCCCTAATATTATCTTGATTTCCACTATCCATACGTAATATAAAGGAAAAGATTTAACTTCTTGCCTTAAATATCTATAATATGGCACAATGGGATTTAATGATTGCCACATAAAACATTTACATTGAGTTTGACACTCAATATCACAGGATAACAATCCATAAAAGAGGGAAAACAAATGTAGTGATTTCTGTAATTATTCAGATTCAACTCCAGCAAGCAGCTTTCTGCATTACCAGGAGATACCTGACGGTGTCGATGGTGTCACTTAGTAGAAGGTATAGGCATCAGGGTGGCTAAGGATGGAGGGGAGGGAGATACAAAATCAGAAAGAGCTTCATGGACTTCAGAAGGGCCCCAGGTCTTTGGCTGAGACTAATCTGTGCAAATGTGAGGCAGGAACAAAGCAAAAGAAAAGTAGTTAGTAAAATAATTCCTAGAGATTTCACAGAGCTGGTAAGGACTTGTCTTTAATCAACTCAGAGAGACCTTGTAATGGCACAATGTTGAGGTGTGGTCCTCGGATGTAGGACCAAATTTTAGTAGGACTAAATTACCCCTAACATTGCTCTGTATCCTCTGTAATGAAGCTTAAAAGCTTTGTGGGAAAGAAAATCATTCAGGTAACTTCACTGTGTATTATGAAATGTCCAATATTATATAAAGGAACACAACAGAATTTAGCATCTGACAATATCACATTTACAACCCCTGACATTTCATATAACATTTCCCAGCTCAAAAAAATAAAATAATAATATGAACTATGATAAGGAAAATGAAACAACAACCTAAAAAGCAATAAATTTTTTTTAAAAATTTAAGTCAAGAAACAACGGAGAGGATGTGGAGAAATAGAAACACTTTTAGACTGCTGGTGGGAATGTACATTAGTTCAACCATTCTGCAAGACAGTGTGGTGATTCCTTAAGGATCTAGAACCAGAAATATAATTTGACCCAGCCATTCCATTACTGGGTATGTACCTAAAGGATTATAAATCATTCTACTATAAAGGCACATGCATATGTACGTTTATTGTGGCACTGTTCACAATAACAAAGACTTGGAAGCAACCCAGATGCCCATCAGTGATAGACTGGATAAAGAAAATGTGGCACATATACACCATGGAATACTATGCAGTCATAAAAAAGATGAGTACATGTTTTTTGCAGGGACATGGATGAAGCTGGAAACCATCATCCTCAGCAAACTAACACAAGAGCAGAAAACCAAACAACAAAAGTTCTCACTCATAAGTGGAGTTGAACAATGAAAACACATGGACACAGGGAGGAGAACATCACACCCCCTGTCAGTGGGGTGGGGGTATAGGAGAGGGAGAGCATTAGGACAAATACCCAATGTAGTTGGTGGGTTGATGGGTGCAGCAAACCACCATGGCACATGTATACCTATGTAACAAACTTGTACATTCTGCACATGTATCTCAGAACTTAAAATATGATTTTAAATAATTTAAAGAAAGAACCCTGGCTTCTGCTAAACCACAATCTGCCTAACCACAATCAAGAACACAAAACAGTGACATAGATTTTAGTTTGTCCCCATGGGCACTAGCTCCTGCTTGTGGGTTTTCAGCTTCTTGCTTTCTTAACACTTCCATTTATCTCTTTCCTTGATGCCTTATAGACCTCAAGCTCTAACATTAGACACAAAAACAATGACACTATATCAGAAACTAACTCCTTTTCACAATTGCATGAAGTCCAAAGCTTTAAAAATATATAAATATGTGTATGTAATGTGTATGTGCAATTACTTATTCAGTAATATCTAACTACATTGCATGTCAGGAATAACATGTATGATAATCAGTTCCTTGGTAATTTGTTGGTGTTTTGCTGAATGCATGTGATAAAATAAATAATAGAAATTATATAAACATTGATTTATTTTTCATATAAACATAAAATATATCGTAAAAGGAAAATAGAGGGTATGTAGAGAATATAAATATGAAAGTAAACAGCATTATTTAATTACTGTTAAAAATTATTTGAGGGTCCGGGCGCAGTGGCTCATGCCTGTAATCCCAGCACTTTGGGAGGCCGATGTGGGTGGATCATGAGGTCAAGAGATCGAGACCATCCTGGTCAACATGGTGAAACATCATCTCTACTAAAAATACAAAAAATTAGCTGGGCATGGTGGCGCGTGCCTGTAATCCCAGCTACTCAAGAGGCTGAGGCAGGAGAATTGCCTGAACCCAGGAGGCGGAGGTTGCGGTGAGCCGAGATCGTGCCATTGCACTCCAGCCTGGGTAACGAGCAAAAAACTCCGTCTCAAAAAAAATAAATAAATAAAAATTATTTGATATATATTTTTGTTAGAAAAATACTTTTAAAGTGATTTATTTAAGTAAAAATGAATTTATTTCAGCATTTAAAGAAAAATTCTTAATTTTACAATCTCCTTGTCCAAGTAATTATTATTCTTATTAATCCAATAATTATTATATAATTAAAGTGATTTATTTAAGTAAAAATGAATTTATTTTAGCATTTAAAGAAAAATCCTTAATTTTAGAATCTCCTTGTCCATTTGGGCGCCTCCAAGTAATTATTATTCTTATTAATCCAATAATTATTATATAATTATAAATATTTTAAATATTCAGAAATATTCTACCAATCTTTGTTTTTAATATAGATATTAAGATTTAATTTCAATACTGTATTCATATGTATGCGAGTGTGAATATACCAAGAAATATTAATTCTCAAAAAGCCATTGGGGTTATATAGATATAAATGTATGGATATTAAAATATCAGGTACATATCAATGATTAAAATAATGTGTTCATAAAGTTATCTTAAAAATTTACTGTTGAAGAGGGGATTGTCAAGTGTCTAGCTCAAAGTATAAGTTCCAATGGAAACTAAGTGAATTACATTTTAATCCAGTGCTTAATGCAGAGTCTGACATGTGGAGATATTGAGTTCATCAGCAGCAGCATAGGATCATCATCCTAATAAGGCTTATGTTGTTGTTTATGAATTATAGTTTTTAACTGTGCATAAGGTTCAATAATATGTACAACTGTATAAGTGCATGATTTTATTTGACTATGTAAATTAGTTGCCTACAATGACCATTTCTGTGATCTAACCTATAATTGCAAAATATTTTAACATAATCTCTTTAGGTGTTCTGTTTCAAATAGACAATTACGTAAGCATGTTTTATATCTACATTATAATATGAACATACATAGGCTTAGACTTTTCATCTAAGGTAAATTTCTTGAAAAATGAATGTAAGCCATTTTTAAAATGAAAGAAATTTAAGCAGGTTAAAAATCTCAAGTTTAATGTATAGCAAAATTATCATAGAGCACTGAATGCTTTCCTGGAGGCATTTTCAACATTTTATTACAGTCTTCATTAAAGAGCATTGAGTATTTTAATGGGGCAGAAGGAAAAAGACTGCCTGGTTCAGAATTGCCAATTGCCATTCAACAATCTTTGTCTTCCCTATGTTTTCAGCAATGTTGCTCTCATAGAACATTAAAATATCACAATATTTCTTGTCAGTTGGTAAGATGACAGCACTGAGGCTGGTTGTACAGTCACTAAGAAACTAATTAGCATTATTTCAGAGGATTGTATATGATAATTAACAATTAAACTTTAACTTTCTGAATAGAAGCTCATTCAGAAGCTCATTTCTCAATAGAAGTTCCCTAGAGGGGACTCGGCATAGATTACGGATGAAGGAAAACATAATTTTTTTTTGCATACATCAGTTACATAATTATGATTCTTTGCTATAGTCATTACTATTTAAATGTTCCATGTACACCTGTAACTTTGAATATACCTTTTGATGTAACTATGTGCTAAATAACAATGTTTGCCTTTTATTAACATTCTATTGTGACTGATATTAGAATCTTCAAGCAGATACTGTTGCAGTATTTGGCCACATATTTTTAAATAAACAATTCAACAGACAATGAAATAAGTACAAATATCCAAAGTATTTATTCATAACCACATACCAGATATTTTTGAAACATCTGGGAACAGATGCTCTGAAAAACATAAACTGTATTATATTTAAAGTTAATGATATAAACTGCATCATTAAAAAAAACATGCTAAGCCTTAACCAATTTTCTTGGGAATTAAGCATTTCACGTTATTTTTCTTTTTCATTTTTGTATATAGACATAGATGGTACTTTTAAGGAAATCATATTATTTTAGTCTCTAATTGGCAACAAAATCTAGATGGAATTAACAATGGTGTGGATGGGAATTGTATTTTGCAGCTAACAATTGTACTTGTTCAAAATTAGTCATTTTATGAATTAAAATAGTTTTATACTTTTTTCTTAAAAAATGTATCTCAGATTGTAGAACATATAAGGTGCTCAATAATATGTTTTTGAAAATTGAAGTGTTATGCATACTCGTTGTTTGTGAGTTTCCCAAATGAAGGATAAAAAACCTAGGAGATTCTCTCTTGAACTAGCCAAATAATAACATATACATATCTGCCCAAGTTATTTTAGCATTAGATGTATGATTTTTGTAGACTGCATCATCCTGATCCATACTGATTACTTTTGAAATGTATATTTTTAAAAGGAAAAGACATAATATTGTGCCTAAATTTTAAAACATATGATTATTTATATTGATATATTTATATATATATATATATATGATTATTTTGTTTTTAAAAATCAAATGACCATGTTTCAGTTTAGCCAGTGTCCAATATGGACTTGATGATTTTGGTCTCCTGATATTCATACACTTATATAGTCTTCTCTCACGTAATATCGGGCTGTCCCTATGTGGTAAGTAGAAAGCTGAGGAAATGATAACATATGACTTTTTAGACTAGGTAAAAAATGGTACCATCACTTCCAACTGAGTTTCTTGGATTACTTGTTATGAAGAAAGTCAGCCATCATACATTTAAAATAAATAATAAGAATCCCAAGGAAGAGGCGTAAATATAGAAAAACTAAGACCCGCTGAAAACAGTTAACATCAGTTTGACAGCAATGTGAGTTGGCAAAAATTAGTTGTACATGGGGTGCACACGTGTAGTCCTGGCTACTCTGGATGCTGAAGTGGGAGGTTCACCTGAGCTCAGGAGGTTGAGACTCCAGTGAGCTGTGATCCTGTGCCCACTCTAGCCTGGGCAACAAAGTAAGACCCTATCTCTACAAAAAGAAAACTTGGGGGAGTAGATTCAAGAAACGTGATCTAATGATACAGTATTTTCAAGAAATTCACTTCAAATATAACAATAAGGTAGGTTGAAAGTAAAAGGATAGGAAAAAGTATATCTTGCAAACATTAATTAAGAAAGAATTATTATATAAACCTTAAGATTACTGTTAGCTTAAAAGATTATAAAACAGGCCAGGCATGGTGGCTCATGCCTGTAATCCTGGCACTTTGGAAATCTGAGGTGGGTAGATTGCCTGAACTCAGGAGTTCGAGACAAACCTGGGCAGCACAGTGAAACCCCATCTCTACATCTCTACTAAATATACAAAAAATTAGCTGAGCGTGGTGGCATGTGCCTGTAGTCCCAGCTACTGGAGAGTCTGAGACAGGAGAATTGCTTGAACCCAGGAGGCAGAGGTTGCAGTGAGCCGAGATCGTGCCATTGAACTCCAACCTGGGCAACAGAGTGAGACTCTGTCTCCAAGGGAAAAAAAAAAAGAGTAGAAAACATTGTAGGAAATTTTGGTTCCCACCTAAGGCTACTTCTGACTTCAGCCCCAGCTCCAGTGGACAGTTCTGTAGAGTTCAGACGCAACTAACAGCATTCTGTGATGTATCTGCATCACACATCTTTCCAATTTCGCCCTTAGCTCCTCTATTAAAACCACAGAAATATGCTCACCTAGAAATGTTGGCCAGAAAAAAATGCAATTAGCATCAGTGGGTGAAAGGACACTTTCAACAAATGAGATATGGAAGTAAGTAGATGAATGCTTGAGCAACTCTTGTTCAGATGCACAGTGTGAAGTGATAGAAGTCCTAGCACAGGACTGAGCTGCCGTTAATAAAACAGTGACCTGCACAATGAACCTGGAGTTGAGTTTTTCTTCACCTATATCCTCCCTCCTGCAACCTTAATCCTGTCTCCTGAGATCAAAACCTATAAAAACTACCAGCATCTAATTCAGGTCTTGCTTTCTGCTTTCAGGGAAACACAAATTCATAACCTCAGATTATTCCTAGAATGATTTAGCTAGCTATACTGTTAATGGGCATAATAAATATATATTTTCTTATGTATTTTGCCAGTTGAAAATTAATAGTGTTCCTGGTCATTAATTATTGCAATTTGTGCAATAATAGACATACATTTTATCAATGTACTTATTGTATTTGAAAATATTAAATATAAGAATCTTTGTCCCTAGTCAAATATAAAATTTTAATTTGTATTTTAGAGTGAAACAAAAATATTAGCAATCAATCTAAATTACATGTTATATACATAAATAAACATTGCTATGCTGATTATCTATTACAAAAATCTAGGCAAAACCATTCAGGACATAGGAGTAGGCAAGGACTTCATGACAAAAACACAAAAGCATTGGCAACAAAAACCAAAATAGACAAATGGGACCTAATCAAACTCCACAGCTGCTGCACGGCAAAAGAAACAGTCATTAGAGTGAATTAGAAACCAACAGAATGGGAAAAAATTTTTGCAGTTTACCCATCTGACAAAGGGCTGATATCCAGAACTTACAAAGAACTAAAACAGATTTACAAGAAAAAAACAAGCCCATTCAAAATTGGGCAAAGGATATGAACAGACACTTTACAAAAGAAGACATACATGAGGCCAACAAGCATGAAAAATTGCTCATCATCACTGGCCATTAGAGAGATGCAAATCAAAACTACATTGAGATACCATCTCATGCCAATTAGAATGGCGATCATTAAAAAATCTGAAGACAACAGATGCTGGAGAGGATGTGGTGAAATAGGAACACTTTTACACTGTTGGTGGGAGTGAAATTAGTTCAACCATTGTGGAAGACAGTGTGGTGATTCCTCAAGGACCTAGAAATAGAAATTCCATTTGACCCAGCAATCCCATTACTGGGTATATATATCCGAAGGATTACAAATCGTTCTACTGTAAGGACACATGCACACCAATGTTCATTGCAGCACTGTTTCCAATAGCAAAGACCTGGAATCAACCCAAATACCCATCGATGACAGACTGGACAGGGAAAATGTGGCACATATAGACCTTGGTAGGGACATGGATGAACCTGGAGAACATCATTCTCAGCAAACTGACACGAGAACAGAAAATGAAATACCGCATGTTCTCACTCATAGGCAGGTGTTGAACAATGAGAACACATGGACACAGGGAGGGGAGCACTACACACTGGGGTCTGTTGGGGGGAGTAGGGGAGGGACCGCAGGCGGTGGGGAGTTGGGGAGAGATAGCATGGGGAGAAATGCCAGATATAGGTGAAGGGGAGGAAGGCAGCAAATCACATGCCATGTGTGTACCTATGCAACTCTTGCATGTTCTTCACATGTACCCCAAAACCTAAAATGCAATTTAAAAAATGCAGCAATTTCATTATTAATCACACCCCATTTTAGGGAGTGTCATCATTAATATTTCAGTTATTCAACTTTTGAAGACCACAGCTACTGCTAAATCCAAAGCAGGATCTGGCCACAGTGACCTAAACCAATTCCAATCTATTCTTGGTTTATTTAAATGGAAATGTTTTAACTTAAAATTTAACAATGTGGTCAGAAACACTAATTTAATGTTGTTGAAAAGATTGTATTCATGCTTATGCAACTGTTGTCTCTATGTATTATAACAATAATTTTTTAATAACATTTATATTTTCTCTTTAAATTGAAGGATTTTTTTAAAATCCAATTTTGATTATAATACATGCCACGCATTGTGGCTCCTGTCATGTCACAACTTTTTCGTGGGTTTTACATGGAAAATTTTGAAAAACACTGGAATGATGAACAATTAAGTTGAAATCCCGTTTTTGTGTTCTTCTTAATCTGACTGTCATTCCAACAATGGAAAATACTGAAGCACTAAGTTACGCTAAAGCGTCTTGCAGTCTCAATTTACCTCTCTTTTGCATCCCCGATGTTACAAGATAATGGATGTATTGGTTCAGGGTAAATGTGTTTTTTATTGCTATTGCAGGATAGTAAGCATTTTTGTTTCAATGATTTTCTGTCATTATGTGAAAGTGATAGAGTCTGTGACACATAAAATGGTGTAGATAAAAGGTTTTCTTGACACATTAAGTACCTTAGCAAACCCAAAGTTCAGTTTCTTCACACGGGAGGAATGAGGTTTAGTGGTACCAACAGAAAACTGGTGGTCTTCAAATTTGATTTCATTCCATGAAGAACGATAGCATAGACATAATTTCTCCTGACCACAGAGATTGTTTCAGTCTTCAGAAAAAAGTTTACATCTTCCAGAATGATCAAGTAGTTCATTTTTCATTCAAACAAATATATGTATTCTAGAAAAAATAAGATCAAATTTTATTTAATCTACTTTAAGTATAATTTCATAACTTTAGTAATGAAGTTTTCTACTAAAAAATAAGCTGTTTTTGATGTTTATTTTAAAAAATATAAAATAGTTTTAGTTTTCCAAATTATTATATCAATTTATTTTCCCTCAACAAACAGTACTAAGCTTTACAAATATGAATGTTACTCTTTTTTGTTGAATCATAAATTTAGAACTTTAGATAGGAGATGGATAGACACTGGAAATTATTAAAATAGTTATATATTATTAGAGATGTGAAATAGGGTCCCAAACATTTTCAGTCACACTTCATTTATAGAAATTAAATATATAGACATTCTGTTTCTGGTGAGTTAGAAAGTATATTGCAATAAACAATGCATATACTTGAATATATATTCTAACATACAGGTGTTTTAAAATCTAGACATTTTCTAAAATTGATATTTCTGGATATAAGCTATACACAAAATAAAATTATAATAGATTTATTTGTGGGACAAGTCCTAATGTCTATAATAAATTATATCATTTGCTAAGAATGATGGCAACGAAAACTGAGCTGCTCCCCCGGGCAAGCAGAAAACTGCTTGGGGCATTCTAAAGCAGCAAAACCGTATATGTTAGTAATTTTCACTTCAACAAAAGTTTCACTTATCGTGTATGTTACCCACAGCTTTATCAGCATAAGATATCAAAAATGTAATCAGTTGAGTTAACATTTAATATACTATAGGAATTTTGTTTAAAATACATCTAAAGTTTATAATCAGCATTTAAAAACCTGCCCAATCAAGCAAATTCATATAAATCAAAGTAACTTAATATTACTAAATTCCCTTTTATGATTTTCATAAAAAGCATTAAAACTTCATCTATTGAACCATTTCAGATAATATTAAATATTTTTCTACTCTGACAATATATGTTCCCTTTAATATATTTAAACATACTGAATATCCATATAGTTTAATGATCAGTTACACTAAGCAGAAACCCACACTTTTGAGGTGATTAGCTAGCATTTTGGTGAGAAACTCCCTATATCAGAAGTGTTTTCTATATGTGTTTCTGTAATCTTAACCCTTGCTGAGAGCCAGAAACAGGCAGTTAACATAACAAATAAAAGAGGAGTTTACATCTATAACATTAGTTGCTTGATAATAAGAGACATTAGAAATGGGATGTTAATTGTGAAATTGGTGTTATCTGTGTACATGGCCTATACTGAGAAAACTTGAAATATCAAAGAGTATATATCTTAAGATGTCACTTATCTGATGCATGCCAAGGAAATACAATTTTGATTTATTCATGTCATTTTAGATGATTACTTATTGTTCTATACCCCACTTTTTAAAAATGTTGTCTTAACAAAATAAATAATATTTTCAAATAATTGTTACCATTAAAATGATCTGTTAATTTCTAGTTATGAGTCAAGTCAGGAAAAATCAAAACACACAGTTTAGTAATTTCAATCAAGGGATGCAATACAATGATTTTGTATTGGCAAAAGCTGAAAAAGCAGAGAGGCAGGTGAAGTAACTCAGAGATGTCAGCTACAACCAGAACAAACAGAAGTAGGGCATGGTGGCTAATGCTATAATGTTACCACTTCGGTGGGCAAGAGAACTGCTGGAGGCCAAGGGTTCCAGTATGAACTCCAGTCTGGACAACAGAGTGTGACTCCAGCAAGGGGGAAAAAAAAAGGCAGGAAGAAAGAGAGAGAGGGAGGGAGGAAGGAAATGAGAAAGAAAGAAAAGAAAGAGAAAATGAAAGAAAAAAAGAAGGAAAGAAAGTGAAAGAAAAGAAAAAAGGAAAGAAGAAAAGGAAGAAAAAGAAAAGGGAAGGAAGGAAAGAAAGAGAAAAGGAGGAAGGAAAAGAAAAAAATGAAACAAGCCGCTGTAGTTCTGAAAAATGAAGGAAGGAAGGAATTCGTATTACAGGGATTCAGGTCTTTGTGTCCATGTGTGCTCAATATTTAGCTCTCACTTGTAAATGAAAATGTGTGGTATTTTGTTTTCTGTTTCTGCATTAATTCACTTAGGAAAAGGGTGGGAAGAGGGTGAGGATCAGAAACCTACCTGTTAGGTACTATGCTCATTACCTGCGTGATGAAGTAACTTGTACACCAAACCCCTGTGACACACAATTTATCCATAAAACAAACCTGCACATGTGCCCCCAAACCTAAAATAAAAGTTGGGGAAAATATGTAGAACAGTGTTTACCAGAGTCTCAAGGAAGGACAAATGTGGACTTATTCCTTAATGGGTACAGAGTTTCAGTATGGGATGATGAAAAGTTCTGGAAACGTATGGTGGTGATAGTTGCACAACACTGTGAATATACTTAATTCTGCCGAACTGAACACTTAAAATGGTTAAAATAAAAATCTGCTTATGGACAGTTTAAAAAAATAATAATAATAATAAATTTTATGGGCCGGGTGTGGTGTCTTATGCCTGTAATCCCAGCACTTTGGGAGGTGGAGGCAGGCGCATCAGGAGGTCAGGAGTTTGAGACCATACTGGCTAACACGGTAAAACCTGGTCTCTACTAAAAAGACAAAAAATTAGCCAAGCCTGGTGGCAGGCACCTGTAGTGCCAGCTACTTGAGAGACTGGGGCAGTAGAATAGCTTGAACCCGGAGGCAGAGGTTACAGAGAGCCGAGATCATACCACTGTACTCTAGCTTGGGCTGCAGAGCAAGACTCCGCCTCAAAATAAAAAATAAAAATAATAAAAAATAAAGTTTATGGTATTTATGCCTTACCATAATAAAATAAAAAAGTAAAGAGTGAAAAGAAAGAAAAAAGTGTTCAGGAAAAATGCTGAAAATATGCATGGCAATCTGATACTACTAAAATAAGGCTGCATAAGCATGGCTGGGATCTTGGAGAAGAGACCAGTCACGGTGGTTGATAGAAACACTGAAAGTCATTGCCGAAAGTCACTGCTGAACATGCAGAGGAGCTGCCTCGGTGCTGCACAGTAGGGACTGGAGCAACATTTTCTGGTTGAGACCAAGAAAGATGTTTCACATTGCAGGTCCTGAAGCTAATGCTGATGATGCAGCAGCCCTGATCGGTCCTCTGCTTTTGGATGGGTAATTCCAAAAAAGACGGAAGTAAGAATTATTTAACTTTTCCCCTTTCTTGTCTAATGTTCTTTTAGGCATTCCTACTATCGGAACATTACCTGGATCCAGTTGGCAGTGAAAGCTGGGTATTATTTTCAGGGTACCAGCTTCCCTCAATGCATAGAGCACATGATTTACTATGTCCTCTGTAATATGCAGAGATTATAAAGTGTGTTGAGAATTTAGAACTTTAGAACGCATTCATTTTGAAAACACAATTAAGCTTTTTTTTTTTTTTTGAGACAGAGTCTCACTCCCTCACCAGGTGCCAGGCTGGAGTGCAGTGGCGCGACCTCGGCTCACTGCAACCTCTGCCTGTGGGTTCAAGCAATTTTCCTGCCTCAGCCTCCCTAGTAGCTGGGACTACAGGCGCACACCACCACGCCCAGCTAATTTTTTCTATTTTTAGTAGAAACGGGGTTTCATCATGTTGGCCAGGGTGGTCTTGATTTCTTGACCTCGTGATCCGCCTGCCTCGACCTCCCAAAGTCCTGGGATTACAGGCGTGAGCCACCGCGTCTGGCCAGTTAGGCTTTTTTAACTTAATGATGGACTGTGCTGGAATTCAAGTCTGTTTATTGATAACAAGTTAGTGTTAATTTCAAATATTTTGAAAAATGTATTGCATGTTTATTTACAGAAAGCTTAGTTATGAACAATTTGTTCCATGAACTAAAAGGAGCTGTACTATGCATTTAATATGTGGCACATAATTTTCATCTTAGGCTCTCACTGTGGCTTTGCATCAATTGCATTGATTAAGTTGCCACGATCAAGTAATTAGGTTGATATTAAATTCTAATAGTTGATGTGTTCATAATATGGATTTCTAAGTTCTACCTCTATGAACTAAATGAGCTTGTGGTAATATTTTAATATTAGAATATTAGAATATTAAGGTTTAAACATAGTATTGACTACCCATATTTTGTGTCCTATTTTTAGTCTTTCGAAATAGAGTCTATTGGTTTATTTTCTGTAAATCTGAGCCATGTGTTGACTGAAATAATACAACAATCAGTACATTGTGCTGGTGACCTCTTCATTCTGATGGCTAGTCATACATTGATAATTTTATATTTAATAGCTCTGAGATGTAATTCATACGTAATTAACCCATTTCAAGTGCAAAATTAAAGTTTTTTAGTTTATTCACAGAATCCTGCAAACATTACCACAACTGATTTTAGAACATTATCCTCAATCCCATGCCCCGGCCTCAAAAAAAACTCATGTGCACAATAACAGTTACTTCCCATTTTCTCTTAACTCTCCCATTCCTGATCCTAGGCAAATTTGTTTCTACATTTTCCATAATTGAAACCAAATTGCAATAATTAACAATTTGAGTCTTCTTGCTTCTTTTTTCCCCCTTGGTCTCTTTAGCTTAAAGTTTGTTGGCTTTTTCTTTTTCTATCTTTTCATAGAATCATTTTTTGGTTTTAAAATTTTTCCCACTAATATTTCTTTATTTATGTCTTAATCTTTATAATTTTCTTTCCTTGATTTCATTGATTTTCTTGTTTCTAGTTTCTTATGATGGAATAATATGGTATTAATCTGTGAGCTTCATTCTTCTTTAATATGGGCATTTACAGCTGTAAATTTGCTTCTAGGCACTAGTTTAGTTGTATTCCATAAGTTTTGGTTTGTTGCGCCTTTATTTTCATTAATTTCAAAGTATTTGTAGATTCCTTTGTGATTTTGTGACTCGTTAGCTATTTAAAAGTGATTTGTTTTAATTTCCACTTATTTGTAAATTTCTCAAATTTCCTTCTATTACTGAATTATAATATTCCTTTGTGATTGAAGAAATACTTTTTAGGATTTAAATCTTTTCAGATACACTGAAGCTTACTTCACAATTAGGGATATTGTATATTCTGAAGATGTTTCATGTGTACCAGATACTTTGTATTCTATCATTGTTGGTTGAAATATTCTAAAAATGTCTGATAAGACCTGTATCTTCATGTTAATTTAATCACATTTTCTCCTTTCATCTTCACCCATCTATTCTACCCATTGTTATTATGAAGTATTAATACTTTCTATAATTTCTTTTGAATTATGTATTTTTTCCATCATGTCTTTCATTTTGTATTTCCTACATTTTGGGCTATCTTCTTAGGTGCATATATGTGCCTCATTAAATTTTTCTTATTGATTTATCATTTTTATTATTTTGATATGTTTCCTTGTCTCTGTTTTAAATCAATTTGATCTAATATTAGTATAGCTGTTTCAGCTTTAATTGGTTGCTATTTATATAATATGTTTTTCCATCCTTTTGTTTTCAAACTTTTATTTTTTATTTAAGTTGTACCTACTAAGTAGAGAGCATTTGATATTTGTTTGTTTTTGTTCCTGTTTAATTTTTTTTTTTTTTTGAGATGGAATTTTACTCTGTCACCAGGCTGGAATGCAGTGGTGCAATCTCATCTCAATGAAACTTCCGCCTCCCAAGTTTTTAAGCAATTCTCCTGCCTCAGCCTCTTGAATACAGGTGACTACTGTCATATATCACCATGCCCAGCTAATTTTTGTATTTTTAGTAGGGACAGGGTTTCACCATGTTGGCCAGAATGGTTTCAATTTCTTGACCTCGTGATCTATCTGCCTTGGCCTCCCAAAGTGCTGGGATTACAGGCATGAGCCTTCTTGTTTAATTCTTAATGAAAATCCTATTTATTCATTCAACACATTTTTTAATCAATAATATTTAATGTTACTATTGATATAGTTGGATTTATATCTTCCAATGTACTTTTTTATTTTCTGTATGTCTCATGTATTTTCTTCCTGTATTTCTCTTTTGCTGCTTTCTTTTGCATTTATTAATTTTTTTAATTTAAGATTCCAATTCTGTGAATGGTTTTTATCTTTTCAGTTACTTCCTTAAATCATTGTTCGAGATCTGCCATATACTTATCATAATTTACTGTGAATGCATATTAACTTAATTATAATAGATACGTAAATATTACTTTTATATTGCTATATTTTCTCTTCTCCCTTTTCCACTCTAATTATTACTTTATATATATATATTTTTTGTTAAACCAAGAAAGTAGAGGATAAACATATATATAGGGCTTGTTATATTAACCTTCATTTTTACCATTTGTTTTTCTCCTCACTTGTTTCTGTGAGTTTGAGTTACCATTTACTCTAATTACTTAATCCATATTAGCTATGAACAACTTGCCTCCTTGTAACATTATTATTAAATTTGTTACATTTGTATATATTATGATGCCAAAAATCTCATAATATTGACATCACTTACAAAGTTGCTTTTTAATTAATTTAAAAAAAGAAAAAAGTACATGCATTTTTAGTTTTTTTTAACCTTTGCTGTGTGTGTGTGTGTGTGTGTGTGTGTGCACGCACACACATGCATGCGTCCAAATTGCTGTTTGGAGTCACTTCCTTTTATTTGGAAAAGCTTTCTTTCATACTTCTTATAAGGCAGGTTTGCTAATAACATATTTTCAATTGTTTACCTGTGAGTGTCTTTATTTTCTCATCTTGATTTGTAAAACTTATTTTGCTGAACTTTAGATTCTTGTTTGACAATTATTTATTTATCTATTTCCTTTTAGCCCTTTGAATATGTCATCCCATTACCTTCAGGCCTTCATTGTTTTGATGAGAAGTCTGCTGTTCATCTTATCTGCATTCCATTATAAGCAATGTTATTTTTCTCTTGCTGCCTTCAAGACTCTGTCTTTGCTCTTCATCATTTTTAGTATGGTTTATATTTGTGTGGATATTTTTGCATTTATCTGATTTGTAGCTTATTGGATAATTACACTAATTCATCAAATTTGGGAAGATTTTAGTGATTCCTTAAATATGTTTAGTACACCTTTTCTTCCTCTCTTCCTCCTATTTACATCATTCATATGTCGTTGTGATTCATAACAACCTGTGTTTTGCTGAGGCTGTTCATTTTCATTAATCTTAGTCGCTGCTATTCATATTGCATAGTCTCTAACAATCAATTATCAAGTTAATTAAACCTCTCCTGCACATTCAAGGCTACTTTTGACACCCTTATAATATAGTCATTTTATCACCTATAATGATAGAATACAAAATGTACCCTCTAATAGTGTAATTTTCGTGTGTTATCCTGCTATTCAAATTGTGAATCTTAATTTTCTAAAAATAATTTGTTTATGGATATTTAGTTTTTGATGACAAATTGTCATCATAAATGTTTTTATGCACTTTTTTGTTTTTTTGAGTATATTTATAATAGTTTTTCTCAAATCTTTCTGAAGTTCCACATATTTGACCTTTCAAAGGCAGTTTCTTGCCTGCTATTTTTGTATGTATGGTCACTTTCTTCTTTCTTTGCATGTTTTACACTTTTTTGTTGTTGGAGTCAGGACAAGTTTGGGAATGTATTATGTGAGCTCTGGATAATCATCTTATTCATCTCTAGGATTTATTGTTGTTTTCTTTCTTAATTTGTGACTTCTAGTCATCTTGGCTTGTCTCTTTTAGCATTGAACCTACACCATAAAAATGAGCTGAGGTGGCCGGGCACGGTGGCTCAAGCCTGTAATCCCAGCACTTTGGGAGGCCAAGGCGGGTGGATCACGAGGTGAAGAGATCGGGACCATCCTGATCAACATGGTGAAACCCTGTCTCTACTAAAAGTACAAAAAATTAGCTGGGCATGGTGGTGTGTGCCTGTAATCCCAGCTACTCAGGAGTCTGAGGCAGGAGAATTGCCTGAACCCAGGAGGTGGAGGTTGTGGTGAGCTGAGATCGTGCCATTGCACTCCAGCCTGGGTAACAAGAACGAAACTCCATCTCAAAAAAAAAAAATCAGCTTAGTCAATGGAAATTGGGGCTTTAATTTTTGCTTGCCACACCTGAGGTTTGGCCTCAGCCCTAGGAATAGGAGCTAAGTAAAGGGATGGTAGAGCCCAGCTTCTTGACTGCAATCACCTGGAGTTAGCTTTGAAGACATGGAACTGAGGGTTTTGAGAAATGCTACGGCTTTGCCACCTTTCCATTCCATTACCAGAACCATTGACGAGGAGTTGAGACAAAGAGAATAAGCCGTTTTCTTAGCCATACTTAATCCAAGCAGAGTTTCAATCCTCAGATCTAGAAGTAAGGGGTAGGCTGGGGCCTGAGTGCGATAGACTCTCACTGTTCTTAATAAGATTTATGTTTGCTTCTTCATTTCCTGTATGCACTTAGGACAATTTCCAGAGCCTTTAGAAGCTAAATTGTTTGTTTATATGAATTTCTTTTTGTTAGCTTTTGCCACTCATAGTAGATTTTCTTGAAAGAGGTTCTGTGGAGTTTCTCATGCACCTATGGTGAAAACAATCCCCAAAAGCATGTTTTATCTTCTCTTTGTTAAAATAATTTGAAAATATTTATGAAATAAAGTCAAACTATTAAATTATTAAGAATGTTGTACTATTAAGTGATGACTTCAATCATTTTTTTAAAAATTTAATATTTTATTTTACATTGTGATTCATTTTACAGATTGAGTATCCTTTTTCCAAATGGTTTTCAAGTGTTTTAGACTAAACTTTTTTTGAATTATTTTACAATGTTTGTATTAGACATGCTGGTTGGGCATCCTTCATTCCAAAATCTGAACTTTGAAATGTTTCGATGAGCATTTTATTTGAACATAATATTAGTACTCAAAAAGTTTTGAATTTTGGAGCATATTGGGTTTCAGATTTTTGGATTCAGGATTCTTAACCTACATAATATAAGAGACAAAACGAATGTTCTAGTTTAGTTAAAATTGCCACACAGGCAGGAAGTGTGGAAATATGTACTCAATATAGGGCAGAGAGTTAAAAATAGTAATTTTTCACTGTGAATTAACTATGCATTATTACAAATTTGCTCTGATATTTTCATCTTTTTTTTTCTTTTTCTTATTTGTTTTTTGAGATGAAGGCACTCACTCTGTTGCCCAGGTGCCCAGGAGGGGGTGCAGTGCAAAACTTCAGCTTTCCACAACCTCTGCCTCCCAGGTTCAAGCAATTCTCCTGCCTCAATCTCCCTAGGAGCTGGAATTACAGGTATGTGCCACCATGCATGGCTAATTTTTTTTTGTATTGTTATTAGAGATGGGCTTTCACCTTCTTGGCCATGCTAGTCTCAAACTCCTGACATCAAGTGATGCACCCTCCTCAGTCTCCCAAAATGCTAGGATTATAGGTGTGAGCCACTGGGCCAGACATACTTTCATCTTTATACAGATTATCAACACTTTCATTCATCCATTACTGCAGCCAAACTAAATTCACAGTCATTTTATTAAGTGTAATTGCTTTGAAGTAAAATCTCTAGCTATTGCAATGCAATTTCATGCTAATATAGAATGGACACTAGCCAGTAAGAGAAAAAAGGCTTGCTGTAAATAATTTTGAATGTGACATATAATTTTCAGGTAAACATTTCTGACAGGCATGTAAAGAATATGATTGGAATAATGTAAAAATGGCTAAAACTCTCTTTGGATTTCATTGTGAAAGGAGAAAAATACTGTTTTGGTATCCCGTTTAGCAGGTGATTTATTCTTTTGCTGGGTTAGAGCTCCCCTATGTGGCTATTTTGTTGAGATACACTAAGAGCTCAATATTGATGTATTTTAAGAATTAAACATAAACTAACCTCCTAGATATTTTTCAACAAAAATATATTAAGATAACCATGTATAAATAATTTCAGGTTTTGTAGAAAGTCTAATTTTTCTCTCTGAATAGAACTTCCAGGATAATTTTAATAGGATTAAAATGCAAAGAGAACACCAAGTTAAATGCTATATTGTGTCAATAAAATAAGCGAATTTATAACTAAGTCAGTATGCACCAATTTCTTCTACTTGATAGATCACTAAGCTTGAAATATTTTTTTTCCAGAAAAATTAGGAGGAAAATTTATTTTCTGTTTATTTAATTGGTCTATTTTAATCAAATTAATTTGTATACATCTGAGGAGAGGAATCCATGTAAAATGTAGTATGTCCCTCAGTATAGAGAACGTTTTGTAGAGAATGTAATTTATGTAAACAGATGTCAAATAATTCTACTAAGTACGATATCAGCTGTAATGATCTATTAAGTTTTCATGAGAATGAAAGACTTTGAGCTCATTTTACAACATGCTTGGGATATTTTAATCCAAGTATATATTTCCATTTGCATAAATTGCAAAAGTAAAAGTAAAACTAAGGAAAATTTTAGGATATGTCTAGGGAATCAAAACCTACCAAGTATTATCAGACACTGGATCTGTAAAGGGAACCAGTTGTGCCTTGAAAATAATATTTATACTTATTATTAGCTTTTCAAAATATTTAAAATTCAAATAGAACATATAAAGTTAAAATGGAAATTCATCATATAGTCTTTTATCCTACAATTGTGAAGTAAAATATAGTTTTTTATCCTACAATTGTGAAAGTAAAAATTCTTTTTCAGTGATTTAAATTTTTAAACATGTGAGATATTTCTTTGCTCCGCTGATAATGCAAAAGGCATTTTATATGAAAAGATCATGAGCAGCTGGCACATAATCTGAACATAAAACCTCACAAATAATTGTTAACACTATACCTCACTAAAATATAAAAGCGAAAGAGACATCACTGAAATTAAAAAAAGGATAGCAGTCATTAAGTATAATTGTTGCTACCAGCCACCATAGTTCTGAGTCATAATAACCTCACAGTCAATACATAGTTGTGTGATTGAATGAATGACTAAGCTAAGTCCAAAATGTAAAATGTTCTTTATGCCAAATATCTCTAACATAGCTACCTAAACAGATTATGCCTTTACATAATTACCTTGTCATCGCAAGTCAGTTAATATCAATAATAATGTTGTTATCAATGGATATTTCAGAATGAATGAATTCACATTCTCTAGGGCAATGCTAAATATTAGTTGGGGATAGGAATGTGAATTTAAAATATCCCACCCAAGTCATCCAAAAATATATCTAGAGAGAATGAGTTCATTGAGGAAATGGTTTCTTGTACACAGCATAAAGATATTCAAGCAGTATGCTGATTGTGTACTTTTGAATCAGTCCAGAATTTTAATTTTATTTGGTCATTTTTTTAAAAAAGTTATCTGGAAAAGTATTGAACTTATCCGAGCATTCTAGGTCAATATATGTGTTACAGAACTGCTGGTTTCTTAACAAATTTTGATTTATTGAAAACTTTATAGTATTATGTGGCACTAAAGCCTACACAATACCCTAAGGGCTAGCACCAAAGACATTCAAACCATTAATTGGCCATGGTTTATCTGATAGCTGAAGGTAAATAAATGAATGGTCATGGAATATTTTTTAAAGAATCCTCAAATGATCTGTCAGAGGAATACAATGTATTTTCTGTTAATGGAGATGTATAATAGTAGAGCAATATGTTGGGCAAGTGAGATACTTTAAAAATAACAAATAAAAGTTTGTAAAATGTTGTAGTCACAGAAACTGTAGTGTTTATTCTTAGGGTCTTTGCTATTGACTCTCAGCCCCTAAGGCAATGGGGCATAATGCCATGTGAAAGAACATGGAAGCCATCTCACATGAAATAATTATGAGTAGCTTACAAACAAGCTGAATACAGAAAATGCAAGAAAATATCAGTACTATACATGACTGAGCTCAAAATGAGAGCAGCAGAATCATTGAAATTAAACAAGCGAGTAGCAGACACCAGTAAAACTGAAGTTTATGTAAGATGTACTAGCTATCACAGAACAGACTTATGATAATCTCTCAATAAATACATAGTTGTGTGACTGGAGAATAACTGAATCAGTGGCTCACATCTGTAATCCCAAAGGTTTGGGAGGCCAAGATGGGAGGATCACTTGGGCCTAGGAGTTTGAGACCAACCTGGGTTACATAGCAAGATCTTGTCTCTACAAAAAAAAAAAAAATTAGGAGGGTATGGTGGTATACACACCTGTACTTAGGAGTCTGCTACTTAGGAATTCTTGCTCCTTAGGAGTCTGAGGCAGGAGGATTGCCTAAGCCAGGAAGTTTGAAGCTGGAGTGAGCTATGATCCTGTCACTGCACTCCAGCCTGGGCAACAGAGTGAGACTTTATCTTTAAAACAACAACAACCAACAGCATTAATAAAACAGAACAAGCATTGGTTATCAAGTTTCTCCTATGTGTCAGACAATGTAAAAAGTACTTATTTACATACATACAGTCCAATTGTGAAACAGAACTGGAAATAATTACACAGTGATACATAGAGGTTATGTAGTTTGGCGTTTAACTTGCTTGTTTTGCAGAGAAGTACCGAAATCCAATATCAGAAAATATTTCACATAATAGTGTAAGAAATAATATTGTGAGTCATCTCTCTCAATAGGCATCAGTAGAGAATAAACAGAAATGCATTATATATTGATAAAAGATGACTAAATCAATTAAATAAATTAAATATATAGTATTTAATATATGTGATTATATATTAAATTTTGATAAAAGAGATTAAAAGATAGATGTTTTCAAGCCAATCTTTAGCTAGGGATATGTATTCATCAAATTTTTATTTCACAATTTTAATGCAAGGAAATACAAGAAGGAAATATAGAAAAGCAAAAGATTTAGGGTTTATTAATAAAAGATACTATCCGTTTAATGGTAATAGTTCTGCCTTTGCCTACCAGTACTTCTTGGTCAGAGCAGTAGGAAAGTTAGGGTAAAGAAGGCTATATTCAAAATAACTGTACTTTAGAGATTTTATTCCTAAAAAATTTATTGTCTCTTTTAGGTGAAGCCTTCTGCTATCTTATTAAACAAAAAATGTGTGAAGTGACAGATACATTGAGTTTTAAATAATTAAATAGCTTGTATATAGTTAAATCACTCCCTTGAAAAATAAAAACTAAATCAAATTATTTGTATTTTTCAAACTTTGAGAGAGTTTAGGTACCAAAAATTACATCAGAGGGAACATACATTTCAACAGGAAGTGAATTACACTTATCACCATGTAGCTAATCTGATTTTTCTGCCACATTTCATCCAGCATTGCTATTTCATCAAACTCCACAGCCATTAACTTTTCCATAACCAGTTTTTCTCTGGATTCTACAAAACTCAGCAATTGGAAGCAAGATAGGAAAATGCTAACCTCTATTATCTACTACAATGGACTCATTCATTGAAAGTTATTAGATTAAATTAAAAACACCTTTTTTTAATGTAAATAAGATAGAAAAAACAAAAATATGTGCATACTCTTCAATATCAGCTTGTTTAACTGTGCTAAATATTATTCAAATTTCTTCTATATCATGTTATACAAATAACAGGTTATTTTATTTCTAAATCAAATATATACATATAAACATACAAATTATATATATATATCTCTAATTTTGTAGCTTTCTTTTTTCAGGTACAATGTTTGTACCATTCCTAGATTCATGCATGCAGCTGAGAGATGGGCAGGCAAAAGTATCCAAATGACAGGATATCACATGGGTCTCTATATTAGCACAGAGCATAAGGAAATTAATCATTTCCAGTAGTGGATTTTAAAATTTCATTTCATGCAGTTATGTTGGAGTAGAATAGTTAAGACAACATGAATAGATAGGAATAGATTTCTTACCTACGATTCAAGTCAAAAGAAGTAACACTCCCCCTCCCCCACCCCATCTGTACCTGGGAGCTCATTCTCCAGCCTGTCAACTTTTATACAAGTAATATTTTTACCCTTTATTTGTTAAACATGCTAGTTTCCAACTTCACTCTCAACCATAAGAAAATCCGCCCGGGGTGAAATTCAAACTGTGTAAAAACAATTTCACAACACAGAAATGTCCTCTGGGAGGGAATGCAGGCAGAGTATAAGTTCCTAATTACTATTTACCATATTTGCATGTGGCTTTCTAATTGGTGCCATTAATGTGAAGTGAAAGTCTTACAATCAGGATATTTGGATGTAGAGTATATAAAATATAGCTTTAATCAAGACATTTAAATTTTGCTATCATGAACTTTTTATTAAAAATATAACACATTTATAATTTTTGCTTTCTGCCCTTTGATTTTTTTTGTCTTCAAAGAATAGGGTAAAATGAAATTTCTTTTGAATTTATTGATGCAGTCAGCTGCATCAGATTTTATAATTAAGATAATATTATTCCTTTTCTTCTATATCCCAATGTCCCTCTTACCAATATTTCTTCTTGATATGCCCCTATTTTTCTCATTTTTTCTTCTAGAGTTACAATTTCCTTGTAAAATATAGTCTATTAAAAATATTTCACCTCTTTTTATTGTTTCATATAATTTTCTATTTTATTCCTGCCAGGACATAATACCAAGAGAAAAGAAGAATAACAATGTCTTATAATTAAATTAAAACATAGTAAACTAATGAAAATAACACTGCTTTGACCCCCCCCCTTTTTTTTTGGTAGAGACATGTCATTAAGGAGGCAACTACTACAGGCAGAGATAATAATTATTTTTTTATAATAAGTATCTGACAAATTTTTGTTTCACTATACCAAGTAGTAACAGATTTACAAATACTGTTTCTCAAAAGTAATCATTTTATCTTTAGCTTTAAATGTTCTTTTCATTTTGACAGCTGGGATCATCCAAACACCTGCTCTTGCTCCCATAGATTTCTCACATTATTATATTTATACTAAATATCCAGTGGTGGGGTGCAGGGAGGGGGGCGCTTGTATGTCCCTGCTGCCCCAAACATTTGCACACCCAGCTGGGTTGCGACAATACTGGGGCTTGACCCCAACTTTGCTCCTAAATTAGAGTGAATGCCAGGGAGTGGGGAGAATCCAGGGAGTGGGAGCAGGGGCTTCCAAGCCTACTGGGGCAGGGGTGGATTCCTGGACCCTGAGAGCATAAGATCTAGAGCTCTAGCTGTGTGGCTGCAGCTGTGCCTGGGAGTGCTGAGCTTCTGCTCCTTTAACTCAGTAGGGGGTTGGGGGGCCTGTCTGTGCCTGGCCCCAGCTGCACTTCCCCGCTGCAGCCTGAGTCTTTGCAGTCTGCTCCAGGCAGATCATCACTGCTATTAATAATTATCTGGGGTTGGGGTTAATGGGGGGGCTCCAAACTGGATCTATGCCAGTTGCTTGCGAGTAGCTATATTTCAAAAGTAGTATAGCTGTGAAACAGTTGGTTTCAAAGCTAGCATGGAGCAGGGAAGGGATATATAGAAAGAGAGTCAGTTAAAATGCTTGTGAACTTTCTGTTCTCACTGGGTTTCAACCATTTTTGTTACACACATGTCCTCAGATGTTTTCAAATATTTGGTCACTTTCTTAAGTTCTACAAGTGTTAATTTTGACAGTTTTTACGGTGTTCTTGTTGCTTTCATGGAGGGATAAACTTCCAGTCTTTACTCCGTAACTCTGGTGGTGCTTAACTCTGGTAGTAATATTAATTTAAGCTTACCTTACATACACTAATAGTTCAATCAGAAAGTCTTTATGTCCCATACAGCCCAAGAGACATATCACAGCACTGACAACTTTATCCTCAAATAATGCTCCCATAACTTATTATCAGAGGAGTCATTAAGAAGTATGCAAAGAGACAACAAAGTAAAGACAACACACACTGCTAATAATTACTTCATGCCTTTTGTGTATATGCATGAATTGTTAACTCTTTTTATAAACTAGCATTCATTATATTTTCACATGATTTTCGGAAGAATCTATCCTTGACCAAATTTTAGTTAGGCTCATCTAAGCCTTCTGGGCCTTGACACTGGAATCTTACCTTATCAGGTCTATATTTTCCACTTCTTTTTTGAAAATATATTTCCAACTTTTTAAGTTCAGGAGTACATGTGCATGATGTGCAGGTTTGTTACATAGTTATATGTGTGCCATGGTGATTAGCTACACAGATCACCCCATCACCTAGGTATTAAGCCCAGCATCCATTAGCTATTCTTCCTGATGCTCTCCCTCCTCCCTCCCCACCCTCCACCATCAGACAGGCCACAGTGTGTGTTGATCCCCTCCCCCACCCCATATTCACATGTTCTCATTCAGCTCCCACTTATAAGTAAGAACATGTGCTATTTAATTTTCTGTTCTTGAGTTAGTTTGCTGAGGATAATGGCTTCCATCAGCCTAATGGCTTTGCAACTCCATTCAGGTCCCTGCAAAGGATATGATCTCATTCCTTTTTATGTTTGCGTAGTGTAACATGGAGTACATTTTCCATTTCTTGTAAGAATGCTGCCATCAGTTTAGAGAGAACTACCCACCTTTACTATCTGATCCCCTTTGATATCTGATAGAATGCCTCCTCCCTCACCATCCTTCAGGTGATATTTGATCACCCTGGCCTGCCTTCAGGACAGATCCTGCCAAATAAATCTTTCTTATCTTTGATGTTTCCTCTTAGCTATTTTCCATCAGCAGACCTCCAGCCTGCTCCTTGGCTATAAATCCCAGCTTGTTCATGCTGTCTTCAGGAATTGATCACAGCTCTATGCTGAGGTCCCTTTTCCCCTATTGCAATACTTTCTGAATAAAATTGGTTTTTATGGTTTGAACTAATGTCCAATTCTGTTTTTGCTTAACTGTTCTTTAAATTATTCTCTTTCTAAAATAAATTATATACATTTATTTTATACATATATAAAATAAAATAAATTATGTATGTATATTTAAAAAATCAAAAATATGTAGATTTTATTTTCTCTTTACTGATGCATTATTATTTCAACGTGGTCACTTACCAATACTCAAATATAGTATTCACATCTTTGGATAAACCATTTTCAGTAGATTCTACTGAAAACTCATATTTACATTGAAACCATCTCTTTAGCATACTTGTATAATCTAAATTATAGCAGTGTATTGTCTTAATGCCCTAAAAAACATATATTTTCAAGTAAGTAAAGTGAGTGTAATCATTTTTTTACATAAACAAATTGCCACTCTTTGGCCATTGATCTATTTCTTTACCCTTCTCAGCCCAAACTTAAGTATTACCTATATTAAATTGCTTTCTAACATAGCTTTTTTAAAAAAAACTTTATTACAAAATAGAGAATTGCTTACTTTACAAAGAACCCTTGTTCCAGTTCATAAAGTAGTGCACTAGAAACTCAAATATGAGAGATAAGCCTGTAGGTGAGATAATTGCAGATGCCTTGTGAAAAGTAAGACAATAGTGAAAAAGCTACTGATACTATTGTTACAAGAGCAAAATTTTCTATTTTAAGGGGGAAAAGCTATATGTAGTTACTTCTAATTTGCTCCTATTTTTACTAATACTATTCTATTATGTTCTGCTAATATAATAGATTTATAAAATATATTACAGGAGAAAAATTAAAAACAAAAGTTATATGATCATCTTATAATTTCAGGCAAACAGAGTTTATTATATTTAAAATCCATTCATGCTTGTATTATTAGAATACTCCTAAATTTGACAATGGGTATCTCAAAAAAATCATATAATAATCTTTATATTTAGTAATGAAGTATTTGAAGCTATTATTTTGCAAATCAGAAAAAATGAAATTATTATAACTATTATATTCAATATTTTACTGAAGATTATAGATCGGAAACATATATATCTATATAATCCTACTATATACATATATCTCCTAATGGGATATATATTTTTTCCTATTATGTTTATCTACTATTATTTACAACTAATATGACTATATGCATGGCTAATTAAAAACAAAATTTTCAGTTAAATGAATTGTAAGAATCAGTTAAAAATTAAGTACTTTTCATTTTTGCTGTTTATATCTTTAATGAATCTGGAATTAATTTTCACATCTTTTTTTTTCACAAAATAAGTTGACACATTCTAAAAACTAGGTTTCAATAATTAAGTGTACTGTCAAACATTTATAAATATTGGTCATTAGTCTTCACTAATTGTGATTACAAAACCTAAAATATAAATTATCTCTGTAAGAAAATTAACAAGTATCAAATGAAAACAAAAGACACAAATTTGGAGAAAGAGAATAATTTCACAATATTTTAGCCCAATGTCATAGAAATTAAAAGAAGTCTTAATTCTGAAGATCCTTTGCCAACATTTCCAATTGTATTTGCAATTAAATTGGAAAGGAATAAAATAATATTTTAAATTTCAATAATTCTTGGTTAAGTTGAAAGAAGCCATACCAAAGAGACTAGATATTGTATGAATCTTTATGTAATTTCTGAAAAAGGCAAATAGGAGAAAGTAAATTAGTAGTTTCTTGAGATAGTTATGGGAATGTACATTATTAGTACTCCCATACTAATACATACTAGTACATTAGTATGTACTAGTACTAGTATGTACTAATACTCCCATACTAGTACATTAGTACTCCCATAACATGAGAGATTAACAATATGAAAATTTATTAAAACTGAATTTTGATAGAATCAGAAGTCAGATAATAACAACTATTTTAACAAGGACATGAAGAAATCAAAACCCTTACACACTGCTAATAGGAATGTAACATGGTGTGGCTGCTTTGGAAAATAGTCTGGCAGTTCCACAAATGATTAAACATAGAGTTATCATATGACACAGCAATTCCACTCCTAAATATAAACCCAAGAGAAACAAAAGCACATGTCCACACAACAACTTGTACATGCATGTTTTTAGCAGCTTTATTCATTTAGCCAAAAAGTGAAAAAACTCAAATATCTATCTACTAATTAATAAACAAAATGTGATGTATCTATACAGTGGAAAATTATTCTGCCTTAGGAAGGATGGAAATTCTGACATATGCTACAACATGGAGCAAACTTGAAAACATGCTAAGTGAAAAAAGTCAGTCACAAAAGAGAACATATAATGTGATTCAATTTAAATGAAATGTCCAGAAAAGGCAAACACACAGGATGGAAAGTAGACTGGTGGTTGCTTAAGACTAACAAGGATGAAGGGTCTGGGGAGTGATCACTAAGGGGTACAGCATTTCTTTTCGAGGTGATGAAAATGTTCTAAAATTATCTTGACAGTTGCCAATATCTGTAAATGCACTAAAATGCACTGATTTGTACACTCTGAGTAAATGATAAACTACATCTCAAGAAATACGTTTTCTAAAAAAAAAAAAGAATTTCGATTGCAGAACATGGTAAATTTACTTAAAAATGATTGAATTATACCCTTGAAATTGTTTTATCATATAACATGTAAATTTTGCTTTAATAAAATTGTTAAAAACTTTAACCAAAATTATCATCATTATGCTAAGGATTATTTACTTTGCTTAAACTTAGTTAATTTAAATGTTAATTGAGCAAATAATTTCCTTGGGATCACAATCTTGAAAGTTTTAATTTGCTGTTTTGTTTTTATCAGGTGTAACTCTGGACATGGCATAGGCAGATTTCAGACATGTCAGTTTTCAGGCTTTATTTAGAAATATGCAATTTGAGAGTAATAGATAAAAATATGTTCCATGGGAGTTAAAATAATTTGAATGCTTTCATTTTATTTATTTAAAGACAGAACCTTGCTCTGTTGCCCAGGCTGGAGTACAGTGATGCTTACCTCAACTGCAAACTTCTGGGATCAAATCGTCCCACTTCAGCTTCCCAATTAGCTGGGGTTACAGGCACATGCCACCAGCCCAGCTATTTTTTAAAAAACCTTTTTGTGGAGACAGACTCTCACTTTTTGCTGAGGTTTGTCTCAAACTCCTGGCTTCAAACAATCTTCTCACCTTGACCTCCAAAGTGCTGGGAGTACAGCTGTGAGCCACCATGCCTGGCTAGAAATGGAATGTTTTCAAAATAGAAGAACTATTAGTAGGTAAGAGAGAAAGAAACTTTAATGTAATTGAAGCAAGAGTGTTCATTTTATAAGACTGCTGCTTGCAAAAAAATGTGTAAATTTCAGTAATGCTAAATTTTCTCTAGTACAATATACCTAAGAAATACATCACAACATATACTTTTTGAACAGGTTTTACAAGTTAGAAAAATTATTCTATCATAATAATAAACTTTCTAATATAGACTTTTATATGGCTGACAATATGATTTCAAGACAATAGAAATGTAATATTAAAATGGCTAGAAAAAACTTAAAATTACATCTTATAAAGTCTAAGTAAATGTGTAAATTTTGTAATTTATATTATAATTCTAAATGTTATACATCTATTTATCAGCTACTTTTCATTTTTAAAATTTAATTACAAAGAAAAGTATGTATTAAAGATAATATGAGCATCACGCTTCTAAATATTATTAGAACACTTTATTGTGTAAATAATGGAGTACAATATTTGTCCAAAAAGAATAAAATTTGGTATGCATGTACATATTTGTCTGTGATCATCCATAGATACATTTATTCCCAATTATTTATAAGAGCTTCTTGTCCATTGGTGATTGTCCAGGAAATACTAGACTTCAGAGGATTTGACACCTGTTTGGCTTTGATCATATTTTCATCCAGGGGAAAATAAATTGCTGTGAACTCCTTCAGTACAGACTACTATAACTCAATGCCATATCCTGAATTAAAATTAAATGGCTCCATTTTGTGTAAGATTTCTCAAGAAAAGAGGATGAGAGACAGAACTGTTCTAAGACTTCAAAACCACGCTTTTTAGTTAGAACATGGACATCAAAAGTGGTTGAAACTATAAACATAAAATAGAATTTATGGAGAAGACTTTCAAGCAGAGAAAGAACAGTCCTAAAAAAATACCTTGAGTTAGCTGGGCATTGTGGCTTACGCCTGTAATCCCAGCACTTTGGGAGGTCAAGGCGGGTGGATCATGAGGTCAGAAGTTCAAGACCAGCCTGGTCAAGAGGGTGAAACACCATCTCTACTAAAAATACAAAAAGTCAGGCATGGTGGTGTGTGCCTGTAATCTCAGCTACTCAGGAGGCTGAGGCAGGGAATTGCTTGAACCCAGGAGGCAGAGGTTGCAGTGAGCCAAGATCATGCCACTGCACTCCAGCCTGGGCGATAGAGAAAGACTGTCTCAGAAAAACTAAACAAAACAAAAAAAATCCTTGAGTTCTAACTTCACAAAGTGGCCTATTTACATGCAGCTTAACTGAACTAGATATCCATCAAAGGTTCCAGGAAGAACCTAATTTCTATTTGCTGTACTTGAGAAAAGGAACAGACACTAAGCAATCATGTAACAAATGACAGAGCTTTCTGACTGAGTGAGTTTCTTAAATTACTGAAAGCAGGAAGGAAATGTGCCTAACCAGTCATCAGCATTTCATTGGTCAGTTTAGTAGCAATCTGACTTTAGTAAATTTTACAGGGAAAGACAAAATTACATTATAGTTTCAAAATATTCGGTTACCCATAAATGTTTTAATTGAATTTGCTTTAAAACTGCATTTTTTAGTGCATGTGGCAACTATTTAACAAGCAATAGGGAAAGGACCTCCTATTCAATAAATGGTGCTGGAATAACTAGCTAGCTATATTCAAAAGAATAAAACTGGACTTTTACCATTAACTGTATACTAAAATTAACTCAAAATGGATTAAAGATTTAAATATAAGACCTCACACTATAAGAATTCTAGGCCGGGCACAGTAGCTCAGACCTGTAATCCCAGCACTTTGGGAGCCTGAGGCAGGCAGATCACGAGGTCAGGAGTTTGAGACCAGCCTGGCCAACATGGTAAAACCCACCTCTACTAAAAATCCAAAAATTAGCCGGGCGTGGTGGCAGGTGCCTGTAATCCCAGCTACTTGAGAAGCTGAGGAAGGATAATCACTTGAACCTGGAAGGCAGAGGTTGAAGTGAGCTGAGACGACACCATTGCACTGCAGCCTGGGCAACAGAGTGAGTGAGGCTTGTCTCAAAACAAACAAAAATATAACAACAAAAAAATAATGAAAGAAAACCAAGGAAACATCACTCTAGACCTCAGCCTTGGGAAAGCGTGACTAAGTCCTCAGAAGCAATTGCAACAAAACCAAAAATTGACAAGTGAGACCTAATTAAACTAAAGAGCTTCCACACAGCAAGATAAGCTATCAAGAGAATAAACAGACAAGCTACAAAATGAGAGTAACAAATTCACAAACCACGCATCCAACACAAGTCTAAGATCCAGAATCTATAAACTTCAACAATTAAACAAAAAACAAATTACTCCATTAAAAAGTAAGCAAAAGTCCTGGCACGGTGGCTCACGCCTATAATCCCTCACTTTGGGAGGCTGAGGCAGGCAGGTCACGAGGTGAGGAGATAGAGACCATCCTGGCCAACATGGTGAAACCCTGCTTCTACTAAAAATACAAAAGTTAGCCAGGCATGATGGCGGGTGCCTGTAGTCCCTGCTTCTCAGGAAGCTGAGGCAGGAGAATTGCTTGAACCTGGGAGGCAGAGGTTGTAGTGAGCTAAAATCACACCACTGCACTCCAGCCTGGGCAACAGAGTGAGACTCTGTCTCTAAAAACAAATAAACACAACAACAACAAAAAACAAGTGAGCAAAAGACATGAGCAAACACTTCTAAAAAGATGACATACATGCAGCCAACAAACATACAAAAAATCCTCAACATCACTAATTAGGGAAATGCAAGCTATTATTGATTGATTGATTGATTGATTGATTGATTTTTGAGACTGTTTCGCTCTTGTTACCCAGGCTGGAGTGCAATGGCAGGATCTCGGCTCACTGCAACCTCTGCCTCCTGGGTTCAGGCAATTCTCCTGCCTCAGCCTCCTGAGTAGCTGGGATTACAGGCATGTGCCACCATGCCCAGCTAACTTTTTGTATTTTTAGTAGAGACGGGGTTTCACCATGTTGACCAGGATGGTCTTGATCTCTTGACCTCGTGATCTACCCACCTACGGCCTCCCAAAGTGCTGGGATTATAGGCTTGAGCCACCACGCCCGGCCAAGCTATTATTAAAAAAACACCAAACAGATGCCGGTAGCATTGCAGAGAAAAGAAAATGCTTATATACTGTTGGTGGGAATGTACATTACTTCGGCCTTGTGAAAAGCAGTTGAAAGATTTTGCAAATAACTTAAAACAGAGCTACCATTCAACCCAGGAACCCCATTACTGGGCATATACCCAAAAGAAAATATATCATTTTACTAACAAGACACATGCCCTCATGTGTTCATCACCGCACTATTCACAATAGCAAATATACAGAGTCAACCCTGGTGTCCATCCATGGTAGATTTGATAAAGAAAATGAGGTACATACACATCACAGAATACTACACAGCCATAAACAAGAATGAAAACATGTCCTTTGCAGCAACATAGATGCAGCTGAAGGCCATTATTGTAAGAGAATTACACAGAAACAGAATACCAAACACTGCATGTTCTTCCTTATAAGTGGAAGCTAAGCATTTGGAGACATAAATATGGAAATAATATATATTGAGGACTACTAGACGGGGAAGAGGGAAAATGGCTAAAAACTATCAGTTGGGTACCGTGCACAGTATCTGGTGACGGGATTCTTTGTAACTAAACCTCAGCATCATACACTATGCTTATATAACCACATGTACCTCTTGAATCTAAAAAGCTGAAATTATTTTTTAAAAAAGCATTTCAATGTCTACTGCTTAAGAGTACTGTATTTATACTTAGAATAGGTATAAATAAATCACATTATAAGTTTTTTATTAAGTCTTTTCTAAAGTCTAAATGATGCTAACATCATTTAGATTTAATTGCTTGCCATTAGGCATATTGAAAAAACATATTTTTGTTTTCTTTTGAAGTCATCAGACTGTTTCACATGGTTCGGTTACTTCATACTGCAGCCAGAGTGATTTAATTAAGTCATAACTCAAGGCCAAACAGAAAAAGTAAAATACCCTTTCTTAAAGCCTATAATAGTTTTTGTTATACAGTTTCAATATGTATAAAGAGAAAAAGTTTTAGCTTCTAAAACGATACTTATCTTGAAAATAGACATTAATATAAAACTGGTGTGTGGGTATAAAATTTTGCAAACTCTTCAGTGCATATGTGAACAAACAGTGTAGACTACTATTACTTATATATTGAGGTATAACTATCTTCAATGTTACTAGACAATGCAAAATTGTTTTTACAGTGTTATTGTAGTAAGTTACACTCCTGTAAATCTGGTATGTTTCATTTGAGAAACTGCCACTGGTTCACACAGTGCCTGCACCATTTTACATTACTGCCAATAATGCATGAGGACTCCATTTTTTAAGTATTCTTGCTAGTCAATACTTCTATTTTCTGCACTTTTTATTATAGCCCCAATTTTTTTCACTGCCTCTAGAAGTTGCAAAGCTCAACATTTGCCTTTAACTAATTTTGATCAACAAATCCTCGGAAAAGGTTTTTCACACGGAGTGAGCCTTTTTCTCTGAGCTGCATACTCTGTTCCCTGTGCTCCTGTAAAATACAGAACAGAAATTTGCCAGACAATGTAAAATGCTTCAGGGTAAACGCGACTTTACTTTTTTGTGTTGTATCTCCACCCACGTTTGGCCTACTGTTTTCATTTTGTCCTTTTTAGATTTTTATTGCTTTGAAGATGATATATCTCATGTATATTTTACAGCGTAGTGATTTGAATTCAACCTTGCCTTTATTTCAGATGTATAGGGAACTGTCTAACAGAAATAAGTCTGAATGACAGATAGATAATTTAAGATGCAAAAAACCTGAGCATGACTGTGTTTAAGAGGGAAAGCCTGTGGAGAGAGAGTGATTGAAAACACTTGAAATCAGGTATACATAATGAAGCATTTTGATAGGGATGATTGAAATAAAAGTGGAAGAAAATTTCTGGATAGGAACAGTCAGGCCTTAGAATTCTTGATTAATTCACAAATGTGACTTGTTAAGACCTTTCCCTAAAAGACAAGAATGCAGTGGAGACTAGTTTGATGCCTCTGATAGGGTTTGGCCCCCACCCAGTTCTCATCTTAAATTCCCATGTGTTGTGGGAAGGACTGGTGAGTGGTAATTGAATTGTGTGGGCAGGTGTTTCCTGTGATATTCTCATGATAGTGAAAAAGTCTCACGAGATCTGAAGATTTTGTAGAGGGGGAGGCGTTCCTTCCATATGCTCTCTTTCCTTCCTTGCTGCTCCTCCTTGCCTTCCGCGATGATTGTGAGGCCTCCCCAGCCATGTGGAACTGTAAGTCCATTAAACCTCTTTCTTCTGTAAATTGCTCAGTCTTGGGTATGCCTTTATCAGCAGTGTGAAAACAGACTAATATAGCCTCCAATCTCAGATTTCTGGTGGAAGTCCTAAATACCTCTCTTTTTTGCACTGTGCACAAGATTGAGTGTGCCTAGTATGGTAACCTATTAAACGATAAGAATATATACAGCAAACATACTTCAGAATATCTGAGAAGGCTATAATGGTAAGATTCTCAACTTTACAACTGAGTGCTGTTTACAGTTCTGCTGTCTTCAGACATGTATTAACTATGATGCTTTAGCAGTTCTCTTTGGTTTGTAAGAGACTCAAACATACTTTTGAGTGTACTAAAAGTACAGCAAAAAATTGGTGCTGGTTGGGACTGAAGGAAGGAACAAAGGAATGAAGGAAAATAAGAAAAAATGTATAATTAAATAAACAAAAGGAAATAAAATATTCTGGTTTTAGGATCAAGCCGACCTAGGTGTTTAAACCTAGGTCCACCTGATAGACACTGATGAAACCTAGGTCCACCTGATTGATACTGATGAAACCTAGGTCCACCTGATAGATACTGATTCTGTATGTATTTTTTCTATTATTTGGATCCTTAATCCCCAGTAGTATCTCCCATGTAATAGGAACTAGTATTGCAGAAGCTTAACATATAGATGTTTCTTAACCACACACAGTTGCCTAAAGATTACCTGATTGTCTCTCTCCCAGTATCAAAATCAAGGGGCCTGTATAGGTGCCACATCACTACTTGCATAACAAAATGATCAAGCTATGGGGATAATGTTTTGTCATTCTGCATTATAATCTCAAAATTGTGCTGTGGTCTGGGGTCTCCTTGATGGACCACGTTCACACATCTGCAGAGAATGAAAGAGGTACTAGAAGCAACAATGAAATGCTTTGCTTCCAAACAGTAATGCCTGTCTAGGAATAAAGAAACTTCAGTGCACTCACCCATTTCTATTCATCTATTTTAGGTGGTTTACATTTTGGGAAATTTTCCAGTCTTAAATTTCTAAAAGATCACATTTACTTCTTTCCAAAATTTCTAATCGAGCACATGGTATCTAAATGTAACACTAAATTTGCAATAATATTCTACTTCTCACTGTGTAGCTCAAAATATTGTGTGTGTTTTTAATTTTTGAGGGGAATATATATTTTTACAACTCTTATGAAAAATTGGATATATTGATTTTAGCTACAAGATGAGTTTTCGTAGAGCAAGACTTCTCTGAGGAGGTATCATGAACAAAGAAAGCATGCATGTGTATGACCAATATATGAGAGCATTCACTGCAGTATTCTTCAGATAACCCCCCAAAACTAGAAATATTAGTGCATATATTGAAATAATTACATGAACTATTTGAAATTTAGATATGCGTATTTTTGCTAGAAGGGTGAGATTCGCTTATTCTCATCACAGGGAATTTGTACATGTGACATTGACTTGCTCAATACCTGTTCCAACCTTCTTTCAATATACTTTTCTCTACCACACAGGCTGGAAAGCAAAACCTATTTTCTTCACTCTTCCTTGTAGTAAGGCTCTTGGGTGTAATTTAGATTCTTACTGTAAGATGCACTCCTGTGTGAATTTGATTCAGGGCTGATTGTGGTGAGGTGAGGAACTGAGAGGTTTCAAAGCATCCATTTTGCCATCACTGATTGTAGAACTTCTGCAACTGTCTTCTGCGGCCATGGTTGGAGGATCAGGTTTTTCTTTTCCTAATCAGGGAGTATGCTGTTTGATTCTGGAATCAGCAACTCTGATAGCAGATTCCTGGGTCTGTGGCTTCTTCATTACTGTACTTGCTGAAGAAAAATTAGTGACCATAGTCTTTGTTGTAGTTTTGGAAGTCCCATCTATTAGTTCAGTATTATGTTCTTGTTCTTTTTTTAAAAAAAATTCTTTATGCTTTAGTAGCATGGTTTCTGTTTTGTGCAATTTTCTGCATCCTAAGATACATGCCAAAACCTAAAAGAGGAGTCCCTGGAATTAAAACTACACAAAATTGCTTCATGTTGCTTGCTCTTTATTTTATATTTTGGTTTCTTTTACTTGTTACAATAAATGTGTAACAAATAACATGTTTACATATTAGAAAAATGTTAAAAATTTGTACTTGTCAAAATTTTCTTTATTCTAAATCATTCTTTTTTATAAACTTATACTTTCATAAAAATAATTCAACTGTATGGTTTGAAAATGTTTAAAATTCAACTAAGTTAAAATAATATAAACTAAACAGCTTAAAGCTCAAATTTTTATTTCCCTGTATTGATTATGTTCTTTAGCACCAAAATCTCAGGTTAGTTCTCCTGTATGTTTCTATCTCTTTTAAAAATTTATTGGGTTTGTCGTTTGTTTTTGGTATTTTCATGATTTTGTTAATTTTTTTGCTCACGTTTTATTGTGGTTGGGCTAATTAAGAATAATTTTGAATTGTCAGACAATTTTTGGTGTTGTGTTCCATTTGCAGTGTTACGTTTCCCTGATTGGTCCTGATTCTCAGAGTCTTTCATAGTTATCTGTGCATTTGAAGAAACAGTTGCCTCCTCCAGACTTTATAGACTGGCCTTCATGAGGAAAGACATTCATGTGCAGATGTAAGGAGGCATGATAGATCACTGTAACATCAGGACTAGTGATGTCTGTTGTCAAGTTGGGGGTGTTTGGTGGTTCCAGGTCTTGGAAGGAATAGTATGTCATCAGCTCAAGCATTTGGGATCCACAGTCATGGTAACTGCATGGTATTTGGTGGCTGTAGGAGGTCCATAGTAGCTGAAGGGGCTGTTGGAGTAACTGGTAGAACCTCTGGTTATGGTGACCAAGGAGCAGGGAAGACAGCAATAATATTTGAGGCCAGTCATATGAATACACTGGGCTATGTAGCACATAGCAGCATGGGCTAGCTTCAGATGCACAATAAATGGTGGTGAAAGCCAGGGCCTGGAGCAGGGTCCAGGGTCAATTATGGATGCACAAGTGATGAGGGCCATCGATATGCACATGAAAATCTACAGAGTCAGATATGCAAATATAATGAAATATTAGGACTAAATTTAAAGAGGTGAAAGATTGGTACACTGAAAAGGATAAAACACACTGATAAAATGTTGACAAAAGAAATATGTCCCCATTCATTGACTGGAAAAATTAATATTTTAAAAATATACTGACCAAAGTAATCTATAGATTCAATGTAACTGCTATTGACATTCCAATGACATTTTTCACATAAAAAGACAAAATAGTCCCGGTGAGGTGGCTCACACCTGTAATCCTAGCACTTTGGGAGGCTGATGTGGGCAGATCACTTGAGGTGAGGAGTGAGACCAGCCTGGCCATTATGGCAAAACCCTGACTCTATTGAAAATACAAAAATTAGCTGGCGTAGTGGCAGAGGCTTGTAATCCCAGCTACTCAGGGGGATGAGACATGAGAATTGCTTCAACCTGGGGGCATAGGTTGCAGTGAGCCAAAATCATAATTCCAAAGTCTGTGTATAATCAGAAAATACCTCTGATAAAGCAAAATGGAGCACGAAGAACAAACCTGGAGAAATCCACACTTCATAATATCAAGGTATATTACAAAGCTATAGTAATCAAAACAGTATAGCACTGACATTTAAACAGACTCATAGACCAGTGAAACAGAGAGCTTAGGAAAAGAGCCACAATACATGGTCAACAATTTTTGAAAAAGATACCTCGAATACACAAAGCGAAACAAAACCAGATACCCACATTAAAAATATAAAATTGGTCCCCTCTCTAACATCATATTAAAAATATAATTCAAAATGGCTTAAAACTTAGGCATAAGATGTGAAACTGTAAGAGTCCTAAAAGAAAACAGGAAAAAATCTCCTTAACATTAGCCTTGGCAATACTTTTTTTTTTTTTTTTAGTTTTACATATGATCCTAAAAGCACAGGGAGCAAAAGCAAAATTAAACAGAACTGCATCTAACTAAAAGCTTCCTATGCAGGAAAGGAACCAATCAACAAATGAAAAGGCAACCTATGGAAAGAGAGAAAATATTTGTAAACTGCGACTCCAATAATCAATATCCAAAATACATAAAGAACACAATTCAATAACAAGAAACAACTCAATCTAAAAATGGACAAAGGACATAAACATATTTTTCCAAAGAAGACATACAAATGGGAAACAGATGTGCAACATCAGGACTTATCAGAGAAATGCAAATCAAAATCACAATGAAATACCATCTTACACCTTTTAGGATGGCTATTATCAAAAATTAAAAGATAAGTGTTGGAAAGAATGTGAAGAAAGTAAAACTCTTGTATACTCTTGATGGAAATGTACATTGGTACAGTCATTATGGAAAATATATAGATGTTCCTCAAAAATTAAAACACTGGAACTACCATCTGATTCAGCAATCTGACTTCTGAGTGTATAGTCAAGGGAAATAAAATCACAAAATCAAAAAGATTTCTGCACTCTTACTTTTATTGCAACATTATTTATAATAGTTTAGTGGGAAATACCTAAGTGTCCAACAACATATGAATGAGTAAAGAAAATATGCAACACACATGCACACACACACAGGAATTTTATTTAGCCTTAGAAAAAAATTCCTACCATTTGCAGCAATGAACAGCATGTTGAATATAATTACAAGTAATATATTGTACACATGCAATTTGTAAGAGAACAGATATCAAGTGTTTTTAATATGCACACAAAAAGGTCACTATATGAAGTAACGGATATGTTAATTGATTTGATTGTGGTAATTATTTCACAATGCATACATATTTCAAAACATTATGTTGTTACCCCTAAATATTAATATACACAGTTTTTGTCAATCATACCTCAGTAAAGCTGGGTAAAGAGTCAACATTCTTAAATAATTCTCTCTACTGTTTAATGAAATTATAAATAAATTAATATTTTCTTTCTTTTTTTTTTTTTTTTGAGACGGAGTTTCACTCTTGTTACCCAGGCTGGAGTGCAATGGCGTGATCTCGGCTCACCGCAACCTCTGCCTTCTGGGTTCAAGCAATTCTCCTGCCTCAGCCTCCTGACTAGCTGGGATTACAGGCACGTACCACCATGCCCAGCTAATTTTTGTATTTTTAGAAGAGACCGGGTTTCACCTTGTTGACCAGGATGGTCTCGATCTCTTGACCTCCTGATCCACCCGTCTCGGCCTCCCAAAGTGCTGGGATTATAGGCGTGAGCCACCACACCCGGCCTAAATTAATGTTTTTTATTGATGATATCCATCTGTAACCAATTATATTTTCATATAAATCTTGGGTAATTTGAAGTTCTTCCAGTTTTAGATATTTAAAATGTGAGTTATTATTTTCTAAGGACCACCTTGTGGTAACATATTTGTTATATTGTTACTAGGAGACTATGGTTGGGGTAAAAGCTGTAAGGTAATAAGGGTAATATCTTATAAGTCCAAAAATGCATATATATACACATGGATATATATGGGTATATCTATATCCTTATCTGTATCATCTCTGAAGAACATGACTGTGTGTGTAGAAATGGTAAGGTAGGTGATCTCTTCTTTTTATTCCTTCCAAAGAGAATTTAGATATTAAGAATAAGTGATGCAAAGAGGACAAAAATTTGGTTTCTTTGCAGTGGGGGCTATGTACATTTTTTATTTTATAACTTGGTCCCACAGACTGAAGCTTAGGCTTGGATCTTTCCTTGTCTGAACAGGAAAATAAAATCTATTTTATTTAAACTCAGGTGACCAAAAAAAGGAAAAAAAAAATTAGTTTGATGGAATGGGTAGACTGCTGATGTTAAGGTGTCCCCCAATCCATCCCCATATCAAAACCAGTGGTATAATCTCAGCACTGAACTGTAATGATTGAATAAATGACTCATTCCTTATGAGATATGTTGAAACACTAAAATTCTGATGATTTTTGTGTGAAGAAACACAAGAAGTTTAGATCTGCCTCTGTTGAATTCCTGATCTGCCCTAAAGTCACACATTTATTCTTCACATTGCTTGTTTGCAAAATTTACACTCTTCCATTTTCCCCAATATTTTTCCCCATATGCTTCTTGTGATTTGGCCTCGCTTACCTACCCACTCAGCATGTATTCCAAACCAACTTTTGTGCCATGACCGCAGTTCACGATCAGGTTTTCTTTTTATGAGTACTACTACCTAGAACTTACTTTATGTGTCCTGAAACTTGTATTACCTGAGTGCTCTAACATTTGTCATTCTGCATGTCGAGGTTTATGAGACTTGCTTGGCCTTATCTACTGTAGTTCACTGCTCTAGAACTAAATCACTGTAGAGTGTGACCCAAACCTTACAGTTGAGTAGACCTGTCATCTCCTTCGGGAAACAAACCTCGCCCTCAACAATCTCTAGCCCCTACCTGGCTAGCTTTCTCTTGTTTCCATTTATTCTTTGGCATGTTAACTCTTTGATATGAAACTTCATGAATTACTACTGCATGGAATACGGCTATGTTTTTATAAGAACACTGGGGGAAGAAAAGTGATTGTTACACTCAAAGAATGAATCAGTCATAAATTAGAAATTAGAGAGGACATGAAAAGCATTTTCAGGAGGAATAATATTCAGCAGCTAGTTGAAGAAAATATAAAACCTGATCTCTCTTTATGTCTAGACTTTGCTGTGTTTATTATCTTGATTGTAAAACAGAATGTATTTTGAAGCTGGTTAGAGAAAAGTAGAAACTAATAAATTAATAATAATAAATGTGCCAAGGAAACATAAATCAGAATAATGTAACAATGGAACTGAACCTCTGGAGCTTTCTCTAATCCTCTCTACCTGCACTTAGGCAAAAAAACTTAATCATCTGCATATGCATTTGTCAATTTTGTTTGTAAGTGTTTGGCATTTTATAGATCTTGTTGCTCATAAACCAAATCTCAGATGGTATTTTGGTGATAGATGTATGTTTGCACAAAAATGTTTATTATCTGGCACAAAAATAATTTTCATCCACCTTGTCCCCATTAATACATAAAACAACAGGTTTGTAATAACCTGATTATACATCTATCATGTTAAAACTGTATTCTTGGATATTTTGTTACATTTGTAGAAATTTAAACTCTTTCATCTTCTTATAAATTTGAGCAGTGTGTCTCTGTCACATTTTTACCATTTTTTTCCTCTGATATTTAGGAATAGAAATATATAAATATTAGACTTAAGGAAGCATTGCTAGTAATATGCAACAGGATGATTAATACAACAGAAAAGGGAAAAAAGAGATACATGTGGGTTAAGTAGATATGTTTTAATACAGATAAATAGAAGGCAATGAGAAAATTTCTGTTTATTTTTGAGTCTTTGTTTCAAATGATAAATGTTATCAAATTGTTTATAATTTATATAAATTGTTTCTCATAAGATATTTACAGAAAAATAACATACATTTATTTCAAATTTCTAAATAAAACGAGTTTGGGGAACTCAGGTTTAAGATACATGCTAAAGTTACATCTCAGAACTGTATTCAACAGCAGATACTGTTAGAAAGAGTAGCTTTGGTAACAGATGGGTTCAAGTCCTCAGAAGTAAAAGAAAGCTAAAAATTATTTTAAGAACCAGATGAAAAAATGCACATATGTCTTTATGAGATAGAAGTGCAGGTTTTCCATTCCCCTCCTACAAATTCAAGGTAAATATGAATAAAACTACAAAATATTATTCATAATTCTCACTACTGTTTAAAGTGATTGTTGAATATAACTGGTTTGCAAGGAAGAACAGCTTTTGCTGGGGAAAGTTTATTTAAAAAGCGTATGCTCACTTATACTAATTGCTTTCATGCCAACTGCTCAGTCTACAACATGTAGGTTGCTCCATCCTTCTGGTCTAAATAACAGGTTCTCCTTGGAGACAAATAAGGTTGAATCTTGTATTTAAACAGTCTTTTTTGTTCATCTCCTTTTTGCACCAAGTTTATGAGAATTCATCATCTAACCCAACTGCAACAGAAATATAATATATGACAGTATTATCAGTGTTCTATTCCTGGAATAAATTTGTATCATTTTAAAAAAATCATAGTATGTAAAAACCTTTAAATGTACAGTATATAAATGAGTCCTCAGCCTCTTTTCAACATAGTTGAGTATTTGATTTTATCTTTTAGAATCAGTTATTGTTGGTAGTATGATACACACTTACTAAAGATATATGCCTCAGAAATTATTACCAATATGTAATAGAAAAAAATTATTCTACGTTAAATATTTTGAAAACTAAATATGAAGTTAGACTGCTTTCAAGCAAAACTGAGAGATGTTAACAATATTTCTAAATGCTGATTAAATATTTCACTTTTTAAACATTTCTCATTTTTCAGCCTCTGCAATAAATGTCTAAGTCTTAAGATTGAAATCTTTGTAAGCGTATATTTCAAAAAGGGAAAATACATATGTTTCATCTGTTATATAAAACAAATACATTAATATGTATTATTTGGTGAACATCATAGATGTTATGCTAAAAGTCACTTCAGTAATATCTAAAACAGAATCTCCTCTGAGAGAAACAGATTCTCCCCAAATTAGACTGTTTTATTGTCATTATAATCATTGACCTTTTTTTGTAAGACATATCTTGCTTTGTCATCCACGTTGGAGTGCAGTGGTACAATCATGGCAGCGGCCTTGACTTCCCAGGCTCAAGCGATCCTTCTGCCTCAGTCTCCTCCTGAGTACCTGGGACCACAAGCGCCATCATGCTGCCTACTTTTTAAAATTTCAGTAAAGAGGCGATCGCACTGTGTTGTGCAAGCTGGTCTTGAAATCCTGAGCTCAAGCAGTCCTCCTACCTCAGCCTTCCAAAGCTCTGGAATTACAGTCCTGAGCCATCCTGCCCAGTCAAATCATTGACTTTATAAAGATACTATGTATTTTTACAAAGATAGATAAAAGAATTTTCACTACATATTGGACATTTTTATATTAACCAATAATTCTCAAGTAAATAATTTTTCAGGAATTCTGGTATTTCTCTTTGATTTGGCTTATAAGGCATTTTTGGAAAGATGGCTTATGATTCAAATATAGGAACAATTGAATGATACATTCAAAAAATATAAATGTAATACTGAGGTAGGAATATAAAATTCTTAAAATCTATGAAATATATTTGTTTCTTATTTGGAAATATTTGTGACTTTCAAAAACATTTGCTAATAGCTGGATACAGTGGCACAAGCCTGTAATCCCAGCTGCTTTGGTGGCTGAGGCAGGAGGATCCCTTGAGCCCAGGAGTTCAAGACCAGCATGGGAAACATAGCAAGACCTCATTTTGAAAAATAATCTGCCTATGAAATTAGACAAAATAATTGTTTAGTGCAAGCTTATTCAACCCACTGCCCACGGTCACATGCAGCCCAGTATGGCTTTGAATGCAGCCCAACACAATTTGTAAACTTTCTTAAAATATTATGAGATATTTTTTGTGATTATGTTTTAAGCTCATCAACTATCATTAGTATTATTGTATTTTATGTGTGGCCCAAGAAGATTCTTCTTCCATTGTGGCCCAGGGAAGCTGAAAGATTGGACACCTCCTAGTAATGCTTTATCTCAAAACTCTTTGACTTGCAAATCTCCATTTATTAGCTCTATTTATCCCCAAGAGTTTATGTTAGAGTATTTTCACATTAACAATGAATAACAAAATAGAATGTCTTGGTTACAAAGAGGACAAAAGCATATTGGTCATCTCCACACCAAAAGAAAACATGAAAATAAAGGCCTAAACATTATGCAAAATCAAAATCTGAGGCTGATAATTTAAACCTGCTTTACTGAAGTAAATAAAAATTTACAATGAATAAAGATCAGGCATTTTTTACTATTACTATAAAATCAGATAGACTGCAAACTTATGCATAATATCAAACACTCACACTTTCCTCATTGCTGCAATCTACACAGAAAAGATACAGGTTAGGCAGCAGGTTCCCAGTAGGATATTTAATAATTGAATAAGCCTGACCCTTTATTCTGCTCCTGAATACTCTTGGGACAATGGTAGTCCAAAGAAAAATGGTATACCAACACTGACTACACTGAGCTAGTCTTAATTGTGAGTTAGTCTGTCACATTTCACTGCTTTTTGTTTGTTTAAATTGGTTAATTTCCATGGAGAATTGCAGAGCTCAGCAATTTTTACAGTGTGATTTTTTTAAATATGAAAATAAACCAAGTTTTCATGGTTTAAAGGAAACTCCTTGATCCACAGAGCAACATATTAGTGTTTTCAAGTTTTAACTGTGTTTTGCTCACATGTTTTGTCTTGGGAGCCTATATACATTGATATTGTGGCATATACTTCATATTGCTGTCAGCAAGAATTTATGTTTACTTCTATTTTAGAAGTAACTATTTTATTGGGAATTCCCCCTTGCTCTCACCATCCTATCTTCAATTAATAAGGATGGATTCTTAAAATACGTTGGTCCTGCAATCTTCTCACTTTCTCATTTGAATCAATGATATATTTTCTTTTTGAAATCTTTCCCCTCACTACCCAAATATACCACAGTATCCACTAAACATAATAAAGAGAAAAAAAGGAAAAACTTCCCTTGTTCAAATCTAATCTCAATTTCCCCAATAGCAAAAGTTCTCAAGAGATATTTGTTTTATAAGATGTAAAAATTATTTTGATGACAGATATAACCCAATAACACTAACGGCACTCAGATAGATAGATGGAAGCTCTATCTATGACTGGCAGCTCTAATAAGAGAGTGCAACTCAGCACCATAATGGTGGTTGCACTCAAGGACAGGAACAGAATAACAGCAATCTGTATTTAGCTGTAGGGAGCAGTTCATGCATGGCAAGTAGGATAGAGTTAGGTTGTGTGGGCTTTCTGTAGATTGCTAATTTGAGTTATTTTTTCCAGTTCTGGAATGTAGAGATGGCCCCTAGTTGTCTGGTATCTGTCTCTAGGGTGATTATGGTTGGGGCATAGTAGCTCCAAAGCCTGAGAGGCAGATAATCTGGTTGGATCTAAACTTAATTACCCTCTCAAGAAGGGCAATTGACTGGCTTCTAGCCAGAGACCCAAAATTGGGTCAAGACAACATTAAAAATGAAGAAAACAAAGCACCCTATATTGCATTATGTATATTTGTAATCACTAATATGTGTCTTATTTTTTTCTTCTTATCACTCATATCAGAATTTTGTTCACAAGTCACTACCAGATGATCTTCAATAGAGGTCAGTGACAAATCCACATTGATGAGTCAAAGGCTAATTCTCAGTGCTGGCCTGTGTATGGCATTTGAATTGGTTTGTCCCTCTTGTTCTTTAAATATGTTATTCTTCTGATTTCCTGCACAGCCCCTTCATCACTAGTCATCACCTCGTAGTCTCCTTTGCCCATTCCTTGACTTACCAACTTTGGAACATTGTTAGTCCTAGAGTTTGTCAAACTTCTTTTCATGTGGATGTGCATTTACTCCCAAAGTCCCCTTTTCCACCCCAGACTTTTAAATACCATCATTAAACTGATGACTCAGAAATGTGTATCTCAGATCCAGAACATCACATTGAACTTATACTTGTCTTACTTAAATTTATATAAATGTTAAATTTATATTTTTACTTACATAAACTCTTATGTTAAACTTATATTAAGCTTGTATCATATTCCTACTTCATCTTTTTTACTTGACTTGTCTAACACTGTTTAAAACATGCCCAAGACTGAACCTATTTCTTAGGCTAAAATGATACATATAATCATTATTTACTCATTTCAATTCCATTTTTCCTGGTTCTGACTTTAACTTTCCAATTCTGACCATTATTGTTTATCAGTGCATATGGTGCTGATACAAATCATAATTATTCTTTAAGATTTTTGAAATTCATTTTAAGTTTTTATCTTTACTCAGTTTTCCCCCTTCACTATTTTCATAACATCATATTTCATACATTCTGTATTATCTTTTAATTTCAACTAAAATGAAAATCTTATTTTGGTTTAAAGAAACTTAATTATCATGTTCTGATATTCTCTTTTTTATCTGTGATTTTTTTTTTCTGCCTTTCTGCTGAACCCACACTGATCTGTTTTCTCTTCACTGAATCAAGCACTTCTGCCTTAGGACATTTGAATTTGCCGTTCCCTCTGACGGGAATGCTTTCCCTCCAAACTTCATTAATCAGGAATGGCTCAGTTACCAGTTGAAAATATTCCCTGCCTCCAACACAGAAAGTTTCAGTTTTGTATCTTGCTGCGTTTAGTTTTAAAAGTATGCATTAGTTTTCTCTTATTGTCATAACAATTACCATAATCTTGCTGACCTAAAACAACACAAATTATGACGTAGTTTTATAGGTAAGAAAGTCAGCATTGCTTCATTTGACTGGGGTCATGGTATTGGCTGGGCTGAATTCATTTGCAAAAGTATTAGGGGAGGACCTGCTTTCTTGGTCATTTGGGTTGTTGGCAAAATTCAGATTATAGTGTTCATAAGAACTGGGACCCCTGTTTCTTGCTGGCTGTAACCGGAGGGCTATCCTCAGCTTCTTATAGGTGCCATATTCTTTGACTCATAGCTTACTTCCTCCATTTCCAAAGCCAGAAAATTTGGGCCGAGTTCTCACCTGGAACTTCTAACATTATTTTTCTGACTATAGCCTGGACAATTTTAACGTTACTTGTTTTTTTGTTGCTGCTGCTGCTGTGTTGTTGTTGTTGTTTGGGATTTTTTTTTAAAACATTTAACTTCAAGGGTACAAGTTCTGGTTTGTTACCTAGGTGAACTTGTATCATGGGGGTTGGTTGTACAGATTATTTAATTATCCAGAAATTAAGCCTAGTTCCCATTAGTTACTTTTCCTGACTCTCTCCCTCCTTTCACCCTCCACCCTCCAAAAGGCCCTAATATGTGTTGTTCCGCTCTATGTGTCTACGGTTTCTCATCATTTAGCTCACACTTATTAGTGAGAACGTGTTGTATTTGGTTTTCTGTTCCTGAAATTTTACCGTTTTTAAGAAACCTTGTGATTAGACTGACCTGCCCTAAATACTTAGGAATAATTCCCCTTCTGACAGGAGTTTACAGCATTTGCAAAATATGTTTTGCCATGTAAGGTGACATTGAATTAATTATACTGGTTCAGGGGGTAGAGTGTGTACATCTTTTAGGAGACTATTAATATGTCCACAAAACACTACCTTATTATTTCTAAATTTCTTTGTACTGTTTCCTCTCACTGCATTCAAATCTTAAGGTGAAATAAATATTTTCTGACTACGTATTTCTCAGTATTATATCTCAAACACCTAGAATAATAACTGGTTTGAGTACATAAATACAATAAATAGACGAGTAATTGTTTTATTTAAAATTTTCAACTGAATGCATGTAAAACAAACCAAAAATAATTTATGCTGATTTCTAGCAAAAAGCATTAGATTAGAGAAGAAAAAGTAAAAAGGAATGAGGAAAGTCTCCAAGAAATATGGGACTATGTGAAAAGACCTAATTTACGTTTGATAGGTGTACCTGAATGTCATGAAAAGGATGAATCCAAGCTGGAAAGTACTCTTCAGGGTATTATTCAGGAAAACTTCCCTAACCTAGTAAGGTGGTTCAACCCAGAATCTCATATTCAGCCAAACTAAGCTTTATAAATGAAGGAAAAATAAAATTTTTCATGAACAAGCAAGCACTCGGAGATTTCATCACCACCAGGTCTGCTTTACAAGAGCTGCTGAAAGAAGCACTACACACAGGAACAACCAGTATCAGTCATCCCCAAAACTTACCAAAAGATAAAGAGTATCTCCATAATGAAGTATTTATATTAACTAATGGGCAAAATAGCCAGCCAGCATTAAATGACAATATTAAACTCACAAATATCAATAATCCTGGATTTAAATGGATTAAACGCCCCAATCAAAGACACAGACACGCAAACTGAATTAAAAAGTCAAAACACATTGGCACTCTATATCCAGATCCATCTCATAAGCAAGGAGAACAAAGACTCAAAACAAAAGGTTGGAGGAAGACTCACAAATCAAATGGAGAGGAAAGAAAAACAAAACAAACAAACAAAAAAACCAGGAGTCGTAACTTTCCTCTCTGACAAAATAGACTACAATAGTAACCGAGACTAAAAGAAACAAAGGACATTACATAATGATAAAAAGATCAATGCAACAATAGGAGTCAATGATCATAAATATATATGTACCCAATATAGGGGCACCCAGATATATAAGACAAGTTTTCAATGACTTAGAAAGAGACTTGGACTCCCACACTAATAGCGGGAGACTTTGACACCACATTGTTAATATTCGACGGATCAGTGAGATAGAAAATAAACAGAGACATTTAGGATTTGAACTCAGACCTGGAACAAGTAAACTCAGTGAATATTTATAGAATTCTACACCCCAGGTCCACAGAACATACACTTTTTTTAGTATCACATTACACCTATTTTGAAAGTGACCACATAAATCGAAGCAAATCACTCTTCAGCACTTGCACAGCATTTCACAGATTTAAATGAAATATTGGTTGGCTGTTTGTTTGTTATTTTCTTTCCTTATTCCTTCCTGTCTCCACTGTTAAGCACAATCATCAGCATAAAAGAGGTTTTTAATACCTATTTCTAGATTGCATTCCAGCCTGGGCAATAGAGCAAGACTCCTGTTTTCTCTCCCCCTTTTCTCTTTCTCTTTTCTTTCTTTTTTTTTTTTTCTTTTTAGGTCTCTTGAGTGGACGTCCAAGTTGTTAGTTCCCAGGGCCTTCTTTCTTTAAAAAAAAATATTATACAATCTTTCTTGTGTATTATCAACATTCTATTTGGTTATCAATTTCATAAGTGCACATAAAATTTTTTTAAATGTCAACAGATTCAAGATTTCTCTTTGACAAAATATTTTAATTATGTTAAGGCAAAATAGAATTGAGCTTTAATGAACAATTAGTGAAAGGCTAAACTTTTTTCTTGAATAATACAAAAAGATTGCTCAAACAATTCTGGCAAATAGATCAAAGACACTTGCATCTAAACATAAGTGAAAAGAATTTAACCCTTCTGTTTTGCAATATCATAAAAATATGCAGGTAACAAATAGCAGGTATCTTAGCCTGAGTGTATAAATTATTTCAAATGCATTCTTCTATCTCCAAGAGAGTCACAATACGGGGGCACTAGTAGGCATAAAAACATTAGTGATTGAGATGAACTGTGGATTACTAATTCTCTGGTCTATTTCTCTTTCATATTTAATTATTGAACTATATTTAAAATACACTTTGTAGATAATTTTAATTCCCTACTAGCTATTAGCCTAAATTAGTAATAAGGATTTTTGAAAGATGATTATTGCAGTTAAGAGGTTTCAGGTAATTAGATTTAGTCTTCTCAAATATGTCCCAGTTTGCTCTTTTTGGGAAAACTGAGGGAAATATTATTTTATTTTCAGTGCCTCTGACTGGAGAATGTTAGGGGGGAGGAGGGGATAATAATTTTAAGAAAAGGAAAATATAAATTAAAAAAATAGAATAATTCACAATTTGAAAATTTCTGATACTAAATGAAAATGCCCAATGAATAAATGTTGAGTTGCCACAATACAAATATCAAACGTGTATATTTGGTCACAGTCTTGAACAATTTTTAATATTAGATAGATAAGATCTTTAGAAATGAAAATTCTAAATATGCTACAAAATCATAAAACTTGCACTGATACACTCTAATGGTTATTTGCTTTTTTGCATTTAAAGCATCAGTGCTATTTTGTCAACTGATTTTCCTAAGATAATTCAATGTTTTTTTTTCCTGACTCTTCAAGTTCTATTCCTTTGAATTTCCAGCTTAATTGTGAACCATTTCTAGAGTATTCTAGCAGAACCAAGAAAATTGTGCTTCTAATTCTATTGGCCACAGGGATTGTTTCAAGCACAGGTACATGACTGAAAATTCTGGTTTTTATTCTAAAAAAAGATAAAGCTCAGTAGCTTCTGGCAGCAATTTTCTGATCATGAGGGAAAAGATAGTAATTGGTGGAGTCAGTGCAGCAGCTACAGCTCTGAAATAGGAGAGTTAACCTTGTAACTTGCTGTTCCCAATCACAGCAACCCCTTCATTACCTCACTTTCAAATATTTCACTCTCTGTCTTAGCAATTTCAGTTTAGTCCTTCGAGGTCTCCAAATCCGAACTGCTTTGACCCTACCCAGACCTACAAGGCTTTGTTGCTGCTAAGTTTTCAAATGCACTTATTTCTCACTCTTCTGATGCTTTTTATTTTTCATTTATAAGTTAAATCCCATGAGCTAGCATTATAACCATTCCTTGCATAAACTCTTAACTCTCCTTGTCCTTACTATAAATCACTGCTTCCTCACCATGAAGAACAATGTCTGGCACATAGAAAGCATTCAGGAAGACACTGCTAAGTGAATTGACCCCGTGTTTGAATAATTTCAAGAATGTGCAATATCTAAGTGTGTTTCTAACTCCCCGCTTTTCTCAAAATAAGGAAAATAGAAAGTATGATGGGAAAAGAATCTATCTAACTTCATACAACATACTCCTGGCAAAAGATGTGGCTCAGAACTCAAGCCGCTGTACTCCTAGTTCATCACTCCATTCTTCCCAATTTCCTAGTTATCTGAACAACGTAATATGTTTTCTCCCCAACAACTTTGAGCCCTATTTAATGGCCTCCTTTCCACTACAATAGTTGAATAAAGATATGTGTATGAAGAAATATTTCAATTTTTAATTTATGAACAGAACGACCCCAAACTTTAAGACACTTATGTACTATAAACCATGCAGTAGATCATTGTAATAACAAATTTATTTATATATGTAAATAATTAAAATAATGTACTTTTTCTCAACTGAGAGATGATTGAGGAAACTAACATTTACAATCTTTAAAGTATTTTGATCTTATTCGGAATAAAGATATTGGATCTGTAAGGCTTTATTTCTGAGAAGTTTGGAAATAAAACTAGGATTATGTTGTATGCATTGATTTCAGTTAAGGACTAATGAGAAATAAAATTGTGATGAAATACGATTTCTGTAAGAAAACTGTTCAATACACTGTTTAAGGTAAACAATTTAAATAAAGGATATTTTTGAGAATTAGATGAGTTAGTAACAATTATCTGTTTCATTTAACAATTTAAATAATGAAGCACATTAGAGAAAGTTGTTTATATATTTTGCTTATTTTTGTTTGTTTATTATATATATTGGATAAGCTATTTTGAAAGTGAATCTTTAAACCTAAAATAATCAGAATTATCCTATTATAAGAAGATCAGAGGAAGTAGAAAATTTCACTATAAATTTAACCTCCAAATTAGCTAGATACTAGTATTTGTATAACTGTCTGTGTACTCCAAACTAAATAGGAAAGGTACATGTTATTAACAATTACATGCTAAAGTCATAACCATGATTTACTTACCTGCTTAGGCCATTTTCCAATAAGTTATGTTATTATATTGTTTTGTTTCTTTACCTCATAAAGAAGGGAATTGGGAAAACACATATCTCAGTTAAGGTACATACTCTTCATCCATCCATCTTTCTTTTATATCTTTAATTATTACTTCATTCATACATTTCATTTTCCTTACCCCTGTCACTTCACAGGCACTCTAATATGTTTAGTATATATCCTTAAATTGTACATATTATGTGTGTGTGTGTGTGTGTGTGTGTGTGTGTGTGTCATGTGTCAGAGTCTTGGTCTATTGTCCAGGCTGAAGTACAGTGGCATGATCACAGTTTAGTGCAGCCTCAACCTCCTGGGCTCTAGTGATTCTCCTACCTCAGACTTCCGAGTAGCTGGAATTACAGAGGTGTGCACCACCTCATTCAGCTAATTACTTTTTGTGGAGATGGGGGTCTTACTATTTTGCAAGGTTTGTCTTGAGCTCCTAGGCTCATGCAGTCCTCCTGCCTCCATCTCCCATACTTCTGAGATTAAAGACATAAGCATTATGCCTAAATGGAGTCTGTATTTTTTAAGTGCATATATGACTTAGCAATAAAATGTGTTTCTTCTATTTGTTTATATGTAAAAGGAGTTCTATTAAATATTTACACTAATTTATGTCTTTTGACTCCTGGATTGCATTTATAGGATGTATCTTCTATTTCTCTCTTTCATCAGAAATAAACAATTCTGATGAAATTGGCCTGGCCCTGTGGCTCACACCTATAATCCCAACATTTTGGGAGGCCAAAGGAGGTGGATGACTGGTGGTCAGGATTTCAAGACCAGTCTGGACAACATGGTTAAAATCCAGTCTCTACTAAAAGTACAAAAACCAACCAGGCTTGGTGGCATGTGCCTGCAATTCCAGATACTTGGGAGGCTGAGGTAGGAGAATTGCTTGAACCTGGGAGGTGGAGGTTGCAGTGAGCCAAGATCACACCATTGCATTCCAGCCTGGGTGAGAGAGCAAGACTCCATCTCAAAAAAAAAAAAAAAAAGAATTCATTCAACACTCTCCAAATCCCATTATTACAAGAATGCTGAAAAGAACTTCTGGCACATTTTATCTACAGAACTCAGAATTTCTCTGGTCTATATATATAGACAAAAGATTCCTGAATCACAGGATTTATTATAACTGAGGATGTCAGATTCCTCTCTATTTTGAATTCACCAGATGAACTTCCACTAGCAGTGCAGAGTTCATTTCATTTCCACTGAAAGTATAACTCAACAATTTTATATTTGAAGATCATGTAGATGTAATGTAGTGGTACATTTTTATTTTCACTGACTAATTAGCTATGATTTGTATACCTTGTATGGAATTCATTTAAGCTTTTCCCTCCATTAATTATTTATACCTTTCCTTACTAAACTTTGTATATGGTATGTATATAATCCTTTATGTCAGTTCTTCATATTATGTTTTATGCTTTAGAAATACTTTTAAATGGCTGGGTGTGGTGGCTCATGCCTGTAATTCCAGCACTTTGGGAGGCTGAGGCAGACAGATCATCTGAAGTCAGGAGTTTGAGATCAGCCTGGCCAACAGGGTGAAACCCCATCTCTAATGAAAATGCAAAAATTAGCTGAACATAGTGTCGAGCATCTATAATCCCAGCTACTAGGAAGGCTGAGGCAGGAGAATAGCTTGAGTCTTGGAGGCAGAGTTTGCAGTGATCATGCCATTGCACTCTAGGCTGGGCGACAAGAGTGAAACACTGTCCAAAAAAATCAAAACAAACAAAAAAACACTTTTAAACAATAATTTTTTTACCCTGTATGCAGCTTACATTTTGCTCACTTTTAAGGCAGGAGAACCTGAAGTCTATCTTTGGAGATACTGGATACATCCTCATTTATTTTGTTGAATAAAGTAGGCCAACTTGTTGCTTACTTGTTGCTCTGTTCTTCCTTTATTTGTAATAGAATAAGTCTAAACAGATAGAAATAGATATTTGAGCTTTCCATTCATTCTCCTTTTTGGTAGATTTACCTTTTACAAATGTTTTAATAGGTTCAAATTATTTAATATCCTCTCCTTGGCTCTACTTCAAAATTATGACTACAAATTAACATACATATTAAATAAGTTTTTAGTTTGAAATCAATAAACATCTTTAAAATATTGATTTTACCACTAAATAGTGTGCTTTATATAATTTTTTTGTTTACTTGTTTGTTTGAGACAGAGTTTCAGGATATTGCCCAGGCTGAAGTGCAGTGGCACAATTTTAGCTCACCGCAATCTCCACCTCCCGAGTTCAAGTGATTCTCATGCCTCAGCTTCCTAAGTAGCTGAGACTACAGATGGGCACCAACCATGTTCAGCTAATTTTTTTGCATTTTTAGTAGAGATGGAGTTTTGCCATGTTGGCCAGATTGGTCTTGAACTCCTGGCCTCAAGTGATTTGCCTACCTTGGTCTCCCAAAATGGGAGATTACAGGTATAAGCCACCATGCTCGGCCCTAGAACTGTTAATTCTGACTTTCATTTATGACCTTTAGAAAAGACTTAACATTCCCTTGATACTAATGTACAATAAATATATCATGTGTTTATAGCTTTTGGTGATGGCCTAAATTATCTTATGTGTTGGTAACTTTTTAGTTGATTATTGTTTTTGAAAATAATTCCAATGTTATTTTTGTGAATCAATTTTCATATTACGAATGTTTCTAAACATTTCTAATTGTTTTAGGTTAGAATTAAATCAATTTTTTTCACGTTATCTATAACTAGAGATAATTTTATTGCCTTTATTTTATTTTGACATCTCTTTTCTATTGTCCTACAATGCTGGCTAGAATCTAGTGCCATGGGAAGAATTGCAGATGACATTAGCTATCCTATGTTGTCTCCATTTTGGAAAATGTAGGTACAGTTTCTCCTTCTATAACTTAAATTGCTTCAGTAACTGTGTTAGTAAAATTTTTCACATTAAGAAAGTTTCCTTCTATCCTTATTTCACTAAGGGTTTTTTTACTCACATCCTCTTCAGTGTTTATATGTTCATGCACCTACTTTTTGCTACATTTTTTTCAGTATTATATTATATATTATTGCAGTTTAATTACTAATAATTATGTAGAATACTACCAGCTGATAATATACCAACATGATTCTGATTTCTTCAAATAACAAACCAGGCCTTTGTCTGTTTACTTATATATTTGTTTGTCTTTTTCTATTTTGTTCTTCAGAATGCCATACACAATCTACTGCTATTTTATGTATGCATGTATGTATGTACATATTTATTTATTTGAGATGGACTCTTGCTCTGTCACTGGGCTGGAGTGCAGTGGTATGATCTTGGCTCACAGCAATCTCTGCCTCCTGGGTTCAAGTGATTCTCCTGCCTCAGCCTCCCGAGTAGCTGAGACTACAGGCGTATGATACCACACCCAGCTACTTTTTATATTTTTAGTAGAGATGAAGTTTCACCATGTTGGCCAGGATGGTCTCCATCTCTTGACTTCATGATCCACCCACCTTGGCCTCCCAAGTGATGGGATTATGGGTGTGAGCCACCACACCCAGCCTATTGCTATTATTTTGTGACCTACATGACTTCTATATATCTTCTCCAAGTTTGTGTCTTTCTTTTCACACATTTTATTTCTTCTCTTTTTCAACAAATGTCCTTAAATATAAGTTAAAGTTTTATTTTAAATATTTTTGTTACCCATTTGAACTTTTTTGTTATTGTTGTTAAAGTAATATCTTCTAACAAGCATGTGAAACTATTCTCCTGAACTTCCCTTCAAACTGTTTCATAGTAAGTTTTCAATAAATTTTTAATTGACTTCAAAATATAATATCTGGAAATGATCTAGCTTTATTTTTGATCATATAAAGAATTTTATCATTAACATTTATGGGAACATGCATAGTTTTCTGTCTATCAGTGCCTACAGATATCTGTTAAAAAAGTTAACACCCTACCCATCCCACTCACAGCCTCTCTGTTCCCATACACTTGTGTTTGCATTAGCTGATCTATAAGGAAGCCACCCTAGAAATCAGATCCCTGCCCAGTGGTGTGGCATCCCGTGTTCTTGCATAAAATCAAATTGGTTAAACCAGAACCACTAGCTCTGGGGCCGATCAGCTTTAGACTTTGAAGCTGTTCTGCTGTGAATGAAATCAAACAGGAAATAGAGGGTAATATGCAAGTAAATTATACCTGCTCTTATCCTTTCAGTGGACAACTCCAGGCTGTTTGTCCATGAAGCCAGTCTTCATGAGCCTATAGATGTATCCACTAGACAAACTGCTAGATTTTTTAGGGCTCATCATAAAGCAGTAGCCAGGAGAGTAATGCTTCCATGCGGTCCTTCCCAGTTTTACCCCTATCACATCCCTATTGTCTTATTCTCATTGCGGTAGGATTGTAAGAGTCAAAGAATTGACATTTATTCCACGTGTAAGGTTTGTCTTTTTAGAAACTAAGGCTCAGAAAATTGCTAGCAGGTATTGTTTCAGAAAGTAAGCTTTTGAAATGAGATTTCAGAATTGGATTACCCACCTGACTTAAGACAACAATGAATCCAGTAATATGACTTTGAAATGATAATTTCAAATAATATGACTTGGAAATTGACACATAACAATTAAGATTATTCAATTATTAATTAAGATGAAATACATGTAGTGGGTAAATTACTGGGTAATTAATGTAATGTTTAATCAGTATGGGCAACAATAAACATAATTACTATTATGAAGTGGGATCGAGATTACTGGATACCTTATAAAAATAACCTAATAGTCTTAGGGCAGTTTTTTGCCAATGCAATGGATGATTTGAAACCAGACGACCTCCACAGCAACTTTAAATTAGACTAACGCCTTGTAGTCACATGATTGACAGTGCTGAAAAAAATGTGCTTCTAGTCTTGGCAAAGCTTCAAAGAAAATCCTACATGTGCATTACTGAATAGTCTTCTATTATACAATAAAGGAGTGATTAAAAGAGAGGGCATCTCAGACTTGAGGAGGAAAAATATAGGTAGCTGCACTTGAAAAACTGGATCCTCTTCATGGTGTTAAGCTTTTTAGAAGGGAGAAGTGATCATTTTCACTAGCCAAGACTATAAAATGCACCCAAATTAAGCGGGTCTTTCACAAGGCAACACTTATTTCTTTCAAGACTAGCCCCAAACACCTTTTATCCATCTTTAGGCTGGGAAGCCATGTTTCTATATGGCCAGGCTGAGAAGCACAAGCTTACACCAGGACAAACATTCCCATTTGCTGTGAGATCTTCAATACCTGGTCATACTGTGCTCTAGGAAACAAGATACCATGTGTAAGGGTGGTTCTCAAGGTGCTGTGCAAAGAAGGACATACAGAATACAAATCTGGGTAAAAAGAATTCATTAATGTCGGTATATTTAACCATAACACATGACTTAATACTTGACAAGGCTACCTAGAGTTCGAGCTGTTTTTTTATTAGGAAGGTATCTTCAATTTTCAAATTAACAATAACTTAAAATAAATTGAGTGCAGATGTTAGAATTTTTTTTGTTAGTGTGTTAACCATTGATGGGAAGACTTATGGTGATAGGAATAGTTAGAATGTATTTATAAAATATATACCGAGAACTGTTGGATAAATATAATTAAAAACAGAATGTTTTTCCAATGCAGATATCCTCTCCACAAAGGTAGTAGAGAAACAATATATTTACTATTGAATAAGAAATAAAATGTAATGCAATGTGTATCACAGTGAATCTAGTAAAAGATGGCAAGAGCAGAAACAAACCCTCACATTTTTTATTTAGCTAAGCAGATACAATCCACTACATACATGTTATAAACTGTAATTAGTCTTCAAGTAAAAGGACTTCACAACACCATTTGTCATATATAATCTATCTTAACTTGACCTGGGAATTTGGGTGATCATCTGTGGTGAGCTAAGTGGCTTCATCCAGAGGAGAGAAAAACATACAGCTTTTTAACAGGAGGAAATTTTGCAGCTTGAAGCAGAGTCCACCAAACATTAAACTCCTACTTTTCTACAGAAACTAAAACATAGGGGTACTTCTCCCTTGATGTTTATATTTCAAAGAGATGGCCCTCAGTTCCTTGAGAAAGACATTCCTAGGATCTAAAGCTGAAAGGCCTATCTAGGTTTGAAAAGAAGTGATATGCATTTCAAAGGAGGAGAAAGTACTTGCAATTACACGTTTTCTAACTTAAATACTCAAAGAAAAATGAGGGGAGGAAAATATCTTTCCTGAGAATTAAGGCTCTTATTTTTAATTGGTATTTGTCCTTAGAGAAACCAGTATGCAATTACATTTCCAAGAATGGCCAGAAGGCTTCCATCCCCTAAGGCAATGAGAAGTGTACTGGAGAAAGTCACTCAGTATTCTGGATAACTTGTAATGGCTGTTGTGGGGGGTTTTTTTGGTTGTCCTTTTTTAAAAAAATTTTTGGAGCTCGGTGGAAACAGAAGGCATTGCTGGAAGAACATGGGCTCCGTGAAATGAATAGATCACAGAATTTCAGAATAGCAGGATACAAAAAATGGCACTTAAATGTCAGAGTGAAGTATGCGTAATTTTCACAATGGGTAGAAGAAAAGAGATTATGAAGGTGTTTGATGCACTGGAATCCAGGCTAATGAAACAGACCATTATTTCCTAGGTGCAAAGTACCTGGATAACAGGTAATCAGTGTTGCTTAGATTGTATAATCAGAAAAATAAAAGGAAACTGAGATGATATCCACTGTTGCAATGAAAAACTATGGTTTTTCAAATAATTTTGACTTTCGTCTGTTGGTAGAATAGCATTCATTCACTGATAGTGTAACTCAGGTCCCCTTGAGAAAATACTGTGTAATGATACTACAGCAATATGAAATGAATGTTCCTCACTCAAATATATCCTCAAATTGCTCACTCTCCAGGGTAATTGTATATTGGGAAGGGTGAGTAAAAGAATATTTGAGGTCGTGGCTCACGCCTGTAATCCCAGCACTTTGGGAGCCGAGGAGGGTGGATCACGAGGTCAAGAGATCAAGACCATCCTGGTCAACATGGTGAAACCCCATCTCTACTAAAAATACAAAAAATTAGCTGGGCATGGTGGCACGTGCCTGTAATCCCAGCTACTCAAGAGGCTGAGGCAGGAGAATTGCCTGAACCCAGGAGGCGGAGGTTGTGGTGAGCCAAGATCGCGCCATTGCACTCCAGCCTGGGTAACAAGAGCAAAACTCTGTCTCAAAAAAAAAAAAAAAAGAATACTTGAGGTATACTTGTTATGGGTTTCTTATGGGGATGCCAGGTCCTCTAGTTAAAGTAGAGCACTAAAGAAGATAAATTTTTAAATGAAATTATGATTTTAGTTCATTTCACATGGTGTCCACATATGATAGTGATACACCTTGTCATTATTATCTTGGTTTAATAAAGCTGATTTAGAAATGCTTAACACAAATAAAGCCCTCACAAAGCTACAGAGGGTCCTCTTAGCTAGGAAGTGTATCATTTTCCATTATATTTTTGGGAACTTGGCTCCTGTGAAGAACACACATTTTCTTTTTTTCTGTCACTAGTGTCAGAGGGTAGAATCAATCTACACTGTAGGTGTAAACTCCATCTAACCTGTCTGGCAGTTTTATTTATTTTGGGCTTACCACTGGTATCAGAATTTTGAGTTCAGGAACAGGACTCTGACTTCACCAGGGCTTGGAGCCTAAGGACTAGTGAAATTCTGAATTTCTCTTTAGGTATCATAGAAGAAATGCAGGTTTTGCACATTTTGGGAAATTTCTCCCTGTTTCATAGACTGTGTGACAATTTTGGGATTTTCTGGAATACTCTCTTTTCTCTTCAGTCCCATCCTCAGTATTCCATATCTCCAGAGTTCCTTCTCTGCTCTCTTGCAGACTTCAGAAAGTAGTCGTAGTGTACTTTGGCAAATCCCTAAGTTTTAGCAGCAGAGCAGGATGATCAGCTTCCCACCTGGACTCCAAGCCATTGTATTTCTGCTGTATACTCAATCAAGTCCCATGGATAAGTGTTTGAAGCTGCAATCAGATGCATTCTGTGCCTGTGAAACTTGGGATTTTTCTCTGTCATGCTGTGTCCTAGACAACCAGTAAAACTTATTAAAATTTGCACATTTTCCATATCCTCATCTGTAGTGATTTTTTCCTCTTCCCACTACTCTTACAAGGATGAAAGGAGCTGTGAGTCACTCCCCCTCACTCATAGATCAGAGACCTTCAAGTCTATAAGCATTAAAGGAAGCTGTACCAACACTGTCTCTTTTTGCCATGACATTGGTTACAATTTAGAGCAAATTTCTTCAAGTCTGTGCACAATATACAAGTATTTCCCGGGGCAAGAGACTCAGAAAATTTAAATAAGATGAATGATGCCTTTATTTTGATGAGATAAATCCATTTTCCTCTGTTACACATATATCTTTCTAGCACTGCTAAAATATCCACTACCTTTTCTTTTCCAAGAACTGATGGTATGTTTTCAAAGTAGTGCATGAAAACCATGGCCTGGGGGAAGATGTAATGATCAATGTTTATAGTATAGGCTTAGAAATTAAATAAACTCTGAGGCAAGACTGTGAATATGAACTTTCATCTTTGTCAGGAAAAGGTAAATTGCTTCTGATATTTTCTACTCAGAATGAAGGAGAAACCTTTTGAGAGATGAATAGCTACACACTAGGTATAAGAGCTGGGCTGCTTCACCTCAGTAGAGATAGAATATATAAAACAACTACAGCAATCATATCACCAATTAAGCTTTCAATTATCTTCAATTATTCTATTTTCTCCAAATCCCAACATTTTCTTGGTAAACAGACTTGTTAAATGGTATATGATAAAAATAAATAATTTTGCATATTTTTTTAGGTCTCTGTTGGTGGAGTAAATCTTAAAGTCACCCCAGAGATGCCATAATGTTTTGGGGTTTCAAATTTGGAGAGGGGTGGAAACTAGTTTATTTCATTTGGCTCTTCCTTAATAGAGTTAACTCCTTGGAGCTGGAAGCGAATGTGATTCTTCCAATTTCTAAAAATATATTTACTCCAATTGTCCACTCAAGAAAATAGTTCCAGTATGTGTTTCCTTACTCAGTAAAATTCTACTGAGATATATATGGGCAAACATATTTGTAACCTGAAACCCATAAGCCACCACGATGATAACAGTGTCATTCCAAGTTCTATTCCTGAATATAACACAGAAAATGTTTACAAATACACATGATGAATTGTGATTAACTTACCTTACCAAGTATAAGTTTACCTGGTAAGTGGAGAGGTAATTGATGTCAGAAAAAGTTAAAATGGTAAGTTATTAAAGGTGCTTGTAATGTTATAGTGTAGTTCTTACTCCAGGGAACGCTATGGACCCATAAATGATATGAATGGATTTAGACTAGAAGTTGAGTTGGGGATAGAGATTGTGATGCCTCAACTCAGGGCACTGTTAACCGGCCTATGAGTATGGACTTTTGAAATTATAAAAACCTAATTCTATAATAATACAATTTATACCTAATTATATTTGTTGCAGGAAACATAGTTAATTAATTACTACTATGCAGTCCTGGAGATTATTCTATTCTGATTATAGGCAAGACCTAGTAACTGTGAAGGTTACCTCTGGAGTTTAGTATTGATACTAGAATTCTGCCTCACTAACATCCTATTATTTATATTGAAATCAGCAGAATGTTTCAATGGCAGAATTTAATATCCAAGTTGCTAGAACAGAATATTTTTAAAAGATGCTTGCTTCCTTTCCCTAAAACAGCTCTCAATGCCTGTTAAAATGATTAATTTCTTGCCTCATCCAGGAACTTACCTAAGTGGTGGCTGAGCATAGTAAGCAATATAAATCCATTCCAACATTTCTATCATGAATAGACTTGGCATCTCACCTCTACATTATATCAAAAGATTTCTGGCATCTCAAGTTTACGTAGTATGGAACCCCATTTACTTAGGTTACTAACAATCCTTTCTGGGCAAGAGACGACTACTATGTTTTATATTAAATTTATAATCTCTAGTAAACTCATAGTTCTAAAATCAATATGTTGACTTGTGTTTCTCATTCTCTAGCCTAGAACTGTAGGAATACATTTTTACACATTTACCTATTTTATTTAGAGACATAATAGCAAAACATATATTCCTCCCCCAACCTTTTTTGTGAGACGTAAAAAAAAAAAAAAGCTCTGTCACCCAGGCTGTTGTGCAGTGGCGTGATCTCTTCTCACTGCAACCTCTGTCTCCTGGGTTCAAGTGATCCTTCTGCCTCAGCCTCCTCAGTAGCTGGCATTACAGGCATGTACCACCATGCCCAGCTAATTTTTCTGTTTTTAGTAGAGACAGGGTTTCACCATATTGGGTGGCTGGTCTCGAACTCCTGACCTTGTGGTTTGCCCACTTGGCCTCCCAAAGTGCTGGGATTATAGATGTGAGCCACTTCACCCTCCCCACGTATCCTTTTAGCTTATGAACCTCCTTATCTCATGTATGATTTTACAATTTGACTTGTTTAATGGGATGTTGTTCTGAATTTGTGGACGAGTGGTAGTTTGAGTAGAGTGTAAAGAGAACACTCTTCCTGTCAGAATAACTAATACTAAAAAAAGAACAAGGGTTGATAAGGGCATGGATAAATTAGAACCTTTGTACATTGCTGTTAGAAATGCAAAATTAGACAGGGCACAGTGGCTCACGCCTGTAATCCCAGCACTTTGGGAGGCAAGGCAGGCGGATCATGAGGTCAGGATACGGAGACCATCCTAGCCATGGTGAAACCTCATCTCAACTAAGATACAAAAAATTAGCCAGGCATGGTGGTGCACGCCTGTAGTCCCAGCTACTCAGTAGGCTGAGGCAGGGGAATTGCTTGAATCCGAGAGATGGAGTTGCAGTGAGCTGAGATCATGCCATTGCACTATGGCCCAGTGAAAGAGCGAGACTCTGTCTCAAAAAAAAATAATTAAAAAAATATATACATATATCTACTAGAAAAAACAGGATGGAAGTACCTTAAAAATTAAAATATAATTACCCTAACTATTGTATGATCCAGCAATCCAACTTTTGAATATTTATCCAAAATAACTGAAATACAGAATCTCAAAGAAATATTCGTACTCCAATGTTCATTGCAGCACTATTCATAAGAGTCAAAACATGGAGAAATAATCTAAATGTTCACAGGCAGTTGACTAGATAAAGCAAACATGGTATGTACCTGTAATAGAATGCTATTGAACATCAAGAAATAAATTCTACAATAAATGAAAACATAGATAAATCCTGAGGATATTATTCTAAGTGAAATAATCCAGTCACAGAAAAACAAATAAGGCATGATTTCACTTATGTAAGGTATCAAATGTAGTCAAGTTAATAAAATCAAAGAGTCAAAAGTATCAAATGTAGTCAAGTTAATAAAATCAAAGAGTCCTGATGGTTACTCAGGACTAAGGGATGGGGGAGTAAGGGAAATTACTAATCAAGAGGCATGAAATTTCAATCAAGCAAAAAGAAAAGCTCTAGAGATTTGCTGTATAGCATTGTACCTATAGTCAATAAGGTATTGTGCACTTGAAAGCTTGTTAAAAGGGTATATATATCATTTGAAGTGTTCTTACCACAATAAATAAATGAAGAGAGAAACACACACACACACACACACACACACACACACACACACAGAACGTGAGAGCATAGACCATTCTGACCATTATTAGGCGACTTTCTCAGGGTCTTTAAGCAAAGCAATAAAAGCTTCACTGAACAGAAGAGAAGGGATTACTTCTGTTGGTGACCAATTTTTCATGTGTTATTTTACATTATCGTTTTTTTCTTCAAAATTCCTGGTCATTCTTAATTTCAATATATTCCCAAAATTTTACAAAAAAGACTTCGAAGTCCTAAGAATTCTACCATGCTTTATATATTAGGATGCTGCTGAATCAGACCATGCATTTGATTTTCGGTTTTAGCAGCACTCTGGCTATAAGAGTTGGGAGAATAGAACATCATTGAAGTCTCCATTTTCTATAATTGGGTACTGAGCCAAGAATTTAAAACCTGAGTCTTATATTTTACAAAAAATTGTGCAATTTGAAGTAGCCCTTGTTTGTCACCAGCTTGCCTTCTATAGGCACTATAATCTGGGTAAACAAACATGATAACTATGAATACATTCACCAGTCTATGGTCTTGACTCCCAGTGTCCTTTCCTGTAGCATTGCATTTGTATCAGATCATTTAAGAAATCTAATAAGTATATTCTTGAATATGTTATTTTTCCTAGAACACACTTGTGTGTGTATGTGTGAGACTGGAGTTTTATTATTACGCAAATCAGTCTCCCTGAGCGTTTGGGGATCAGAGTTTTTAAGGATAATGTGGTGGTAGAGGGGAGGCCAGTAACTCGGGAGTGCTGATTGGTTTGGTCAGAGATAAAATCTTAGGAAGTCGAAGCTGTCTTCTTGTGCTGAGTCAGTTCCTGGGTGGGGGCTACAAGATCAGATGAGCCAGTTGATCAATCTGGGTGGCACCAGCTGCAGGCATCAAGTGCCTGGTCTGCAAAGTGCAGGCATCAAGTTCAGGGTCTGCAAATACCTCAGCCACTGATGTTAGGTTTTACAATAGAGATGATGTCCCCAGGAGCAATTTGGGGTTGGTCAGAATCTTGTAGCCTCCAGCTGCATGACTCTTAAACCATAATTGCTAATTTTGTGGCTAATTTGTTAGTCCTACAAAGGCAGTCTAGTTCCTAGGCAAAAAAGTTTGTTTTGTGAAAGGGCCGTTTTTGTCTTTGTTTTAAACTATAAACTAAGTTTCTCCCAATGTTAGTTCAGCCTATGCCCAGGAATGAACATGGACAGTTTGTAGGTTAGAAGCAAAATGAATGTAGGTCAGCAATCTTTCACTGTCTCAATTATAATTTTGCAACACCAGTTTCCCTCCTTTGGGGTTTTATAACACCTTGACCTTAAGGTGTTGACTAAAGAATATGAAAAGTGGGCAAAGACCACTCTAATTTCTTGCTGTTAACCAGGGGCATAATGGGGGTATGTGTTGACCCCAAGGTGAGAGGAGTGGAACTGCTTTGCAACTGTCCAAGGCTACTTACACAGACTTTCTGGAGTTCCAAGGGTAGCATGACAAAGGCGTTAATATAATCATCTATAGTTTTAGTACAGCATTCAGGGAACAGTATACTATAAGGTCAATGATGAGTTCTAAGATAAGGAGAGCAATTTCCAGTTTTAAAAGTAAAGATTTGAAAGCATTAGTTTAGGATCTTGTAGTTCACAAAGAATTTATGATTTTAGTCCAAATGTCAGACAAAACACTCAAGAGCAACTAACAATGGGTGTACTATAGCTGTCTTTGGTTTTTTGAAGCAAATTTTTTTTATCCCCAGTTGTCATTTTTATTAAAAATAAATCATAGTAAGTCAAATTTAATGCTTAAATATGTTTTAGTATTATTGTGCTCTGCCTGATTATTTGCATGAAATGCAGTAGGAATAATTATTTGCCATCTAGGTTCTTTTTAATATTGGCTTTGCTGAAACTTTGCTCGATAAAGAATCTCAGGTTGTACTTTTTAAAGCCTTGAAGCCCAACCATGGATTTATCTTTGACTGCAAATACCTGCGAATTCCTCACCTCAAGGTCCCAAGATAATTTGGGGCTCCTAGGCCTATAAGAAAGTGACATTCTTTAGTTATCACAGGTCAGAAACCTCGTACAGGGACTGGGTAGACAAGATATAAGGCCAGATTTCAAGGGATTTTTATTGGCTCTGTAAGTCGACTTTGATTCTTTAAATAAAGCATGCCTTTCCAGTCAAAAAAGTTTGGTAAAAAAAGTTTCTCCAGTTGTGTCCTGTTATGAATAAAAATTAATTTTTATTGCACTTATGCTAATAACTATACTGCCATAAGTTGAGAATACTCCCAAATAGTTTCTAAATGCTGGAGAAATAAAGTACAGAGAAAGTAATATGCTCCAAATTTATCTTCCAGGAGACTTTATTCACTTGTTAAAATATGTAAATAGCTCAAAAGAAATGTTTTTTCTTTACTCTGAACACAAAAGAATTAGTGACATTTAATATATCAACTCTCCATGACAGCCCTAGAAGTTTTTTTTCCTTCTATTCCAGTAACACCATTTTGAAAGTTATCAGAGAGCTGCATTCAAGAACACCCCATCAGATTCCTATCTCTTATTAAAAACTGCTTTTAAGAAAGAACAAAGAAAGACAAAATTGTCTGTGGAGGACAAAAAAGTTTTAGGATAGCCACCATTAAAGCTATAACTTACTAGGAATTTGGTATTTTGTGGCATACACTAATTTTACATAACAATTATAATTATTTATGACATAGACTAAATCACATTGGAATTACAGAAGTTTCCCATAATGTTGGAACACATACTAATAACATATTTATATAAATACAGCCCAAAGAAAGCCAAATACCATTTCATATTTGACAATGCTTCCTGTATGACTAACCTAAATAAGCCAAATATGTTATTATTGGACTTTAGGGGACTTAATATCTGAAAGATTAATTATGTCAGGAAAAAAATACTCTACAATCTGATTTTAGAAAGTTTGTCAAATATCAAATTTTTAAAAGTTTGATTTTCAAATGATATTCCCACATTATTGTGACATTTAAATTTCCCTTAACAATACTAATGTTCAACTAACTGATAATTGATAAATAATTTTTCAATAGATAAATATAATTCACACTCTAGTATCTTCACATTAATAGACTTATATCTATACTTCCCTCAAGTCAATGTCAGAAATCTGGAAGACATCAAAATATTACAAGAATACTGTCAATGAATTTCTAAATGTTTCATATTTTTATACAATTAATACAGTGAAACTTATGAAAAATGTAAATATAGCATTGGAATAATTATTTTTATTACATTTAATTTACTTAATGCATATTACTTTTTAAGCTTCAAATGTTTAAAAAGCTTCTTACTATTCATATAATATTTGTGTGTATATATATATATACATATATTAACACTCAGTGTTATTCACTGTGTGTGTGTATATATACACATATATATACATATATAACAATGTTATTCGCTGAGTGTGTGTATATATATATATACACGTATGTATATACGTATATATATACACACATGTATGTATATATGTATATACATACGTGTATATATATATACGTATATACATATACACAAAATGTGTGTGTATATACACACACACACAGTGTTATTTGCTGAGTGTGTATACATATATACACATATGCACACGTATATTCATGTATATATGTACGTGTATATATCAGTGAATAACATTCAGTGCTTAGACAATAGATAGTACTGCAGTATGACCAGGCATAAAAAATATGAAAACTCAGCAATAACAGCCATAATAATAATCATAATCACAAAAATTAAATAACAGCAACTGAAAGAAAAGAATCTTATCCTGAGGATCTTGTACCTGCATCAGAAATCCAACATAATCTTTTTCTTGTCACATAGAAAGCAGTTATAGGCAAAGAGATACATATACACACATATATATGTATATACCTGGACATATATACATGCATAATCAATTTAGATTTTAAAGTCTAATATATCTATTATCTGTATAAGTTACACTACAGGAGAGAATATGCATAAGAGAATTACGGAAGCTGTATTTGAAAAGAAAGATAAGCTTGGTCTTGGTGTTGAAATAGTTTACTCTGGCAATAATATATAGGCTATATTAAAGGAATGTCCCAGAGAGCTGAAGCATGTATTACATCGCAGTTTGAAAATCACTGCCACTTTCCTGTTCCAAATTCTAAATTAATCATATAATCTACTATGGCCCAAAGTAAAAATAAAGTTTAAAAAATCCTGATTCTAACTTAGGTTTTTCATTCCTGTTAAAGAATGTTAACTAAAAATTTATACAATTAGGTATATTTAGAAATATTTCATTCAATGAGTTTAACATTTAAATTCTGGTTAGTTGGTATAACTTCCATTTTAATGCCTATTTTGTCTTGAAATGAACAGATAAACTTAGTCTTTTCCAATGGCCTAAGCCCCATTGATTTTGATAAACAGCTTTAGCTTTCAAAATGTGTACTATGAAGCGAACATTATGTTTTCTTCAGTCTTTAGAGAAAATGTGTAAACATAAATTAAGGGCAGAGACTGTGTCTTTGCAGTGTCCTTTTCTCCCCGCTTCAGTGTTCAACATATTAAAGGTTTTTGATGAATGTTAAATCATGATGATGACAAAATCCTAAACTGTCTCATTCTTTAAATCATCAAACTATGAAATGCTATCATTCACACATGATGTTAAAATAGCTTTTTTTAAAAAAACAGTGCTTTTATATTTCCTTAGGTCATTTTGAAAAAGCAAAACAATTGGCATACATAACAGCTTCCCATCTATCTGTGTGTTTAATAAAGCCAAATGTGATGAAGACTAATGTACCATACTGATGTTTGCAGAATTTCATTAATGTATTTCCAAGACTATCATAACTCACTCACCTCTGTTGAGTTTATGAGCCATGGGCTTTGCACCAGCACATAAAATCGGCTTCTCTCACACAATGCAGAGACTAATATCAAAGATGTCACTTTTTCATATTTTGAAACAAGGTGACTCATTTATTTCCTTCTTAATGTAGTAAGACAATGAAGTCATTTAAATTAAAACTAAAATTAAAAAGTTACAAAAAGTCGCTAAGTGAGGGTACCATGTTTTTCATAATAAAGCCTATCTTTTTAATCAAAAAATTCAAAGTGATACAATAAAGCAAGTCTTTCCTTTGCTAATAAATGTAATTTGTCAGAAATATAATTTATTAGTAAATCCTTCTTATATCAATTATTATTCACTTTACTGCTCCCTGAAATATTTTAAAAATCCTCCAGCAGTATTGATGGCATGCTTATAACAAACAGATACAGTTACTTACTCATTAACCTCCAAACAGTAATCAGAATGTAGGGATTATATTTATTAACTATGTAGCATTCACCTGTATTTGTAATTAGGTTGGTTCAAATATAGGCCATAAGAATATTTTCATAGGTCATCTATCTCACCCCATTCCACCACCTTTGTAGATTCTATTTATATAACTGTTGTCATAATAAGAAAACAAAATTATTAAGTGTGTTTAATAGCTATAAACCAAGTAAATAAAGATGTGAATGAAAAAACAAAAAAGCAATGCGTACCTCTGGCTTCTGTCTACTTCTCCAACCTCTTGTAACAATCCCTGTTTTCTCTCTCCTCCCCCATACACACCTCATTTACTCCCTCCTGGCTCACTGGCCTTCATCTTTGCTTCATTATGTCAAATGCATTCTCTCTCAGATCTAATGTAGTTTCTTCTTTTTCTGTTTGGAAAGTTCAAATGCAGTTTCTTGCATGGCTGCCTCCTGGTGATCCTGTAGGTCTCAGTGTATTTATTATGATCCAAGTGGAAGAAAACGAATTCTCATCCACTTTCAAATATAGGGAATCAGTCAATGTATTTTCATACATTTTGGCTCAAATAACATAAAATACTAGAATTATTTTTTTCCAAAAATAATGAGGCAACAGTTTCTGTGTTGTTTCGCCACTTAAAAATGACATCACATTGTAAAATTGGATAAATCCCTTAAGATATTTTTTCTCATCTGTGTAAATATAATATTTATATTACTGACCACAAAGTTTTAGACAGGCATCTGATATTGAATGTAAGAACTTAGAGATGTTCAACTTAGTGTTTTTCCCCCATCATGTCCATGATAGTCACCACAGGTGACACTGCCAAAAGGCAGAGTGAAAAAGATTACACAGTCAGTAGACAAACAGTGCAGATACTTAGAGTGTGAAATACAGAAGCAGGTAGACAAATTCCTAAATTGTCCACAATTTAGATTCCTATGACATATTTAACATATTTATTTATTACAACTATACAAAAACTATGTTCCAATCAATACAAATTAAAATCATAGAATTTCTCTAATTATTTTATTCATTATCATGCAAGGAAAGAAATGTAGTAAATGCGGCAGTATGAAGAATGCAGAAAGTTATTAGAAAAGTCATTAGAATCCAAAAAATGAAAAAAAGAGAATTAAAAAGGCAGCAATATTGACCTTTTTTGAGGCCTTTATGTATAGGCTTATCAAATCCCCTAGTGAAGAGAGAGTATAATTACTTTTTTGCAAATTGCCTTTCGATATTACTCTTAATTTTATTGTCAAGTTAACTCAATATAGCTTAGCACACGACATTTGTGTGTATTCCCAAGTAAACCTTTTCTTATCTCTGTTAAGACTTGAGGCTGGGTGCGGTGGCTCACGCCTGTAATCCCAGCACTTTGGGAGGATGAGGTGGATGGATCACAAGGTCAGGAGTTCAAGAGCAGCCTGGAAAATATGGTGAAACCTCGTCTCTACTAAAAATACAAAAGTTAGCTGGGCATGGTGGCAGGTGCCTATAGTCTCAGCTACTTAGAAGGCTGAGGCAAGAGAATGCTTGAACCTGGGAGGTGGAGGTTGCAGTGAGCTGAGCTCACACCACTGCACTCCAGCCTGGACAACAGAGCAAGACTCTGTTTCAAGAAAAAAAAACCCTGAATTTAAAGAACTCCTTTTCACTTTTAAAGCATGTCACAAATTCAGAGGATCAAAAACAACAAGATGGATAAATGTCAGTACAGGATAATAAGAAATAATGTTCATAGATAAAAAAATAAAGCTGGGAAAATATGAACAATACAACCCATAGCCAAATGACAAGTTTCTCCTTATAATTTTATATTTATAACATATTTATAATCTTTATAATATTATAATCTTTAAAAACTGATATTTATATTTATAATCTTTAAACATATTTGTATTTATAATCTTTAAAAACTGATAAGGAACAAAAGTTTAAAGTGGACAAAACAAATGGGCATATGACTACCAGCATTAAACACACATGCACACATTGAAATGTGCTAAACATCCCTCATAATTTAATAAAATGCAATTTAAAAGTAATAATGTGGCAGGTGTTTCCACCTAGCAATTTCCATAATAAAAGTAAAAAGTTTTATAATGCAAACTATTGGTGAACGTGATGTGAAAACAGATACTTTCACAGTGAGATTCGCATTTCGAACAGCAACTTTGGAAGGCAATCTGACAATATCTGGCAGATTCATTAAGTCAACAAGCAATTCAGAGTACCCCTTTTTTCCAAACACATTCGAAGCCAGGAAATTACATCAGAAAAAAAATAGTGAGCAAGCCAAATTTCAATTATATTCCATTCCAAGGATGGCAGGTAGGTGATAATCAAATTAGTACTTTGTTTTAATGTATCAAATGTTTAAGGTCAAACATGTACTTCATCAGCTGGGTCATAAGTACTAACTATAAGTATCACTGGCAATGCTGGGGTAAGATGGTTGTCACTGTGAGGGTGACTTTTGGTTAGAGATCTGGAAGAAGGAAGCAAATATTCCATGAGGACATGGGGAAGGAAAGATTCACTTTTAGAGGCAGGCTGGACAAAGCTTCTGATTATAGACTTGTCTAAAATGCTTTTAGGGAAAACAAGAATCACAATATATTTTGGAAAATAAAAGGGAAAATAGAGGAGGTAGAGACAAAGGGAGAGAAAAAACACATCATGCAGAGTTTTGTACGTTATTGTAAAGACTGACATTTACCATGAGGTGGAAAGACACTGAAAAATTTGAGAAGATGAGTGACATGATCTTACTTAGGTTTTGGCTTATCAACTGTCTCTGGCTGAGAATAACCACAGAGTAATAAGAACAGATGTGGAGTAAGATGAGTTAGGAGACTGTTGCAATAATTCAGGTCAGAAAAGATGGTTGCTTGGGCATATTTTTAATGTAATGCCAACAATATATACTGATGAGAATGTTGCAGGGTATAAGAGAAGAGAGAGATTGCAGATGACAAAGTTGCTGGCATGAGTGACCAGAATATTAAAGACCATTTACTGCAAGTCGGGTTTGCAGGATGACAGTGTGATGGAAAGTGGAGTCCGTTCGCTGTTCATTTTAAGGTCATCAAGAGGAGATGTCAGTTGCATAATGGAAGCCTGAGGATCAGAGAAGAGGTTAAGACTGAGATATTAATCTAGGGGCCATTAGCTTTCAGATTATATTTAAAGTATAAGGATGTATGAAATGATAAAAGGTGAGTTTTGACATTGAGAGGTGTCAGACAGCCCTTGACACAAGGGTTTTTTTTTTTTTTTTAAAAAAGTGTCAGAGATGACATGAGGGAGAAGACTTAAGGGAAAGTGCTGTAGGAAAGACACCAGAAAAGGATGGTGACATGGCAACAATTTAAAGAGATAATACTTAAAATATTGTCTGCGGTAACATCAAAATGGATACTGGATTTAGCAACACTGAAGTCATTGTGACCTTAATAAGCGTAGCTTCAGCGTTTTGATGGGGGAAAAATATGATTGGTGTGGACTGCATTCAAGGGAGGATGGAAAGAGGTGAATTTTAATTTTACATACGGGCTTTGCTGTAATGGGGAGATTGGCAGAGATTTTTGTAGGTAGAGAATCAGATAAGTTGGTAGAAGTGATTGTTTAAACTTGTGGAAATAGGACCCAATTCTTCCTAATTTTTCAGTGAACCAGAAAGGGAAATATAATAAAAATAATAAAAAACAGTTCTATACATGCATGTAGGAAATACCCTTAGATCTTATGCTAACTGAAATAATCAAGCTAGGTTTACAAAGTAACAAAGTTAGTGTAAGTCTTCACTTTAATTAAAAATATATCTATATCTTCCATAAAGGAGACTAGAGCACTCAAGCACAAGGGAGGCTTTTCTTTATACGACTATTAACATCATTTTAATTTTCCTTTTTTCCCTTTCTTTAATTATACTTTAAGTTTTGAGTACACGTACAGAACATGAAGGTTTGTTAAATAGGTATACCCGTGCCATGGTGGTTTGCTGCATCCATCACCCTGTCATCTACATTAGGTATTTCTCCTAATGCTATCCCTCCCCAATCTCTACATCCCCTGCTATCCTTACGCTCCCCTCCCCCCCCCACCAATGTCAGGTCTTGGTGTATGATGTTCACCTCTCTGTTTCCATGTGTTCTCATTGTTCAATAGCCACTTATGAGTGAGAGCGTGTGGTATTTGGTTTTCTGTTCTTGTGTCAGTTTGCTGAGAATGATGATTTCCAGCTTTATCCATGTCCCTGCAAAGGACATGAACTCATCCTTTTTTATAGCTGCATAGTATTCCATGGTGTATATGTGCCACATTTTCTTTATCCAGTCTATCATTGATGGGTATTTGGGTTGGCTGAAAGTCTTTGCTATTGTGAACAGTGTTATAATAAACATATGTGCACATGTGTCTCTGTAATCGAATAATTTATAATCGTTTGGGTATATAGCCAGTAATGGGATTGCTGGGTCAAATGATATTTCTATGTCTAGATCCTTGAGGAATCACCACACTGTCTTCCACAATAGTTGAACTAATTTACACTCTCATCAACAGTGTAAAAGAATTCCTATTCACATTCTCTCCAGCATCTGTTGTCTCCGCATTTTTTAATGATTGCCATTCTAACTGGCATGAGATGATATCTCATTGTGGTTTTGATTTACATATCTCTAATAACAAGTGATGATGAGCTTTCTTTCATATGTTTGTGGGCTGCATCAGTGCTGTCTTTTCAGAATTGTCTGTTTATATCCTTCACCCACTTTTTGATGGGGTTGTTTTTTTCTTATAAATTTGTTTAAATTCTTTGTAGATTCTGGATATTAGCCCTTTGTCAGTTGGGTAGATTGCAAAATTTTTTCCCATTCTCTTGGTTGCCAGTTCACTGTAGATAGTTTCTTTTGCTTTGCAGAAGTTCTTAAGTTTAATTAGATTCCTATTTTGGCTTTTGTTGCCCATGCTTTTGGTGTTTAAGTCAGGAAGTTATTGGCTATGCCTTTGTCTTGAATAGTGTTGCCTAGGTTTTCTTCTAGGATTGTAATGGTGTTAGGTCTTATGTTTAAATCTTTAATCTATCTTGAGTTAAATTTTGTTTAAGATGTAGGAAGGGATCCAGTTTCAGCTTTCTGCATGTGGCTAGTCAGTTTTCCCAACACCATTTATTAAATAGGGAATCCTTTCCTCATTGCTTGTTTTTGTCAGGTTTTTCAAAGATCAGATGGTTGTAGATGTGTGGCTTTATTTCTCAGGCCTCTGTTCTGTTCCATTGGTCTATATCTCTGTTTTGGTACCAGGACCATGCTCTTTTGATTACTGTAGCCTTACAGTATAGTTTGAAGTCATGTAGCATGATGCCTCCAGGCTTTTTTATTTTTTATTTATTTTTATTTTTTGCTTAGGATTGTCTTGGCTATGTAGGTTCTTTTCTGGTTCTATATAAAACTTAAGATGTCTTTTTCCAATTCTGTGAAGGAAGTCATTGGTAGCTTGATGGGGATAGCACTGAATCTATAAATTACTTTGGGCAGTATGGCCATTTTCATGATATTGAGTCTTCCTAACCATGAGCATGGAATATTTTTCCATCTGTTTGTGTTTTCTCTCATTTCCTTGAGCAGTGACTTGTAGTTCTCCTTGAAGAGGTCCTTCACATCCCTTGTTAGTTGTATTCCTAGGTGTTTTATTCTCTTTGTAGCAATTATGAATGGGAGTTCACTTATGATTTGACCCTATTTGTCTATTACTGGTGTATGGGAATGCCTTTGATTTGTGCACATTGATTTTGCATCCTGAGACTTTGCTTGAAGTTGTTTATCAGCTTAAGGAGATTTTGGATTGAGATGAAGGGCTCTTCAAAATACACAATCATGTCATCTGCAAATAGAGACAATTTGACTTCTTCTTTTCCTAGTATATTACTCTTCATTTCTTTTTCTTGCCTAATTTCCCTGACCAGAACTTCTAATACTATGTTGAATAGGAGTGGTGAGAGAGGGCATCTTTGTCTTGTGCTGGTTTTCAAAGGGAATACTTCCAGTTTTTGCCCATTCAGTATCATATTGTCTGTGGATTTGTCATAAATAACTCTTATTATTTTGAGATAAGTCCCATCGATACCTAGTTTATTGAGAATTTTTAGCATAAAGGGCTGCTGAATTTTGTTGAAGGCCTTCTCTACATCTATTGAGATAATAATGTGGTTTTTGTCTTTGGTTCTGTTTATGTGATGGATTATGTGTATAGATTTGTGTATGCTGAACCAGCCTTGTATCTCTGGGATGAAGCCAACTTGATTTTGATGGATAAGCTTTTTGATGTGCTGTTGGATTCAGTTTGCCAGTATTTTATCGAGGATTTTTGCATCAATGGTCATCATGGATATTGGCCTGAAATTTTCTTTTTTAGTTGCGTCTCTGCCAGGTTTTGCTATCAGGATGATTTTGGCCTCATAAAATGTGTTAGGGGGGATTTCTTCTCTTTGCATTGTTTGGAATAGTTTCAGAAGGAATGGTACCAGCCCCTCTTTTATGTCTGGTAGAATTCAGCTGTGAACCTGTCTAGTCCCGGACTTTTTTTGGTTGGTAGGCTATTAATCACTGCCTCAATTTCAGACCTTGTTATTGGTCTATTCAGAGATTCAACTTCTTCCTGGTTTAGTCTTGGGAGGGTGTAAGTGTTCAGGAATTTATCCATTTCTCCTTGAGTTACTGGTTACAAAGAGGTATTTGTAGTATTCTCTGATGGTAGTTTATTTTTATGGATTGGTAGTGATATCCCCTTTATCATTTTTTATTGCATCTGTTTCTTCCCTTTTCTTCTTTATTAGTCTGACTAGCAGTCTAACTATTTTGTTGATCTTTTCAAAAAATCAACTCCTGGATTCACTGATTTTTTTTTAAATGTTTTTTTGTGTCTCTATCTCCTTCAGTTCTGCTCTGATCTTAGTTATTTCTTGCATTCTGCTAGCTTTTGAATTTGTTTGATCTTAACTACTCTGGTTCTTTTAATTGTGACGTTAGGGTGTTGATTTTAGATCTTTCCTCACTTTCTCTTGTGGGCATTTACTTCTATAAATTTCCCTCTAGTCACTGCTTTAAATGTGTCCCAGAGATTCTGGTACATTGTGTCTTTGATCTCATATGCTTCGAAGAACATCTTTATTTCTGCTTTCATTTCAGTATTTATCCTGTAGTCATTCAGGAGCAGGTTGTTCAGTTTCCATGTGGTTGTGTGGTTTTAAGTGAGCTTCTTAATCCTGAGTTCTAATTTGATTATACTGTGGTCTGAGAGACTGTTTGTTATGATTTCTGTTCTTTTGCATTTGCTGAGGAGCATTTTACTTCCAATTATGTGTAAATATATCAAGTAATAGGTCATAAAATATATATAAGACCTGTGAATTATGAGATGTATATTTCTATCTGTATAGCTTTATATATATCAAGCTAGTATTCAATCTCAAAAATTGTACGAAAATTTTATAAATAAAATTTTGACCTCCTTTTTTTCAAATATAATTATAGTATCAAGTTCTAAGCTATCAAGATCCCTCTACTATTCATTGCTATAAATTTTTCTTTTGAATGTATATTTTATCACTTTTTAGGGTTTAATATTTAATTAGTATAAAAGTTGTCAATATTTGAAAGTAAATTATCAAATTAAAAATATTAATGCATGTTACTGTTACATATAACCAATCTAATTTTAACTGAATCCTGAATAGTACCAATTTTCTTTTTTCTTTCTTACATTTTACATCTGATATTCCTGATAAATAATTTTTGTGTGAGATTTATTGATAGAAAAATTTTTAGATGCCTTCTACAAAAGTGATTGACTGATTAAAATGCTGCATTTTTCTCGATGGTTTTGTAGTTGAATAAGTGATCCTGTGTATATCTAAATTTCTCTTTGCTCCTCTGAAATGTGATAATAATAGCCAGAGCCACTTCTACCCAAGTAATTTGCATCCAGGTCAGGGAATTCCACTTACATCATATCCATAATCCTACCCTGATAATAATAGTGCCCACTCTATGCAGTATATATATGAGTGAGAATCTAAGGAATACTTGTTATAGTTATTATGAGGAATACATGACATATGTAAAAATGATTAGCTCATCACTTGACACATAGTAATACATGGGAAATGTTTATGTTTTATTATTCTTTGTCTTGTTTTTGTTTTTTGAGACCGAGTTTCTCTCTGTCACTGGTCTGGAGTGTAGTGGAGTGATCTCAGCTCACTGCAACCTCCACCTCCAGGTTCAAGTGATTCTCCTGCCTCAGCCTCCCCAGTAGCTAGGACTACAGCATGTGTCACCACACCCAGCTATTTTTTTTTTGTATTTTTAACAGAGATGGGGTTTCACCATGTTGGCCATTGTATCAATCTCTTGAGCTCGTGATCTGCCCGCCTAGGCCTCCCAAAGTGCTGATATTACAAGGGTGAGCCACCGCGCCCGGCCTTATTCTTTGTCTTAAAGATAATATAGTCAGAGTAATATATTCTTTATCATGTCTTCTGAAGTATGAAATGCTTGCATTTGAAAAAATCATTTGTTACTGGGCAAGAATATCTTTGTTTTATGAATCCTCCACTTTACATTCTTATACATTTATTTTGTGGAATGTTTTACATACCGTTATTTTATTTGAAATATGTCAGAAAAATAAAATGACATTGAAAATATTACTGGTGTTGTGAGAGACAGAAAACATGAGAGCCCTTTACAATAATCCTGTGAAAATGCCTGTACTACCTACCAAAAGCCTTTCAAGTCTGCCTTCAATCAGACTTCAATCAGATTACCTCTAGGTTTCTTCAATAACTGATGTCATCTACTTTATTAGTATTTTTAGCATTTTAACCTCTGGTGAATTGTTACACTCTGAAAATTACAGTTTTATTTGAATTTCAACAGCATTTTGCAACTTTCAGAATAACAAAGTTGAAGTTTGTTACTTCAACAATATGTGTAAAATGTGTTGAATTATAGAATAATCCTAAAGGACATACTGTATTGATAGACACATATGTGATCCAAAGAACAAACTGTATTTATGTTACATATGCCTAAATAGTTATTAATTGAATGTGCATGTGCTATTTGCTATCTCTCAGAAAAGTTTTGAATAAAGTAAAAATTTTAATCATACCTTTAATAACTCACAAAAATTCTGAGGTTCAATTCTGAGGTTTACTATTAACATATTTTAGCCAAATTTAATAAGGTAAGGCCACAGTCACAAATTACTCCAGCACTTTAATGGTTATGAAGTCATGATCCCAGTTTACAGTGGGCCAGCAGTGACTTTGCGCTTGTCCTAGATGTGCCCTCATTTGTGAACCTAGCCTGATTACCATCCCCAATCAGAGACCCTATATTATTCTGCAAGAGAGAAAAGAGCAAGAATCCTGCTGGAAATACCCATATGTTCTTTTTTTTTCTTTTTTTTTTGAGATGGAGTCTGGCTCTGTTGCCCAGGCTGGAGTACAGTGACATTATCTCAGCTCACTGCAACCTCCACCTAGTGAGTTCAAGCAATTCTCCTGTCTCAGCCTCCTGAGTAGCTGGGATTACAGGCATGTGGAACCACGCCTGGCTAATTTTTGTATTTTTAGTAGAGACGGGGTTTCACCATGTTGTTCAGGCTGGTCTGGAACTCCTGACCTCTTGATCCACTCGCCTCAGCCCCCAAAGTGTTGGGATTACAGGTGTGAGCCATTGTGCCCAGCTGTGTTCTTAATTATCTAATCAGAACAGGCATGTATTGTTCTAGCACCTATTGTTTGGACCAAAGCAAGTTGCAGAGCAGGTATAGAGTACTCCTCTTGTAGGGAGACATGCAGGTCATATGGGGTAAGGGGGCATACAGTCTTTCTCCTTGGAATGAGAAGCAAATGATTTGAAATAATAATGCAATCTATAACCACCCCCCATTGCACACACACAGAGACACATTCCTAAAAGTAATACAATACTGTAATTAAAATCTCTCCATACTCAACTCACTTCTGATCTCCAGAAATAACCAAATATTAACTTAAATATATTCACAGAAATACTTTTAATGCATAAAAATATAAGAATTTTTGTAATAATGCAATAGATTTTATATACTTTTCTGAAATTGTTTTATTAATTCTGGGGCAGTACGTATACAATGATTGTGCTCCTAGCTTTAGCTACTTTAAATAACAGATCATAGTGCACAACTCCTGTAGTAACAGTCTGGCAATCAGTACTGGTGACATATACAACAGTCTTACTCCTCAGTTCTTCTTTCAGAACCTATTTTTAAGGTAGAGACTAAAAGTTAGTGATATATACTTTCCTGTGCTGTATTACACGTAGCAGAGCAGGAAGAAATTAGTAGTGTGGGATTATCTTTCTGACTAGATTGTTTTTCTAGGAAATTGATGTTCCATGAGGTTGCTCACATCACCTCATAATAAAAAGTATAAAGTGCAAGACGCATGTGTCCTCCCTATTCCTCAGCAGTTTGTCATGTGATTATAAGATGCTTGATGTGCTGCAGGCATCTGGCAAACAGTAACAGGACATCACTGATGCATTAGGATAAGAGAGAGAAATCCTAGTTTATGACAAGATCACCAAACTACTTGACCAACTCTCCAAATAAATACTTTAGTATAACTTGAGCATATTAGAGACCCTTTCCCCAGCGAATGCCATAAACATTTGGGTGTTTTAAAACTTGTAGCTTATAGTAGGTCTCAAAAATGGTAACTCAGTTTGCTAAGAAAAATATTTTCATTGGAAATATTCTTTGGCTTATACCTAACATTGAACTCTGTAAAAGTCAGTATTTAATTTCTCACCAAGTATTTTACTTTTTTTTTGGTGGTGGGGTTTGGAGGTGTCTCACTCTGTTGCCCAGGCTGGAGTGCAGTGACAAGATTTTGACTCACTGCAACCTCTGCCTCCCAGATTCAAGTGATTCTCCTGCCTCAGCTTCCTTAGTACCTGGGATTACAGGCATGTACTACCATGCCCAGTTAATTTTTGTATTTTCATTAGAGACAGGGTTTCCCCATGTTGGTGGGGCTGGTGTCAAACCCCTGACCTCAAGTGATCCACCCATCTTAACTTCCCAAAGTGCTGGGATTACAGGCATGAGCCATCATGACCAACCCACCACTCAGCAAGTATTTATTGCCCCACTCTGTGATAGACACACTTACATGTACTAGTAGTACAGCCTGTAGCAAAACAAAATAATTCTCTTACAGATGTTGCATATTTTAATTCAATATTAGATTTGGAACAATTAATTTTGATTAAAATTATTGACCAAGTTGATGACTTCATTGTATTTACATTGAGAAAAATCTCTCCAACACCAGAGTCTATTTGGAATGTTTTCTCCCAGATTCTCACATGGCTTATTGCCTCACCTCTTCCAGAGCTCTGCTCCAGTACTGCCACTGCAGCCTTCCTTGGCAATGCTACTTAAAATGGCAGTCCCTCAAATTTGTCACTTTGCACTTGCCCCTCCTATAGCATTTTGGTTTAAAACAATACCATCTTATTTCTCATTTATTATCCATCTTCTCTACTGGAATAGAAATTATATGAAAATACTTTGTTCACTGCTGTGTTACTGGAGACTACGAAATAGTCTATTAGTCTATTAAGAGTGGTTGTCCAAAATTTCTGTGTGAATGAAACATTGTGTCTGATTCCTCAAGACAATTATATTAAACAGCCCTAAATTTTGTATTTTATATTTCTTTTAAAATAATCTAAACCTTTGTGTTTTACACTGTATATAACTACGCATGGCTTTAGTTTTCCCTCTCCACCTTAGCATAAATGGTTAAATAAAGTGTTCAATGTCTATGAACAGTTTTGTCTAAGTAAAATTTATTTTGAAATTGTTCATGTTATTAATCCAAATATATATAATTTGCATTCCTTTATACTGACAAAGCAAAAGTCAAAATATGTGTTTTCTTCAACTTCATTTTTACTAATTTTTTTTTCATTCATTAAGTCATTTATTGGACAAATCTTTTATAAAACACCAGCTATAACACTTGGAAAAAAAAATCCACATAGGCCCATTAACTCTAGGAGGTTAAAATATAAAAGGTGAGCTAAATGTTTACACAAATGTGACCTAACAGATACAAAAAATAGGAACTAAAGCTTGTCAGTATAACAGAGGTAGTGATTTGTGAGTACCAACTTAAAAAAAAAAAACTTCGTGGGCACAGTGGTGAACGCCTGTAGTCCTAGCTACTTGGCAGGCTGAGGCAGGATTGCTTGAGCCCAGGAGCTGGAGGTCAGTCTGGGCAACACAGAAAAAAAAATTACTAAGAGAAGAGAATACTTAAGTGTTCTTATCACCAGAAATAACATACAGCGGGAGGAAACTTAAAAAAAATTTCAGCATAACTATTAAGAAATCATGGGAATCTAACACTTTTGTCCTGATCATCACCACTTCCCATCATCTAATAAAGGATTATAAGCAACATTGACAAAGGGGCAGAGAAGTTGTAGATAAATTACCTAAATAGAGCCATGTGGGTCATTAGCTGTTAGTGCTGCCTCAATCTGCCTGAAATGATTATATGACAGGGAAGCTGAAAATAATTTGAAGATAACTCAGAGCAAAGATAGCACAAGGCTTTTTGGCCATTCTTGCTTGAAAGGGTCCTGGGTACCTCAAATTTCCTGATGCTCCTTGCCTTCCAAGTCTCACCTAGACCGTTAGCCCCTGCAAATGGGGATGAGAAAGGGGTGGGTATTTTAACTCCTCCCTGTAACTAGGTAATTTGTATAACACAGAAGAGTTTAGGAAGATTGTCTGGGTTCAGCCTGACCTAAAAGAGTGAGCTCTTAAAAGTAGCTGAATTCATCTTGAAGTCAAGGTTTTAAAGTATAAGTGGAATACATGCAAGAAATAATCTATTTCTGGCTTCAAAGAATCAGTGAACCATGTGATACAGAATTTGGATAGCTGCTAGGAGCTGAAAGCAGTTCTCAGGTGACAGCCAGTAAGGAAACAGAGGTCTCAGTTCTATACCTGGCTAAGATTTGAATTCAGCCAACAACCTGAATAGACTAGAAAGTGTGTTTTTCCTGCAACCTTCAGACTTGAAGTCAAGCCAGCTAACATACTGATTTCAACTTGCTAACAGACTGAGCTGAGAATCCAGTAATGTTTCACCTGGATTTCTGACCTATATACTTTGAACTTATACATTTATGTTGTTTTTAGATGCTAGCTTATTGATTTGTTATACAGCAATAGACAATTAATACAGCCTTTCTCGTTCTTTTCAGTCTGTATCTGAGCCTACATCTTGAACTACAGCCCCACATAATTTTATAACTGTGATATTTATCATGCTAGCTCACCCTACAAGTTTGGCTCTTATTTAGAGTTGGTTATAATTGAGCTCCTTTCCTGTGACTTATCAGACATTGTCTAAATTTGATAATGCCTGACATTTATGGAATCGAGCCACATAAAACAATGATAATTCCCGTCTTCTTCGTAATAATAAAGCATTAACAGTATCAGCTAGATTTACACAAGGTACTCAAAGTATTAACATGGGAAATGAAAACTGTGCATCCCTCTTATAAGAAAACAGTATAAGAAATGAAGTCTTAGAGTTATTCAAGATAAACCTAAAGCCACAAATACTGTTTAGTATATGTAATTCGTACAGATGAGAAACACTTCTATAGTAAATGATACTTGGCTAGATATCTGGAAAAAATGCGGTGAAGATATCTAGGGAAAGAATATTCGCAGTAGATGGAAAGAAAGGTGTGTTCTCCAACGAATTGTGTCTTGAAAACAAGTAATTGAATTAGACCCCTCCACCTGAATTTATAGACTCATTTATACATTAATAAATGTATAGATACATTCATTAAGACTAAAAAAAAGTATCTCTATTTCTTAAGTAATAATTTTAGAGACAACTTTTGTCTTTAATGCATATAAGACTTGTCTAAGCATTTAGAGGGTAAAAGTAAGATAGAGGAGATAAGAATAAAAAGAGCATTTACTACAAATCCTCCTTGAGAATCAGGATTGATGTGTTGTGAAAGTGGGTCTTTATTAGGGAACTCAGTAGACCACATGTTAGGCACATAGCCCTGAGACATACTTTGGCATCTGCTCTATTAAGACAACTAGAGTGCTCTGTTTTAATAGAATGCTGTCCAAGTGTGTGATTAGAATGAAAATGTTTTTTATTTTAAAATGGTGATTGTTAAACTTGAGAACTTTCTAGATGTGATTTTGAGGGAAAATGAAATACTCTGATTATTTGTATCATTAATATGCTATAAGAATTGTTGCTGGAACTTTTGCTTCATTGATCACCAGAGGACAGGAAAACTTCCTCTAACTTTTCAGCTTGAATTGGGAAATAAATTGAATTCATTTCTCTTGCCATTAACCTTCCGCATGAACTTACTGAGCTTTAGTGGTTCCTTGATTAGTAGCCATTAAAATAGAAGATAATTAGCAGCCTCCTAATTATATCTAACTCATATCAAGAAATAATTTTCTCATTCTTTCTATCCCATAGAGAGAACCCAAAATTACATATTTTTATTTGGCAATCAAATTCTAAAAAAAAATTTAAAGAGTGCTTTCTTGTGGATTAAGTGGTGAATACAATTTAGTGTCTTTTACATAGTGCGTTAATTTACTTTCAGATAGTTATTTACTTTCAGATACTTGTGTGTGTAGTTTGGTATATACATATATATATGTATATATAAAGTAATACATGTACATATGCATGTTACATATCAAAAAAGTTTCACTGTAGTTAATAAGATAACCCATAATCGCTCAAAGTAACAATTTGAATTTAGCTTTAGTTATTAAACATCAAATATAGCATATGATGCTAGTAACTTTGTATACAGATAAATAACTTACAACTAAGGAGATAAGGAAGATTTTCTAATTTGGATTAGACATTAGATAGACATTAAAAACATAATTAATTCTATGTTTAGAAGGTAGAGAAAACAGTTCTAGCAAGACAACTTGAGCCAAGTCATATATAACAGTGAAAATATCAAAAGGTTTTTTGGAACACAGTGGTTTTATTTTCTTCATTGCCGGCTCCTCTAACATCAGCAGAAGATGGGGTGTGATGTTTTTAAATACAAATATTATGAATGTGGCTAAAAAATTGTTTCTGTTTCTTTTTAAGTTGTATTTTATTTTTGATTTGAGTGGTTCAGATGCAGGTTTTTACATGAGTACACTGTGTAATAGTGAGGTTTTTGCTTCTAGTATACCCATAATCCAAACAGTGAACGTTGTACCTGATGGTTTTCAGACTAATTATAGAATGTTTGAAATGCAGCTAAAATGTTGGCTTTATTTCTAGAACTAAAAATTACCAACATTTATGTTGTCGATACATAATTATTGATAGAATAAGAACTTTTGTGAGCACCTGAATTATACTTTTGTAAAAAAGTTTCTGCTTCCAAAAGCTGGCTTTCCAGTTAGATAACAGTCAGTAAATGTAATAAATAGTAAACAAAATGTTGGAAGGATGACAAACAAAAATGAAAATTGGAGTCTTTAGAATATATATTATATTCTAAGTATTGCTTATAAAATATATTAGTTTTTAAAGTACATTTCAATGAGAAGGTCTAGAAGAATGCTATGAGGAGTTTGCCATGTGGGTAATAAGAGACAGCATCCAGGCCTGAAGTAGTAGGTAATACAGCTGCCCTAAATTGGATTCATGCTACATATATTTGACCAGCAGCAAAAAGGCTCGTCTTGCTGAAACAGTAGGAGAGATGAAGAGAGAATGTCAGAGAAGTGATGGGATCATACATTAGAGGGCCTTGTAGATCATTTTAAGGTTTGTACAAAGGCCATAACAATTAATTCAATCTTCTGTAATCAACCCATTAATAAACTCAGATCCATAAATAAATAAACTACTATTCTTCCAGAAGAGCCCAGAACAATGCAATTCATCTACTAATTCAATAAATATCTATGGAGTATCTACATTGCATCAGTAGGTATAGTAACAATGTGGGAAAGAAGGCCATAAAACTGGGCAGTTATGATTCAGCTCTGTACATTTTTTAAATAATGGTGTTCATACCATGGAGGACACATTCCAGAAGCAGGAAAGGGGAATTGGTTGACATGAGAGGAATATACTAATGAGCAGGAATGCTTGAAAAATTCTGAAGCACAAGGAGAAAAGTGTAAACAACATGAAGTCATAAAAGCGGGAGTCCTAGGCTGGGCGCGGTGGCTCACACATGTAATCCCAGTACTTTGGGAGGCTGAGGTGGGTGGGTCATGAGGTCAGGAGATCGAGACCATTCTAGCCAACATGAAGCAACCACATCTCCACAAAAACTACACAAATAGGCTGGGCGTCATGGGGTGGGTCTGTAGTCCCAGCTACTTGGGAGGCTGAGGCAGGGGATTCGCTTGAATCCAAGAGGCAGAGGTTGCAGTGAGCCCAGATCATGCCACTGTACTCCAGCCTGGGTGGCAGAGTGAGACTCCTTCTCAAAAAAAAAAAAAGTGGGAATTCTCATGATAATGGAGACATGGGAATATGTCTGAGTTAAGCACAGAGGAACAAAGGTGAAAAGAAAGAAAATAAAAAGAAACAAAGAAACAGGTATCTGTTCCTATCTTTTGCCCCTTTTTTGATGGGGTTGTGTTTTTCTTGTAAATTTGTTTTAGTTCTTTGTCAGATGGGTAGCCCTTTGTCAGATATTAGCCCTTTGTCATATGGGCAGCTTGCAGACATTTTTTCCCATTCTATTGGTTGCTGCTTCACTCTAATGATTGTTCCTTTTTCTGTGCAGAAGCTCTTAAGTTTAATTAGATCCCATTTGTCTGTTTTGGCTTTTGTTGCCAGTACTTTTGGTGTTTTAGTCATGAAGTCCTTGCCTATGCCTATGTCCTGAATGGGATTGCCTAGGTTTTCTTCTAGGGTTTTCATGGTGTTACATCTTATGTTTAACTCTTTAATCTATGTGAGTTAATTTTTGTATAATTTGTAAGGAAGGGGTTCAGTTTCAACTTTCTGCATATGGCTAGCCAGTTTTCCCAACACCATTTATTAAACAGGAAATCCTTTCCCCATTGCTAGTTTTTGTCCAATTTTTCTTTTTTCTTTTTTTTTTGAGATGGAGTTTCACTCTTATTACCCAGGCTGGAGTGTAATGGCGCGAGCTCGGCTCACCGCAACCTCCACCTCCTGGGTTCAGCCAATTCTCTTGCCTCAGCCTCCCGAGTAGCTGGGATTACAAGTGTGCACTACCATGCCCAGATAAGTTTTTGTATTTTTAGTAGAGACACGGTTTCACCATGTTGACCAGGACGGTCTCGATCTTTTGACCTTGTGATCCACCCGCCTCAGCCTCCCAAAGTGCTGGGATTATAGGCGTGAGCCAGAGTTTGTCAAAGATCAGATAGGTATAGATGTGTGGCATTACTTCCAAGGCCTCTGTTCTGTTTCATTGGTCTATATCTCTGTTTTGGTACCAGTACTATGCTGTTTTGATTACTGTAGCATTGTAGTATAATTTGAAGTTAGGTAGAATGATGCCTCCAGCTTTGTTCTTTTAGCTTAGGATTGTCTTGACTATGCAGGCTCTTTTTTGGTTCCATATGAAGCTTAAGGTTTTTTTTTTTTTTTTTTTTTCAGTTCTGTGAAGAAGGTCAATGGTAGTTTGATGGGGATAGGATTGAATCTATAAATTACTTTGGGCAGTATGGCCATTTTCACAATATTGATTCTTCCTAACCGTGAGCATGGAATGTTTTTCCATCTGTTTGTGTCCTCTCTTATTTCCTTGAACAGTGGTTTGTAGTTTTCCTTGAAGAGATCCTTCATGTCCTTTGTTAGTTGTTTTACTAGGTATTTTATTATCTTTATAGCAATTGTAAATGGGAGTTCACTCATGACTTGGCTCTCTGTTACAGGAGACATTTATGTGGCCTACAAACGTATGAAAAATGCTCATCAAAACTGGTTATTAGAGAAATGCACATCAAAACCACCTTGAGATACCGTCTCAAACCAGTTAGAATGGCAATCATTAAAAAAATCTGGAGACAACAGATGCTGGAGAGGATGTGGAGAAATAGGAACACTTTTACACTGTTGGGAGTGTAAATTAGTTCAACCATTGTGGAAGACAGTGTGGCAATTCCTCAAGGGTCTAAAAATAGAAAATTCATTTGACCCAGCAATCCCATTACAGGGTATATATCCAAAGGATTATAAATTGCTCTATTATAAAGACACATGCACATGTATATTCATTGTGGCACAGTTTACAATAGCAGAGACTTGGAACCAACCCAAACGCCCATTGATGATAGACTGGTGATATAGAAAATGTGACACATATATACCATGGATACTAGGCAACTATAAAAAGGATGAGTTCATGTTCTTTTCAGGGACATGGATGAAGCTGAAAACCATCATTCTCAGCAAACTGACACAAGAACAGAAAACCAAACACTTCATGTTCTCCCTCACAAGTGGGTGTTGAACAATGAGAACACATGGACACAGGGAGGGGAACATCACACGCTGGGGTCTATTGGGGGATGGGGGCCTAGTGGAGGGATAGCAGAGGTTGGGGAGATTGGGGAGGGATAACATTAGGAGAAATACCTAATGTAGTTGATGGGGGGATGGAGGCAGCAATCTGCAATGGCACATGTATACCTATGAACAATCCTGCAAGATCTGTACTTGTGCCCCAGAACTCAAAGTAAAATTTTAAAAAAAAGGAAAAAGAAAAACAAAATGGAAGAACATTAAATTTAGGTCAGATTTATATTTTATCAATTTATACTGGCCAAGCAGAGAATTCTATGGAAGAAAGAAAACCTGAAACAAGACAAAGTAGACATTGTTTTATAAATGGAACAAAGGAAACTAACCTAATATATGAAGAGGAGGAAGTAGAATCTGAAGTATTTGACAAGTATTAGAAATACACTGCTGTGGATGTTTATTAAATGGTGTTGATGAAAAAGATGATGGGATGCCATTTATGGATAGGCTACAAAAGTAGTGCCTTTATTAAAAGAAACAGTGCAATAATAGGAATTTTACACTACTTCCTTCAGATTTCACAACACTGTCATCCTTCATTCATTATATCTAGTACTCTCAGTAACCATGAGGATTTCACCTTCAGCTGTTCCATGGGAACTTAAATTTATTATGTCTTCTGTTCCAGTTATTCATTGTGTGTTTTGGTTTCAAGCTTAGCAAAATAAATATCTAAGATAGTTTTCTCACATTTAATCCAGCATTTCTGTCTCTGTCTCTGTCTCGTGTGTGTGTGTGTGTGTATGTGTGTGTGTGTGTGTGTGTGTGTGTGTGCGCGCGCGCACTTGTGCATGCTTGGAAGGTAGATGGTGGAACTCAGTTCAACCTGGTAACTAATAATGTCATCCAAGAAAAACATGCAAACTGTCTTTATGAAATTTTACTAAACAGATTTATTGCAAAGGACATTGTCATTGTCTCAAACCGGAATAGGAACATTGTGGAGGGGGGGAGGCAATGGAAGGAAATAAAGAGATTAGAGACAGTAAATAGATTCACCAATATGTCTAGTTTATTTCTGATCTGATATCATTTTAATAGCTAGATAAAGATGGAAGACGTATGGTTGGTTGAAAGGACAAAGATGATTTCAGTGCTATATTTATTTGAAGTACCAGCAAATATTAATTTAACATGGCTTCAGACTAATACTACTTATAACTCCTTCATGTTTACACCAAAATCCCTGTGGAGATACAGAAAAAGTCACAAAATCCATGAAGGTACATACCTGTTTCGGGGATCAGATTCTTAGAGTACTCACTGCAAAATGAAATGTTAATGAGGCTGGCTGGATTTATACAGTTTTCTTTAACTCATTTTATAACTGAGCTTTTAAGGTTGAAACTGGCTGCCTGATTTCTGTGGAAAAGAAATTAATTTCTTCCATTCCCGTGCTGCTGTATAGGTTCTTTCTATTTCCCTTGGAATTTATTCTTTCTTCTCTGCGGTAGCATTGGTTTGGTTTGTATCTGTGTCACTAATGGACTCCTTGAAGTTGAGGAAGTATATATTACTCGTCTTATATTTTCTGAAGCACTCATAAGCACTTGAAAATGATTGTTCAGTTATTGAATAAATTTTTGTTATCAGAATGGCATTATAATACAGAGCAATTAAATAATGTTTTGCAATGTTTAGTGATTAGTGAGCTACTTCATGTAGTAGAATAAAATAAAATAGGCAATGAATGGAAATTGCATTTTAGTTAACTTGGTATTTTATTATTTTGATATTTATAAGCCAGCATTCATAAATATTTTTGCATATTATTTTAGCTTATAACTTACAACTAATTTATCATAGCTTAAAAGACATGTATTTCTCTCTAAACTGAATGTACATTAAGGAAATGAAAAAGTTATTACTTCTCAGCTATCTAATTATGACAAATTTCACAAATAGAATATATATCCATATTTTACTATCAAGTATGCTGCCTAGTATTTAAATGTAAAAATAATTATTTAGAAAAAAATCTGTGTATACAGTACTGAACATATTCATATTTCATGACCTTTATTTCAAAATCTCATATATATAATAAATTTGAAATGTGTAACATAAACTTATTAGTATTTTGTATAATTTTTGATATACTTGTGTAACATAAAATGTAATATAAATGTATATAATATGACATAATTTATATAATTTTATTTGACACATACTACTCTTAGTAGTCTTATTTTATTATATTTTATTTTATTGTACTTTAGGTTCTGGGGTACATGTGCAGATCATGCAGGATTGTTGCATAGGTACATACATGGCAAGGTGGTTTGCTGCCTTCATCCCCCCATTGCCTATATCTGGTATTTCTCCCCATGTTATCCCTCCCCACCCTCCCCACCCGCTGCTGTCCCTTCCCTAGCCTCCAACAACTGACCACAGTGTGTGATGCTCCCCTCCCTGTGTCCACATGTTCTCATTGTTCAACACCCACCTATGAGTGAGAACATGCACTGTTTGGTTTTCTATTCTTGTATCAGTTTGCTGAGAATGGTGGTTTCCAGATTCATCCATGTTCCTATAAAGGACAGGAGCACATTGTTTTTTATGGCTACATAGTATTCCATGGTGTATATGTGCCACATTTTCTTTATCCAGTCTATCATTGATGGACATTTGGGTTGGTTCCAAGTCTTTGCTATTGTGAATAGTGCTGCAATGAACATACATGTTTATGTGTCTTTATAATAGAAATGGTACCATTTGACCCAGCCATCCCATTACTGGGTATATACCCAAATGATTATAAATGGTACCATTTGACCCAGTAGTCTTATTTTAAAGAGAAATAATTTAAAAACCTATTTTAGATTTATTAGTCAATTATAAAGCTCACTAAGTATAATTTTTTATTATAACAAAACTTTAAGAAGGATCAAATTATGGATGATATATGTATCACTTAGATGTATGTATGTATATATATTTGTATAAGTATGTATTACACATATATACATACATAATATATACATATATATTTCTTTACATCATTTGAATTTTTTTCAATTATTTTTTGAATTGTGCCTTCAATCCACTCAGTGTTGTTATTTTCAAATTTTCAGTAATATAGCATAATGGCAACTAAAGCCCTTAATATAAAGCAATATAATATAACTTTAATATTTAGGTATTTTTTCCCCATTGAGCTCCAGGAATTTACAGATAATTCTTGTTGATGACCAGTCAAAATTTATAAAAAATGTGAACTTTTCTTTTCTGGCATAGAACATAAACTACATGCTGTCTTCAGAGAGTTGAACTTTAATACAAATATTGATTCTCTAATAATAAACATTTCAATGAGCTATAACATAATTCTTGATTTGTTCTCATAGGTTTTTATTAAGAAATTTTACAGAATAATTTTGTTTGTTGGGTATTTAGTAGATTTTTGCAAATCAAGTTGACCAACTGGATTATTTAATTTATATAAGCTGTCTTTAACTTTGCTATAAAACATAGCCCTATTTTTGTTTATCTCTGTAGACTTTATGCTTTACTAAATTAATTAATAGAAAGTAAAATGTTAATGTTAAATTAAACACATTATCCCTTTATTAGTCAGAATGACTGACAGGTTAATTCAAAATCAGTGTCTGTGATTGATTTACTCAACAACATTTTTTTCTACTCAATCTACATAAAAATTATTTGTTAAATGCTACTTGAAAAAGAGAGCAATTAAAAAGCAATGACTTTATCATTTCAGTATTTCCTCTAACATTCTTTTGAAAACTAACTTTCAACCATAGATATAGATCATGTGCTTTCCTTTAAAACACATTTGATTTATAATCATTTAGTATTTTTTTCAGTATGACTGAAGTTTTTTGGTAAAGAGTAATAATAATTAACTTATCTGTGCCTCAGTACCCTTCATAAACTTCCTCTATCCTCCTTTTTATAACTTTCATTAAGCTGCAATTTAATTATCCAGGAATTTACAGATAATTCTTGTTGATGACCAGTCAAAATTTATAAAAAAATGTGAACTTTTCTTTTCTGACATAGACCATAAACTACATGCTGTCTTCAGAGAGTTGAACTTTAATACAAATATTGATTCTCTAATAATAAACATTTCAATGAGCTACTACATAATTCTTGATGAGTTCTCATAGGTTTTTATTAAGAAATTTTACAGAATAATTTTGTTTGTTGGATATTTAGTAGATTTTTGCAAATCAAGTTGACCAACTGGATTATTTAATTTATATAAGCTGTCCTTAACTTTGCTATAAAACATAGCCCTGCCATCTACTATCCTGCCACTAAGGTCTTTGTGTATACAAAATGTTTCTCATTCAATATTATTTTGTTGTGGTAATAAGCATGTGGTAGAAATTCAATAAATGAGTGTATTTTACAGGACTGCCCAGGTATTCAATCACATTTTCAGACTACTTGTCAGATTTTGTGTCATATAATGAGTTCAAATATTGGTTTCCAAAATATGACTACATTATAACATATCCAAGGCTTAAGTATGTCTCAGACATGCCTCCAAAATATTTTTATTTCTTTGATTTCTTTTTGGAAAAAAATAAAAGTTGAGCTACTAGCTACAATCAGACAACACCAAGCTTTAATGATTATACATGTGAAAATATGCTGCATATTATGTATTCTGAAGCTACGTTATTTTGTGAAATGTCAAATGACCTGATTAATTGAATTAAAATTAATATGTATCCCTATATTTTTTAGTTCTAAGATAAATGTAAAAATAGTTCATATATAGCAAGATAATAATGAACTGAGTAAAAGAATAAATTTAGATGTGTCTATTACTTCATGCTTTTACAATTTTGTTTTAATATCTATTATGTTACACACTATATAAAGTGTTTACATATTCCTATTAGTATCATCATATAGCTTTAAAGTCAAGCAGGATTATTCAAAACATAAAAATATATGATTTGAATTTAGTTAATAACAAAAAGATATTCTTTATATTTAAATCTGTATTTTTCTGTATATAACTATAGCTTAAAAATTGTATTTCAAAAGTCAGCACTTTTTACATAAAATAGAGATTTTTTTCTTCTTTTAAAAATATACTTAATTTTTCAAAAAAATTACACAAATTATTTTTTTAAATAGCTAGTATTTTACTTATTCTCTATTTTGATTAATTTTTCTTTTTATGGTACACTTTTGATACTTCACATCTTATACAGGTATCCTAAATTTAGCATCATGATTTCTTTAGTAACATTTAGTAGCTAAATAATTTTAAGCAATTGTAGTTTCACTGTGGGTTTTAATATTTTTAAATACTCTTAGAATAAAGGAGCACTTATATTTTTTCAGAAGCATAACCAGAGGGAAATGATATATGCCAACTTGAAAATTATATACATTTTAAATGATCTGTCCTGTTTGATGTTGCTGATAAATTAATTGGAAGCAAATATTTTTCTAAAACATAATATACCCCATAGCTCAACTTTTCCAAGAAAAAGTAGGTATTTTACACATTGTTATAATTCTGCCATGGCTCAGGTTCATACCTATCTTTGCCACATTTTCCAATTCTTTCGAAACCTCAAATCTGTGAAAAGTAATTTGGTAACACAATTAAGACATTTAAGTAAAGAAAATATGGTGTACACAGAATGTATGTCAAATAAAAAATGACTGTATTTTGTATAGTCAATGTGAAATATTAAAATACAAATTTTTCAATATCCAAATCTCTACCCATAAATACTGAAAACTTATTTTCTTTCAACAAAAAGTCCCATTCAGTTACTCTTTAGATGGCATAGTTTTTGCCATCTAGAGTGCTACCCTGTGATCTCTTCACTGCATGCTTTTTAAAAACCTCTGAATGAAAAGTTGAGTTTATTGGAGTGTGCTGTTTCCTGATTATATCTCTCATTTCTCTACTCCAACTTTTGAATGATCTTTTTCAAATTGTAGTTTCTTTTTTTTGCCTCAATCCAATATCACTAAATATTGCAACCTTATATTTTTCCTATTATAGTAAATTATAATCAACCATTCAATAATTATTAAATGAATGTCTATCAAATGTGATTCACTGTTCTGAACATGTAGGATATAGTGAACAGGTCAATAAGATGGCATGTAGTTTATATTCTTAATTACTAATTCAATTTCAATGTATTGCAATGCTTAAAAATATATAGTTACAGACTATTTTCTTTGAAAACATTTAACAAAAACCTATTAAAATGCAAGGAATAGACTACGCACTGAAAATACAAATGTTAAAAACCTATGTTTTGCTTTTAAATAGTTGTTGGTCTAATGGCCAAATGATAATACTTAAAAAATAGTCTGATATTTATTATTTGGAAGTTCTGGACTAAAATGCTATTCTTGACTCTCAGTTCTGCTACCTAGTGGAGACAGTTTATCCTCAACAATGATTAAAATACAGAGAATGTAACAGTGGTATATAACTTACAGAATTACTGTGAAGACCAAAGGCATAATAAAAGCATTGCATATGGTCTGGCACATAAAACGTGCTCAGTAAATATATTGTTGTTGGAATATCATTGTTAATGCATTATAATAGTATAAATTTAAATAGTGTGCTGGCATCTGTGAGGAATTAACCTCTGTTTTGGCAGAAAGGTCAAGGTTAATAACTGAGTTCAGCATAAATTACACCGTCCTACATGAACCTTGGTTTTCTCACTATAAAAGGGCAGTAATTTACTATCATAATTAGCAGAAATATTAAAGAAAAGAGCTTTGTGAAAGTGGAATCTAAACTCTAAGCACAACATAAATATACAGTGTTACTGATGATACACTATAATAAAACTGTTACCAAAAACCAAAAGGCATTTGAAGGTGAGATACCTGAAAGTTTAGTGTTTGTTTGCCAATTAGGTGCCTACCGTTAAATGATAACACATTACACATTTTATGAGATAGCTGTTAAAAAGTAGAGAAATTAAAATGTTGGTGCCAGAAACTTTAAAAAAAACACAAAAAGAAAAGGACTCTCTGTTTAATAAACTAAGCCACATACTCATGACATCATTATTTATGCCTCTCTGAACCCCAAACTCCACATGTATTAATAAAAGCTGATTGATTCAATGAGTGAAGCTTACAATGAGATGATCTATTCTGAACATCAGCTAAAACACTCTCTTCGCAGTAGACACTATAAATATTGTCATACCTCCTTCATTCATTCTTTACAGCATCTTGTTGGGGGAACGAAAAGAATGACTAGGACATGAAACAGGTTTCACGGAGCCCCTAGAATTGCTTTCTCAGTACATCACAGTATTGCCAATATTGAAAGTGCCTTTTTTTCTATACAAAGAATTATGTTCTCACAACAAGGTTAAAAACTCTCATAAATTTTGTTCATATTCTCTGAAAGTCAAAAACAGAGAGAAAGTAGACTGAGGGGAATATGATAAGCTTTATGTGAGAATATATTGCCATTGAAACAACCATAACCAGCCAAGATGCCTCCAAGGTGAATCTCAGAATAAAATACTAAGAAAAATTGGGTTAAGTTAGTTTTCTGAAAAAACATTAATTTTCCCTAGAATTGAAGAAAATCACAAAAAAAATTATGACTGTAGACTTATAATTGAAATTTATTATTTCTATCATAATATAGCCAGGGCTTATAAAGATTTATTTTCTTTGAATTTCTCTACCTTACAAATGATCAGTGTACACAATACACTGAACGTGTACTACTGATATGCCAGAATTACGATGGTATTTGGCAAATAATATGCAACAGAAAACATTTGTTCATTTCCAAGTGCTTGTAGTTTATGAAAGCTCTTAAGATTTAGTATATAAAAATTTTAAAAATCTTTTAAAGCTAATATATATTTTCACCACCTAGAAGACTAACAAACAATTCACTGAAGGATTAGAATACATCTATAATTTTCCTGGAGCGTTTTCACAGTAACCCTTGGAGGCATATGCTATCTTCATTTCACTGAGGAGTAAATAAATGACAGGTAACATAGAGATAAAAATGAATATAATTGTTTAAAAGTATACTTGCTTTTTGCACTGAAAATATATAGTAATTAAAATGAGAGAGTCAGAAGATGAGAGGCAGAGGATATGTTGCCTCTCATAAAAGCATACTGACAGACAAATAGAAAACAGAATTAAAAGTCACCTTGTCAAATATATTAGCATAAAAAGACAAGTCAGATGAATTAAATGTGTCAGAATGTTTTTACGTGCAATTAGTAGAAAGCTCAACCAAAACTGTGGATAACAATAAATGGAAAGTAGATGCTATCACTTCTGAATAATTTCATTCAATACATTTGGATTATCTACATTGGCATTTTGCCAGGCCCAAAATATCTTATTTTATCCACTGGCTTGCTGGCTCATGATTAAAATGGCTACTTCAGTATGATGCTAGCTGTGGGTTTGTTGTATATGGTCTTTAGGGTGTTGGAGTATGTTCCCTCTAAACACAGATTGGTAAAGGATTATGCACAGCAAAGAAAACAATAAAGTGAAGAGACTCTAAAAAATGGAAGAAGATATTTGCAAACTGCATCTGACAAGGGGTTAATATCAAAAATATATTAGGAATTCAACTCAAGAGCAAAAAACAAAACAACAAAAATCTGATTCGTAAGTGGGCAAAAAATCTGAATAGATATTTCCTAAATAATATATATAAGTCGTCAGCAGATACATGAAATAATGCTGAACATTAGTCATCATCAGAGAAATGCATATTAAAATTACAATGCCATTACCCTTCATCTTAGTTAGAATGGCTATGATCAAAAAGACAAACAATAAAAATGCTGATAAGGATGTGGATAAAAGGGTCTTATATACTCTTAGAGGGAATGTAAATTAATATAGCCATTATAAAAAGCTGTATGGAGATTCCTAAATAACATAAAAATAGAACTACCATACAATTCAGCAGTCCCATACCTGGGTATATATCCAAAGGTAATGAGAACAGTATGTCAAAGAGACATCCACACACCAACATTTATTACAGCACTATTCACAACAGTCAAAATATGGAGTCAACCTAAATGTCTATTTACAGATCAATGGATAAAGAAAATGTGATCTCTATATATAATGGAATACTATTCAGTCATAAAACAGAATGGAATTCTGTTATTTGCAGCAGCATGGATGAACCTAGAGGATATTATGTTAAGTGAGATAAGCCAGGCATAGAAGGATAAATATCATATAATCTCACTCGTAAAAATTTAAAAGTTGATTTCATAAAAGTAGAGAATAGAGTATTGGTTGCCAGAGGCTGGAGAGGGGTGGGGACAGGGGAAACAGTGAAAATTTGTTCAATGGGTAAACTGTTACAATTAGAATAAATTTTGGTGTTCTGCTATACAGTAGTGTAGCAATACTAGCAAATAACAAGGTATTGTATATTTCAATGTAGCTGGAAGAGAGGTTTTGAATATTGTCACCACAAGGAAATGATGTTTAAAGTGATGGATATGGTAGTTACCCCATTTGATCATTATGCAGTGTATACATGCACTGAATCATTGTATTGTGTCCCATAATATGTACAATGATGTGTCAATTACAAATAAAAATATATAAACAAGTAATAGTTCTAAGCAGATTAAAATACTATGGCTACTTCATCTGTAGGACACTCTTGCTTATGTAACTTCATCCAAAGAAAGAAAAGGAATGTCTCTTTATATATTTTTTAGTCACAGTGGAAAACATTTTCCATCAGACCACCCAGCCTAACAGCCTAATATATCATTGGCCAGAACTGGGTCACTTGATAATCCCCTTAAATCTGTTACTGACACAGGAATGTGATGGCTGTACTTCACTTAGTTCAACCATCTTTATTCCTCTGGGACTAGGAAGAGATCCATTTTTCCTGAACATAGCACCTTCAGACACCTGAATTACATCTAGATTATTTTGGCAAGAAAAAAAAATGGTATCTGAATAGGCAACTAATACTGTGTGTCATGTTAGGTACGAGCAACTTAGAGGGAGGATATAATATTGAGTTGAGATGTTTCTGATTTTGTTCTGTTGCAAGCTGACTAGATTCAGGGACTACTGCACTGTACTAATTTGGGCAGCGCCATCCTTATTAAAAGCTATGTGAATGACGTTTCCTAGAGTTTCACACTGCATAGCTTGCTTGGTCATGTACATCAGCCCTGATAAGTATAGCGTCTTGCAATGATCTTGAAAGAGATCTGTAAATTATCATGGACTGCAAAATAATTGCCATTATATATTAAGCACTGACTGCCACAATACAGCAATAGTTGAGTATTGCTAACATATATTAAACAGAATGTGCCACAGACTGAACTAACCTCTAAATATATTTTCTAATTTAGTCCTCATAACAGCCTTATGAAATTAGTACTTTGATTTTCTCCATTTATTGATGAGACGAGTGCTTTATAAATCAAGTATCTTTCCCAATATCCCATTTAGTAATTAATAGAGATAAGACTAGGGATAATAATTACCAAATAAATAAATCATTGCTATTAAACAGCACTCTAGGTATCTAGGAAATGCAAGTAGGAGAAAAGAGGCATAACTGATGAATCAGAAATGTCAGAGCTGGAGTATAAAAATTAAAATATTGGCCAAATAAATAAGAAATAAACAGAAAACAGGGCACAGCCCCCCAAAAAAGAATGCTCATATAAGCAATATGAGCACTGATTATGAAATGTTTTCTCTCAATTTTGAAATGTAAAAAAGTCCAGAATTAGGCAATAAGGTGTGCTTAATCCAAATGTAATCAGACAATATGAACACAATGTTTATGATTTAATTACTTCTTATATTCTATATGATTACCCCAGAAGTAGTGATAGCAAGAGTAGAAGCATTTACATTTTGTCACACAAAACAACTTATATTGGCAAGGTTGGGGAATTGCAAAATAGATCACCATATTAATATGTTTGTAGATATAAATGACAAAATTCTAAAACACTTGAAGTAGACTACTGATACAAACTCAAAATTTTTAAATTGATATCTCTAAGAATCATTGCGTTTAAAGCTTTGTGGTCCTACATGGAATCTTTTCTTTGTTATATCTTAGCTACGTTATTATGCAAGAAGTTAAATAATCTCCTGAGTTTCAAATTTTCCAACTGTTAAATATTGGTTAATAGTACCTATTTCTCTTGGTCATTTGAGGTTGAAGGTAACATGTACCAAGTTGTGTGGCTGCTTGGCACATACCAGTTACTTAATAGGAAGAAAAACTATATAAAAAAATAACAGTAGTCTTTATCTATGCTCAGAGCATATATTTCAAGACCTCCAGTGGATGGCTGATACTGTGTATACTATGATTCCTTATATATAAACTATGTTTTTTCAATCTGATAACTAAGATGGCTGTTAAGTGACTAATGATTGGGTAGTGCATACAGTGTGGATAAACTGGACAAAGGAATAATTCACATCCCAGGATGGATAGTGCAGGATTCATCACGCTACTCAGAATGGCATACAATTTAAAACATATGAATTGTTGATTCCTGGAATTTTCCATTTAATATTTTCAGGCAGTGGTTCAAAATTTTCTGCAGAAATTTTCTGTATGTAACTGAAACCATAGAAAGTGAAACCTTGGATAAAGGAGGACTACTGCACTTAAACTTCTATTTGTGTTTGTTTTTTCTTTAACTCTACATGTAACCTGAATTCAGAAATCAGTTTTATAATTCACGACCCCTATGCAATTATTAATTCATTAACTTTAGCTCTTTTCAACAGACTATGGTTCCTTGATATTAAGAACAACTTTTATGCAGTTTTTTTCAAAAGCTTCAGAGCCAACACATGCACACCTCAGAGAGTTATGCACAAGGGAATAAGATACAAGAAAGAGGAAACTCTCCTTTTCCAGATTGCTAGCTGTGTCAAGATGGCAAATAATAGCATCAATCCTTGCAGTTTAAAAATCTTTTAAAAATAGCATTTTCAAAAAAAATTATATTGGTTTGGAGTTTATATTGCTGGCCTCTTTGATAAAATCACTTTAAATTTCAAACATTTGGAAATTTAATATTAAAATATAAACAATGAATATTTCAAATGAGTTATTCCCATACTTTTCAATTTTACAAAATACAACTATAAAGTTTTTTTCAAAAACATAATCTAGGCCAGGCGCAGGGCCTCACACCTGTAATCCTATTACTTTGGGATGCCAAGGCAGGCAGATCATGACATCAGGAGATTGAGACCATCCTGACTAACATGGTGAAACCCCGTTTCTACTAAAAATACAAAAAATTAGCTGGGTGTGGTGGCGGGTGCCTGTAGTCCCAGCTACTTGGGAGGCTAAAGCAGAAGAATCATTGTACCTGGGAGGCAGGGGTTGCAGTGAGCCAAGATCATGCCACTGCATTCCATCCAGCTCAGGTGACAGAGACTCCCTCTCAAAAAAAAAAAATCTTCTAATATATGAAGTACAATTTTTTCTTTTTTGCAAAGCAAATGTATTAAATGGGGCAAAACAAAGACCGGCTTCTTAAATCTAATATACAATCTTCTATATAATTCACCATTAAAGAGTAGAAAAGTCATGATCTTGGAATAAGACTTCTAAGATGTAACACCTTAAACACATACATAATTTACTATGTCACCATTAACTTTATCATTTAGCTTCATAAAAATAGAAACTAATACACTGACAGCAACTCCTGGGAGTTACTGCACACTAAGACAAGACAAGACAAGACACCTTTAAAGTTGTAGTGAATGGAGCATATAGTCTTCATAGTGTTTATATTTGAAAGATGATATAAACAGACAATGACAAATCAGGCTAAATATCTTTTGATTTAAATTTTATAATGATTTCCTTAAAGATAAAGATCAGAATTAGTATCTATATATTTATAATGGCAAAATTGAGCAAAATAATGTTGAGGAAAATAATGTTCTTTAGTGTAAAAGATGTGTTTGTATAACATAAAAAACCATAAACATAGTTGTCACTATGAAAATAGCAGTGGCCCAGATTTTGGAAGCAATGATTTTTCTACTTAGTTAGAAGCAATATTGTATTTTAAGGGTAAAAATATAATAAATTTTAAGGTCTCCTTGACATAAAATTTAGAGAGTTGAAATGTTGGACAAAGTATATTTCAATTTCAATTCTCCTGTATAACTGAAGGAATTAACATTGTTATAAAAAGTGCAGATTCAAATGTCTTTTTTAAATTAAAAAAAGTTTTTCTATAGAGAAGTAGACTCAATATAAAACTGAACCAATATAACATATTTTAAATATATTTATTTATTTTGAGATGGAATCTCTCTTTTATCTTACCTGGGCTGGAGTGCAGTCATGTGATCTCGGCTCACTGCAACCTCTGCCTCCTATGTTCAAACGATTCTCCTGCGTCAGCCTCCTGAAGAGTTAGAACTACAAGTATGCACCATCACACCCAGCTAATTTCTTGGTATTTTTAGTAGAGTCAGGGTTTAGTCATGTTGGCCAGGTTGGTCTTGAACTCCTGACCTCAAGTGATCCGCCTGCTTCAGACTCCCAAAATGCTGAAATTACAGGGATGAGCCACTGCGTCCACTCAGAAAAAAGAATGTATTATACGGAATTGGCTCACGTGATTATGGAGGCCAGCAACTCCAAAGTCTAATGTGCTCAATTTCTGGTCCAGTATTTAAGAAGCTTGGAAGTAGCCATTTCATCGTAACAAGTAAAATGCTGAACAAACTGAAAAAAGCAATAATTTTTCTTATAACTCCAAAAGACCTGGAGGTCAAAGGAAAAACTGCTGCCCCATAATTAAAGAGTTCAACAAAGAACTACAGAGTCACAACTTGCTGGAGCAGAAACCCACAAGCACAAAACTCCTTGGGAACCAGCGGTGGGGTAGGGAAACCTAAATGTAATTGATGACTTGCTAGAGGTTCAGAGCCAAAAAGAGATCAAAAATTCAAGGGGTCCCGTCATGTTGTTGAGGAGTACACCTTTGTGAGTTTTACCTCCTGGAGCTCTTCCAGTTTCTCATAAGACTATCAAAGAAAATTATTCTTGTGCTTCTAACAGATAGAAGGAAAAAGAAACCAGTTTGAAATATGCCAGAGCATTCTGTTCTTTTTTACAAGGTCAGGAGAAACGAACCAAAGTTTATTCTGCTAGGTTTTTTATCAGAGCCTAACTGACCTGAGGGAAAGGGAAATCTTCAAATCCAGCCCACTCTAGCCATTCTTTCTCACCCACCTCCTGAGAAAGAAGAACTGAGAAGCAGAGGCACAGGGTCAGTAAGAGACTGAGATCTAAACATAGAACTACAGAATGCTTCCCCTTCCTCTAGATCTTACCACCAGATTACTAAAGGGGTATTTACAGTACTCCTTTTCCCCTGTATATCATGTCTGGCATCACACACACACACAAATACATACACACAAATTCCAGGACATGCTAAAAGGCAAAAACCAAAGTTTGAAGACCTAGCGCAAGCCCCAGAACTAGACTCAGATATGGTAGGACTGTTGGAATTGTCATGACGGTAATTTAAACCAAGTATTGTTACTATGTTAATAAAAAACAGATGGACAATCTAAGCAGAGAGACGGAAATTCTAGGAAGGAGCAATAAAGAAATGCTAGAGAAAAATACCACTAGTAGAAATGAAGAGCGCTTTGATGTGATTATTAGTAGACAGGACACAGCTAAGGAAAGAAGCTCTGAGCTTGTGGCTGTCTCAGCAGAAAGCTCCCACACCTTAAAGTCTGTAATGGGGGTCAGCAGAAGGATCAGACAAGCTAATGTCTTCCCTGTGGTACTTCCTAAGCTGCCTCTTGGAGAATTCCCTCTTGACTGGGAAACTAGTATTTTTGTTTTAGTCAGGGGTTTAACTGATTGGATGAATTCTACCTCTACTATGAAGAGTAATTGCTTTATGCAAAGAAGACATATAAAATTAATCATTATAGAAGGTAAAGGCTTCAAGTGCAGGAGAGCAGAAAAATTGTATAATTTATTAAGATAAAAGCATAAGAATATAGTGGAATTTAATTTTTTGCAATGATAGTTGCATTAAAATATCAATGTGCATTTAGTTACCATTTTCAAAAAAAATCTTTATTGTATGTGTATGGCTTATGATTTACCTTGTAGTTAAAAGGACTTCATTGTCTTTCTATACACAAATCAATGAGTGAAGTAATAAAGAGACAGGGTGAAATTTGAATTCAACAATTACTTTTACTGCAACTATGGATTCAGAAAAGCGAACGGCAGTTATTGGCAAAAATAAGATTTTGTGTTATGGTAGATTTCATATTAACCTTAATAGCCTTAATCATTTAAAATTAAGTATTTAACTCTTGTATTCTTAGGAGATTAAGGGTAGAGAAAAAATTATCTACATATTCAGAAACTAAATTATACAATACAAAACAACATCATTACAATGTATTTTAAGAAATGTGAGTTAATTAAAATGAGAAACCAAATTATGAAAAGCCTATGTAAAAGTAAGTGAAAAAACTGTTTCACCTAAGATCAGAGAAGGATTTCATAGAAAGCAGGATATCCACAGCCTTCATAGCACTCTTGGACGTTCGATCCTTGCCATGGTAAGTAATGGCAAATCGGAGAAAGAGTGACCTTTTCTACCCTGTACCAGTGCAGCTCTGTATTTCTCTTCTTAATAACAGCTCTAGTAACATTCCTGTAAAACAAATCAAAACAAAAACCTGTTATGGTAATTACATTTGAAGGGTGTTGAAGACAAAAAAGCAGCCTATTCTTGGAGAATATTTTTCATGTTTTTATAAAATTTCTCATTTTACAAATCAAGTGGGTTTAAAGAGACCTTGTATTTTCTTCTTACTTTCTTAATCCTAACTTAATTTTTGTTTGTTGAAAGAAAGATACTATGGCAGAGAATGCGTAACACCTGCTTATGACCCTACGTGGGGTTTGCAGATGGTCAGAAATAAAAGAATGGCTCCCAATGCCCTTGAAAATGGGAGAAATACAGCTGTGTTAAGCCATCACAGGTTGTTATTTTGTGATGATTGTTTGTTTGTGCTTCTCCCTTTTGGAAAATTAAGTTATAAAAACAAACACCTGTTTCAGTAATTCTCAGTATATCATTAATTCAAATGACTTCAGGGGAAAAGCTATGTTCCTTCTTATGATCTGGATTTCCACCTGAGAACACAAATGAAGCAGTAACAAAACTAAAAAATCATTATTAAAATATAATTCTTAGGTTGCATAGCCTGATAATAGTCAATAGCATTACAATAAAAATGATTAAGTTTCTTGAATATACACAAAAAAAATTCTAGTACTTCTAGGTAGGGGTTACAGTCACTAGACTCTATTCTTTCAAAGAAACTGAGCTACTGTTTACATTTGTAGAGCACCTTAATGTAAAACTTTCATATTATTGTATTTCATCTAAATTTTCCAAAAACATTTATGCTATTAATCTAAACACATGCAAACAAATGGCTTTTAAAGAGGCAGGTGAGCAGTCTACAGATCCTATTGAAACCTTGCATGGCATTTCACATTAGGTGATCCAACCAAACCTGAAACTCCACAAAATTATTATTTCTCAAATATTTCAGAAAACATTAGATAATTCTACAGCATCGTCTACGGCCATACCACCCTGAATGCGCCCGATCTCGTCTGATCTCGGAAGCTAAGCAGGGTTAGTACTTTCATGGGAGATAATTCTACAGCATCATATTTAATTTTATTTGTACAGCATTTATACCTTCAACATCACAATAGGTAACAAACATAGAAGCATTTTTAACTACAGATTTTAGCACAAGAACTGGTAAGTTAATAAAAATATAATTGTAACTGAAACTTAAAAGGTGATGCTTAATCATTATTTTTATTTTTAAAAAATGTATAGTGTTCGTTCACTTCTCTAATTTTAAAAGTGGTACCAACAACTTCTTATGTATGAGTTTTTCTACATGTATAAGCTGGAGTTTTGGGTGGTTAATTTTGTATAAGTCATACTCAAATTTCATATTTTATTTTATAAAATTGAGAATGAACATAAATGTATGGTAAACCATCTGAGCCTAGAATTCTTTTAGACTTTTACAAGTTTCCCCCTTTTAGAATCATCTCATCCACTCACAGCCACCAAGTGGCTTCAGTAATTTCACTTAATGTATTTCCAAGTTCTTGATAGGCAAAATTATTATTATTTTGAGATGGAGTCTCACTCTGTCACCCAGGCTGGAGTGCAGTGGCACTATCTCAGCTCACTACAACCTCCACCTCCCGGGTTCAAGTGACTCTCCTGTCTCAGCCTCCCTGGTAGCTGGGACTACAGGCATGTGCCACCAGGCCCGGCTAATATTTTGTATTTTTAGTGGAGACTGGGTTTCACCATGTTAGCCAGGATGTTCTTGATCTCCTGACCTTGTGATCTGCCAGCTGTAGCTTCCCAAAGTGTTTGGATTATAGGCATGAGTCACTGTACCTGCCAGACAAAATTATTTTTATATGGTAATGAAAAAAAAATAGCCAATTTGTGTAAATGCAAAAACAAGAGCAACTGACATTAACAAGGGAAAACCCAAGCAACTAAGCTTAAGCATTTTGTTCAGCTGGGAGGAAGGGACTGCAGAAATATTCACACCTTCTGGAGGAACCTTCCACTACCAGTGTCTATCTCCATATAAAAATCAGTTAACATGTTGGTAGAATCAGTGGAATTGGCTGAAGATTGACGAAGAGACTTTCTAATACATCTTGATCACTATTTTTTCAATATAGACATTTTGATATTGGGGAATCCAGATAAATTATGATCATGTGCTCTTCTTTGGAGCAATGCCTACCAAAAAATATTTTAGTAATTCAGGAATATATTGAATATGTCATTATTCAATAAGTTTTTGTCTAGTGTGAATAAGTTAATGAGTCATTAACAATCTGTCATTGATGCATTCCTATTCATCCACCCAAATTCAGCTCCATTATATCTTTCCTGACCCACTCAGGCAGAGATCAGTGAACCTTCCATTTGCTCTAATTGCAACTCATATATGATAGCCTTTAGCAGAGGCAAATCTGTTGAAATATCTACCTCTCAAATCAGAGATGAGCATCTCATTTTAATCTTTTGTGACTGATGATGGAGGAGGAGCACCATTATTGATAGAGTATATTACCATAACAAAATAAAATACAGTAATCTTCCTATGTTGTTCTATATGGTAACTTTTGTTCAATTAATTTCATGGTTTCACTAGAGCTTCCAATCAAATGTGACACAAACTAATAGTGTAAGCTCATATGGTCAAAATGTAAGAATACACTAAATTCTAATAAAATCAGGTTAAATTATAAAAACATTATAATTTATATCTATAAATTATGTGTCTGTATATATATATATATATAGACACACGTGTGTGTGTGTGTGTGTGTGTGTGTGTGTGTGTAGGGAACCAGCCCCACATCACCTGTAGGTACCCCGAGTTTGATGGCAACAAAGGATTGAGAAAAAGATTAAGAGTAAAAATGGGACCAGAGGACCATCACTTATTACTAGAGGTAATTACTGGACCATCACTATTTATTGGTTACAATCACCTGGATCTATAAGGTAGGGGTGGAGGGATGGTGGAGAGAGGGTGACATGATGGTGGAGTGAATCAGTGAGCCGGAATTGAATCAGTTGGAACTGGTGTGTCATTCTAAAGATTGATAACAGTGGCAGTTTGGGAGTTTCACAAAACAAGAACGTGTGATTATCTTTAGCCTATTATGTGCAGCTGGTGGAATGTGGGCCTCACAAGGAGCCTACAAGTCTGGTTATGCCTTAGTGCTATGAAGTGGTCTTACGTCCTTGAGCACAATGTTTATGGTAACAGAGCCCAGGTCGCCCTGCACTGAACATGAGGCATGGAGAGGCCTTCCTCCTCAGAGGCCTCCTGTAGCTTCCACAGTTTATTGTTTCTGATTTCTTTTATACATATAACCAGTTTATGTAGGCACTCTAAACCCTTCCTCCATTGCTACTTCTCCCAACATTCTTCTCCCAATGTGTGTGTGTGTGTGTGTATGTGTGTGTATGTTTTGAGGAAGAGTCTCATTCTGTTACCCAGACTGGAGTGCAGTTGAATAATCTCAACTCACTGCAACTTCTGCCTACTGGTTTCAAGTGATTCTCTTGCTTCAGCCTCCAAAGTAGCTGGGATTACAGGCACCTGCCACCACACTCCAGTAACTTGTGTATTTTTAGTAGAGAAGGGATTTTGCCATGTTGGCCAGGCTGGTCTTGAACTCCTAACCTCAAGTGATCTGCCTGCCTCGGCCTCCCAACATGCTGGGATACAGGTGTAAGCCACTGTGCCTGGCCAATATTTTATAACTATAAAGAATGGTATTAAAAAATGGTGTTCTTAGGTTAAAATTATCTAGTAAAATATTCTTATTTCAAGTCAATATAAAAAGTTAAAATATATTTGAAGAGTTTTCTTTTTCAATTTCTGATGTAAAAATAGTATGAAATAAACTGTAGGATACATAAGCAACAGATATTTAACCTAAGAAAACAATTTCAAATATGGTGATAATGGCTCTCCACAATTATCTGAAGAACTGATTTGGAAAAAGTGCTTTTCTTGGTATTAGTGGAACCAAACTTATAGAAGGTGGTGGAGAAGTTCAGTTTTAGTAGCGTCAGACAAAGGTTGTTTTGATAAATAATTTCAGAGCTTCCAGGGAATTTTCTCTAGAGAAGTGGTTCTCTCAGCCAAGGTTAATTTGCACCGTCAGGTGACTTTTAGCAATGTCTGCAGATAATTTGATTGCCACATTGGGAGAAGATCGTGTTTTTAGTATCTAACTGGATAGAAGGTAGGGAGGTTGCTAAGCATCATGTAATGCATAAGACAACCAGATACCACAACTTATAAAATCATAATTGACAACAAAGTATCAGTAGAGCCCAGATTGAGAAACTCTGTCAGAGGTGACGATGAAAATAATGATTACCATTATTATGAATTTTACCTCAAAAGACCATGTGTATTTCTTATTACTGTTTATGTTAAAAAGTTAAATTTTAAAATTTATTATTCAAATACAAATTCAAATTTATTTACTATTATTCCATAAGAAAACATTTGTATACTCTGATTCTATTAGCAGTTTTTGAGTTGGAAGCAAATGAGTGAAATTGTAACCAACCTACCAAGAATTGTACATAGTCAAAATATAATCTTCAGTACTGTGAACAGTACTTGACATGCAGAAAACAACTTGTCTTATATCCCTTGTTACTTGTTATTTTCTATGAATTATGTTAAAAGTTTGTAAGAGTTTCTTACAAATTTCTACAATCAGACTTCTGAAAGAAGGCTGGATCCAGATGTCACCTAACTCTACATTTATACATTATTTCTTGACATAACTTGAGAGTCTTCAACATATACCTACGGTATCTACCATGATATTTCTTCTCTCCCCAAATTTGTTTGTGTTACATCTGCCAGTATGCATTTATTAAATACTCCCAGGCTCCATGTTATCAGAACTGCATAAGGTGCTTTGTATACAATGTTTATACATTTGAAAATTGTAGAGCTTCTTAGGAGATAAAAAATTAATGCTTTAAAGTAACAATTTTATGTCATAATCCAACTTTTATGTCATTTTTCTTGAATTTTAGCATCCTTTATTAAACCAATATCATCTTTTGTAACTGACAGTAAAAGAAATAAGATTGATGATTTTTAGCATTACAGGGGGCACAGTATTTAGGATATACGTATTCAGCAAGAGATTACATTCTTTTAAATACCCACTCCGTAAAGTTATATCCAAATTTTGGGCTTATATGATTCCATTTAAAAAATCAGTTTATCAGAGGTACATGTAGCTGCTGCAACAAGTTATTTAAAGGTTCAAAATCAATGTTAAAATATTTTAACATTAACCTAATAAGGATGTTATGGATGCTTTTATTGATTATCATATAATTTTGGATGGATAAACATGGACATGAGATTCGAGTAGGCTAGTTACCTACTAGTCAGACTGGAGTCTGACTTCACAACTACAGGTTAGCCCTGGCTAAATGCATTCCTAACATACAGGTGAAGATGTTAGGGCATTTGAAAGGCAGTCAGAAAGTGAAGTAACAAAAACTCTGTCTCCGTGGAAGTTTGAAATTTCCCCAAGAGGCAGAGACAACTCTTAGAATGAGAAGAATCTCATCTTCGTCATTATACCATCCAAGATAATTACGTTTCTAATGTTTTTCTTCTTTAACTACCTGATCCTTTAGGTATATTTTTTTAAATCAAAGATATTTATAATGACAAGATAAAATATTTCCAAGTATATTGAGAAAATTGTTTCTCTATGAGTTTTTTTTTAACCTAGGAAATAAAGATGCTCTGGGATTGTAAATTTCATCAAATGTCTTGCTAATGTCACATTCAATCATAAAAGAGGGAGAATGCCATAATATATTGTTTTTATGTTTATTAAACACTGATATCTAGGGACATGAAAAAGTTGCTTAAATGGGTGTAATATTTGTAAATTTATTTTAAAATATTCATTATGTGTATATATTATGTATTACATACAGTATGAAATTCAGTAATCCCGTATTTTGACAAAATATTCACAGGCCTTTACAAAGCTTAACTCTGCTAGCAATTACAAAGTTTAACCAAATATTTATTATAAACAGTGCTGAGATTTGTTTATTTTTTGAGACAGAGTCTTGCTTTGTCTGGAGTGCAGTGGCAAGATCTTGGCTTACTGCAACCACCCCTCCTGGGTTCAAGCGATTCTCTTGCTTCAGCCTCCCGAGTAGCTTGGACTATAGGCACAAGCCACCATGCCCAGTTAATTTTTGTATTTTCAGTAAAGTCAGGGTTTCACCATGTTGGCCAGGATGGTTTCAATATTTTGACCTTGTAATCTGCATGTCTTGGCCTCTGAAAATGCTGAGATTACAGCCATGAGCCATTGTGCCCGGCCAGTGCTGAGAGTTATAATGAGGAGAATGTCCTAGGCAGAGAAAACTATATAGGTAGATACAGAAGGTTAGAGCTATTATAATTGATTCAATAAAAATCATATGTCTAAGAAAGCTAACTGTAGAGAGATGCAAACAGATGCAGGGAGCTGGGAGTACAGCTACATTAGTAAGAAAGCTACAGTCAATTTTATATATTTGTTGTGAAATGCACCCAAAAGGGACTAAAGACCTTTATAACAATGCTCACATTTAATACATTTTGCTTAATCTTAGTATATGATATACTATGAATAATTACAATAGATAAATTTTCAAGTTTAAGAGCTGCAAAACATGTACCATGCTACTGTGATACCTAATATACAATGAAGAGAATGGAGACATGGGGAGTACAATCATCAGTTAATGTTGGAGCTGGGATTGGAATCTATAAAACAGGGCTAATATTAACACAATGTTCACTACTGTGCAATTCAAGTCTTCACAGAGTTTCAATTCAAATAATACCTAAATAACTTAGATGTTCTTTATCATCCATCTATGTAATATCCCATATTTCTTTCCTTACCATCATTAAACAGCCTATGAGGGAATGTGTGCTTTGTCAAACACCAGTTAAACTTGAAGGTTTGGGGATGCATGGCAGAATTCCATCCTTTTAACAACTTACAAAAGAGCCAAAGCACAGATAAGTTACCAATCAAGCAAAAGTGGATATATTAGGGGAATGGCAAAAAGATGATAGAGGAGCGTCATTTACTCTGTTGATTATCAGGAGATGCTTTCCTAAGAAATTCATGTCTACAATGAAACTCGAAGAACAAATAGCAGAAAAGCAGCAAAATCAGATTGAAAAAGACATTTTAGATAAGAGGAAGGTCACATGTGAATGTTGGGAATTATGCAAATACATAAATGTAGAGTAGATATAAAGAAATAATAATTTTCAGGAGATATTTAAAATGACACAATTTTGGAATTGATTTGATTATTAAAGATGGAGAAAATAAAAAAAGACTAAGATTTACTCTCAGACTTGGTATATTAGACAAGAAAATGGAATCATTCATTAGAATTGTATTAGGGTTCTCCAGATAAACAACAAATACTTGTGTGGATCGATATGGAGAAGGAAAGAGAAAAAGAGAAGACAATGACTTTAAAGAATTTGATTCACAGTATTGTGGGGCTTTGGTAACTCCAGAATCTGAACAGGGAGGCTGGCAGAGTGGAGACTCAGAAAAGAGTTATAGTTCAAGTTCAAAGACAGCCTGCTAGAGAATCAGGAAAGCTAGTGTTGCAGAGAAAACATTGTTCTAGATGTTTCCAAGTTAGATACTCAGTAATTAAGACAGCAAAGTGAGTTGCGTCATGTTCCATATTGTTTAGCCTGTGCAGAGCCTTCTTCTATTCTTTTGTGGCCAATTATAAATAATCCCACTGATCAGGCATGAAGGTGTCTGGAGAAAGAGGCTGACGGATGTTCAAAAGACAGGTCAGGTTGTCCAGATGATTATTCAAAGTTTTCTCTGAAATAGATAAACATTTGTCGGGGGAGCATTTAATGGTACACAAATATTTCATACTCTTCTCCTTTTAATGAGCTATCAATATATTCTTCTGAACTCATTTTTTTCACTTTTTCAATTCTATAACACATTCATTTTCAAAGTTTCTGATTATACAGCTAAATCATTAGCCACTGCTCCAATTAAAATAGATCTGTCTTCTCTCTCTCTCTCTCTCTCTCTCTCTCTCTCTCTCTCTCTCTCTCTCTCTCTCTCTCTCTTTCTCTCTCTCTCTCTCTCTCTCTCTCTCTCTCTCACTCTCACTCTCACTCTCACTCTCTTCTCTTCTGTCTCTCCTCTCTCTCAACACACTAAGAAATCCAAAATGGATTGCTTAATGTTTGGCCCACTGGGATAACTTTCATTCACACTTGTCTTTCAAGGACTTACTTCTGATTGAGCATCTAATGCTGCAGTAGTCCCTTGTAGGTCAGATTTATCATGTTGACAAAAGACCTAAGGTATTTATTCTTCTGTCAGTTTGTCATAAGTTATTGTGCCAAAGGTCATAGGAGGAGAGAAATGGCAATGCATCAAGAGATGGTATCAAAGGAATCTGAGCCATCTGCTCATTCAGTTTACTTGTATCTTATTTACCTGCCTGAGTTTGATCTCTTATACATCATTTGCAGTGATGATTTATGGCTTCTGGGCATGCCCTGTCTTATAATTTGATTGGTGAAAAATGACTCAATTGAAATAGTTTGGTCAAGCCACATAATCTCTTGATGTCTTATAATCAAATTTTAAAATTTATATAGGGCCCAGTAGCAACACAAAGTATTTCTCATACGGAAATAAAAAAGTATATTATCCGTGAAAAAGGGAAAGCTCTTGCTTCCAAACACAAGGAGTCTCCTGTGTCTTATTAGACTTTGCCAGGTTTGTCACATACATTTTCTATATCAATGTAACTGCTGTAAGGGAAGTTTATAAGGCAACATAGCTTTTATTGCACACTGGACTCCTAAAGAGCTTTCCCTTGCTCTTGGCCTTAACTTTGAGAATCTTGTTACATAAAACGTGTGCAACATATTGTTTTTGAGGTATATGATGCAATGTGTATCAATCCATTTTAGGAACTGGCATCGTTATCTTTAACCATTAACTTTTACCTTTTATATCCAGAAAATTTGATAGGTGACAAGGCCCTTAAGCTTTGTGAGGTTTCACTCTGATCTGTGGTTTACATTTTTCTTACTGTGATTTTGTTTTTTTGGTCATTGATACTACCTGTGTATTATATTCAGCAAGCCAGCTTTCATTAATGTAGTGAAACAGTGTAAATCATTCCGTGTGATGTCAATACTGTTAATATTCCTCCAGGCTAGATTATTGATATAGAATTGATATAGCCTTGAAATACTGTGTGAAATTTATAAATGTATACTCTTCTGCCTGCTAAGCAAGAAAGTACGACTTCTCTTGAACCTTACAGGTTGAGAAAAATAATGTATTTGATCAATTGTTGTGTAGATTTTTTCCAGTAAACACAGCTCTGGAAAACAGCTAAAATTCCCGTTCTTTTCCTCAGACCCATCTGCCTCTCTAGAGGCCAAAAAGGTCATTTAAATAAAGATGTTATATAGAAATCCCCAACCCTGAATTTTCAAGTATATGATAGTGACAGTAATTTTGACAATTTCCTCAGAAATATGATATTAGCTTCCACTGTCAAATATATTTACTGATTTGTCCTAACTACCCATTAGGGAAATTAGGCCACCTTGCCTCTTGCCATTGAGTGCTGCCATTCAACGTCATTACTGTGAGATGCTATCTCTGATGCTATTGCAATCATTAAGTTTGACTTAAGGACACCATCTTCCTGTATCATATTCAGCCTTCAGAAAACAATTACCACAGAGACTTTCAGTATTCTAGCAGTCTGTTCACAAATGTATTACTTAGTGCTGTGATGGGCTCATACAGCAAATGAGTGTGTGACATAACATGATAAATGCACTACCAACTGTCTAACTGCCTAAGCCCAAATGTATTGCATGAAGCACACCAAAATGTCCAAGTTTCAGTCAAACAATCTAGTCAACTCTTAAGAGCCAATCCATCTGTACAGGCTAGCATCATAAATTCGTATCTGATAAGTGCATTTATATAAAGGTGGCATATTCTAGAGTTTTATTCCAGCCCCTTGGTCTATTCCCGTTCAAATTCATTCCTAAAATTTCTATGTATTTTCAGTTTTATAGTAAACTAATCTTGAAATTATTTGGTAGGTTTACCAGAGTCAGGTAATATATTTATCTTCCTAATACATACGTTTGGACTAGAGGATATCATGAAAGAACAGGTCAGTTTTAACAAGAATAAGTAATAAGCATACCTTTGCAAATTGGCCACCCACAGTGAGGTAAATAAGGGTCTTGAAGGAAGGCAAGACTTGTTTCCTTAGATATTGTGTGACAGAGGTCTCCTTGGACATAGCAGATATCCTACTGCTAGCAAAGATTACTCACAAAGATATGGGCATCAGTATTCTCAACTTAATCTGATTCTGTCTTTATTTCTAAAATCTTAGGGTACTACTGCCTCTAAATCAATGTCATAACCTCCACATAGGAGACTTGGTGAGTCGAGGACGTCAATATTTGTTGTCCTTTTGCAACCTACATAAGTACATCTGTGCCTGACTTACAGTGAGCCTTGTCCTGTAACTACAAGAAATAAGAGATTGTTGGGAGATTATTTTAAGTCTGCCATAGAAGCTCTGTTTCTCTGACTGTTCTGGTCTGAGAATAAGAAAATATAAAGCTGTGAGCTTGCAGTTTTTACCTGTAAGTGTTTTTTAGTGCTTTTACATTCAGACAGTTCACCCCGTAGATCCTGTAGTCATCATTACAAATTTAACAGTTGTATACAACAGCTAGTCCCCCTGCTTCCAAGACATTTGCATTGTAATAAGCATCGCTTCACAATCAATGACAGGTTTTAATTTAATGCATTTTATTTTCAGGGCATCCTATGAACAAGGACACTATTAAAGTTTTCAAGACAAAAAATAATGAAAATTTCATAATACCATTTTTGAGATTCTGGGTTTCTTTTAGAATAACATCTGGCATCATTGAACAATGTATCTAATGCCAAGTAGAGCCAAATCAGGGTAAGTGAAACTACATTAGGTATTTCAATAGCAATAACTGGAGAGAGGATATTGAATTGGAATAACAAATGAAAAGGTTTACGTAAAATTCAGATATTATATAATCGGAAGTTATATACTATCATCCTGGGTTCATACCTTAAGGAGGGCATGCTTTCTGGTTTTGCTGCTACATCAGAAGCTAAGAAGAGGCCCTTGCTGGACACAGTGACTCACACCTGTAATCCCAGCACTTTGGGAGGCTGAGGCTGGAGGATCCCTTGAGCCCAGGAGTTCAAGACCAGTCTGGGCAGCACGGTGAAACCCCATCTCTACAAAGAAATACAAAAAGAAGCCGAGTATGCTTGCGAACACCTTGTAGTCCCAGCTACTCAGGAGGCTGAGGTGGGAGGATAGCTTTAGCTTGGGAGGCAAAGGCTGGAGTAAGCCATGATTGTACCACTGTACTCCAACCTGGGTGACAGAGTGAGACCCCCAGATCAAAAAAATAAATAAAAATAGAAGCATCTCCAAGCTCAGAATTGGGCTCTGAGCAGGGTCTAAGGTAATGATAATTTTGAGAAAGTATAACAAGATTTGTTTTGAGTGCTAAAAGATGCTGGAAAATAGAACCAAATGCTGCTTCCAGGGTGAAGAGTCAATAATACAGTGGCACTCACTGGAATAATACCAAGAAAGAATAATTACACTTAACTGTGTTCCTTAACTTCCTATAGTGCACTCATTTGAATGAAGGTATCAGAAGTAGCTGAAAGGGAAAAAAAGAAAGTGATTTGAAGAATCTTAGCCCAAGCATAAAAAGGGAAAATATAAAGGTAAAATTTTGGAGTGACAAGAGCTTCATTCCTGAAATGTGCAGCTCTAGAACATATGTTGTATGATAACAAAGCTTTGTCAGTCCAATTCTCTATGTTCCTCAAACCTTGGGACTGTCAATGGAAAGGCCTCATTACTTATTGTTGAGTGAGTGAATGAAACACCTCTGCAGACTCAGGATGATAATATCTACCATCATGCAACAACATATATTGTTTTGTTGGAAAATGATGGAATGTCACAATTAATATTAAAATAGTAACAAAATGTGTACCATATTAGCATGTAGCATTTAAATAGAACATTTAAAATGGAGTGTGGCAGTCACTCAGGTGTCATGGTGATATTTCTTGCAGAACTCATGTCTTATAGGTTGTAAACAAGAAGAATTAGCAAGTGAAAGGCCCAATTATTAGTAGTAGAACTTGATGCTATATTCTGTGAAATCTTTATCTCACAAACAGGTAGAACTGGGAATGTTTCAAGTGATCATTTTCTTTGGAAAATGGTGATGATCTCTCTCTTCCTTAACTCTTCATATTTACTCCCTTCACTTATAATGTTCCTACTGTTTAAAAAGCTGGTGGAGTTTCAAGATGGCTAACTAGTGCAGCCAGGAAGTGCTGCTCCCACCAAAACACTCTGGGATTTAGACTAAACCAACATAATTTGAACAGATCTTCGGAGAGAAAATGACCAACGTTGGCATGGAAAAGATTCACATGCTGAGGCTCAAGCGGGAGGAAGCTGAGAACGCCACATGGGGTGACTGAACACCAGAGCTGGTTTCAGGCCCCAAAGGGTACCTGGAAAAGGGGCCACCATAGCAAAAATAGCATGGTGCTGGTACAAAAACAGACACACAGACCAGTTAACAGAATAGAAAACTCAGAAATAAAGCTGCCAACAAATAAACAACGGGGAAGGGACTCCCTTTTCAATAAATGGTGCTGTAATAGCAGTCTAGCCATATGCAGAAGATTAAAGCTGGACTTTACCTTTTAGCATAAATGAAAAATAATTTAAAGGCATGAACTATTTAAATGTAAGATCTCAAACTATAAACATTGTAGAGGACAGCCTAAGAATTACTCTTTTCCATAGTCTATTTTCACACTACTATAACGAAACTTCATGAGACTGGATAATTTATAAAGGACAGAGGTTTAATTGACTCACAGTTCTGCATAGCTGGGGAGACCTCAAGGAATTTGCAATCATGCCAAAAGTTGAAGAAGAAGCAGGCACCTTTTTCACAAGGAGGCAGGAGTGAGAACATGCAGGAAAAACTGCCACTATTAAAACCATATCTCCTGAGATCTCCCTCACTGTCACTAGAGAACAGCATGGGAAAATCACCCCATGATCCAATCACCTCCCACTAAGTTCCTTTCTCAACATATGGGGATCACAATTTGAGATGAGATTTGGGTAGAGACACTGAATCAAACCACATGAATTAGCCTTGGCAAAGATATTTTGGCTAAGTCCCCAAAAGCATTTGCAACCAAAACAAAAGTAGAAAAGTGGAACCTAACTAAACTAAAGAACTTCTGTTCAGGAAGAGAAACTATCAACAGAGTAAACAGACAGCCTACAGATGGGAGAAGATATTCACAAATTCTGCATCTGACACATCTCTAATATCCAAATTCTGTATGAAACTTAAGGCACTCAACAAGTAACATCAAATAACCCCATTAAAAAATGGGCAAATGACATGAACAGACACTTCTCAGTAAAAGACATACAAGTGGCCAACGAACATGAAAATATGTTCAGATCACTAATCATTAGAGAGATGCAAATCAAAACCACAATGAGATACTATCATACCATTTAGGGTGGCTAATATTAAAAAGTCAGAAAATCAACAGATCCTGGCAAAGCTGTGGAGAAAGGAAAAGTTTCATATACTGTTGTTGGCAATGTAAGTTAACCACTGTGGAAATCAGTCTGGAGATTTCTCAAAGAACTTAAAACAGTTATCATTTGAGCCAACAATCTCATTACTGAATATATACCCAAGAGAAAATAAATTATTCTACCAAAACGACAAATGCACTTGTATGTTCATTGCCGTGCTATTCGCAATATCAAAGACCTGGAATCAACCCAGGTCTTTATTGGGGTAGATTAGATAAAGAACATTCGCATGTATATACACCATGCAGTGCTATGCAACCAGAAAAAATAAGGAAATCATGTTTTTTGCAGCAACATGGGTGCATTTGGAGACCATAATCTTAAGTAAACTAACATGGGAGCAGAAAAGCAAATACTACATCTCTCATTTATAAGTGGGAGATAAATTTTGAGCTGAGAATACAGGTCCACATGTTACGTGGACATAAACATGAGAATAATGGATACACTGGTCCACTAGAGGTGGGAGGGATAGGGTGGAGGTTGAAAAACTTCCTACTGGGTACTATGTTCACTACCTAAGTAGCAAGATCCATACTTCAAACCTCAGCACCAGGCAATATTCCCATGTGACATGTACCCCTTATATCTAAAATGAAAGGTGAAATTTAGAAAAAGCTTACTTTCTTACTCCTAGTTTTCTTCCAGTACTTGCTTCAGGATCTTTTTCTCCAAAAATATTTCCCTGATCCTTTGTTGCATTTGTTTTGATTCTTCTGAACTTTGAAAAATCCTGGACTGACTTCTACTGAATCACATATAAATTACATATACAGTTTAATTTGTCTGCCTCCCCCACAAAACTTTAAGCTTTATGTGGGTAAGAATTGTGTCTTTGATTTCAATTTCCTACTCACTTAGGAATGAAACTTGGAACATGTAAGTTCTCAATGTCTGTGATGAGTATATAAAGGAATAATTAGGTAGTTACATTGAATCGTGTAGGTTATAGAAAAAATAGCAAGCAATATATCTAAATGCTAAGTTTAGAAAATAATGTTTAGCAAGATATTTCTGTTGCTACCATGTAGATGGAAGCATTTTATGAATAATTTTTTCTTGTGCATTTGTTCATGCAAGATTTGTTTTCTCTCTCTCTTTCCGGGCTGTGGATTTTCTAAGCCAATTTTAAGTGCCACTACTTTTGTTTCTATCACTATGCCCAGATGGAAAGATCCAACACTTTCCTGCATCCATTTATTATTTTATTTGTATTTGTTTTATATCATAGTTTCTATCATGATTGCTTTATAGCAGAGGATACCATAGTAGTTCAGAGGCAGTTGAGCATGAATGATTAGATACTATTCTGAAGTCAAACTAACCACTTTGAACCTTGCCAAAGTGAGAGATTATCTAAGATATTTGAACAATTTACTTGATCTATTTATCAGAGTCTTTGAAAATAATGGCAGCTACTTCCTTGGGTTGGCATTAATAATTAAAGGTTGTAAAGTTTATAAAATACTTCATATCATTGCCAAATACATAGCAATCTGACAAATATAGTAAAGACTATCACATATTTATTCTCACCTCTAAGTGGTGAACTCTCTGAATATTTAAATATTATTTTGCCTTTATAATGCAAATTCTATCAAAGTTTCATTTTATTGTGGGTTTTTTTGCCATTTGGTCTCTGAAATATCTTCTTTTACTTACAAAATAGTAGTTATTTTATTTTTTATGTTTTTCTAAAATTGTTTTTGTTTTCATTAATATTAGAATTTTAAATATAAAAACTCAATAGTACTACTTTTCCTCTGTATTTCTTCTTTAAACTGGGCACACTAAGCTCTCTTAGTTAAAATTGTGTTGTCTTATTATAGCTATGTCTACATAATGCTTTTGTATCTAAGCTCTTGAGTGTTGTATGCTGGCTTTCAATAATTTATAAGGAAAGGAAATAACATGTCATTAACTTTCAGGGAATGTTCATTTACCAGAACAGTTCTAAAAGCTTTGAACACTGGGGTTATTCACTGAAGCTTTGACAATCAATGCACCCAAATCCACTCATTCATCTTTGTATTTGTTCTTACTGAGAAGAATAGTGCAAATAGGGAAGTAGAGTACTCTAAAGAATAATGCAATGAAGGATTACATTCCAAGAGACTGGGGACCAGTCTCTGGCTCTGCCATTAATTACCTGTCTGAACAAAGGAAAGGGAATTAAATTCTCTTGATCATAAAAGCTTCAGCTGCTAAATGAGGAGAACTTGGCTTAGCTCTCTTCATATTTTTGGAACAAACAAATAATGTAGAATGGATATCAGTATTTTTTTGAAAAGTTGGTAAGCATTAGTTGGTTGCCTATAGAAATACAAACATATTCAACACAAAGTATACTTTTTGTTTTATCAGATACCAGTTGTATTTTTGTTGTTGTTGTTATTATTAGAAGGATTAGTGAGAGGCATGGGAGACAAAGATAAATGTAATAATTACTAAGACAATTACTTCTAAGGTCTTTCATATTTTATTATAAAGATCTAAGAGCCTTTAATTTCAATCACTCATTCAGTGTATTCATTTACTTGTACATTCAATGTATAATTAATGAAAATGTCTACATTATTATTAGGGCTAGAAAAATGAATATAGGATGGATCCCAAATTTGAAATCCTTTAGAAACAGTGCTAGTTAAGACTCAACTTAGTGCAGAGAGAGAGAAAAAGATGTCTCTGAATACCTTCTGTGGAGATAAGTTACAATGTAGCATCAAATGTAATACTTTATGTCTCAACTCTCTCAGTAGCTCTCTAAAGCAAAGATTGTGGCTATTTATCCCGTAAGAATTTCTGAGATTTGAAAAAAGTAAATAATTTTTATATGTTATATTCAGGAAGATGTTAGATTTGAAGTTTCTACCACATAATTCTGATCTCAAAATTCATCTCTTGAATACATCAATAGGTCTCTGTAGCAAGGAAAACTTACTAAGATAACTGTAACACATTACAGGCACCCCCATGAAGCCTAAAACAATGAATCAAAGGGAGTTTTTGTTTTCTAAACTTCATTTTATTACATCTAAGTTATTTCTTTAGTCTTCCTAGGAATTAATAGCAAGCCTTCCGATGAGGTATTATGTTTAGTGGGCAATAAAATGGATGCTTTTTAATCTTGATTTATAGGAAACAATTAAATACGCCCTTTGAAATTGTGCAACTGTAAAGATATTATTTCTAATTTTATAGACAACTATCAGAGATACTGTCTACTTCATTTTTAAACTTTTTACCACTATAAACGCAAATTCATTATATAAAATTAGTGCAGTTTTAATTTTAATCCCAATTGCCCACTTTAAATCCTCAAATCCCTGGGGGCAAATAGGCATGTAACATTTATGTTTTGAGCCATTTCTCATTGTCTGATTAGGAAAATAAAGCACTGTGCAATTGCTTGCTTTCATTTATGCACACTTCAAAATCCTTCTTATTTTATTCATTGTAGAAAATGGAAATTTACCAATGTGGAATAGACAAATCTTTTAGCAGAAAAATAATGTCTCTAGGGCTTTCTGTAAAGTGAGAACAAAGTGCTTCATAGCCCTATTTGAAGCTGGTTAATAAGACACAAATGTAATAGGCTTCACTGCATTTAACTTCAGAAAAAGTACCAATATCTTCAAATGTGAGCCTTGGATTATTGCCTCTGCAATTTGTTTAGGTAGTCAATGCACTACAAATCATTTCCAGCCTACAGATTGTTTTGTTAGTGGGAAATGGACTACAATAAAGCTGGATTTCCTAATGCTTTATTGACTCTTGATCGAGTAGATGTTGAGAATTCTTTTGTCTTCCTTCATTGTCTTTCTCAAATATTCTGTTTTCAAAATGATAACCTTTTTAAGTACTGTGAATTTTTTTGAAGACCATTGTAATTTTTTGGGGTTTTTATTTTCTTAAAATGGTTTAGTATTTTTTTCAAATTGCCTATGTTTGTACAGATTTTAGAAGTACTTTAAACATGACTGTTTCTCTCAATGCAGAAGGATAGGCTTTAGTTCCAATATATCAACGTTACTAAATTTCATGATTATATTGTTATATTCTGATAGAAGTAAAATATCACAAATGAGTTCTTACAGATATTAGTTTCAAATGTGCAAAACTTTCTTCAGTTGCATTCTGCATTTACTTTGTAAATATTAAATTGATGAGTATGACCAGCATGTAATATGTTACTCAGGGACACCAAAATAATTAATACCGCCATCATTCTTAGATTCCATAAAATTTTCTTATTAAATATGTTTTGATAATTCCTCTATATTAAGTGAAAAACAATATACAGGCATCAGTGACCATCACTGCTACTACAGAAGTATAGGTCAAATACCTTAACACCAAATGTCAAATTACAAAAATGTTTAGTCATTTATTTTATAAGATTTCTTATTTCTAATATATAAATCATTGCTTATAATTTTATATGTGAAAATATTAAAATTAATGTTACTGCCACCAAATATATTTTGTGTTAAAATTATGATTACACTTTAAAAACAAACATATATAATGCACAAGTGTTACAATATTATTACATCACATTGCTTTGGTATCTCAAAATGCTATCCCTGGTTTGCTTGTTTTCTAGTACCTGTGGTCCTTGAATACAACCAGCATCCAACTTTATCAACAACTTAGAAGCAGAATCCAGGCAAGCTATAGAAAATAACATACCTGAACTCCAGGAATATTGTGAATTGGGATATAAAGAATAAATCCAGCAATTAAGGAGAAAGACTGACGTGAAGTTCAGTTAGTAAGAAAAGACTGGGAGCCAGCTAGACAAAATGTTCCTCATGGGATGCATGCTAAGTTATTTTGATAAATGCTGCTAAACCATGCACATACTCATGTGCCTGAGTTAGCTCTTCTTTGTTCTGTTCATTAACTTTTACTTGAGTTAAATCCTAAAAGATGGAGATATAATTGATAAAACGTCAAATTTTTTGTTGTCAAATAACTTAACCATAAGTTCAAATCTGAAGCGTTAGCTATAGACCACATGTTCCTAAAATAGTCCGGTAGAGTGGAACATGATCAGTACTACAGTTGTCTAAATGTGACTTGAAGGTTTCAGGATTTTAGTTCCAGGACATATAGCAGAAGTTTAAAAAGGAATCCTATTCCTAATTTAATAATTCCAAAGCATCAATGATACCTTTGAAACCAAATGCTGCTGGAAGTACATTAAAAACCTTCATATCAATACGTCGACCTTATATTTACATATAACCCGGAAGACTCTCAAATAAATATAAATGTCTTAAATTTATATATAGGCTAAAATTAGACTTAAGTGGATTTTGAACATTCGAAGACAATAAGAGATGTATCTAAATGTTGTTGTTGTTGAGATGGAGTTTCCCTTTGTTGCCCAGGCTGGAGTGCAGTGGTGTGATCTTGGCTCACTGCAAACTCCACTTACTGGGTTCAAGCAATTCTCCTGCCTCAGCTTTCTGAGTAGCTTGGATTACAGGTGTGCACCACCACACCAAGCTAATTTTTATATTTTTAGTAGAGACGGGTTTTTCTATTTTCTGACCTCAAATGATGCGCCAGCTTAGGCCTCCCAAAGTGCTTGGCCACTGTGCCTGGTTGATCTAAATTTGTAAATTCATTTTTTGTATGTCTCAAAGGAGGAAATGTTTTTCTCCTGAGAAATGATCTACAATGAAAATATTACTTCCCTTGGTCATTTTTACTTATACATGTGTATCTATGTATGTAATCTAATGATTAATGAATGGATAATGATTAATAGATATTAACAAATGCACATTAAATATCAACAATATATATCAACTAACAAATGTTAATATTCAATAAATACAACAAAAATCAGAGACGACTTAGTGTTAGTATGAGCAGTATTTTCTCATTTGTCATTGTAAAGGTAAAGATTATAGACTTTTGATAGATATCTAGTCAAATAAAAATGATAGCAGGAAGAGTCGTCTCATAGACAGCATTCAAAGAGACTTTTATTGTCATGAATTCACAAATTTTTATATTTATATATAATGTACTGCATTTTAGGTTTTGGGGTACTTGTGAATAACATGCAAGATTGTTGCATAGGTATATACATGGCAATGTGGTTTGCTGCCTTCCTCCCCATCACCTATATCTGGCATTTCTCCCCATGTTATCCCTCCCCAACTCCCCACTTCCTGCTATCCATCCCCTAGTTCCCCCAATAGACCCCAGTGTGTGATGCTCCCCTCCCTCTGTCCATGTGTTCTCATTGTTCAACACCTGCCCATGAGAACATGTGGGGTTTTTCTGTTCTTGCGTCAGTTTCCTAAGAATGATGGTTTCCAGGTTCATCCATTTCTTGACAAAGGATATGAACTCATCGTTTTTTATGGCTGCATAGTATTCCATGGTGTATATGTGCCACACTTTCCCTGTCCAGTCTATCATTGATGGGCATTTGGGTTGGTTCCAAGTCTTTGGTATTGTAAACAGTGCTGCAATGATCATTCATGTACATGTGTCCTTATAGAACGATTTATAATCCTTTGGATATATACCCAGTAATAGGATTGCTGGGTCAAATGGAATTTCTATTTCTAGGTCCATGAGGAATCGCCACACTGTTTTCCACAATGGTTGAACTAATTTACACTCCCACCAACAGTGTAAAAGTGTTCCAATTTCTCCATATCCCCCCCAGCATCTGTTGCCTCCAGATTTTTAAAATGATTGCCATTCTAACTGGTATGAGATGGTATCTCAAGGTGGTTTTGATTTGCATTTCTCTAATGACCAGTGATGATGAGCATTTTTTTATATGTTTGTTGGCCTCTTATATGTTTTCTTTTAAAAGTGTCTCTTCATGTCCTTTGCCCACTTTTGAATGTGCTTGTCTTTTTTTTTTTTCTTGTAAATCTGTTTTATTTCTTTGTAGAATCTGGATATTAGCCCTTTGTCAGATGGGTAGATTGCAATTTTTTTCCCATTCTATTGATTGCCAATTCACTCTAATGATTGTTTCTTTTGCTGTACAGAAGCTCTGGAGTTTAATTAGATCCCATTTGTCTGTTTTGGCTTTTGTTGCCAATGCTTTTGGTGTTTTAGTCATGAAGTTCTCGCCTATGCCTATGTACTGAATGGTTTTGCTTAGGTTTTCTTCTAGGGATTTTATGGTGTTAGGTCTTATATTTAAGTCTTTAATCTATCTGGAGTTAATTTTAGTGTAAGGTGTCAGGAAGGGGTCCAGTTTCTGCTTTCTGCACATGGCTAGCCAGTTTTGCCAACACCATTTATTAAACAGGGAATCCTTTCCTCATTGCCTGTTTTTGTTGGGTTTGTCAAAGATCAGATGGTTGTTGATGTGTGGTGTTGCCTCCGATGCCTCTGTTCTGTTCCATTGGTCTATATTTCTGTTTTGTTACCAGTACCATGCTGTTTTGATTACTGTAGCCTTCTAGTATAGTTTGAAGTCAGGTAGTGTGATGCCTCTAGCTTTGTTCTTTTTGCTTAGAATTGACTTGGCTCTGTGGGCTTTCTTTTTGAATTCACAAATTTTTAAAGTCTACACCTAAGGTTGTAGGCTTAAAGACTTTACTTTCCTGATATATTGAGAACAGCTTCATCATTTTATAACTTAAGGTTGACATCCCATAATATAAACTAGACTTGTATTTATTCTACATTTTCTATACTAGAATTCAAATTTAAATATTTACAAGGAACAATGTGGTAACTATGGGATACAGAATAATCTCACCTAAGAGATTCACCCCTTCAAATCAGATTTCTTTAGAAATCTCTTTGTGTGGATGAGGTAAAAGCACTCATCACAATAGAGATACATCTAATACCAGAAATAGTAAAATCACCTGTCATTTTACCTCCCTGAGTGGAGATGGACACATGTATTAATATGCAGTACTTATTTGATGTATTTTACATTTCATTATCCTTCAACATCTTCCTCTCCTATTAGCACATTCTTTGTTAAATCACATGTATTCATTTAGTAATACTAATTCTTGTCAGGGGGACATTCTGTGTTCTTTGAAATATTTGGTACATATTGTAGTGATTCTCAAAATCCTTAATCTTCTTTAGAAGGAAATCTTGTTTCCAAATTTCCAAATTATATAGGAATAAACAAAGTTCTATAAGAGTAAAACTACTTTATGTTTTTTTTAAAAAAATTATGATTTGTTTGACTCTTGTTTTCAAAGAACAAACTTGTAATATGTGAACATTTAGAAAGTATATCAAATCCATCCTAGATATTTGTATTTTATACTCTGAGTCCACATATCAAAATGTGTTCACTTGTTTTCCTCCCTTTATTGAAAATGTAGAATGTTGCAGATAAGTTAAGGATCCTGAGATGAAGAGATGATCCTGGGATTATCCAGGTGCACCCAATCTAATCCCAAGTGTCCAGATAAGAAAGTAGCAGAAACGTCAGAGTCAGAGGAGATGTGACCATGGCAGCAGGGTCCTACTGATGTGACTGAATATTGAGAAAGGGCCCAGGAGCCAAGGAATACAGGTGGTCTCTAGAAACTAGAAAACACAAGGTAACAGACTTTCTAGGACACCCTTTCAAGAGAACACAGCCCCAGGTTTTATCCCAGTGAAAACCACTAAAAACTTTTGTCCTTCAGAACCATGAGATAAATTTGAAAGATAATATAAATACATTTGCATTATGTTATGCTACTAAATTTGTGTTAATTTTTCATAGCAATAGGAAATGAATACTGATAGTTGATGAGAATAAATTTTTAGAAATGTGATTTCTATATGAAACAGGAACATAAATAAAAAGCATTATCTTGAGCAATAATAACTACATTATATCAAATATTCATTTACTCAATGCTGAATAACTATATGTTGAGTAATGTTTAATCATGATGACATATTGTTTTTACATTCCATCTTTCTAAATTTAGTTTTAACCTAACATGAGTTATTTACCACCTGTGTATTTGAGATTCTTTTTATTATACAATGGACAGAACATTTTTCAAAAGGGTTAGAAAAGTTATTGGCACATTAAAAACAATAAACATATGTTACTCATTGATTTGTTTAACAAAATTATTGCTGGTTATTTTTACATTTTATTATGTACCTTGCAAATAAAAGCTACAATTGTAAAATATGACTTAGATAAACAGTGACATATTTTCATTTTGCTGTTCAGTCTTCCAAATTGCAAAATTTCAAAGTTCTATGGAAAAAAATACTATAATACCTAGTTACTTTGTAGCACCATTGTAATCATTTCATTAACATCAGAGCTACATAATTATATTACATTGATAACAGGAAAAAACCTAAGTCTCCCCAAATTAAAAACAAGACATACAAAAGCGTAATAAGCATTCTAAACAAATCGTGTTAGTGTTGCAGTATGTCAAGTCTGAATTAACAACAAAATCTAAACACCTATTTAATGGTCTCTGAAAATATTCAATCTGCTTCATCTCCTAACTTAATAGAAATCAGATAGAGTGATGGCTTTAGACTATAAACTGAAAATCCGGAGGCTTGAAATAGACCAATAAATTTCCTTTTAACATATGCTACCATTGGAGTGGTCAATAACAACTGTTTGTAGAAAATTGCTTAGCCTTTCTTCAACTATGGCCTGAAAAGTAATTTCATCTGAAAGTATTGTATTTTAGCTGACACTACAGGACCCGTCTTAGTAAGTCTGTTAAATTCTTATGTACTGTGGAATTGTACTTCAGGGTAATTTAACAAACTATATGTGTGATTGGTGATTAAAATTACCTTCAAAGACAGAATTTTATATTGATAACAATTTTCTGCCTATTCAAAAAGGAAATGGACAATCAGAAAGGCAATTACCTCTTCTTACGTGTGTTCCTACATAAAGATATTCAGTAGATTTCTTCTCAAGAGAAGTGTAGTCAGTTCAGTTATACATGCACAGAGAACCTGTTTAAAGTTTTTAATTGTTATTATCATGACGATTATCATTATCTCCATTATTTTACTTTGTCTCAACAGTAGACCATAATCTGTCCCCTTTTTGATCTCTTTTTTACCAAGGACATAAATGAAATAAATTTTGGGTAGTGAATTAATTTTATATGAAGTTCTAAAGCAATTTAAAAAATTAATGTAGTTATGATAATATAAACATATAAACTATGAATCATTATAAGATAGTAGTTAAAAGTATGGCATCGACACTGATCTAAATACAACTGTCTTCAGCTACCTCATTTTAGAGAAGTTATATATCATTTTCTGTCTTAGTTCCTGGAAAACAGAAGATGGTCTGTATGTCTCTTTTGAGCTCTTTGTCTCTCTTTGTATGCCTCTATCTCTGTCTTTTTCTATGTCTCTATGTGTGTACAAATGTAATATATACATATAAATCTAAGCTATATAGTAAAATACATATATGTGGATGTGTATATACATATACGTAAACACTTATAGGTCATCAAATAGTTTATTTTATGTACATAAATTTTATGTACAAATATATCCATAACATATAAACATATATTCACTGAATAAGTAAATAAATATATTTCAACATTCAATAACATTATTTGTGCCTTGTTAGAGATTGAACTTCCTTCTTTGCTATCAATTTTTCTGATATTTCTCCATAAAACTAAGATAAACACAATAAAGATGAAGCAAACTTTAAGAATCATATCAAATATAATAGTTACAAACAGAAAAACACAAAGGGAGGCAAAGACATTACAGCCCTTCTCCTTCCAGGATTTTTTTTTTTTGGAAGGCAGCCTTCTGAATCATAACCATGAGGCAACAGTCAAGAGCCCAGCAACATTTGTACTGGAACAAGAAACACCATCAAGTAAAGGATGGCCTGTTAGAGCTAAGTGAAGGAATAGCCTGGCAGGGTTGGCAGATAGAGGAGGATTGAGCAAAAATGTAAAGACTTGGCAAAAACCAGAAGTACAGTTTCTCATTGTCAGCAACGAAAGTTACAGATAATGAACGAATCGGAGACAAAATGGACTATACGGTTCTGGGATAAAGTAGAAGGTACTGGTGTGAAATAATTATTATATGTAGATAAGTGAAGAAAGAAATATACTAGTGTGTGTGCGCACACATGCGTGTGTACGCCCGTGTACATATATGCCCATAGATATAACTCCTTGGTCTGTCCCCTAAGAAAGTCTCAAAGCAGTAACAACTCATAACCATGAAAACATCTAGTGCTGAGATCTTGTATTTCTAAATATTTTTTTCTAACAAAAGAAATATAGATTATTTGGAGAAATGGCCAAGTAAGAAATAAGATAAGCTTGAAATATTTTGCTGTGTCAGAAAATAATCAAACTGTCAAAGAATGAGAGACACATACTGAAGGATATGAGAGAAGAAAAAGTCATTTTACCTGTCTATTAATAAAGGTAGAAGCATTATGAAATTAGAAAATCACAATTTGGTAACCTATCTAGCAACAACTGATATAAAAAATATCTATGGATATCCAAAGTAATGGGTGAAAATGTGAAGAACAGAATTTTTATGTAGTCACAGAGTACCTTTCCACAAAATACTTATAATTTGAAAAAAGACAATGAATAACAGTGAGGACACCTAAAATATATCTCCAAAATTTACTGATCAAAGTTAACATCATCCATAATAGAGCTAATTGTTATCCTACATACATCAGCTGATAGTGTGGAAAAAGAATACACATCATGTCTGTGATATTGTTGTTAAAAGGGCTAAATGGAATGTAACCGTGATCAAGTATCAGTCAAACTCAATAGGAGCATTATGTAAAATAAGTTTCAGTAGTCAAAAAAATTAAAGTCATGATAATAATGGGAAGACTAAAATACTATTCTAGATTGAATGAGTAAAAATAGTTTATAAGTAAATGTAATGTACAATATTATGTTGGATTTCTTTACTGTGAAAGACATGATTGAAATAACTGATAAAATTTAAATAGGCTCTGTAGGTCATCATTAGTATTGTTTCTAAGTTAATTTCCTAGTTGTGATATTTGATGCCTTTTTTCATAAATAATAGACATTAACTTATTCAGACTAATGGGTCACTATGTCTTCAAACTGCTGTCAACAAGAAAATAATAGAAGTATAAACAGATCATAGACAACAGACAGACAAAAAAACAGAGAAGTACACATAGAAATAGAGATACAGATGTAAACAGATATATATGAAATGGGAGAAGTTCCCTTATTCCCCTGGCAGGGCATGCGAAAGGGGTATGGCTTCTTTTGTAACCTGCTGCTTAAATCCTTCAGCGGAGCATGTAGATGGGCAGGTCATGGGGAGCATTTTCTGGGCTCCCGCCCCATGGCAGTGTCTAAGGTTGAGTGTTTACAGCTCTGGAAGCCCCAGTGGGCATGTTACAGGGTGTTCTTTCAGCTTTGCTGTCTGCAGGCAGCTTGTGTTAATCAACTCAAATAGACCGTCTGCCTTATTGCAGGACAGACGGCTTTCTGTATCACTGGTTCTTGCCCTAGTGTACTAGAAAAATTGGATCACACTTGGGCTTGGAGAATGAGTGCAAGCTTTTATCGAGTGGTGGAAGTTGCTCTCAGAGATGGATGGGGAGCCAAGACAGGGATGGAGTGGAAAGGTGGTCTTCCTCTGGAGTCTGCTTACCCAGTGGCCAGACTCTCTTCCGACTGCTCCCAGTCAATTTTCCCTGTGCCTGCCAGTGTCTGCTGGTGTCTGTTGATGTGTTCTTCTGCTCCTCTCAACATCCAGCCACTTGTGTGTCCCCACTAAGGTCTCTTGGGTTTATATGAGTACAAGATGGGGGGCAGGGCAGACAACTTTTGGGTGCGAAAACATAAATGGCTGTCCTCATTTAGATCCTTAGGCACAGGCCCAAGGGTGGAGCCCTTATCTGGGACCCCTCCTTTCCCTAACCAGCACTTCCATGCCCCACTTCTGTATCATCTCTCTCTCTCTCTCTCTCTCTCTCTCTCTCTCTATCTATCTATCATCGAGGATCGACCATTCTAAATCCTGGGAATAATGGCATTTTGTTTAGATGTTCAAGGCCACGTGCTTTTGTGGTCAATTCTCTCGGTAGAAAATGAGCATACTCATCCTGTGTTAGTAACTTATGGGTAGAGGGTCTTCTCAACTATTACAAATCTCACTTAGAAAGCTGAAAAACATATGTATTAAAGTGAATATTTTATCAAACTATGATTAACTCTGTCTCGCTTCACTCATCTATTCTGCTATTTGTTCATAAACTCAAAGGTTGTTCAGCTGCCTACAGAAAGTACATGGAGACTATCCTGCATATGAATGCCACGAGTCCACTTGAGGGTTCAGCCATGTTATTTATTTACAACAGATCATATAGATCTGCATATTCTCTATCAGTAAATTCACAATATAGATCTTTCAAACTCTGTGTCACTGAATTAAAGATTTTGCAGACTTTATCAACATAATTAAGCAAATAAGCCCATAAATAAACACTGCCATATTCATCAAGAAAATCAATTACTGGACTACATAAATCAGAATACAGCAGTATCTTAAATCTGTTAGTCAATGAGAGCAAGGGGTCTATTTATTCATCTTATGAATATGAAAATTATTTTGTACATATGAAAACATAGAAAATTACAAAACCTAAAGAAATCACCAATTTATAGGGTTAGAATTTTAAAAATTTTTAAAAAGGGAAAAACATTTTCATAGGTTAGAAATATCTGAGGCAATTGCCTAGTATTCTAAAACTGTAATATTCTACATGTTTCTATAAAGGTACTTAGGTTTTGGTGTTTTTCTTTCCATTTTTACTATATTTATCTTTGCACATGTATTAACTACTGCATGAAAAAATTAAACTTGTCTTATCACACTTAAAGAGTTTCTTGTCGGGCTCTCCCAGTGATTTTGTAGTAGATAACAAATAAAATTTTAAGTGCAGATATTTTTAACACATAGCCTGAGTGAAATACACTTCTGTACTCTGATTAATAGTGATCTTGCAAGTCCATAAGAAATGTGATTTTCTATATCCCAAACAAAGCCAGGAGACAGTCAGAATATGTTCAAAGAGTAAGAATTTCAGATCTGAAAATGAATTTACAGTAATACCTAAAACATATCACATAAAGAAACAGATATTATAACAAGATCCTTTGGAAAAAAATAATACCTTTATCTTTCAAAAATATGTCAATTATTTTTTGAAGGTAAATTAAGGGATGTTGTTTATGTGCAGTAACCAAAGCTCTGGACATAAAAGAAGCTAAGACAGGGAATGATTCTATGTCTGCTTAGCTACAAAGAGGAACTAACACAATTAGCAGAAATATCTTGTAATGGCTTATATAGAAAACATTTTGATTGCCCCTTTGACATATACATATTACACATCATCTGGTTGCTCTAAAACAATTGTAATTATTTGGGAATTGTGTACCCAAGACAAAATTTTAACCAATTAAGAAAGAGGCAAAGTCTGAAGATGGCTTCTGAGAATAGAAGAGAAAATTTTTAGCTCTTATAAGAAATTCACAAGAACTCAACTCCCAGTTTTGCTGAGTAAGTGTGAAGTGTCATCTTGCCCCAGGTCTTAATCGCAACACGTTGTAAATAAATAAGAAGCCAAAGAGTGTAAAAGAAGCTGGATTTTTTATAATGTTTTTGAGTTATGAAATCACCTCTCCTGAAGCCTTTAGTCCTCATGTCTCTCTCATGGGCAAACTTATAAAAAATGCAAAAATAATACCACGGCCACATTACCACTGTCAACAATAAAAATCATGTTATTAAGAAAACCTAGGATATGAATTTACTCACAAGTAAAAAGTAACCACAAAACAACTTTTGAAATCATTATGATTAAAACATGCATGCTGAAATCTTCCTTTTAACAAAAGTTGAAAGAGTCTTTATTTTTCTAGTGAAACGTGTATTATCTATATTGTTGAAAATAGATGCTTGGTGCCACAAAGAAAAATCAGCACTGAGACAAAGGATCTCTCAGCAAGTAATTTTTACTTCCCAGACTGCAGGAAGGGTACTCTCACTAACCATCGTGCCGCAAGAGTACAATCAACAAAGGAAAAGCAAATATATTTACCCCTTATGCATGTGGGATGGTCCTTGCTGCTGTGTCTGATCTCTGTTAGCTAGAGCCAGACCTCATAATCTAAACTAAAACCAATTGGCTAACAACGTAAAACTCTTCTAAACAGGAAAAAGCAATGGATAATTTCAAATAAGGAAGGGGCATAGGCTGTGAGCTGGGACATGCCTGTGAACACATCCAGCACAAGTATCTTGGTTGAAGAACAAGGGCATAGAATGTACTATGTGCGTATAAGCATGTCTAACAGATACATAGGTTAGGGCTTAACAAAGAATTATTAGCACACTTACGATTTATTCTTTAACAAGAAAGGAAACTTTAAAGAAGAATGTTTACTTCCCACACATATACATATTATCTATACACAGAGAGGGTGGGTCTCCTTTTTCAGTCATGGATATAGATTTACTGGTAGCTTTAGTTAGAGTTTGAGATCTATACCAACCTTCTAAATGCTTCATGAGGGAAATGAGGACAAGAAAATTATACTCAGTACTTCAGTGCAAGTAGATATTTGAGGATAAAATTAGATCTTCTGGGAAGTTTAGTTTAATACTCTAAAAATGTTGTCACTTTTATTAAAGCAAATGATAAGTTTTTTTTACAGTGTTTACACCAGGTCATGTACCTGGAACCTGTGTTGTGGGCTAGAAAGGCTCATGAAAGAAATGTTTCACTAATACATATAGTAAAAAAATTTAAAAAGAAACCCCTGTAAGGTAACACCCCCCAAATGGAATTTTTCTCTATAGAAGTAAAAAAAAAAATGCTCTATTTTTTAACTTCACTATTGAGAAATTCCAGGATAATCTTAAACATAAGTAAAAAGTTTGGAGAAATTAACAAAATATAAAAGTAAGCCTTAAATGTGAAGAGCTTATGCTTGAAACAGAGGAAAGTACATATAAGACCCAGGTTGTTGTTGTTATTGGTAATTCAGAAGTCATACAACTCCATGTGAATTTGGCAAAAATATTGAAAGTTCAAAATGTTTGAAGTGTCATATTGACTAAACAAGTGGATTAGATCCTTTTGTTTCCTTTAATTTGCAAAAGCTGCTACTCAAGAGTTAGGTTGTGTGGAGAAATGATATACCCATGTGCAGTTCCAGAAATGATCTGGTTCCACAGACCAAAACTAATCATTACAAAGTGTTCATCTAACATGTGAAAGACATCAGCAACTTTTCCAACTGAGTGTCCATCCTTCAAGCCAATCTAAAGGATAGATTTATCAATGATTTTGAAAATCTTCAAATGGGTAACCATAAGGTTGTATAGAAAGAGTAAGGAGAAAACATACACTTTAAGTAATTTTAGACAACAGATAACAAGATTCATAATGAAAGCTGCTTTGTCAGCCCTTGGTAAGCAAAATTTCTTTCAGTAAATATAATGAAATAAAATTCACTTCACTAAGAAAGCCTTAACAATCTGATTCCAATTAATAAGAAAGCAGAAGTACAGATATTAAGGTTGATGTCAGTTTGGTTTTCAGAGCTGATGATTTATTATCATTAATATAATTACATTCATTATTTAATATTATGACATTGATGTAAGCAAAATTTCTTTTTGTACTGACATCCTTTGCTATTGCAGAAATTAATCCTAAATTTGTTTGCTTTTTTCTTTATGTTTGAGATGAAGTATCACTCTTGTCCCCCACGCTGGAGTGCAATGGTGTGATCTAAGTTCACTGCAACCTCAGCCCATTCGGTTCAAGTAATTCTCCTGCCTCAGCCTGCCGAGTAGCTGGGATTATAGGCTCCTGCCACCATGCCCGGCTAGAGATGGGGTTTCACCATGTTGGTCAGGATGGTCTTGAACTCCTGACCTCAGGTGATCTGCCTGCCTCAGCCTCCCAAAGTGCTGGGATTACAGGCATCAGCCATTGCACCCAGACTGTTTCCTTCATTTTTAAGTATTCATAATCCCTCTGCAAATGTGTCATTCTGTAAATATATTAAAAGAAAAAAAGTTTTAGGAATTTTGTTTTATTTTATTAGAGATAATCATGTGCAATGTGGTAACTGGCATTTAAAAAATAACAACTAAGGAAAGGAAAATATCAAGACAAGGTTACAATAACATGAACATGAGCATAAACAATATGAACATACACACATACTACACACTGCATGTGTGTAGATGTACTATATTAGTGAAATCATTTTGTTAGTTTACTACGAATTATTTCCCATATAATTTCAATTGGTATAATCTAAGAAATGTGGAGACATTTTCCTTGTTAGATGTAATTCGTAAAATATCCCAATTTTAAAAAGAAACAGAATTACAAACAGAAGAAAATAAACATAAACCACATTGGATGAATAAATGGATAGATGAGTGAACAGATGATAGGATGGATGGATAAATATATACAAGTAATAAAAACAAGTAAGCAAAGTGTATATATAATGTTTACCAATTCAATGTTTCTAAAACATTGGAATTGTCTATTTTAATCAAGTAAAGTTACTTACCATGGATAAATTGAAAGTTATTTTTCTCCCATACCCAATTATCCCAATAATATTTCTTTCAAATATCCATATGATCCAATTCACTTGACATTCCCCAAGCAAAACTAATTAATTGTCTCTTCTAATTTCTTATTTTATTATAATGTTCTATGCTTTAAATTCCTGTGTTAATATCAAGCTTATAATTAAAATATTCCTTGATATCTGATAAAGCAGAGCTATTCATCATTGAAAATTTTCAGAACTTTCCTAGCTATACTTATACATTTCTTAACAGCATTAAGAATTGTCTTTTCCCAGTCTGTAAAATTGTTCAAAATCCAGTTATAATGGCCTCAAAATTTTTATTAATTGAAAATTTTTATAATCTTCAAAAACTATATAGGGATTCAACAGATTTCCAGGTTGAGTCAAATGACCACCAGAGTCAGGAATAAACACACAACAAATGTTTTTTGGTGGCACTTGGACAGGTTTGCATGACAGAAGTCTCCCACTGCATGGGTCTCTCCAGAGAATTAGGCAAAAGAGCCACCATCCAGAAGCCAGAGGAGGACAGAGGAACTCCTAGGACATAGGGAGATAGAATTGTTGCTTGGCAAGTTTTTGTTTGTTTATCTTTTTCTAAAAACAAAAAAGAGAAGGAGAGGAAGAAAGAGGAAGAAAAAGAGGGAGGGAGAACAGGAATATTGCTTAATTCTAAGAATGGTTATTAATAGTGGCTGATCAATATTTTGTGTATTGAAAGTGGAGAATGTATATTTTGTGTTTTTAAAGTAGAGAGCGCTATACATATTTAATAAGTTTACCTGTTCCGGATCTGAATTCAAGTGCTGAATATCCTTATTAATTTTCTGCCTTGAGTCTAAATCTCTTTATGGGTCTTATGCATCTGGGTGTTAGGATCGTTAGCTCTCAATGTTGCATTGATCCTTTTACCACTGTATCTTTGTTGCTTTGAAATCTATTTTATAAAATACGAGAATTGCAACTCCTGATTTTTGTTTATTTCTTTATTTTGGCTCTCCATTTGGTTGGTAAATCTTTCTCCAACCCTTTGTTTTGAGTCTT
>CM052648.1:166339116-166373475 GCA_028533165.1 Leontopithecus rosalia | reverse complement strand
AATGGGACACAGTCCTTTTCCATCAGGGCTTGTTCCGTTGCTGATAAGGAACCGCAATCCCCTGTAAGGGGAGAGGGGTTCTGATTTTGGGTATTCTCAGCCTTTTTAGGCTGGTTTCTTCCCTTCATTATGAATTTATCCATCTATCGTCTTTACTATTACTGCCTTTCTAATTAGGTTTCTGAGTGGATGCCCAGTTTATTGATTCCCAGTGCTGGAATCCGAGCAACCCACTGCGCTGGCCAAAACAGCAGTGATAAGGCTGATGGTGCTCCTCTGCCTGGGAATCTCTGGTCTGGCTTCCTTCTTGAATCCATAACAAGAGGCTCTGCCTTCCCAGAGCTCCCAGCATTAGTCAGTAGGGGAACCAAGCCCGTCCACTCTACGCAAAGAGCTGCCACGCCGAGATGCCGGCAAAACCGCTGCGCCAGCCACAAGAGTCGTGCTGGCGACCTGTGGGGCTCCTCCACTGGGAATCTTCTGGTCCGTAAGTGACGAAAATTCGTCTGAAAGTGTGGCATCCTCTCGTTCTCTGGGCTTTCACCGGGAACTACAGTCCCGAGCTGTCAGCGATCAGCCATCTTGGATCTCAATCTTGTTTGTTTTTCTAGACAACAGTTTGAACATATTGTTTCATTGTTGTTCAGTCTCCATGTTTTAAAGATGAGAAGTTGGTAATCTTGATTTCTGTTTTCTTATCTGTAACGTTATTCTTTCTGGTTGCTTTGATGATTTTTTTTTACTGTTGGTTTTGGCAGAGTGATAATGAGGTTCCCTCTTTTTTTATTATGCTTGGGTTTGCTAAGCTTCTTCAATCAGTGGATTCTTGCTTTCACCTTGAGGAAATTTCTGCCATCATTTCTTCAGATAATTTTACTGACACATTTTCTCCTCAGATTCTTGGGTTCTAATTCTTTATTTCATACACTTTTTTAAAAAAGTATACTAAATGAAGTAACTTGGGAATGGAAAACAAAATATATGTTCTCTTAAGTATGAGCTAAGCTATGAGTATGGAAAGGCATAAAAATGATATAATGGACTTTGGGGACTCGGGAGGGTAGGAGGAGGTGAGGGAGAAAATACAACATATTGAGTACAGTGTACACTGCTCAGGTGATAGGTGCCAAAAATCTCAGAAATCACCCCTCAAGAACTTATCCATGTAAGAGAAAGCACCTATACCTGAAAAACTATTGAAATAAAAAATATTCTTTATTAGTCTGATTGGGCTGACATAATGAAAACGCAGACCGTGTGGTGTAAATAACAGAATTTTATTTTCTCACGGTTGTGGAGACCGGAAGATCAGGTCTCCACAACCGTGAGAAAATAAAATTCTGTTATTTAAACCACAGGAATCAGAACAGTTATTTTCTGGTGCAGCTTTTCTTCCTCTCTTGGATACATACCTCTTTTAGCGGTTTATTCACATGGCCTTTTCTTTGTGTGTGCAGGGAGGGAGGGAGAGACAGACAGAGAGAGATCTGCTAATTCACCCTCTTCTTGTATGGACACCAGTTCAGTTGGATTAGATCTTTATCCTTTTGACCTAATTTAACTTTAATTACGTCCTTAAAGCCCCTATTCCCACTTACAGTTACATTGGGGGTCAGTGGTTCAACATACAAATTTTGGGGAGAAAAAATCAGTTCATAATATATTGTCTCATGTTTTCTTCAGAAGACTTTACTTAGCTTTTCAAAATATTTTCTCTTTTTTTTTTCTAGGAAAAAGTTGTTTCTATTTGATCTTATGTTAATTTACTGAAACTCCGTTAACTCCATTCTTATAATGTTCGTTCAATGGAGATTTCTGGCTTTTTTTCCTTCCACATATTATATTTTCAATTCCAAAATTGCAAATGGATTCTTTGTAAAATTTCTACTACTGTGCGGTAATTTTCTGACTGGGTCATCTAAATTCTGTCTCTATTGATTTTCTTATTTTCTAGATAGTCATATATTCCTTTGTCTTCAGTTGCTGATCAATTTTAACTTCTATCTTGGATACAATAAGGGATTGATATTTGATGGAATCTCTAGGTTCTGGCATGTATGTACTTTCTATAAATATTGATTTTGTTGTTAAACATTCAATTTGCCAGAGATGCAGCTTTAGCTCTGCTGTGCTGACAAAAGCTCAAATATCAATTCATTCTTTTTGGCCTTATCTGTGGTGCTGGGATTGAGATATACCACAATATTTCAAAATTTGGGGATCGCGCAGAAACTCTGGCAAAGTTTATAAACCGACCTGGTTCTTTTCCTTTTGAGTGCTCTCCTTTCCAAGATTTTTTTCACTCTCACTTTCAGTGACTCTGGTAGAGCAAACTCTTTGGTTTAACCGTTTAACCTTGTGGGTTCTTTGTATTGTTCTGTGTCTGATGAGAAAACTGGGATCAAACTTTAAGAAATAAATTTGGAAATATACTGATCAATTTCATCTTTTCTTCCATTTACCAATATCTAAATGCTTTTAGTTATTTTTTGCCCATTTAGATACCTTTTTGTTTACAAGTATATATAGGTTTAGATTTTAGAATGAATAGTCTAATAGGATCTCTTCAGCGATGGCCAGAAGCTCCACTAATCAAGCACTTTTATATAAAAAAGAAAGAAATTAGTGCTGTATTAATATATGTTCAATATTTTTGCCACTAAAGAGTGTGTATGTCATACTCCAAACATATTCTATAGTATAAAAATATCTACAATATAATAATAATTGAAGAAGGTAGTTACACAACACATAGTTGTAACTTGAGTCTATTTAAATCTACCCAGTATGATTAAAATACCTGAAAAAACAAACGATATTTACTGTACATTTTCTTATATTTTTAACATTTTAGAATCATACTAAATGTTATAACATTTTGAAACAAAATCTAAATTATCAAAAACAATAGAATGTTTAGGAACATTCACTAAATGTTTAGGAAGTTATTTATTTCAGTATTCCAGAGTAGAAAGAGATGGAAATACCCTAAATTAGCATAGTGGAAGTACAAAATAATATGAATATTAGAGATTCAGTAAAATAGAAGGAATAGCCATAAATTGAATGGGACAGTTGGAAAAGAGGTTAAGTGACCTAGATGAATGAAGTTTTACTCATGATTTATGCACATATTGAAACCAGAATCTATACCATGGAAACCTAAATTGGAATAAGTTTGATAGAGGCTTCCATGGTAGTTAAACAAATGGTGTTGTTTTGCTGGTTTAGTAAGATGTTCTGAAGCAACAATCATGGATAAATTTTACCTGTTAGTTGGAGATTCAATCTGCAGCTGAGGTGTATGATAATTGCATAGAGGTGACATCTGAAGATACTTAATTGGTTAAGCTCATTGAGGGGAAAAGTACAAAAAAAAACCCATGCCTATGCATCCATTTATCCTCTAAAAGAACAAAATTAAACACTCATTAACATAGAAATGAGCTATATGCATCTGAAAAAGTACATGCACAGCCCCTGTGTCTTGCTAGATACAAAGTTAAAAACCTGGACCAATATAGGCTGCTGTAATATGACATATGTGTATAGGAATATTTTTTTTCCCTTTTTTTTTTAGACCATCTCTCTGTTACCCAGGCTTGAGTTGGAGTGCAGTGGCACAGTCTCAGCTCACTGCACCCTTTGCCTCCAGGGTTCAAGCATTCTCCTGCCTCAGCCTTCTGAGTGGCTGGGATTACAGGTGTGTACCACCATACTCAGCTAATTTTTATATTTTCAGTAGACAGGGGATTTCAACCATGTTGACCAGGCTGGTCTCAAACTCCTGACTTTAAGTGATCTGCAGTGGCCTCCCAAAGTGCTGGTATTACAGGTGTGAGCCACCGTGCCTGGCTACAAGATCATGTTTCTAAAATTCAAGGATTTCTGCTGTGTTAAAGTGTTTAAATTGTGAATTATAAAATGTCCTTATTTTTCCATTTTGCAATGAGGAATAGAAGGTATCTGGGAATGGGATAGAAAGGAAGACAATCACAGTAGAGAGCTTCAGGTACAATAAAATATTTTCTCAAGGTATCTAGCTACCTCAGAGACAGTGTGGAAACCACAGTGAGCTTCATTTGTATATACTTATTTATGATCTATCCAAGGACAAAATTTTCCATACACTTATCTTTGTATATTGGCTTTACTTATCTCTTTCTCTTCAGTGGTCCTTCAGCGAAGCCTAGCTGTTTTCGTGATGGGGTACAAAATCTATTTCCAAGCTAAATATCTCACAAATGGTAAGGAGTAAATCAGTCACTTTTTGTTTAATTGAAGTAGTATATGTATATTCATATGTCTATTGCAAGTGAAATATTTTAGCAGTGCCAAGTATTTCCTGAAAGTGCCATTCAGACATATGGTACAATATGTTTATACCTATTGCAGACCATCTGTTGTCTAGGCTCAACTGAGCATTTATTTTACTTTTAATTCACAAAGAAAATGGAAAATAGAACTGGCCCATGTACCATGATTTGGCAGAACTTTAAGCAGGTGCAAATTCAATAACAACATATTTAATACTACAGAAACCTCACTTATTCTGTCCCCTTGTGGATATATATGTTTTCCAAATCAATAAATACAAACATTTTAGTCCTTTATGCTTAGGTCTGTTGCTCCGTGTAATGGTGTCATGTGGGATGAAACAGATTTAGAAAGCAGAGAACTATATATCCTTTTACTGAAAAGATAAGTATAACAATATTTGAAATGTAATTTTATTGGTGTATCAAAAGTGTTATATTTATAGGAATGGTAAGAGTTATGAAGACTATTATTTTAAACCAATTTTGCTTTAAATATTTTACATATACATAGAATAACATATAACGTAAAAGTTCCATAGGCATAGTCATATTATTTAAAATGTGAATATTTATCAGAAATCAAACCATAAACATACAGCTGAAAAAAGAAAATGAGAGACTATCTTAACATAGCAATTAAAGTATGTTTCAGTAATTACTTTAATTCCTAACTTTGATATGAATGTCTTTTTTAATAACAGTTATTTGCAGAATTGATCAGATGCTCTTCTAATTAGTAAATTTCAGTAACTTCTCAAGTAATATATTTGGTCGAATTTTACTATATTGTAACATTATCTATGGAATCATTGTAATTCCAAATATATTGTTGCTGCCACAAATTGAGTATTTGACTTGACTCTTTGAACCTAAAATTTTCTTTGTTATCTGGCTTCATTAGGTAGGAATTGTTGAAGAGGTTTTCACTGAATAGAGTCCAATTATATAGTAGGTCAATAGGAGAAATTTACTCTTTTCAAAGACTTTCTATACCATTCAGTCAATATTAATAAACATTTTATTTTTGAAAGGCACCATGATAAAGATAAGCTGATATATATGAAAATATAAATTATTTATAAATTTTTTCTCAAACCTGATGTCTAATTGAAGGTGTATATACTTTTATAGGGTCTCACAAATAAGTAAATAAATACATAAAGAAATAGAAATAATATTGCATAATCAAAATATAGAAACATTATCAAAACCCAGTGGAGTGAGTTTTCATTTTTGCTCCAAAGCTGGGCATTACTATTGTGATAGAAAAGAGGAAGACTCTAAAAAGCTTTAAGAAAACCTACTATAAAAGAGTTTTGAATGAGTGGTTGGATTTTGGCATGCTAAAATGGGGAAAAACATATTTGGGATAAGAGACCATGCAGCTAAAACATTAAGAGGTTTTATTTTACATGGTCCACTTAGAAAAAAAAACAAAAAACACCATTGCATTGCTTTTAATTCTCAGTACCTCTAAATTCAAAATAAATCAATAGTTGAGTATATAAGTAAATAACAAGTGATGTGTTTAAAAATAGTGCCAAATCAACGACACATTAATATAGTCAGGATGGCAAATGAGTTCAATATCATGGCCAGCTCCTGTCAATTAGTGGTCTCCAAAAGCACAATCATGAGAATCATTTCAGGTCTTTTTTGTTCAATGAAACTAAGCACAGGGATTGATGAGTATTGTTTTCCAAGGTCACTCTGGGCATTTTTCAATTCTAACTTTAATTTACAATTTAAACTTTTCCCCTAATAATACTGAATATATATTTGTCATTAACAAGCTGAGCTTCTTTACATAATAATATATTTGCATTCAGCCCTAATCAAAATGGGCTCAGAGGAATCACAGAATAGATTAAATCGATTAATTAAACATCTTGACTTTTCAAGAGACTGTTAGTATGTAAGTAGATTCCTCTGCTCTTCTCTAAAGTGGCTGTTGGGGAGTGATTCAAGGCTTTAGCTTAATTCTAGGTATGAGAATAAAAAATAAATTCTAGGGCTGGAACGTTTTTGGTGACAACGTATCTTAAGTGAAGTTATGGGAGATATTGGCTTGATCACTTGCTATTGAATCTCTATCTCTGAACTGAATCATAGAAAAGACTGTTCCATTTTCTGCCTTTTTCTCTTTACATTTTACTTATCTATAATGTTTGACTACCCATTTATTTTGTAAAAAGTAACACATCTAACAAGAATCAGACAGTATTCTGAGTATTTATTGAACTCATTCACCCTCAGAACCTTAACTTAGCAATTTTGATCTGGGTCCATATAATAGAGATATGTATGAGTTTAGCTGAATCTATATTCCAAGCTTAAATAATGCAAATTTTTAAAAATAACCAAAATTTCCCCGTTTCCCCAAATGAAAAATGTTGATAATCACAATACCTCCTTCATGAGAGTTTTGTGAGAATTAAATAAGGTTTAAAAATCCTTAGAATAGTACTTACCTAAAGTAGCACTCGATAAATGTTTAATATTATTGTTATTGTTATAACTGGGGCATTACAGCGCATGGTTAACAGCAGGGACTCTGGGGCCAAATACAAGGTTCAAATCCTGCCGCTTACTACCTGTGTAACCTTAGGCAAATTTAATTTAGAATAACCCTTTTGTAGAATTAAAAATGCATGTAACTAAATATATGTGTGTGTGTGTATATAAACTCAATAGTTTTATATATTATATTTAATTTATAAATTATATCTAAAACCTACATTTATGGGTACACATGTAATAATATTGGTGATTGCATATACATATATATGCACATACATAGCTTGCAAATCTTACAATTATATAACAGTAATACAATTATATAAGATTTGGAAGCTATGTATGTGTATATACATGTATATGTGTGTGTGTGCGCGTGTATATGTACACACACAAGGCAAGGCTTTTGTAAATGTAATATTAGCTATCTATAGATTACAAAAAATACCTTTCTGAATATTCAGCCTGAAATTGATTTATTAAAATCTATATTTCTCATTGTCTATTGATATATTTCTTGCTGCCCTTAGGGTTAGAACTTTATCTAACACACTATGGGTATAAAATTTGAAGATCCTTGTCAAAATTATGTAAAAAGTGTCAGACTTTTCCAAGGGCAAGCCTCAAGTGTATACCCACAGACCACTGCTCCTAAGATAAAAGAAATTAAAGAGGTCCTTCTGCCTTTCACATATTCTTTAGTCACCTACTTTACCCAGAAGATGATATCTCTCATTGCCACATAGAAGCGTGCCAGTGTGATTGCTTTCTTCATAGCTGTAATTTATTGGGAATCGTCTGTGAAGCAGTTGCTGGCCTAGAATTTAGAATGTTTTATTTCCATACTCTAACTCCTAATAAAATCCTAGCTTGTGTTGTCATAGTTTTTAAAGTTTAATTCTAGGTTAATTAAAAAAATTATCATATGTTGTATCACGAATAACATGCATGTGTGCCCTTGAGTGTGTGTGTATGTGTGTATGTGTGTGTGGTGTGGTGTGTGTGTGTGTGTGTGTGTGTGTGTGTGTGTATGTATTCTCATTAAGAGAAAAAGTCATCTACAATTAGTACTCACTGTTGCTTCCTGCTTCAGGAAGTTTATCTTTCCCTCTCTGTAATGTTCACTCTCTTTCAATAGTCTTTTGTTCAGCATAGTATTATAAGCACTGTCCTTAGATCAGAATCTAGTATTAAACTATGCTATGAATCTGTACATTTTATTATTTAATATGTATGATTACTCAAATGTCTATTACATTTATCCTTAAACATTGTTCCACTGCCTTCTCTCTTCCTTGATTACAAATCTCTACATTGATTAGAAAAGGCTGCTTTTCTTTTCATTCCAACCTGTGCGTGAGGACACACACACACCTGTTCCCAAGTAGGAAATAATTTTTCCCCACTTTTCTCTATATTTAAGAATTTCAGAGGACCATTGTTGTATTTTCATTTAATTTTTATTAAACTTGCCAGAGACTTGGTTAATCCATTCACTTACCAGTTAAAATTCTTGTGCAAAGTATTACTCAATTATTCGTATCTAGCTTGTGGAATTCCTTTCATTCATACACTGTGTCTCTTAGATCTACCTTTCTAGTATTTTTGTTTATTTATTCTTCCAATGATTTCTACTTATTTCACCTAATTCTTAAGGATTATGTTGTTTGCTTACTTCTTCTGAGAACCAGCTCTACCTTTTACTCTTTCAGAACAAAAATTAATTCAAAACAGTGACCGTTCTCTTTTAAATTGGCTAAGTTTTAAATGAAATATTTCTTCAGCTCTACAAACTAGTTTGGTATCTGAATGACATTCCTTTAAAAGTCATTATTTTTGAAGAAGTTTTTTCATTAGTTCCATTTCAACAGAAGCCATCTGCTATGTTTGTTCATATGGGTCCCCCTACCTTCAGTTTAAATAAATTGCAACATTTCCTGTTTTATAATTACCTTAGCATAAGTACCAGTAAAATGCTTTTCCAGATCGATTCATCATAAAATAAAATGCCTACATGGTTTGGGACCAAATTCATTATAAATATGTGAAATCTGTACATATTATTATTCTCTAAAGAATTAAATAACAAATATAAAAATATTGATAACCAGTTTATAAACTATGATGTGCCATGATCTGCTTCTTAAAATTCACATCCACTATATCAGCATTCTACCTATATAAAAATATATTAAAAAGTCAATAATATTCGTGTCTTTTTATAGGTGACAAATTGGACAAAGAACTTGAATCAAGTTCCACAGCGAAGTACACAATGACACTGAAATTAGTAGTCACTCCCTATCTCATGTTCTAACTACATGTCATATTTTCCTATTTTTACTGCCTCTGTTATCATTGTTATATATGAACATATAATTTCATTTATAATAGGTATAGTTGCAAACATCTTTTTTTTTCTAGATCAATGAGAGGAGTCTTCATTGATGTATGGTCCACATAGTGTCATATATATATATATATATATATATATATATATATATATATTATGTGTGTATGTGTGTGTGTGTGTATAGATATATGTATGTGTGTGTATCTATACACACACACACACTCTCTCTCTCTTTCTCTCTCTCTCTCTCTCTCTCTCTGTCTCTCTCTGTCTGTCTATCCTAAATTTAATTGGGTAACTGAGAAATCTAGATAAAGAATGTTTTCATATTACATATGTGAATGCTTTTCTTGTACACACATATTTCTCTTTTTGCCTTTAGTGACTTTTGGCAAGATCCTTTTTCAAATATATATCAGGAATTTTGCAAGGATTAAAACAGATTCTTTGCACAATGTCTGCTATGTAACAAATGCCCAGTAACTATAGGTTAAAACCAATATTAAAATAAACAAAATATTTTCCAGCAAAGTGTTCCTCTAATTTCACTTAATGTTACTCAAATTAATTCTTCCATTAAAACAACAAAGAATACTGGATAAAGTGCCTGTACAAACATCAAAAAGATGACAAAATAATAAAGAATTATCAGACCAAAGTTTACGAGTAAGCAACGTTTTGGAGTCTTAGGCAGTACATAGACCTTCAGGGTCTGTGCAAACCTTGGAAAAATTGAGCCCTTACTTTGGAGGGTCGAAGAGGGCAAGGAACGTAAAAATAAAAGCATGAGTCTTGCCAAGGTGATGAATACAGATAGAGACTCTCTAAATTCAGGGTTGCAATTTTAGGGTATGCTTGAACTAGAAATAAACCTACACCAGCCCTAGCATTAGAAACTTATAGATAAAAACGGATTCTCTCCTGGTTAGAACCCTAAGGAATCATATTTTTGGAGGATCAAGAGAATTCAACCATTGAATTTGGCATTTGAAGTGTCTAAATAATAGTACCATAGGTACATAGCAGAAAGAAAGTAAAATCTTTCTGGAGGAGATACATTCATCTCAGCAGTTCAGAAGTCCAAAAATTACTTTTCAAAGATAGTGACTAATATAAAGTCAAAAATAACTAGTCACACAATTGACAGCATAACAGAAGAAGGAACAAATAGGAAAACAAGTAGGAGAAAACAGACAGCAAAAATTCACCCACACATTCATCATGCTAATTGGAATTAGACTGTGAACAAAAATGTATGATAGTAAGACAGGCTTGAAAATATGTGCAGGGAATCAGAAAGTGTTACATCACTAAGATTATTTGAGAAAGATTCAAATAAAATCTGTAGAAGTGAAAAAAAATAACAAAAAACAGTGACCATAATTAAAACTTACTTGGTAAGTTTGGGTCCAGAATTCTTTTAAAAACATAGAAAACTAGGGAGATGAAATACAAGCCAAAATAAATTACCAAGATAGATCCCTCAAAAACTATGGAGTTGTCGTAATGAAAATGTGGAGGCCGCAAAGAGGAAATCTAATGGTCTTTCATGAGAGCCACAGAGGAAGAGAAGGCCCAAGAACAGAGGCAACAGAAGAGATAATGACTAAGAATTTTTCAGAAATAATTTTTTGAAATAACATTTTCCAGCTACTTGATCTACCATAAATCATCAATATCTTATTGTTAAAGCCATTAACTTTCTCCTTGAGTTTCTGTATCCTCTTTCCATTTGACTTCTGGCATTTCTCCAGGTACAGTAGGATATATCTGCAATTGCATGGACTCCATTTAGAAGAAGGAAGTCTAGGGCAAATCTATCACCCATAAAAACCCTGACCTGGCCAGGCATGGTGGCTCATGCCTGTAATCCCAGCACTTTGGGAGGCCAGGGCGGGTGGATCACATAAGGTGGGGAGTTTGAGAGCAGCCTGGCCAACATGGTGAAAACCTGTCTCTACTAAAAATACAAAATTGAGCCAAGTGTGGTGGTGCATGCCTATAATCCCAGCTACTTGGGACTCTGAGGCAGGAGAATCCTTTGAACCATGGAGGCAGAGGTTTCAGTGAGCCAAGGTTGTGCCTCTGCACTCCAGCCTGGATGACAAAGTGAAACTTTGTCTCAAAAGACAAAACAACCCTGACCAGTGATTTGAAGTCAAAACGAATACTTTCAAAGTCCCAACTGGTGTAATTCATAACTTGAGATAAAGCAAGAGCTAAATTTTGAGCCCTCTTTTCTAATTAGATTATTTCATCACAGGAATAACCACCCTCAGGGCTTGTAAGAGTATCTAATCAATTATCCATCCAGGTAGCATTTTGTTACAAACAAGCCATACCAAAAAAAAAAATTCAAATGAAGTTTTGGAAGAATAAAAATAATCTAAGATGAAAATGCATAAATACAAGGTAAAGACTTAAAAAGAACATTAGTAGTATTTGGAGAAATGCAAGCAAATACTGACTGTATAGCAGGGGTCTCCAACTCTCAACTGACTGATATGGGTCTGTTGCTTGTTAGGAACCTGGCTACACAGCAGGAGGTGACCAGCATGGCAAATGAGAGAATATTCATCTATATTTACAGCCACTCCCCATCACTCGCATTATAGCCTGAGCCCCCACCTCCTCTCAGAGCAACACCCTCATTAGATTCTCACGGGAGCACAAAGCCTATTGTGCACTGTGCACTTGAGGGATCTAGGTTGTGCACTCCTTATGATAATCTAATGCCTGATGATCTGTTCCTGTCTCTTATCACCCCCAAATGGGACTGTTTAGCTGCAGGGTAACAAGCTCGGAACTACCACTGATTCTACATTATGGCGAGTCATACAATTATTTCACTATGTATTACAATGTAATAATAATAGAAATAAAGTGCACAATAATGCCATGTGCCTGAATCACCCCAAAACCATCCCCACTGGTCCGTGGAAAATTGTCTTCCATGAAACTGGTCCCTGGTGCCAAAAAAGTTGCGGACTGCTGCTGCATAGAACTTTAATACTAAGGCTTTATGTGGTTAAAAATATAAAAGTATAAAACATGCCAGAAACATATAATTCTTTTAGAATAAGATATTTTAAAACACAATATTCTAAGTCAGTCATATTACATGACTTCAGTCTTTGACATCTTATTCTGGTTAACATAATCATTGAAATAATTTTTGAAAGCATGTATAAATGGGAGGAAGGTAATACAAAACAAATAATACTCAGTAAAAAAGGGAAAGAGAATGTAGGAAAAAGAAGAAATTACAAAATATCAGGATGAAACAAAAAATGAATAAAGCCATATAGCATGTTAGTCGTAGTGAATTTAGTTTAAAAATGCTCTCACACTTGTAGATATATGAGCTTTATTTCATGTTTGTTGGCTGTATAATGTCTTCTTTTGAGAAACGATTGTTCATATCCTTTGCCCACTTTTTGATGGGGCTGTTTTTTCTTATACATTTGTTTAAGTTCTTTGCAGATTGCAGATATTAGTCCTTCGTCAGATGGATAGATTGCAAAAATTTTCTCTCATTATGCAGGTTGCCTGTTCATTCTGATGCTAGTTTCCTTTGCTGAAGGTCTTTAGTTTAATTAGATCCCATTTGTCAATTGTGGCTTTTGCTGCCATAATTTTTGGCTTTTGTCACCATAAAAATATGGAATGCTTCATGATTTGTGTGTCACCGTTGTGCAGGGGCCATGCTAATTCTCTCCGTATCATTCCACTTTTAGTATATGTGCATGCACACGTATGTTTATTGTGGCACTGTTCACAATAATAAAGACTTGGAACCAACCTAAAGGTCCATCAATGTTAGGCTGAGTAAAGAAAATGTGGCTATGCAGCCCTCTAGAGTTCATGTCCTCTGCAGTGACGTGGATGAAGCTGGAAACCATCATTCTGAGCAAACTAGCACAAGAATAGAAAACCAAACATTGCATGTTCTCGCAAATTAGTAGGAGTTGAGCAATGAAAACACATGAACACAGGGAGGGGAACATCACACACTGGGGCCTGTCAGGGTGGCAGGGACTAGGGGAGGGATAGCATTAGGATAAATACCTAATGTAGAGTTGATGTGTGCAACAAACCACCATGGCATGTGTATACCTACGTAACCTGCACATTCTGTCCTTATACCCCAGAACTTTTCTTTTTTTTAGACCAAATCTAGGCTTACCCCAGAACTTAAAGTATAATAAAAAATAAATAAGAATAAAAAATAAAAATACATTGCTAGATGAAAAAACAAAAAAATGTTCCAGAGTATGTGTGTAGGATATGCAGGTTTTGTTACATAGGTAAATGTGTGCCATGGTGATTTGTTGCACCTATCAACCCAGCATGTATTAGATATTTTTTTCTGATGCTTTCTCTCCCCTCACACCCTCTCACAGACCCTAGCATGTGTTGTTCCCCTCCCTGTGTCTATGTGTTCACATTGTTCAGCTCTCACTTATAAATGAGAACATGTGGTGTTTTGTTTTCTGTTCTTGTGTTAGTTTGCTAAGGATAACGGCCTCCAGCTCCATCTATATCCCTGCAAAAGCCATGGTCTTATACCTTTTTATGGCTACATAGTATTCCATGCTATATATATGCCACATTTTCTTTATCTAGTCTATCATTGATAGAAATTTGGGTTGACATCATGGCTTGGCTATTATGAAGAGTGCTGCAATGAACATACGTGTGCATGTATATTTATAATAGAATTATTTTTATTCCTTTGGGTATACATCCAGTAATGGGATTGCTAAGTCAAATGGTATTTCCTGTTTCAGGTCTTTGAGGAATCACCACACTGTCTTCAACAATGCTGAACTAATTTAAATTCCCACCAACAGTGTAAAATTGTTCCTATTTCTCCACAGCCTCACCAATATCTGTTGTTTCTTGATTTTTAATAATCAGCATTCTGACTGATGTGAGATGGTATCTCATTGTGATTTTCATTTCTATTTCTCTAGTGATCAGTGATGTTGAGCGTTTTTCAAATTTGTCTGTTACATAAATGTCTTCTTTTAACAAGTGTCTGTTCATGTCCTTTGCCCAATTTTTACTGGGGTTGTTAATTTTCTCTTGTAAATTTAAGTTCCTTGTAGATTGTGGATATTAGGTCTTTGTCACATGGATAGATTGCAAAAATTTTCTCCCTTTCTGTTGGTTGGCTGTTTATTCTGATGATAAATTTCTTGTGCTGTACAGAAGCTCTTTAGTTAAATTAGATCACATTTATCAATTTTTGCTTTTGCTGCAATTGCTTTTGCCATTTTCATCATGAAATATTTGTCTGTGCCTATGTCCTGAATGGTATTGCCAAGATTTTCTTCCAGGGTTTTCATAGTTTTGAATCTTTCATTTAAGTCTTTAATCCATCTTGAGTTAACTTTTGTATAAGGTATAAGAAAAATGTATAGTTTCAGTTTTCTGCATGTGGCTAGCCAGTTATCCCAACATTCTTTATTAAATAGAGAATCATTTCTCCATTGCTTTTGTCAGGTTTGTCAAAGATGAGATGGTTGAGATGTGCAGTCATATTTATGAGTTCTCCATCCTGTTTCATTGGTTTATGTGTCTGTTTTGTACCAGTTCCATGCTGATTTTGGTTACTGTGGTCTTGTTAGTATAGTTTGAAGTCCAGTACTGTGATGCCTTCAGCTTTGTTCTTTTTGCTTAGGATTGTCTTAGCTATTTTGGCTCTTTTTTGGTTCAATATAAATTTTTAATTTTTTTTCCTAATTCTGTGAAGAAGCTAAATGGTAGCTTGATGAGGATAGCACTGAATCTCTAAATTACTTTGGGCAATATGGCCATTTTCACAATATTGACTCTTCCTATACCAGAGCATGGAATGTTTTTCCATTTGTTGGTGTTCTCTCTGATTTCCTTGGGCAGTGGTTTGTAGTCCTCCTTGAAGAGGTCCTTCACTTCCCTTATTAGCTGTGTTCCTAGGTATTTTATTCTCTTTGTAACAATTGTGAATGGGAGTTAATTCATGATTTGGCTCTCTGCTTCTCTGTAGTTGGTGTATAGGAATGCTTGTGATTTTTGCACATGGATTTTGTACCCTGAGATTTTGCTGAAGTTGCTTCTCAGCTTATGAACTGAGACAATGAGTTTTTCTAAATATAAGATCATGTCATCTGCAAACCAAGACAATTTGACTTTCTCTGTTCCTATTTGAATATCCTATCTTTCTTTCTCTTGCCTGATCTCCCTGGCCATTACTTCCAATACTATGTTTAATAGGAATGGTCAGAGAGGACGTTCTTGTCTTGTGCCAGTTTTCAAGCAGAATGGTTTCCAGCTTTTGCCCATTCAGTATGATAATGTTTGGAAATTTGACATATATGGCTTTTATTATGTGAGGTATGTTTCCTCAGTACCTAGTTTATTCAGAGTTTTTAACATTAAGGTATGGTACGTTGAATTTTTGAAAGCCTTTTGTGTGTCTATTGAGATAATTGTGGTTTTTGTATTTAGTTCCATTTATGTAATGAATTATATTTATTGACTTGCAAATACTGATGCTGCCTTGCAACCTGGGGATGAAGCCAACTTGATTGTGGTGGATAAGATTTTTGATGTGCTGCTGGATTCAGTTTGCCAGTATTTTATTGAGGATTTTTGTATCGAAGTCCATCAGAGATCATGGCCTGAAGTTTTCTTTTATTGTTGTATCTCTGACAGATTTTGGCATCAGGATGATGCTGGCCTCATACTGTGAGTTAGGGAAAAATTGCTTCTTCTAAATTGTTTGGAATAGTTTCAGAATAAATGATACTAGCTCTTCTTTGTACCTCTGATAGAATTAATCTGTAAATCCTTCTGGTCCTGGGCTTTTTTTTTTGGTTGACTGGTAGGCTCTTTATTCCTGCCTCAATTTCAGAATTCATTATTGGTCTATTCAGGGATTCAACTTCTTTCTGGTTCAGTTCTGGGAGGGTATATGTATCTTGCAATTTATCCATTTCTTCCGTATTTTGTAGTTTATTTGCAGAGACGTGTTTATAGTATTCTCTGATGGTTATTTATATTTCAATGAGGTCAGTGGTGAAATCCCCTTTATCATTTTTTATTGTCTATTTGATACTTCTCTATTCTTTATTAGTCTAGCTAGTGGTCTATTTATTTTATTAATTTTTTTCATAAAACAGCTCCTGGATTTTTTGATTTTTTGAAGGGTTTTTTATGTCTTTAATCTCCTTCAGGTCTGCTCTGATCTTGGTTATTTTTTGTCTTCTGCTAGCTTTGGGGGTTATTTTTGCTCTTGGTTCTCTAGTTCTTTTAGTTGTGATGTTACGATATTGATTTGAGATCTTCCTAGCTTTTTGATGTGGACATTTACTGCTATAAATTTCCCTCTTAACACTGTGTTAGCTGTGTCCCAGAGATTCTGGCACCTCGTCTCTTTGTTCTCATTAGTTTCAAATAATTTCTTGCTTTCTGCTTAATATCATTATTTACCCGAGAGTCACTCAGAAACATGTTGTTCAGTTTCCATGTAGTTGTACGGTTTTGAGTGAGTGTCTTAACACTGAGTTTTAATTTAGTTGCACTGTGGTCTGAGAGACTGTTATGATTTCAGTTCTTTTGCATTTGCTGAGGAGTGTTTTACTTCCAATTATGTGATCAGTTTAGATTAAGTGCAATGTGACACCAATAAGAATTTATATCTTGTTGTTTGGGGTGGACAATTCTGTAGATATGTACCAGGCCCACAGGATCCAGAGCTGAGTTCAACTCCTGAATATCTTTGTTAATTTTCTGTCTCAATAATCTGTCTAATATTGACAGTGAGGTGTTAAAAGTCTCCCAATATTATTATGTAGAAGTCTAAGTCTCTTTGTAGTTCTCTAAGAAGTTGTTTTATGAATCTGGGTCCTCCTGTATTAGGTACATATATATTTAAGATATATCTTGAATTGAACCCTTTACCATTAAGCAATACCCTTGTCTTTTTTTATCTTTGTTAAAGTCTGTTTTGTCAGAAACTCTGATTGCAAGTCCTGTTTTCGCTTTTCATTTGCTTGGTAAATTTCTCCATCCCTTATTTTGAGCCTGTGTGTGTCTTTGCATAAGAGATGAGTCTCTTTAATACAGCACACCAACGGTTCTTGACTCATTATCCAGCTTGTTGTTCTCTGTCTTTTAATTGGGACATTTAGCCCATTTACATTTAAGGCTGATATTGTTATGTGTGAATTTGACCCCATCATCATGATGCTAGCTGGTTATTTTGCAGACTCATTAATGGAGTTGCTTCATAGTGTCATTAGTCTGTGTACTTCAGTGCTTTGTAGTGGCTGGTAACAGTTTTTCCTTTCCATATTGGTGCTTCCTTCAGGAGCTTTTCCAAGGCAGACCTGGTGATAATGAATTTCCTCAACATTTGCTTGTTTGAAAGGACTTTATTTCTCCTTTGCTTGTAAAGTGCAGTTTTGGGCAAAGGTGAAATTCTCAGTTGGAAATAATTTTCTTTAAGAATGTTGAATATTGGTCCCCAACCTCTTCTGAATTGAAGAGTTTCTGCTGAGAGGTCCACTGTTAGTCTGATGGGCTTCCGTTTATAGGTGATTTGGTCTTTCTCCCTAGCTGTCCTTAACATTTTTTCCTCCATTTGGACTTTAGAGAATCTAATAATTATGTGTCTTGGGGTTGATCTTCTCATAGAGTGTTTTACTGGGGTTCTCTGGATTTCCTGAATGTGAACGTTTGTCTGTCTTGCTAGGTTGTGGAATTTCTCCTGGATAATATCCTGACATGTTTTCCAACTTGATTCTGTGCTCCCTGTCTATTTTGGGTACCTCCATTATTTGTAGAATTTCAGCAACTCCAGCCCCACTCTGTGAGGGGGAACACATCTAGGTATCACCTAAAGAAGTAGTCTGGCCATAATCTGCCACAGCCTCAGTGCTGCACTGTGGGAAATCCCTCCTTGTCCATACAGCCCTGTCTCCCCAGCACTGGCAGAGGAAAATGGCCAACTGGAGCCACAGTAAGAGCAGCTTCTTCTCCTCCCAGAACACATTCATCTTAGACAGTCTCCTGCCTACTGCCACTGGCTACAACCCAAGCAGCTGCCAAGTCCCACATCTCTGTGCTTGGGATCCAAGGCCCTGGTGGCTTGGGCTTATGAAGGAAATCTCCTGATCCAAGGGTTGCATGGATGTGTGGAGAGAGCATGGTTTCCCAGGCAGGGTGGCACAATCACTCCCTGCTTCTCTTGGCTGGTGGTGGGAGCACCCCTTGCCCCATGTGGCTCCCTGGTGAGGTTTCATTCTACCCTGCTTATCTTTGCTCTTCATGGGTTGCTTCAAGTGCCTAAAACCAGGATACCTCAGCTAAAGGTACAAGATTCACTTGCTATTTTTGTTCTTCTCAATGGGAGCTGCCAGTGGCAGCTGGTTCTAGTCAGCTATCTTGGCCTCTCGCCCTAAAAAATGACTTTCCATATGTAATAATGTTCAATATTAGACAAAACTAAATTATAGTGTTTATAAATGTATAAATAAAAATACAAAGACAAGTAAGAAAACAAATATAATAATCACTATATCGACTTCGTGATAACAGAGAGGTTTGTGATTGGGAAAAACATGAGATGTGGGAAAGGACAGTAAGTTACTAGTGATACAAATATTTAATTTCTTGATCAGGGCAGTGTTTAATCAGGTGTTCATGTTGTGATTATTCATTAAACAAAACATGGACATTTTATGTTCTTTTTCACATGTATGAAATTTCATTTACATAATGTGATCCAGGTTGTTTTCTTTTTATATTTGTATTATTCTATTTAAGTACAATCCTTCTTGACTAAATAAATGTCTCATTGCTGTTAGCGTTTTTATCATGCATTTTAACTATAATTTAAAGAGAACATTACAGCATGAAATTTATAAAGAACCATAGTAGAGAACAAGAACTCAATTTTTCAGTGGGTGTTTTATGTGTAAAACAATACCCAAAGGCAGAAAGAAGCAGAATGAATTTTCAAGTATTCATGAAGATAGTGACTTTGAAACATATGTAATATTTTCAGAACTGAGTAAAATACAGATGGTGACTATATATGTATAAAATTGATATTGTAAAAATGTTATGCATATGAAGATAAAATATACCGTAAATTTTAAAAACCCTCCAAATCTAAAAGTTTAATTTATATTTAAAAAGTAGTTTGAACAAACACTAATAGTTATTTTCTCAATATGGTTAATCTGTTGTTTCTAATTCCAATATAGAATATAATTTAAAAATCCCTCAAAGCTGATCATATGTATTCTTCTGAATTTAGAGAGCACAGTACTTTCATATGTGATTTCTAATGCTTTTTTTATTGAGCATGACATTAATTTAGCATCTACAACCACAACATTTATATAAATCACAGGAATATACATATATTATATTTATAAATGATAAATATAATCCCATTTATAAATGATAAAACCAATTCAGGTCTATTAGCCAGTCACTGACTCTAATCTCAAAGCTTGTATGTGTAATTGTAGAATAAAAACTAAAGCTGACTGTTGCGTAACCTACACATGATGAAGAAGTATTTCTTTGAGGTTAGACCTAAATATTTTCTAAAAGCTTATACACTAGCAAATAAAACACATTTTTTTTTCAGATAAACCATAGTCCATGTTCTACCTTAAATCATGTATATCACCCAGAAAATAAGTCACAAAGCATGGTCTGTTTTAATAGAAAGAAAGAAAAAAGAAGAGGAACAGCTTTAAGCTATAGACATTGGCTAACTAGGCATTGCTGAAGACTGAACCTCAGGTAATGAAGAAGAGTAAAGGCCATAATCAATCTAAAGAGGGTAACTAAACAGAGTAGAACTTTGGGAGAAAGAAGTGACAAGTGCTAAAAATAGAAATAAATTTTCCATTTGGATATGTAGTAAAGAATTGGCAAAAGCCAGAATTCACTTCTGATTCCTTGACATGTTCTATAAAAACTCCTCAGTAAGTATATGTGGTGTGAGAAAGAGGTCTGGATTTGTAGTTTACCCAAGAACCCCAATAAATACTTTCTGAAATGAGGACTTCACTGTGTTTCTTAAGGGAAGTAAGCCAGTTCGTAAAGGAAAATGATCATTTCCATCCATGATTCTGGGGTACTTTTTCTGACTCTTGTTAGCTCCTACATTTAGAGTAAAGGAAACTTTGATTTCATTGAAACACTATCCTAAGTCTGTGTCCCTCATCATTCCTTAAACTGTCTGCTTCCAATATATTTCCAAACCATCATTTGCATTCTTTCCAAAATTATATCTATAACAGAAGTTAGTTTTGTCTCCTTAAAAAAGCTCAGTGTGTTTGACTGATTGTAAAATAAAATTTATAATCCTTAACATCACTATATTTTTCTATCAGGATTTTATCTACCATTGCATTTTCTCAGTGTTTTGATCTGTAAATAAATTAACACAGATTTTATTTGTATTAATATACCTATACCAACCAAACCCAAACCCAAACCCCTGATACTAGTTAGTTATGGTAAACCTCAAATGACTCAATGTACTATCTTACATTTCCTTAAGTATATATCTATTTGCTTACCCTGGTAAACTTAAAGAAACAGACAGTACTTTTCAGACTATCTTTAGGATATCTTATTTGGAAAATTGGTAATGATATGTTTGCTTTTTGTACACATCACATTCCTGTTTCTTGTTCATTTTAGTATTTGTTTCCAAAGACCAACTTAAATGTCCATTACATATTATGGAAGAAGAAGAACAAGCTAAATCATTTGCTCTAGCTTATGTGGAAATATTGCAAAATGAGAAAAATTTTGAAATGAATCTTAGGGAAAGAAGCATGATGCTTAATTTTGTCATCTGATAGAAAATAAGCCAATGTTTCATTTTCTCCCAATAATGTTCACTAAGGAAATTCTTCAGTAAACTTTAGAAACATGTTACATTAATTACAGAGCAGGATGTTAGAATAGAAAAATGGTGATTACAATGTATCAGCTGTTGGTTGATTACCTTGGGTTTAGCAAAGTTTTGGTGAGAAGGAAGAGTAGGAGACAATGTTTCAAGGGTTGCAGTAAAATATTTTTAGTCTTTCAGGGACTTTTACATTCATTGCTCTTTATGGAAATTCACCTCTGGAAAAATATCATCATGCCTAATATCAAGAATGCCAATTGTCATCTTTATCCAGGTTTCCAAAACAAAAGAGGTCCATGATTATAAGAAATCCTTGAGTTTCAGGTGGATCATCAGCTTCTGGTTTGGGTTTGCTTTGTGTTGTTTTGTTTTCTGGTAAATTCATTCATCACATAGTGGCTATATAGAAGCACTTTGGCTCTAGACAAGATACAATATAGAACTGTAAAGTCAAGAAACACAAGAAGTAGATGATTTATCAGCCTTGATGTGTTTGTTCTCCTTACCAACACTGACTTTTTTTTTAACTCCAGCTTGAAAAACCCTTCCAGTCTGAAAAAACCCTTCCATCCTTCCATCTCAACTTCTCAAGCTGCAAAGTGGCACATTGGCCAGTTTCCAAGCTTACTTATCTTTCTGTTTTAGTAACAAGGGTTAGGTTTTAGAAACAAAATCAATGGAAACAAAGAGAAATGTCTTAATTTTTTCATTTTCTATAATTAAAAACCTATAATTATAATCTTTAGAAAATGACTAAAGATAGCTGTTTTTAAAGGATGGGAGGAAAAGAGAGAAGAAAGAGAAAACAAAGGGTGAAATAATTAGTGGCTGCTGGCATTCCGCCTCCAGTCTGGAGATCTCTGAAGTCTGAAAATCTGGTATTTGATATATGTTTCTTGGAAAAGCTGAATTCTTTGTGATGTTATCTGCTTCTAGAGAATTACAGGAGTCTCAGTTTTTATATCTCTAAGCACTGAGTACAATGAGGTCATGAGACTGTGATACTTTATGAATTTCAAAGGTAGATACAGAAATATGTGCTTTTAAACATAAATATGAAATTACTAGTAACAAATACAGTCATTTCCAGTTAGGTTCAAGAGCCTTTGTAGGATGTTTTCAACATTGTTTCTGTGGTTTTCCTTTGGTAAAGCTGCCTGAATCTGTTGTCTACAAACATTTTGGTTTGTATATTACAATAAACCTAAGATGATGATCGGTTACTGGAGATGTAAAGATTAGCCTTACTGGCTAAGGGCTTAGAGAATTATAACCTATAATTTCCAGTAAGTTAATTTCTGATAGCCAAGGCAGCAAAATATAATATCTAGGTGATGACAGTTAATCCTTCAAATAATTTTCTAACCTTTATTATTTTTTATTTTTGATAGAGTATGATGAATGCAATGGAGTTTCTGGATGATGAGCTGTATCTTGAACTGCTATTTGGTTGAAATCTCTTCAAAATGAGCATATCTATCTCTCGATAAAGATAATCATATAAGCCTAAGTTGAAAATATAAACCCTAGAATGGTGAGTGTTGTTTTAATTTGTTTGTTTGATTTCATTTTGTTTCATTTTCTCTTTGTTAATGTAGTTTATAAATTTTATAAATTTGTTTACAAATTTCAATATATCTTTTATGGGAACAGACTTCAACCCATAACAACAGTCTACCCTCTGGCCCCATAAAATTCATGTCCTGGAGTCGGGGGAATATGGCGCTGTAGGAGGAGCTCATGATTGCAGCTACCAGTGAAAGTGCAGAGGGTGAGTAGATGCTGCATGTCCAGATGGATCTTTATTGCCCACACACCAGGAGATTCCCAGGTGGAAGAGCCCCACGTCACCAGTGCGGCTGTTTTGGCCGGCGTGGCTGTTTTGGCTGGTGCTGCAGTGCAGTGGCTCTCCATACAAAATACACTGGTCTGGTTGCCCTGTTAAACTGGCAATTGGAGATTCAGGAAGGCAGAGTGGCCCATTCATCTGTTTAAATAGGACTGAAAACATAAAGCCAGGCCAGGTGATTCCCAGGCAGCCACGTTGTTTCAGCCAGCACAGTGGGTCACCACATGGGAAATCACACAGATCTCGGTGCCCTTTCAGCAGGTGACTAGAACACATTGGAGTCAACCATTAAACTTAAAAAAAAAAGGGGGCTGTGAGGCAGGGAGCCAGTTGATCAGGCTGGGTGGGTCCCACACCCACACACAAAAAAAACAGCAATTGGAAACGCTCAGGGTTGAGAATTTCACGGCAAGCACAGCTAAAACTGGGACAGCCCAGCTCTGAGGGTGAGGGGCGTCTGCCATTACTGAGGCACTCCACCCCTAAGGAGGTAGTCTGCCATTGCTGACACAGCCTGCCATTTCCGAGGCAACCCACCATAACAAAGAGATTCTGCCATTACAGAGGTGGGCCAACATTGCCAAGGCAGTTCTAACCACACCCATATAAACAGGACTGCAGGAAAATACACATGGCAGCAGTGTGGAGCCAGCAGCAGGTCAGAACCCACAGCAGCTAAGCAAAGCCTCTGCAGGCAGTGACTACACTGCCTCCTTGCTGGGCAGGACAGCCCTGAAAAGAAAAAAAAAAGGCAGCAACACAACGGATACCCATAAATAAAGCCCTAACTCCCCGGGACAGAGCACCTGGGAGAAAAAAAGGGGGTTTATGAGTTCTGCTGCAGCAGACTTAAACGTACCCACCTAGCAGCTCTGAGTGAACAACGGAGCTCACAGCTCAGCACTTGAGCTCCTATAAGGAACAGACTTTCTCCTCAAGCAGCTCCCTGACCCCCGTATATCCAAAGAGTCATCTCACAAAAGACTGATCAGACCGACATTTGGCGGGCATCATTCTGGGACAAAGATAACAGAAAAAGAAACTGGTAGCAACCCTTACTGTTCTGCAGCTGCTGCAGGTGACCCCCAGGAAAGCAGGGCCTGGAGTGGACCTCAGCAGTCCTACAGCAGAGGGGCCAGACTGTTAAAAGGAAAACTAAGAAACAGAAATACTTCATCATCAACAATCTGGATAACCACTCAGAGACCCAATCGGAAAGTCAGCAACTACACAGACAACAGATGCATAAATTCACAAAGATGGGAAGAAACCAGCACCAAAAGGAGGAAAACACCTGAAACCAGAACACCTTGCCTCCTACAAGGGATCACAACTGCTCACCAGCAAGGGAACAAAGCTGGATGGAGAATGAGTGTGATGAAATGACAGAATCAGACTTCAGAAGGTGGATAATGAGAAACTTCCTTGAGCTAAAAGAACATGTTCTAACTCAGTGCAAAGACACTAAGAATCTTGAAAAAAGATTTGAGGAAATGATAACAAGAATGGACAACTTAGAGAGGAATATGAGTGAATTGATGGAGCTGAAAAACACAGCATGAGAACTTCGTGAAGCATGCACAAGTCTCAACAGCCTAATTGACCAAGCAGAAGAAAGGATATCAGAGGTCAAAGATCAACTCAATGAAATAAAACGAGAAGGCAGGATTAGAGAAAAAAGTGCAAAAAGGAATGAACAAAGCCTCCAAGAAATGTGGGACTATGAGAAGAGACCTAATCAATGTTTGATAGGTGTACCTGAATGTGACGAAGAGAATGAATCCAAGCAGGAAAACACTCTTCAGGATATTATCCAGGAAAACTTCCCCAACATAGCAAGGCAGGCCAATATTCCAATCCAGGAAATACAGAGAACACCACAAAGATATTCTGCAAGAAGAGCAACCCCAAGGCACATAATCATCAGATTCACCAGGGTTGAAATGAAGGAGAAAATGCTAAGGGCAGCCAGAGAGAAAGGTCAGGTTACCCACAAAGGGAAGCCCATCAGACTCGCAGCAGATCTCTTGGCAGAAACCCTACAAGGCACAAGAGAGTGGGGGCCAATACTCAACATCCTTAAAGAAAAGAACTTGCAACCCAGAATTTCATATCCAGCCAAACTAAGCTTTGTAAGTAAAGGAAAAATAAAATCCAGAGATTTTGTCACCACCACGCCTGCTTTACAAGAGCTCCTGAAAGAGGCCCTACACATAGAAAGCAACAACCAGTACCAGCCACCCCAAAAACATACCAAATGCTAAAGAGCATCAACAAAATGAAGAATCTGCATAAATTAATGAACAAAACAGCGAGCTAGCATCAAAATGGCAGTATCAAATTCACACATAACAATATTAACCCTAAATGTAAATGGGCTAAATGCACCAATCAAAAGACACCGATTGGCAAATTGGAAAAAGGCCAAAACCCATTGGTGTGCTGTATCCAGGAAACCCATCTCACATGCAAGGATACACAAAGGCTCAATATAAAGGGATGGAGGAAGATTTACCAAGCAAATGGAGAGCAAAAAACAGCAGGAGTTGCAATTCTTGTCTCTGATAAAATAGACTTTAAAGCAACAAAGATCAAAAGAGACAAAGAAGGACATTACATAATGGTAAAAGGATCGATACAACAAGAAGACCTAATGATCCGAAATATATATGGACCCAATATAGGAGCACCCAGATATAAGGCAAGTTCTTAATGACTTACAAAGAGACTTAGACTACCACACAATAATAGTGGGAGACTTTAACACTCCACTGTCAATATTAGACAGATCAACCAGACAGAAAATTAGCAAGGATATAAAGGACTTGAACTCAGACCTGGAATAAGCAAACCTGATAGACATTTACAGAACTCTCCACCCCAAATCCACAGGATATACATTCTTCTCAGAACCACATCACACCTACTCTAAGATTAACCACATAATTTGAAGTAAATCACTCCTCAGCAAATGCAAAACAACTGACATAATAACCAACAGTCTCTCAGACCACAGTGCAATCAAATTAGAACTCAGAACTGCACAGCTTCATGGAAACTGAACTGGCTCTTGAAAGTCAACTGGATAAACAATGAAATGAAGGCAGAAATAAAGAAGTTCTTCAAAACCAATGAGAATGAAGATACAACATACCAGAATCTCTGAGACACATTTAAAGCAGTCTCTAGGGGAAAATATATACCAAGAAGTGTCCACATGAGAAGAGGGGAGAGATGCAAAATTGACACTGTATTGTCAGAATTGAAAGAGCTAGAGGAGCAAGATCAAAAAAACTCAAAACCTAGCAGAAGACAAGAAATAACTAAGATTGGAGCAGAACTGAAGGAGATGGAGACACGAAAAAACCTTCAAAAAATCAAAAAATCCAAGAGCAGGTTTTTTGAAAAGATCAACAATATAGACCACTAGCCAGATTAGTAAAAAAGAGAGAATAACCAAATAGATGCAATAAAAAACAATAAAGGAGAAATCACCACAGATTCCACAGAAATTCAAACCATCATCAGAGAATATTACAAGCAACTCTACACACATAAACTAGTAAACCTGGAAGAAATGAATAAATTTCTGGACACTTGTGTCCTCCCAAGTCTAAACCAGGAAGAAGTCGAAACTATGAATAGACCAATAACAAGATCTGAATTTGAGGCAGCAATTAAGAGCCTACCACACAAAAAAAGCCCAGGTCTGGATGGGTTCATGGCTGAATTCTACCAAACACACAAAGAGGAACTGTTACCATTCATTCTGAAACTATTCCAAATAATCCAAAAAGAGGCAATCCTTCCCAAATCATTTTATGAGACCAACATCATCCTGATACCAAAACCCGGCAGAGACTCAACAAGAAAAGAAAACGTCAGGCCAATATCCATGATGAACCTAGACACAAAAGTCTTCAATAAAATACTAGCAAGCTGATTGCAACAGCACATCAAAAAGCTTATCCACCATGATCAAGTAGGATTTATCCGGGGATGCAAGGCTGGTTCAACATATGCAGGTCTATAAACATAATTCACCACATAAACAGAACCAAAAACAAAACCACATGATTATCTCAATTGACACAGAGAAGGCATTTGACACAATTCAACTGCCCTTTATGCTAAAAACCCTCAATAAACTTGGTATGGATGAAACGTATCTCAAAATAATAAAAGCTATTTACAACAAACCAACAGCCAATATCGTACTGAATGGGCAAAAACTGGAAGCATTCCCTTTGAAATCTGGCACTATACAAGGATGTCCTCTCTCACCACTCCTATTCAATATAGTACTGGAAGTTCTAGCCAGAGCAATCAGGCAAGAAAAAGAAATAAAGGGTATTCAAATAGGAAAGGTGGAAGCCAAATTGTCTCTATTTGCAGATGACATGATAGTATATCTAGAAGACTCCATTGTCTCAGCCCCAAAACTCCTGAAACTGATAAGCAACTTCAGCAAAGTCTCAGGATGCAAAATCAATGTGCAAAAACCACAAGCGTTCCTATACACCAATAACAGACTTAAAGAAAGCCAAATCAAGAATGAACTGCCATTCACAATTGCTACAAAGAGAATAAAATACCTAGGAATACAACTTACAAGGAACATAAAGGACCTCTTCAAGGAGAACTACAAACCACACTCAACGAAATAAGAGAGGACACAAACAGATGGAGAAACATTCCATGTTCATGGTTAGGAAGAATGATTATCATGAAAATGTCCATATTGCCCAAAGTAATTTACAGATTAAACACTATCTCCATCAAGCTACCAATAACCTTCTTCACAGAACTGGAAAAAAAACACCTTAAACTTCATATGGAACCAAAAGAGAGCCTGCATAGCCAAGTCAATTCTAAGCAAAAAGATCACAGCAGGAGGCATCACACTACCGGAATTCAAACTATACTACAAGGCTATGGTAATCAAAACAGCATGGTACTGGTATCAAAACAGAGATATAGACAAATAAAAGAACAGAGGCATTGGAGGCAACACAACATATCTACAACCATACAATCTTGGATAAACCTGACAAAAACAAGCAATGGGGAAAGGATTCCCTGTTTAATAAATGGTGTCGGGAAAACTGGCTAGCCATGTGCCAAGAGCAGAAACTGGACCCCTTCCTGACACCTTACATTCAAATTAGCTCCAGATGGTTTAAAGACTTAAACATAAGACCTGGAACTATTAAAAACCCTAGAAGAAAATCTAGGCAAAACCATTCAGGACATAGGAGTAGGCAAGGACTTCATGACCAAAACACCAAAAGCATTGGCAACAAAAGCCAAAATAGACAAATGGGACCTAATCAAACTCCACAGCTTCTGCATGGCAAAAGAAACAGTCATTAGAGTGAATCGGCAACCAACAGAATGGGAAAAAGTTTTTGCAGTTTACCCATCTGACAAAGGGCTGAAACCCAGAATTTACAAAGAACTAAAACAGATTTACAAGAAAAAAGACAAGCCCATTCAAAAATGGGCAAAGTATATGAACAGACACTTTACAAAAGAAGACATGAGGCCAACAAACATATTAAAAATTGCTCATCATCCCTGGTCATTAGAGAAATGCAAATCAAAACTACATTGAGATACCATCTCACGCCAGTTAGAATGGCTATCATTAAAAAATCTGGAGACCACAGATGCTGGAGAGGATGTGGAGAAATAGGAACACTTTTAAACTGTTGGTGGGAGTGTAAATTAGTTCAACCATTGTGGAAGACAGTGTGGCAATTCCTCAAGGACCTAGAAATAGAAATTCCATTTGACCCAGCAATTCCATTACTGGGTATATATCCAAAGGACTATAAATCGTTCTACTATAAGGACACATGCACACGAATGTTCATTGCAGCACTGTTTACAATAGCAAAGACCTGGAACTAACCCAAATGGCCATCCATGATAGACTGGACAGGGAAAATGTGGCACATATACACCATGGAATATTATGCAGCACTCAAAAACGATGAGTTCATGTCCTTTGTAGGGACATGGATGAATCTGGAGAACATCATTAAAGCAAACTGACACAAGAAAAGAAAATGAAATACTGCATGTTCTCACTTATAGGTGGGTGATGAACAATGAGAACACATGGACACAGGGAGGGGAGCACTACACACTGGGGTTTATTAAAGGGAACAGGGGAGGGACAGTGTTGGGTGGAGTTGGGGAGGGATAGCATGGGGAGAAATGCCAGATATGGGTGAAGGGGAATAAGGCAGCAAATCACACTTCCATGTGTATACCTATGCAACTGTCTTGCATGTTCTGCACATGTACCCCAAAACCTAAAATGCAATTAAAAAAAATTCATGTCCTTCCCACATGCAAAATTTGTTCAACCCATCTTGACACCTCCAAAATTTTAACCCACTCCAGCATCAACTCTAAGTTGAAATCTCATCTATATATAATCAGCTAAAAAAAGTCCCAAATCTTGTCATCAAACCATCTAAATCAGTTATAGGTGAGACTTTGGTTATGGTTTATCCTCCAGCAACAATCTTTTTGATCTGTGAGTCTGTGTAACCAGAAAACAAGTAATATACTTACACAATGCAATGGTGGCAAAGTCATAGGATAGACCTTCCTATTCCAAAATTTAAAAATAGGAGAAAAAGCAGTCTCACGTCCCAAGAAAGTCCAAAAACCAGCAGGTCAAATATCAATAGATTCCAAGACGTCTAAGCCTCTGTGGTTCTATGCTCTGTCATCGGTACTCTCTTGGGTCACCTGAGAGACAACTCTAGTCCCCTGCTCAAAGATGTTCTATCAGTTCAAGTGTCTGCCTCCATGGCCCTACCATCAGAATCATTCTTCATTAATTTCATCCCATCTCTATCACTTTCAGTCCAAGTGGTAAGGACAGGAGCCAGATAAATTTTAGCAGAAAAGGGGTGGGTCTTTGGTGAAAACCCCACCCCAAAGCTAAAAAGCCTGAAACTGCAGCCCAAAATGAGAACTTATATCGCTGCTTTCCTGCTTAAATGTTGCCTTTTCCTAAATCACTCAGGCCGTGTCTCACCTCATCCTGTGTTTATAAAGACCCCAGACTCCCAGACTCAGCTGGAAGAGAGGAGAAGCAGCTGGATACAGGGACTATGGCTGGATGTTGGAGAGAAGTGGCTTGACTTCAGAGAGACGGCTTGACAGTGTAACTTTAGAGAAGAATTCAGCTAGAGATAGCTGGGCTTCAGGGGCAGATTACTTTCCTGCCCTACCCCCTATCATCTCCCATTCCCGCTGAAAGCCACTTTAACTGGCAATACAATCCCCCACATTTACCATTCCTCAGTCCATTTGGGCAACCACCTTTTTCCTGGACATCAGACAAGAGCTTGGCATCCAGGAGCATGGATGCAAAGGGTTTACTGAGCTGTTAACACTTAGGCGATTTGCAGATAGCAGAGCTAAAAGAGCACCATAACACACCCTCTGGGGCTTTGGGAGTCACAGGCAGGCTGCCTGAACAGGGCTTTCATGGAGTTTGCTCCTGCCTGTGCCCGAAAGTACTCACTCTGGTTTCTGCACCCACTGACCTGCATGCTCCCTCCCATAAGGGGTGGAATGCAGCAGTCCCAGCGAGTAGAATTTGATCTCATAGGCACCAAAATGGGCAGCCAGTTCCAGTGTTCATGCACTCCAGTTCGTGCCTCATTTGTTGTTTGCTCCCTCCCATGAGCGGTTGAGAGTGGCAGACTCAGTAAACAAGGCACTCCTGTTGTGAGTCCCACAAAGGGGTCTAGCAAACATCCTACTTCTCAAGTTGGCAGTGTTTCTGCTGGTATAATTCTTAAAGAACCTTTTTCAGTCTCCTGAGTAATTCTTGGGAATCTAAACATTAAGCAAGACCTACATACCTTTCTAGATAATCACACCTCTTTTCCTGTATCTAGATGAATGAATTCTTGGATAAATGAGTAATTATATTAATAAGAGTTCTCTATAAGGACAGAACAAATAGGATATATGCATAAAGAGGAGTTTACTGAGGATAATTAACACAATCACAAGGTAAAGTCTTCTGCTAGACCGTCTGTAAGCTGAGGAGCAAGGAAGCCAGTAGTGGCTCAGTCCAAGTCCCAAAGCCTCAAAGGTAGGGAAGCTGTCAGTGCAGCCTTCAGTTTGTGGCCAAAGGCCTGAGCACCCTTGGAAAACCACTGGTGTATGTCCAAGAGTCCAAAGGCTGAAGAACTTGGAGTCTCATATTTGAGGGTAGACAGCATCCAGCACAGGAAAAAGATGAAGACTAGGAGACTTAGCAAGGCAGTTAATTCCACTTTCTTCCACCTGCTTTTACTAGCCAGGCTGGCAGCAAATTGGATGGTGCCCACCCACATTGAGGGTGGGTCTTTCGCTCCCAGTTCACTGATTCGAAATGTTAGTAACCTCCGGCAACGCCCTCACAGACACACCCAGAAACCATATTTTGCATCATTCAATCCAATCAAGTTGAGACTTAACCATCACAGTAATATACTCAATTTCTTCAGCACATGGTTGTCTAGACAGATTCTTGATCCTGTTTCTATACCATGCTATCAGGATAGGATAAGAATTTTCCAAGTCATCAAGTGCTGTTTCCTTTTTGCTTAACAGATTATTTTTCAACTTGTACATTTCCTCTTGCATTTTACCATAAGCAGCAAAAAGAAACCAGACCATATCTTCCACTTTGCTCAGATATATCCTCAATAAATATTCAAGTTTATCACTTACAAATTGTACCTTCCACAAATAGTGCAAAATATTTCAGCCAACTCATCTGCCACTTTATAACAAGGACTGCCTTTTCTTCAGTTTCCAATATCATGTTCCTAATTTACATCTCAGACTTCACCAGAAGTAGCCTTATTTATCTTATCATCTTAGAAAATATTACCATAAATGTTCACAAGAACTTTCTATGTAGCTCTCCCATCTCTGACTTTTCACTAGAATGTTCTTTAATGAGCATGATTTCTACCAACAATCTCGTCAAGTCAGTCTATGTATATTTTTTAAAATCAGGATCCTCAAAAACTCTTTCAGCCTTTACCCATTACTCAATTCCAGAGCTGTTGTCACATTATTTAAAAATGTCTTGTAGCAGCACCCCAATTCCATCACCAAAATCTATTCATGTCCTAGGGCTATAACACTCGTGGCAGTTTAAACCAACAGAAATGTATTCTGTCACAGTTCCTGAGTCTCGAAGTGTGAAATCAAAGTGTTGGGAGTTACCCAACACTTTGGGAGTTACCTCCCTGGAAGGGAGGATCCCTCAGTGTCTCTTCTGGCTTCTGGTGGTCCCAGGTGTTTCCTGGTTTGTGGCAGCTTAACTCCAAACTCTACCTCCGTTCACATAGTCATCTTTCCTCTGTATCTGTGTCCAAATATCTTTCTTCTTATTAGGACACAAATCAGATTAGGGACCCACTTCACTACAATACATCTGGACCTAACTACACCTGAATTTAACTGACCTTGTGTCTGCAATGACCCTATTCCCAAATAAGTTCACAATCTGAGATACCTGCAATTAGGCATTTAAGAGATCTTTTTCTAGGACACAATTTAACTCACAACAATCTGATTTTATTCTAGGGGTCTGGAATTTTGATTACCATTCACGGATGTGCAGGGAAAGAATCCCTATGTGACCAGTTATTCAAAAACAATAAAAAAAACACCTGGACTTTGAATTTCAAGTGAGTTCCCCTCAGCAGAAACTCTGGGAACATGTTGCCCCATTTCAATGCTGGGAAAAGGAGAGCATTTTGTGTGAGTCCACTCCCTCATCCAGAGAGGGTGAGTTTTGGAAGTCTGCATCTGGATTTCTCCAGACTTCATCTGATGTCTTGTTTCCCATGATGACCCTGCTGTGTATGATTTTACTGTAATAAACCATACCCTTGACCAAAACTCTCTCTGCATCCAGAATACCTTTCTACCAAATCACCGAGGACGTGGGTGGCCATGCAACCCCTACAGTATAAAGGGATTTAACTAGGGGCCAAAATACTGTGTGTGATATTTCAGGCCTGACTATAGGCATTGACAAAGGGTTGACTTGTCAGGCCTCATGGGAGAGAGCTGTCTTTCAAAACCCAGACTTGCAGTCTCAAAGGGATAAGCAGCCAAAGACGCCACTTTCTCTTTTCCCTTTCCCCACTGTCCCACCCTACTGCCACCTCTACTGGCCATGTTCATACATATGTTTTCATCTTTAGCCCAGGATTCTCCCTTTGTATGTCTTATCTGGGACCCCAAATGACAATCTCCTATGGGAAGAAGAGTAGAAAACTGTAGTGACCAAGAGCTTGTTCTCCTCTTTGACTGAGTTTGTTCCTAGCCTGTACCCAGTCACTCTCCCTGGCCCTATGGGTCCATAAGAGGACAGGAGCTTTTTGTTCACCACTGCTTAGTGAAATGTTTTCCCCACCTTCATCAAATGTTATCTGAGTGACTCTAGCCCGATAACTTTCCGTTGGAAAAAATAAAGCATTAGAGGATGGCACTTTTTTTCTTTGCCTTTTACCTGCATTACTGCAGTATTTGAATAATGACTTGATTGTTATTTTCAGTTTGGCCTTTGTCTTAATTGGCCACCTTGAGAATGGGCAGCTTGACAACTACCTTAGAGCACTTTCACTGTCAGGCTCAGTCTTGCTAGCAGGGAATAAAGGCTTTCACTTTGTTCCTCTGTAAAGATAGGAACATGCCTTCAGCAAAGTCTCAGGATATAAAATCAATGTGCAAAAATAACAAGCATTCTTATACACTAATAACAGACTGAAAGAGAGCCAAATCAAGAATGAACTGCCATTCACAATTGCTACAAAGAGAATAAAATACCTAGGAATACAACTTACAAGGAACGTAAGGGACCTCTTCAAGGAAAACTACAAACCATTGCTCAATGAAATAAGAGAGAACACAAACAGAAGGAGAAACATTCCATGTTCATGGTTAGGAAGAATCAATATCATGAAAATGGCTGTACTGCCCAAAGTAATTTACAGAATCAATGCTATCCCCATCAAGCTACCATTGACTTTCTTCACAAAACTGGAAAAAACAACCACCTTGAACTTCATATGGAACCAAAAGAGAGCCCACATAGCCAACTCAATCCTAAGCAAAAAGAACACAGCAGGAGGCATCACACTACTGGACTTCAAACTATACTACAAGGCTACAGTAATCAAAACAGCATGGTACTGGTATCAAAACAGAGATATAGACCAATGAAATAGAACAGAGGCATTGGAGGCAACACAATGTATCTACAACCATACAATCTTTGATAAACCTGATACAAACAAGCAATGGGGAAAGGATTCCCTGTTTAATAAATGGTGTTGGGAAAACTGGCGAG
>CM052648.1:166289817-166338616 GCA_028533165.1 Leontopithecus rosalia | reverse complement strand
AAATGTGGCACATATACACCATGGAATATTATGCAGCAATCAAAAATGATGAGTTCGTGTCCTTTGTAGGGACATGGATGAATCTGGAGAACATCATTCTCAGCAAATTGACACAAGAACAGAAAATGAAACACCATATATTCTCACTCATAGGCGGGTGATGAACAATGAGAACACATGGACACAGGGAAGGGAGTACCACACATTGAGGTCTATTGGGGGAAATAGGGGAGGGACGGGGGGGAGTGGGGGAAGGATGGCATGGGGAAAAATGCCAAATATGGGTGGGGGGGCAGAAGGCAGCAAAACACACTGCCACGTGTGTACCTATGCAACTATCTTGCATGTTCTGCACATGTACCCCAAAACCTAAAACGCAATAAAAAGAAAAAAAATAAAGATAGGAACATGCTATAAAACAAAGTTTAAGAAAGAAACAAGACCCGGAGAATCCAAGATGGCCGAATAGGAACAGCTCTGGAGTGTAGTTCCCAGAAAGAACAATGCAGAGGGTGAGTGAACACTGCATTTCCAAACCAGTTTTCACTGACCACAGACCAGGAGATTCCTGGGCTAAAAAAGTTTCCAGCACAGCTGCCTCAGCCAGTGCCACGGGTTGGCACACAGAAACTCACACAAATCTAGGCAGCCATTTCAACTGGTACCTGGAATACCTGGGAGAGAGCACCACCCATTCAACTGAAAAGGTGGGGGCTGAGACAGGGAGCCAGGTGATCTGGCTACCCACCCCACAAAAAAAGCAATCTGAAACATTCTGGGTTGAGAGTTGCAGCAAGCACCGGTGGACCTGGGACAGTTCAGCTCAGTGGGGGAAAGTGCGCCTGCCACTACTGAGGCAGTCCTATACCTCATACCTATACCCAATACCAAGGCAGTTCTAACTGCCTCAAGGAAGTTCACACAGCAGCTGGGCATAGCCCGCGGCAGCTCAGCAACACCTCTGCTGGCAGACTGTGACTAGGCTATCTCCGTGACAGGCAGGGAATCTACAAAAAAAGCAGCAGCACGTCGGTAACTTATAAATAAAGCCTGACTTTCCTAGGACACACCACCAGGAAAAGAGGCATTTATGATTTCCACTGCAGCAGACTAAAAAGTACCTGCCCAGCAGCTCTGCATGGAACAACAGAGCTCCCAGCACAGCACTTGAGGGACAGACTATCTTTGCAAGCAGTTCCCCGACCCTGCATACCCAAAGAGACACTGCAAAAAGGAGAGATCATGCCAACATCTGGCGAGTACCCTTCTGGGATAAAGATAACAGAAGAAGAAACCAGCAGCAACCCTTACTGTTCTCAGGATTAAGAAACTAACTCAGAACCGCAAAACTTTATGGAAACTGAACAACTGGCTCCTGAACTTCAACTGGATAAACAATGAAATAAAGGCAGAAATAAAGATGTTCTCTGAAACCAATGAGAATGAAGACACAATGTACCAGAATCTCTGGGATACATTTAAAGCAGTGTCTAGAAGGAAATTTATAGGAATAAATGCCCACATGAGAAACAAGGAAAGATCTAAAATTAACACCCTATCATCAAAATTGAAAGGGCTAGAGGAGCAAGATCAAAAAACTCAAAAGCTAGCAGAAGACAAGAAATAACTAAGAACAGAACTAAAGGAAATAAAGACACAAAAAAAACCTTCAAAAAATCAATAACTCCAGGAGCTGGTTTACTGAAAAAAATCCACAAAATAGACAGACTGCTAGCCAGATTAATGAAAAAGAAAAGAAGAATCAAATAGATGCAATAAAAAATGACAAAGGGGACATCGCCATAGATTCCACAGAAATACAGTCCATCATCAGATTACTACAAACAACTCTATGTACATAAACCAGTAAACCTGGAAGAAATGGATAAATTCCTAGACACTTGCATCTGCCCAAGCCTAAATCAGGAATAAGTCGAAACCTTGAACAGACCAATAACAAGGGCTGAAGTTGAGGCAGCAATCAATAGCCCATCAACCAAAAAAAGTCCAGGTCCAGACAGGTTCACAGCCAAATTCTGTCAGATGTACAAAGAGGAGCTGGTACCATTCATTCTGAAACTATTCCAAACAATCCAAACAGAGGCAATCCTTCCCAAATCATTTTTTGAGACCAACATTATCCTGAAACCAAAACCTTGCAGAGACTCAACAAAAAAAAGAAATCTTCAGGCCAATATCCATGATGAACATAGATGCAAAAATCTTCAACAAAATACTGGCAAACCAATTGCAAAGAACATCAAAAACCTTGTCCACCACGATCAAGTAGGCTTCAACCCGGGGATGCAAGGCTTGTCAAACATACATGAATCTATAAACATAATCCACCACATACACAGAACCAAAGACAAATACCACATGATTATCTCAATAGAATCAGAGAAGGCCTTCAACAAAATTCAACTTTATCACTTTATGCCAAAAACTCTCAATAAACTAGGTATCGAAGGAACAGATCTCAAAATAATAAAAGCTATTTATGACAAACCTATAGCCAATATCATACTGAAGGGGCAAAAACTGGAAGCACTCCCTTTGAAATCTGGCACTAGACGAGATTGCCCTCTCTCACCTCTCCTATTTAATATAGTATTGAAAGTTCCAGCCAAGAAATTAGGCAAGAAAAAAAGTATTCAATTAGGAAAGGAGGAGGTCAAATTGTCTGTATTTGCAGATGACATGATCATATATTTGGAAGACCCTATCATCTCAGCACAAAATCTCCTTAAACTGATAAGCAACTTCAGCAAAGTCTCAGGATACAAAATCAATGTGCAAACATCACAAGAATTCCTAAACACCAATAATAGACTAACAGAGAGCCAAATCATGAGTGAACTCCCATTCACAATTGCTACAAAGAGAAAAAAATACCTAGGAATACAACTAACAAAGGATGTAAAGGGCCTCTTCAAAGAGAACTACAAACCACTGCTCAAAAAGGATGTAAAGGACCTCTTGAAACAGAACTACAAACCACTGCGCAAGGAAGTAAGAGAGGACACAGTTTTTCGTGCTCATGGTTATAAGAATCAATATCATGAAAATGCCCATACTGCCCAAAGTAATTTATAGATTCGATATTATCGCCAACAAGCTACTAATGACCTTCTTCCCAGAACTGGAAAAAACCACCTTAAATTTCATATGGAACCAAAAAAGAGCCTGCATAGCCAAGACAATCCGGAGCAAAAAGAACAAAGCCAGGCTACCTGACTTCAAACTAGACTAAAATGCTACAGTAATCAAAACAGCATGATACTGGTACCAAAATAGAGATATAGACTGATGGAATAGAACAGAGGCCTCAGAAGCAATGCCATACATCTGCAACCATCTGATCTTTGACAAACTGGACAAAAACAAGCAATGGGGAAAGATTCCCTATTTAATAAATGGTGTTGGAAAAGCTGGCTAACCATGGGCAGAAAGCAGAAACTGGACCCCTTCCTGACACCTTACACTAAAATTAACTCCAGATGGATTAAAGACTTAAACATAAGACCTAACACCATAAAAACCCTAGAAGAAAACCTAGGCAAAACCATTCAGGACATAGGAGTAGGCAAGGACTTCATGACTAAAACATCAAAAACATTGGCCACAAAAGCCAAAATAGACAAATGAGACCTAATTAAACTCCAGAGCTTCTGAACAGCAAAGCAAGTTATCATTAGAATGAACTAGCAACCAACAGAATGGGGAAAAAGATTTTGCAATCAACGCATCTGACGAAGGTTTAATATCCAGAATCTACAAAGAACTAACAGATTTACAAGCAGAAAAACAAACCCATTCAAAAGTAGGTGAAAGACACGAACACTTTTCAAAAGAAGACATATATGAGGCCAACAAACATATGAAAAAATGCTCATCATCATTGGTCATTAGAGAACTGCAGATCAAAACCACACTGAGATACCATCTCACGCCAGTTAGAATGGTGATCATTAAAAAGTCTGGAGACAACGGATGCTGGAGAGGATGTGGAGAAATAGGAAGACCTTTACATTGTTGGTGGGAGTGTAAATAAGTTCAACCATTGTGGAAGATAGTGTGGCAATTCCTCAAAGACCTAGAAATAGAAATTCCATTTGACCCAGCAATCCCATTGGATTATAAATTGTTCTGTTATAAAGATTATAAATCATTCTATTATAAAGACACATATATTTTCACTGTAGCACCGTTTACAATAGCAGAGACCTGGAACCAACCCAAATGCCCACTGATAATAGATTAGACAAGGAAAATGTGGCACATACACACCATAGAATACTATGCAGCCATTAAAAATGATGAGTTCATCTCCTTTGTAGGGATATGGGTGAATCTGGCAATCATCATTCTCAGGAAACTGATACAAGAACAGAAAATCAAACACCACATGTTCTTACTCATAGGTGGGTGTTGAACAATGAGAACACATGGACAAAGTGAGGGGAGCATCACATACTGGGGTCTATTGGGGGGGCCAGAGGAGGCACAGCAGGGTAATAGGAGGTTGGGGAGAGATAACATGGGGAGAAATGCCAGATGTAGGCGACAGGGGGATGGAGGCAACAAACCACATTGCCATATATGAACAATCCTGCATGATCTGCACATGTGCCTCAGAACCTAAAGTAGAATAAAAATTAGAAAAAAGAAACAAGATCCTTCCACAGATTCTCAATCTCTTAAATTAAAAATATTTTTCCAAATTCTCCATGTAACAGCTCTCTCTCTGTGTTTTGTTTAACTGTTTGCTTCAACTACCATACCTTTAATATTTTATCAAAATTGAACACATTCTAAAAGTTGTGTATTACATTCTGCACCATTCAATATGCTTTCTCAGTCCTCAAGTTAATGTAAGCTACCTTTATTTTGTTTTTTCACAAGAGTGCTCTCAAAATATTTTCTTAAAAAGTTATTTTTAATATAATGATTTTTATTTTCATTTATGTATAATATGGGTATATGTTTGTGTGTGCATACATTCTTGAGAACAAGATATTACAAATAAACATCAGGCTATCTAGAGACATTTTTATATGTAAGTGTGTGTATGTATATATACATGCATATGTATATATACATGTACTTTTTCTCAGACCCCTCTTAGGGCAAACCCATTCCAGGGCTCTCTAGGTCAGTCATATTACTGCAAGACTCATATTATTAAACAACCAAGATTTATATGTTGAAGGAAAGAAAATACAAGATTGAATACTTCGATTAAGAATACGAAATAATCAAATATCTTATTCCAGTTCTAAAAAATAATTACATTCAAATTCTAAAACTGAAAAAGTACAATTATTATAATTTAAACTCAATGAGTAGACAAAACACCAGATCTGATAAGTAATGAGAAATTGGTGAACTGAAGACAGGTGAGAAGGAATAAAAACATAAAAATGAGAAAACACCTAAAATATATTTAGATCCCAATTTTAAAAAATGGGACCGTGGTCTGATTTGAAGAGATAACTAATAATTTTTTTAAAATAATGAGCTACAGCTGGGCGTGGTGGCTCAAGCCGATAATCCCAGCACTTTGGGAGGCCGAGGCAGGTGGATCACGAGGTCAAGAGATCGAGACCATCCTGGTCAACATGGCGAAACTCCGTCTCTACTAAAAATACAAAAAATTAGCTTGGCATGGTGGTGCATGCCTGTAATCCCAGCTACTCAGGAGGCTGAGGCAGGAGAATTGCCTGAACCCAGGAGGCGGAGGTTGCGGTGAGCCGAGATTGCACCATTGTACTCCAGCCTGGGTAACAAGAGCAAAACTCTGTCTCAAAAAAAAAAATGAGCTACATAAATTACACTCAAAATCTCCTCAAAACCTCATGAAAATAAAAATGTAAAATTGAATGTACATATATTATAAAACAAAAGAAGGAGAGATCTATAAACTAGCTAGTGAGATGGAAAAAGGGGTATAATTTAGGTTCAAAGAAGAAACAATCATGTTTTATAATTGAGAATGAAAGTTGAGTTTTACACAAAAATTTTGAAAACTGAAGGTGATTGAATGATATATTCATAGTAAGAGAATGCCAAGAGAAGATGGTGAGGATATTCTGCCCAGGTATAGGTAATAACTGTGTTCACTGTCCGTAATGATTTTAAAGCTATCACAAAACTGAGTAAAAGCAAATCTGCTTTTTATTATCACCATATACTGGAAATTCTAAAAATTGTCAATGATAAAATGTACTTTCTGGCCTGAGTTAACTATTTTCACTCTCCCCACAGTTTCATAGAGTTGATGAAAAATAGGTGTCAATTTAAAATTCTATGCTCTATAAAAATACTCTTTAAGAAGGAAAGTCTGTCACTTGCTGTGCTTCATGCCTGTAATCCCAACACTTCAGGATGATGAAGGGGAAGAACTTCTTGAAGCCAGGAATTTGAAACTAGCCTTGGCAACACAGTGAGGGCCCATCTCTCAAAAATATTTAAAACTAGCCAAGTGTTATTGCATGTGCGGTAGTCCTAGCTACTTGGGAAACTGAGACAGGAGGACTGCCTGAGTCCAGGAGGTCATGCAGTGAGCTGTGATGTTACCACTAAACTCCAGACTAGAAAACAGAGTGATACACAATCTCTAAGAAAAAAAAGAGGGGTAGAGAGAAAGAATGCAGGCGAACCCCATGAACCCCTAGTCATTTTTAGATATTGACCTCATTTCCTGCAAACTTGCTAAACTCGCTTAGTTCTGGTAGCCTTTTTTTGATAAATTCTATAACATTTTTTGCAAAATAGGACAGTTTTTCTTTTCTTACAATGCCTTTCATTTATTTTGTTTTACTACACTTGCTAAATAGTTTTAGTAAAATTTGAAGAGAAATGACATCCTGAAATCCTTGACTATTCCCTGATGTTAGGTGAAAAATATTTGGTACTGACTAAATACAGTGTTAGTTGTAAGAGTTTCATAGTTGCTTTGTAACTATTTGAAGAAGATTCCTTCCAAGAATGCCCCTCAAAAAACAAACCAAAATCTGACAATATCAAATATTGGCAAGGCTATAGTGCTTACACATTTACTGAGGAATAATAAATTGGTATAACCTTTTTTGGGAAATTGTTTGTAATCATCTAGTGACACTGAAAACAAAAAAAAGCCAGGTGTGGTGGCATGGGTATGCAGTCCTAACTAATCGAGAGGCTGAGCGGGAGGATCACTTGAGCCCAGGACGTAGAGGCCTGGTGACTTACTCTTGTGCCACCGCACTCCAATCTGGGTGATAGAGCAAGACTACATCTCTAAAAAAATTAAAATTCAAACAAAACAATTCCCAAATCAAATTGTATCCACATATGTACCAAAAGATATATATGACAAATATTGATAGCAACATTATTTGTAAAAGACCCAAACTAGGAAACTTAAATAGTGGTCGAAAGCTGTTCATCAGTGTATGTTTCCTCAATAAAATAATGCACAGAAATTAAAATGACCATAACTAGAGCTACAGCCATCAACGTGAGTGAATCTTACAGAAACATAATTTTGAGCAAATGAAACTAAACCCCAAAGACGACATTTAGTATGATGAATCTGTGTAAAATTATCTCTAAGAACAGGCACAAGACAAGGATGCCCACTTTTACTACTCTTCCTTAACGTATAAGAGTACTGGAAGTCCTTGCCATAACAATCAGGTAAGAGAACAAAATGAAAAGCTTCAAAATTGGAAAACAGAAGTCAATTATTTTTGTTACTGATAAGGTCTTCTACCTAGAAAACTCAAAAGACTCCACTGAAAAAATCTTAGATTTGGTAAATGAATTCAGGAAATTTTGGGGATACAAAATTGATGTGCAGAAATTAGGATTTTTATATACAAATAATGATCTTGCTGAGTACTAAATCAAGAAGACAATTTCATATATAATGCTACAAAAAAAAAACAAAACACTAGAAATATGCTTAACCAAGGAGGTGACAGATCTTTATAAGGAGAACTACAAAACCAGATGAAAGGAACTGCAGATGACACAAACAAAAGAACATGTCATGCTCATGGATGGAAAGAATCACTATCATTAAAATCATGATACTACAGTTTCAATGGAATTTCTACCAAATTATCAATGTCATTTTTCACAGAATCAGGAAAAAAATCCTAAAATTCATATGGAACTGAAAAGGGGACTAAAAGTCAAAGCAATTGTAAGCAAAATCAAAAAAGCTGAAGACTTCACATTGCCCAACTTCACGTTATATTACAAGACTATAGTAGCCAAAACAACATGATACTGGTATAAAGATAGACTAAATGATCAATAGAACAGAATAGAGAACCCAAAAATATAGCCACATGCCAATATCCAACTGATCATTGACAAAGTCAACAAAAAATATATACTGTGGAAAGAGCAATTTAATAAACAGTGCTGGAAAAACTGGATATACACATTCAGAGAATAAAGCTGGAGATACACTTCCTTCTATATACAAAGATTAACACAAGATGGATTAGAAACCTAAATAAAAGACAGGAAACTATAAAAATTTCAGAAAACACTCCTCTGGATATTTACTGAGGCAAGGAATTTGTGACCAAGTCTTTAAAAGCAAATGTCAGTGAAGAAAAAAAAATAGACCAATGGGACTAGAAAATTAAAATGTTTCTGCACAGCAAAAGAAACAAGAGCATAAACAGATGACCTATACAATGGAAAAAAATGGCAAACTATGCATCTAACAAAGGACTAATATCTACAATCTACAAGGAACCCAAACAACTTAACAATAACCACAAAATAGCTCCATTAAAAAGCGAACAGATAAGTGGCCAAGAAACATATGAAAAAATAATATCACTAATCTCAGAAAAATGCAAATTACAATCACAATGTGATACCAACTTACACCCATCAGAATGGCTATTATTAAAAAGTCCAAACACAACAGCTGTTGGCAAGGATTCAGAGAAATGGGGACACCTATGCACTGTTGGCGAGAATGTGAATTAGTACAACCTTATGGAAAACAGTATGGAGATTTCTCAGAGAACTAAAAATTGAACTATCCTTAGATTCACCAGTATCACTGCTGGATATATACCCAAAGAGAAGGAAATAATTCTAACAAAAAAATACCTGTATTTGTATGTTTATTTTTCATACTATTCATAATAGCAAATATATTGAATCAGTCTAAGCATCCATCAGTGGAAGATTAGAAAAAGAAAATGTGATATATATATATCTGTGTGTACACATATATACATATATGTATATCACACTGTGGTATAATATATATATTATATATATTTATATATATCACAACCGTGTGTGTGTGTGTGTGTGTGTGTGTGTGTGTGTATGCGAATATAATGCGAAGCTACACTTGTTCGTGTATTGGTCCAGAATAAGCACAAGTTAATTATCATAGAAGATAATTTATATAAATGCTTAGCAATAAACATGAGTAGTGCTAAAATTGTATTTTAGCACTAAAATACAATTGTAAATGGTATTTCATATATATATATACACGCACCACAAACACATACCATGGAATACTACTCAGTCATAGAAAAGAATGAAATTATGTCTTTTGCAGCAACATGGGTAGAGCTGGAGGCCATTATCCTAAATGAAATACCTCAGCAACAGAGTCAAATACTTAATGTTCTCACTTGTAAGTGGGCATTAAACAGTGAGTACACAGAGACATACAGAGTACAAAAACAGGCATTGGAGACTGCCAAAGGTGGGAGCTTTGAAGAGGGGTGAGGGTTGAAAAGTTTCCTATTAGGTATAAGGTTCACTATTCAGGTGATGGGTACACTAAAAACTTAGATTTCACTATTATGCAATTGCATGTAAGAAATCTGCACTTATATCCCCTAAATACATATTTAATTTTTTTAATTTAAAATTCAAATAAAAGCAACACTACTCTGTGGACTAATCCATTAGAAATCATAGTAGTTGGGCATAACTTGAGGCATGCAGGCAGATTTTGGCATGCTGGCTATGTTCTATTTTCTCAGTCATGTAATGATGCCTGCCCCTAAGATTTGCAAAGCTCTCTGCATGTGATTATGTTTTAATTACGGAGAGAGAGAGAAAGAGAGAGAAAGAGAGAGAGAAAATGAATTGTGTAAATAATGTGTGTCCTCTAGCTAGGACTTCCAGTGCTATGTTGATCAAGAGTGATGAAAGAGGGCACCCTTGTCTAGTTTTCAAGGCTAATGCATCCAACTTTTGCTCATTCAGTATGATGTTGGTTGTGGGTTCATCATAGATTGTTCCTATTATTTTGAAGTGTGTTCCTTCAATGCCTAGTGTGTTGAGGGTTTTTAGTATGAGGGTGTGAAAAAAAAATGATGTGTTGTATAAAAATTTGGGCCTATAAATCAAGTTTTAACTCAAAAATTTATTTATTTCCCTCCTCCACCTTCCATCTACTGCAATTGGATCAACAATATTCATTGCTTTCAAGAACATGAAGACCAAAATGTATTCAAACAGAACTATTGGTTTTGTGTCCCAAATTAGATTTTTACGCTGAAAGCAGGGACAATAGCCGTGAAATGAAAGGCTTTTCATTTTCAAGAGTCTGGTGTTTTAAAGAGCCAAAGAGTAGGCTTTGAAGGAAGCCAAGCTTAATATGTTTGCAATAAAAAAGAGACAGGAACAGGGACAGAGAAGAACTGCACTACCTGCCCCAAGAGCTTAGATAAAGACAACCGAGTGTGTGACTTTGATGGGGTTAAGCTCATTGAAACACATAAATAAATTCACCACTTGAGAATGGCAAAGCAACTTTAGTGTAGAAATATTTGTACGAATAGGTCTCAGCTTAAAGACTAAGAACCTTCCCTCACTAAGTCTCTTAGTTGCGTAAGAAAGAAATTTCGAGAAAATTTTAGTTTGATTATCCCTTAGTTCCATCTATATGTAAAGAATTGTCTGATAAAATGCAAGCAGATCAGAAAAATACACACTACCAGAGTACTAGAAATAATCTGAATTACTTAGAAGATTCGTAAATCTAAGGACTTTTCATAAGATGCAACAAACGTAGAAACTTGCCATGAATAGCAATAAAGGATGAAGTATGTTTTTGAAAATGTTTACAGATCAATACAGAAAATAATTTCCTACTTTCTATTACCTACCAAATTCTGATGCTACATAAGACACTATGTTACCTGGCACTGAGAAGCCATTTGGAGGATAATATATGAAAGCAATATAGAACCTTGCATGTATTTGAATACAACAGTATATGATTGAACAATCAGTCAATTCATGAATATTTTCTAGAGTGATTAAATAATGTCATTGGGTTCTGTAGACTAAGGGCATGAGATATTTCAAGTTTATTTTTTGGAAAAATAAATTATATTTCCATTCACTTCAGTATTACCTAGAAAATTTTACCTGACTCAGAGCTAAATAGTAAGTCTTTGTTAAATTAATCATATGCAGTCAGTGTATTCTATAGGTTGAAAAGCCAAAAAACTAGTGTTTGATATTGACTAAAGGTTTTAAAAATTAACTAAGGCTAGATTCTTATCCTGCCTTGATCTATACTTTTCATAAATGTAATATCAAATGTACTCTCCAATTTTCAATTTTTAGTGTCACTTCAGTCTTTTGACTAATCAACAACCCAACATGTGTTTTTGTTCCACTGAGTTTTAGGCAACAATTTGTAGTATGAAACTGATATTGACTTTTTAATTTTGTACATATTTCAATGGTTGACATTTAACTTACCTGAGCATATAATTTTAGAAAAGTACTGCATGTTTGAACCCATTTAAGCCATCTGAGATAGGTCCCTACAGATTCACTATCTCTTAACTGCAGCCTGAGGAAGGAGAAAGCAGGGAGCTTATATATGAAGTTGTCTGCTTCTGAACCAGACTATCAAGTTATCTTCAGATAATGCCATGCTGCATGGTTTATTGTTATCTATCTGCAAATAACATAGGAGGAAAAAGGATAAGCATTATGCTTTGGCACATATAACACAAAGTTGTGGCCACTTGATATTTTGATACCTTGGTCTTAGAAAGTCATAATATTTTGAATTATGTACTTAAAGGCTTTGCTGAGAGCTTTCACACCTTTTTGTCCCTCCACTGCTTGCCTGGACTCTAGTACTCTCTCGTCCCGAAACTCAACTTTGTCTTTAAATAAAATCCTCATGGGAGAATGCTTTATGGAGTCAGATGCATCCTTTACCCAAACTGAGTAAATCTCTGCAGCATATAAAAACAAATAAACTAACAAAAAGTTTGAAGATAAAACAGCAAAATAATCGTGTCAAAGAAAGCAATATAGAAAATGTAAAATAGAATGGAAAAAAGAGCAACAGAGAATGCAACTAGTCAGAAACTAGAAATTTCTCCAAATACATGAGTAATTATTGTAAATGTGAAGGTAAATATGTGGAAATACAAGAAGAACTAAGAACATTTTATATTCTTGTTTAGCTTGTCTTTTCTTTAATATTACTAAAAACGGTTTCCCAATAATTAAATTTCCTCTGAAATAGTTATTTTATAATAAAAATATATTATTTAAAAATGAAAAAAATTTACATATTTTTCTTATAGTTACTGCCAGAACATTGGCCTAGTAAGGATGATTCTGCAACCTGTTTTCTCAACTCATAGCTTCATCCTCTCATACTATAGATGCTGAAAAAGATCAATGTGACCTTTCAGTTAATATTCTGACTCATGGAAAAGGAAAACTAATCTGAAAAAACTGGGCCAACTGTAACTAAGAAAGGAAAATATGACAAAGACTATCTTCTCTCAGCTTTATGTGATGTTAACAATTTGCCTCATTGTGTCTTATACCACAGAACATTTTTGAATGGTATCATGTGTCAGTTCAAACGTGGCATCTTTTTGAAAGCACTCACTGAAAGTTTAAAGAAAAAAAAATTGATATTTTAAAGGTAAACAAGGTGAATTCTTTTCAAGTTGAAAGTCTTTTTTGACATCTTTTCAAACTAGAAGTGAAAAAATCATGGACTCTCATACAGTGTAAATTATATTTCATTGGTTGGATAACTGTACACGATAGCTGAGAAACTGATAAAGCCTTGAACCTTTGCCATTGGTGGAGTGTCTGCCAAATGAAAAGTTAATAAAAGAAATCGTGTCAATGTGGTTTCAATGATAAGTAAATCTTCAAATTAATGATCTAACTGAAAACACAAAATCTGAATTAGCATCCTGCCTTCAGGACTGTAAGCCTGACTTACAAATAGATGAATACAACATGGAGCTACAGTTGTTTTCATGCATTGGGTCCAGAATAAGTACAAATTAATTATCATAGGAGATAAAATTATCTTATACTTACAAATACTTAGCAATAAACATGAGTAGTGCTAAAATATGCCGGGTGCCAAATAACCCTTCTGCATATTGTTTACCCTGGAATAACTATTGATGTTTGCACTGTTGGTGCAAAACAACAGTAATTAAAACTCCTGGTGCCTTATCGCAAATTAAGATGGAGAAACCAAACTATACAGATAGTAACATTCTCTTCGTCATTATGCAATGACTGTTAAAAAAAGTCACTCTCAAGCAAGTATGAGGATTAGAGAAACTTGTATCCACCTCTGCGTGCTTTAACGTCATTCCATTACTGAAAGCTTTTTTGATGAGCTATGTGGCAATATTAACAAATACAATTTATTGTTTTTATTATTTCAATATTGGATAATAAAATATGTCATGAACAAATGATTTCCAAATATTCAATGTGTGGCGTTATAATCATCCATGAGTAAAATATCCATTCAAAATACATGATAACCTAGTGAGTTTTACTATACCAACATATGAAAAATTCATTGATATGATTTCAGACTCCACATTGCAATTGATCTTGAAGAAACTACCACTTGTCAAGTTTGAATATAGTATTAAAAGTAGCCATAATTATTTAAAAAGTGTTACCAAACACTGCAAATTTTCTGTCACTTCTGTGTGAGGTCAGCCTTTCTTTATATGCTTCAAGCAAAACAACATTATCACAACAGATTGAATACAAAAAGGTACTCAGGAGGTGGAGGCAGGAGAATCATCTCTTAAATCTGGGAGGCAGAGGTTTCCGTGAGTCAAGATCCCACCACTGCACACCAACCTGGGTGACAAAAGCGGAACTCCGTCTCAAAAAAAATAAAAATAAAAGAAATGTGAACCCAGCTCTTTTCTATTGAGATATAAAATAATGGCACCCTTCTCACTAATTGTTTTGGGTGATATTGTTATTTTCAATAAATCATATCAACATAATGGGTCTAATTTTGTCATTATCATTATTATAAAATAAATTGTTCAGTAATGTTTTAATTTTAGTTTCTAAAATGGTAAATATAATAAATGTAAGGCATACAAACAAAATCTCTTTGCCGTTCTTAATAATTTTTAAGACTGTAAAAATGCCCATCAAAAGTTTGGTAACTGCTACCCTAGAGAAATCCTTGCACTTACTCACTAGAATAAATATACAAGAATGTTCATGTTTTTATTATTATAAAATCCTGGGAACAACTTACTATATTTTATATGAATGAACAAAATTATGTTATATTAATCTGTGGTATTGATTTTACCCTATGACTATTCATAGCAAAATTTTTAATTAAAAATTGTGATAATTACCATCATAATGCAAATCTTCGAACATGAATTTTTTTTAACATGGAAAGGCCTACTTATTTATCTGTCCTGTTGTTTCTAAATTATTTTTTATCTCATTCACATAAGAATTAAACTTTCAATCTTTTTGAAATTGACAAAATTTTAAGATTTATTTACACCACTATCTATGGCCTCAGTTACTGTTGTCAAAACTTGATGTTGCTTTGCTGTCGCAAACCTAGATATTAGAGATTTTTACACTCTGCTGCTGAGATTTGGGCAAAGTGCTCCTTGCAAGCACCAAATAACTGAGAGAGGCTTTTCTTTCTTTTCATTTCACTGTAACAGTAGAAGGAACTATAAAAATTTCCAGGAATTTTGAAGGAAAAAATATATATTGCATATATATGTGTATCAAATAAATATATTTGTATTTGTCTATATATGTCACTTTGTGTTATTGACTACAGAGGGTGTTAAAGACAACAGATCACATGCTTTTGTATTCTCGTGACCTCGTTACCAAAGAAGAAAATTTCAAGTGATATAATAAATATATTTCCCAATTTTTTCACTTTTTAGATCTGTGGGGCAGTTTTCAAATTTTCACATGTGGATGAATTATGTATTTTCCTTGAAAATCACATTAAAATTAAAATTATTTATTAAGCTCTGATTCTGTGACCTGACATTTATGTACATATGCCAGTAGGTACCTTTGGATGGGGAGAGGAGAAAACACAAAGGGTGAGGGAAACCATGACTTGAAACATAGACCACAAGGTGAGAGCTCACAAAAGCATCAGCAGCTCCCCTCATGTTTCCTCCCACCTTGGCATAATACCCTGTTATACTCCGCCACTGTTAACAACCTGGATCTGATAATGTTCCTAACACTGTTAGCTGACTGGGGATTTTCTCTCTGTTTATTGGTTTTGTGAAAGATCTTATACCTGAAACATCTCGGTATTACCCTTGTTTTTTTCTTTTCACTTACTATTTATTTAAGAAAGCAGTTCTCTATGCCCTACAAACCATAAATTCTCATCAGATTGAGTTTCATTTAACCACATATATCGTGACTGGCTTTCCAATCTGACTCTGGCATAACATTATGAGACAAGGAAAAAAAGTCAAAATATTTAACCCCAAAACGTGTTTCTCTGCCATATCTTGAAATGGCCCTGCAAAGCCATCCTTTGTGGGGGAAAATCTGCATCTGTAAATAATCTCTATTAACAGAGATCTTTTTCTTCCAGGAGCCCCCAACACTGAAGAGATTAACTCAAAGTCTAGCACCTTTTAAAGATCTGAATAGGAAACACTTGTCATCTATTGTCTTTCAAAGGGAAGTCACTATAAAACTTCAAAAGAACCTTGGTCTCCACAGTCTTTTGACTTAACCTGAAAGATTCCTTTCTATAGATCCTATGTCTTTAGACAAACTCCACCAGAAAATGTTTAAATTTCCCTATAATCTGGAAGTCCTTGCTTTGAGTTGTCCCACCTTTCTGAACCAAACCAATGTAATTCTTGTATGTATTTAACTGATGTCTCCTGCCTCCCTAAAATATATAAAACCAGGTGTACCCCAACCACCTTGGACACATGTTCTCAGGGCTTTCTGAGGGCTGTGTCACGGGCCATGCTCACTCGTATTTGGCTCAGAATAAATCTCTTAAAATAGATTTTTTAAAAAGAAGGCATTTCTCAAAAAGTCCTCTGAAAATATTGCCTTTCCATTTGCATATAACAGCAATATATGTTCAATATAAAAAATAAATATTACCATAATTTGGAACACAAAGTGGAACTCAAATAAATAACATGCTTATAATTGTAGGCACAGAGTAGAAAGTCTAAAATGAATGGCTCTGGAGCTAAATTCCTTGAAGTCAAACCTTCTCCCTGCCACTCTTTAAATATGTGTTCTACAGCAAGGTAATTAACCTTTCTGTGATTTGGTTTCCTGGAGATTGAAATAGTACTGACCTCCTAGGACTGATGTGAGACTTAAAATAATTAATTAACATTTCATTGGTAATAGTGACCTCATAAGCCTGAAGATAAATCTAAAGATTAAATTAGCTAATCAGTTGTGAGAATGGAATTAACCTCATAATAGTATTTAACACCCAATAGGAATTCACTTTATTATATGTATAAAATAGCATGCTTTTACAGCTTTAATTTCATTTGTGGTGTAATATTTGCCAACTGCTGCTTCACTTAGCATAAACATTTTTCTCTATTAGTATCATTATTTGTAATCTCCAATATTACATTTTATGAAAACAATTTAATCAAGCAGCTATATTTTGGGATATGTATGTTGTTTCAATTTATAGTTTTATAGATACAAGGCCAAATTTAGCATATTTTACATGCATTTATATGCAAATAGTTTTTATTATCTAGGATACTTTTCCAGTATTGGAATCACAAAAATTAGGTGTATTCACTCATTCACTCCAAGAACATTTAGTGCATGTCTGTTCTGAGGCTGGCATTTATCTTCAGCTCACTGTCTGATTGCCATCTAAGGAATAACCTAGGTTTCTGTTCCCATAGAGATTAAATATCATGAGGTATAACGTATGCTTCTGTATACCCTGTCAAATGACCTTGATTGACAAAGTTTGTACTTTGTCAGTCATCTTCTCATCAACCATATATGAAATACTATTCCTTAAACTTTAGCCAGTGGGGAATATTTTAAACCAACAAGCACAATATAACTAAAGACGCAAACGACGCAGCGACAGCAACAACAAAACTGTGCCAATTAGAGAAAAACAATATGACATTAATTTGTTTTGCTTTACTAAGTTTTATTCTTTTAAATATATACTTTAATTAAGTATTCATACTTCAGAGCTATGACTTTAGTACCCCTGCTCATTTTTTCTTTAAGACACAGAGCACAGATTACTTGATGCCAATATGCCCACATGAAAAATATACATTTTCTATTTTTTTTTGCAGATATAAGTAGAGAAATGATTCAGTTCTGAACAATGAGATGTGAGCTCATTTGATTTTAGTGAAAATCGATTTTTGTATTTTACATTATAAAACAGGTTAGTAAAAGAGGATGGAGATATATATATGTACATGTATATATACTTCTTATATTCTATATCGTTTCTATTTTTAGATTCCATTTTGTCAGTTGTTTTAGTCTACATAGAATTTATTCATGTACCAAACAAGTACTTTTCATGTGTAAAAATATACCAAGTGAGTCCATATTTTGTAGCAATGCTGGTTAAATACACAATAGTAAGAAAATCTGATCTGAATGAAAACATTTATTTGCTATGTTATTTGGACAAGTTACTTAATACACCTGACTTTCAAATGTTTCATCTGTAATACTGGAATAGTATTATCTATTGTACATGTCTAATGTCATGATGAAAACAAAAAGTGTATGTTGAATCCTACGAATACTATGTTAATATCAATTTTATCATTGCTGTAATTACGATTACGATTGTAATTGAATGTCCTAAGACTGTGACTAAAACGCAAGCCTATATGCTCAAATCATGGTAGACGGAGGCTCAGAAACTTTATTGTTTGTAATTAAATCAAGGTAGCTTGAGGCCTTTTTATTCTCAAACCATGGTGGAATACGGCCTCAGAAACGTTGTTGTTGATAATTAAATCTCTCTCTGTGGATTCTCTCCATTTTTATGGAAGATTAAAATGGAGTATCTCATGTATGCCCCAGAACTCAGTCTGCCACTCCTCTTTACCTTGATGCTTGTTTTCTTTCTGCTTTCTAGTTTTGACGCTATTGTGTCTGCTGCTCACATGGTTATTTGAGTGCTTATTGTTGGTACTGCCCATAATTGGCAAACTAGCTTCCAGGCACTGTGTCCTTTCTACTGATGTTGCAAAAAAAAGGGAAACTCTGTCTCAAAAAAAAAATGTACATTCTAAATATAACATTTAAAGTGTTTATCATGTGTTGATATTAGGAAATGCCCATTTTTCTTATTTTCCTGCCTTATTTTTATGATTAGTACTTTGTAAATAATGTCTTACCAAAGAAATATTTTGAATGAATCTTAATTGGAGCACAAGACAGACAACAGAATTTTTGCAAGGCTGTTAAAAGCATTTTTAAAAAGTTGAATATGACAACAAATGAATACTAACTACATAATATGACATCTTGCATTTTTATGTCCATTCCTAGAATGGAAAGTGGGGTGGGGAGAAGGCCAGGGTCCTGAGGGCATTGTTTCAGCCTCGGCCATGTGGCCAAGCGTTACCTTCTCTAAGATTGTTGTGCTTAGACGCCCCTCTCAAGGAGTTTATCCGCCTAGGGAAGTTCTATGGTCAGGCCTACATTAATTGAACTGTTGCTAGGGAATATTGGCATCCAACGCCCAAGACTCACTGGCCTAGTTTTTTAAGGAAACGCCAGTATAGGGCCACAAAGCCCAGCAGTCCTCATGTTTTTGAGCTGGCCAAAAAGGACATTAGACAGTGAGGGTGTGCCCATGATGCCCATGATGCCAGTAAGTGTGGCATCATGGAAGGGCCAGAAGATGATTATGCATCTAGGGCGTGAGGAAAACCACAAGGTCCTATAACTGGGGGACACTCCAGGACTAGCAGTTGCAAGGAGTAACCAGGGATTCAGGCATCCCTGTGTTCAATTTCAGATGGGCGCTACTCTTCCCAAGGCAAAATCACCCTTAAAGTATATCCTGGTTAACCAGGACCAATTTGACCCACAATCTTTGAAGAAGAAGGGGCTCATTTTTTTTTTCTGCCAAACAGCATGGCCACAATATCCTCTGCTGAGTGGAGAAACCTGGCTTCCTGAGGGAAGTGTAAATTATAACACCCATCTAACATCCTTCTACAATTAGACCTGTTCTGTAAGAAGGAAGGTAAATGGATTGAGGTCCCCTATGTGCAAGTTTTCTTTTCTGTAAGGGATAATCCTCAGCTATGTAAGGCTTGTAACCTATACACTACTGGCCCGTCCTCAGGACTACCCCCATACCCAGGACTCCCTGTGGCTCTTCCTTCCACTGATGTTGACCAGGTCTCCTCAGCTCTTATAACCCAAGAGGAGTCAGGGTATAGCCCATAAACTATGAAGTATTATCCACCATAACTCAGGGAAAGGAAGAAAACCCAAGAGACTTCCTTGAGCAGTTATGGGAAGCCTTAAGAAAGTATACTCCCCTGTCACCAGACTCCAAGAGTCAGCTAATACTAATACTTATTAATGAAGCTGTGGTCCCTTTATACCCAGCCGTACCCAACCCATACACCTTGCTCTCTCAAATACTAAACGTCAAATTTATTATGCAATCAGCAGCAGACATTAGGAGGAAGCTCCAGAAGCTGGCCCTGGGGCCAGAACAGAGTCTAGAATCATTGCTAAATCTAGCAACCTCGGTGTTCCATAATAGAGACCAGGAGGAACAGGCTGAAAGGGACAGGAGGGACAAGAAAAATGCCACAGCCCTAGTCTGACCTTCAGGCAAGTCAACCTAAGGAGCTTAGAAAAGGGAAAGGCTTGGGTTAGCTGCCAGTGTGGCACAGCTTGCTACCACTGCGGCCTACCAGGACACTTTAAGAAAGATTGTCCCCAGAGGAATGGACCATCTCCTCATCCTTGCCCACTGTGCCAAGGGGAACATTGGACGGCACACTGTCCCACGTGACAAAGGTTCCCAGGGTCTGAGGTGGCTAACCACATGACCCAACAGCAGGACTGAGGGTACCCAGGGCAAGCACCAGCCCAGGTCATCACCTCACTAAGCCCCAGGTAAAGCTAACCATAGAGGCCCAGGAGGTCCATGTTCTCCTGGACACTGGCACAGCCTTCTCAGTTTTCCTTTACTGGCCTGGAAGGTAGTCTTCCAAGTCTACAACTATCTGAGGAGTCCTACGGCAAGCAGTGTCCTGATGTTTCTCCCAGCCCCTAAGCTGTAACTAGGGAGATGTGCTCTTCTCCCATGACTTCCTCATCATGCGAGAACATCCCACTCCCTTACTAGGGCAGGACCTGTTAGACAGAGTAGGAACCATTATCTATATGAACATCAGGGAGGAAATCCCTCTCTGCTGCCCATTATTTGAAGAAGGGATTAATCCCAATGTTTGGGCAATGCAGGGACAATTTGGTCAGGCAAAGAATGCCTGCCCAATTTGAATAAGGCTAAAAAATCCTACTTCTTTTCCTTACCAAAGACAGTACCCCCTAAGACCAGAAGCCACAAAGGGACTAGAGGATACTGTAAGGAACTGAAAAGCTCAAGGTCTAGTGAGGTCCTGTAACAGCCTTTGTAATACTCCAATTTTAGGAGTACAAAAACATAATGGACAATGAAGGCTAGTGCAGGATCTCAGGCTCATTAATGAAGCTGTGGTCCCTTTGTACCCAGCCGTACCCAACCCATACACCTTGCTCTCTCAAATACCAGGAGAGGCACAATGGTTCACAGTCCTGAACCTTAAGGATGCCTTTTTCTGTGTTCCGTTATATCCTGACTTCCAGTTTCTGTTCATCTTTGAAGACCCTTTAGACCAGAAATCTCAGCTCACCTGGACGGTGTTACCCCAGGGCTTTCGAGATAGCCCCCACCTGTTTGTCCAGGCTCTACCTCAGGAACTTAGTCATTTTTCACATCCGGGTACCCTGGTTCTTCAATATATGGATGACTTACTTTTAACTGCTAACTCAGAAACCCAGTGTCAGCAGGCCACCCAGGACCTTCTAAACTTCCTAGTCACCTGTAAGCATATAAGGCTTCCAAATCAAAAGCCCAACTTTGTAGGCAACAGGTAAAATACCTAGGGCTTGTCTTGTCTAAGGGCACTTGGGCCTTTGATGGAGAATGTCTCCAACTCATACTGGCCTTCTCCTGTCCAAAAACCTTAAAACAGTTGTGGGGATTCTTAGGAATAACTGGTTTCTGCTGATTGTGGATTCCCAGATATGGTGAAATAGCTAAACTCCTATACACTCTAAGGAAACCCAAAAAAGCTAACACCCATCTAATACAATGGGATGCTGTAGCTGAGGCGGCCTTTCAGACCCTGAAGCAGGCACTACTGCAGGATCCAGCTCTAAGCCTTCCCACAGGGACTGACTTCTCCCTATATGTTACGGAATAGTCAGGAGTGGCACTGGGGGTTCTCACCCAGACTCAGGGGACCACACCACAACTGGTGGCATACCTAAGTAAGGAAACTGAGGCAGTAGCAAAAGGCTGGGCACACTGCTTGCAAGTCATAGACAAGATGGCTTTGTTGGTCTCAGAAGTCTTTAAAATTGTGCAGGGGAAAGATCTAACTGTATGAACTTCACATGATGTAGCTGGAATTGTGGCCTCTAAAGGAGGCTTATGGCTGTCCAACAACCACTTACTCAAATATCAGGCCTTAATGCTCAAAGGGCCTGTACTTCAGCTGCACACATGTGCAGCCTTCAATCCAGCAACTTTTCTTCCTGAAGAAGGGGCAGACAACATAAATGTCAGCAGGTTATAGCCCAGAGCTATGTGGGTCGATAGGATCTCTTAGAAACTCCTCTAGGCAATCCTGACCTTAACCTATACACTGACGAAATTCATTTATTGAAAATGAGTTTTAAAAGCAGGATATGCAGTAGTCAGTGATCAAACAGCACTTGAAAGTAATTCCCTTCCTCCTGGAACTAGTGCCCAGCTGGCAGTACTATTAGCCCTCATTCGAGCTCTAAAATTAGGAAAAGAAAAGAGAACAAACATATACACAGATTCCAAATATGCTTAGCTGGTTCTCCACGCTCATGCAGCTATATGGAAGGAAAGAGAGTTCCTAATCTTGGCAGGAACTCCCATTAAATATCATAAGGAAATTTTAGATTTATTATAAGCTGTCCAAGAACCCAAAGAGGTAGCAGTCTTACACTGCTGAGGTCACCAGAAAGGAGATGAGAAGGAAGCAGAAGGCAATTGTGGAGCTGACTTAGAGGCGAAAAGGGCAGCTAGATAAGAATTTATAGAAGGATCTTTAATATGGGAAAACCCTCTCCAGGGATTTAAACCTCAATACTCATCAGCAGAGGTAGAGCAGGCAAGCTCCCAGGGACATAATCTTCCTTCAGGGTGGCTAGCTACTGAGGAAGGAAAAGTACTCCTACCTGCTGCCAGCCAGTGGAAAGTGCTTAAAACCCTACATCAAACCTTCCCTATGGGTATAGATAATATGTATCGAATGGCCAAATCTATATTTACAAAAAAAGGTTTCTTCAAGGCTGTCCAACAAATAGTCAAAGGATATGAAATATGCCAGAAAAATTTCTTTTGGCACATTGCAAAATTCCTCCTGGGGAACAGAGAAGCAGTCATTACCCAGGTGAAGTCTGAAAAATGGACTTTACCCATATGCCTAAGTCTCGGATATCAATATCTGTTAGCATGTGTAGATACCTACACAAACAGCATTGAGGCTTTCCCGTGTAGAACAGAAAAAGCCCAAGAGATAGTAAGAGTCCTGATTAATTAAATAATCCCTAGATTTGGGCTCCCTGTCTTCAAAGCTGCAGTGACCCAAGGAATTTCCAAAGCATCAGGAAAATAGTATCATCTTCACTGTGCGTGGAGGCCTCAGTCCTCAGGCAAAGTTGAGAAGATGAACGAAATTCTCAAGAGACACCTAAAGAAGTTGGCACAGGAAACCCACCTCCCGTGGCCTTCTCTGTCGCCAACAGCACTCTTACAGGCTCAAAACTCTCCTCAGAAAATAGGACTCAGCCCCTATGAGATGCTTTATGGAAGGTGCTTTCTTACGAATATTCTTGGATTAGACAAGGAAACAGCAGATCTAACAAAAGATAGAACCTCCTTGGCTAAGTACCAACAGCCTCTTAGGACGTTACCTGAAGGACACCCTAGGGAAAAAGTGAAAGAGCGTTTCTGCCCTGGACACTTGGTGCTTGTTAAGTCTCTCCCTTCAGACTCTCCCTCTCTAGACCCATCTTGGGAAGAATGATTTTTGGTTATTCTACCTACCCCAATGGCAGTTAAGGTGCTGGGAACTGACTCATGGATTCATCACATTTGGCTGAAGCCTTGGACACCTCCTGAAGAAAATCATAGGCCCTCCACTCCACAGCCTGAAGTTCCAGGAGACGGCCCTTTGTACACCTGCCAGCCTTTAAAGGATCTACGTTTGCGCTTCCCACATGATCCCCAGGAAAGTAACTACTCATGAGTGTAACTTACCTTCCAGCATTAACAGGACTATCACTCCTAACTTTACTATTTGCAACCAGACTCTATGCGGTTGCCCCTACAGATCAGCCTACATCTCATAAACTCTCCTTATCCATGGCTTACTGCCTAATTATATTTCTAATAGCTCTCCTCTTCTCCCTCTGATATTATAGTTCCCTCACTATGACCTCTCTTATGGTTCTCATTATCTTCTCTTTAGCCCCACTTGTCCTGTCAACACGTGCACACCCTATATGTAAACTCATAGTACTAGCTATAATCTTCCTGGAAGAAGCGCCCATGATTTGTCACTCCAACACTGGTTCTGGAGGTACAACCACCTCCTTCTTTCGTATCATACACGTATATGCACAAAAATAGCTATACCTCTGCTTCCCTGTGCACATACAACTCACACACCTACTGAACTGAACAAAAATTGGGCCTAATTGTCCAGCTGCTAATGGAACCACCACCTGTTGGACATACTTTAACCCATGTTGGAATGTCAGATGGGGGTGGAGTTCAAGATCAGGCACAGGAACAGCATCATTAGGAACTAGTCTCTACTCTAAGCAAACTGCAAGTACCACCAGTCCCTACAAGGGCCTGGATCTTTCTAAGTTACACTAGACCCTTCGTACACACTCTTGTATACTCAGCTTATTTAACACCACCCTCACAGGAATACATGAGGCCACCTCCAACAACCCAACTGACTATTGGATTTGCTTTCCACTATGCTTCAAACCATATATCCCAGTTCCAGTTCCATACTAATGGAACCTAATTAACTTTCCCTCAAATCATACGGGGCTTATAGGTCCCTTGGTCACCAATCTACAAATACCATCTACCTTAAACTTCACTTGTGTGAATTCTCCTAACAACTCCAAAGCTTCCCTATGCCAAAGCTGGGTTGCCTTATCCCCAGGCCTCAACGACCTAGCACCAGGCTTATTATTTGTTTGTGGCAACTTAGCTTACTGCTGCCTAAACAATACACCTGGGAAAATATGCCTCCTCTCCTTCCTAGTGCCCTGCCATGACGATTTACACCGACTCTCAGGTGCAGAGTCTTCTCTTGCCAAGGCCATGCAATACTTGAACCCCAATTATTCCTTTCATAGTGGGGGCCGGAATAATAGGAGGACTTAGTCCTGACATTGAGGGAATTACAACCTCTACTCAGTTTTACTATAAGCTATCTCGGGAGTTAAATGATGACATGGAAAAGGTTGCTGATTCTCTCATAACTCTGCAGAAGCAGCTTAACTTTTCAGCTGCTGTGGCTCTTCAAAATAGAAGGGCCCTGGATCTTCCAACAGCAGAGAGAGGAGGATCCTGTCTCTTTTTAGGAGAAGAATACTACTACTTTGTAAACCAATCAGGTATTGTCTTAAAACAAAGTTAAAGACCTCAGGGACCAAATCAAACGCAGGGCTGAAGACCTCCAAGAAACAGGATTGTGGAGCTTGTGTAACAACTGGCTGTCCTGGCTCTACCCTCTTCTAGGCCCATTTATAACCATTCTATTGTTGCTGGCCTTCAGGCCTCTCATCTTTAACCTTCTTGTCAGATTTGTTTCTTCTAGAACTGAGGCCATGAGGCTACAAATGGTCCTGCAAATGGAACCCCGAATGTCCTTGGCTCATGAGTTCTATCACGGACCTCTGGATCGACCTAAACTCCTGGAAGACTCCCCTCTGGAGGAAACCTCAACTACAGGGCACCTTCCATGCCCCAATTCAGCAGGAAGCAGTTAGAGAGCAATCGATGCTCATGTCCCAACAACAGCTGGACTTTCCTGTTCAGAGGGGAGACTGAGGGACTGTGTTAAAGAAACTTCTCTTCCTGGGTCCACAAGGGGCATGGTTTCAAATGCAGGAATTTCCTTTGAGCACCTCCTCCCTGCCTCCATCTGGAGACCAGAGGGGATTCAAACGCAGGAATTTCCTGGCTCCTCACCTCGCTGAGCACCCCCTCCACGTGGGCCAGGTAAAATTCTGTCTGTTCTTCCTGTGCACAGGAAAGCCAGGTGGGGGACTCTTTTGTCCCAAATTCCTACTGAAAGCTCTGGGAGGAAGAGGGCTCTGTAACTCATGGTTGTAGAACAAGTAGCCAATCCAGTATCAGAGTCAAAGATCGATCACTCTGGAGGAAGTCTGAAGGAACTCCTCTCATTGGACGAGAACATGAATAGGGAGGGAATAACTCAAGGGTTAAAACTTCAGCAGCTCTTACCTGAAGGGATTCCTTCTCTGAGTGCCCTCCCATGACAGCGTGGGAACTGTCTTCTTTCTCTCTCTCTGTCTAATAAATTGCTCTTCTGCAAAACTCTTTGGGTCCACGATATTTATTGGAACGGTAAACTCATCACGCCTCCAGGGCCCCTTTCCCCATTGTTCAGGGTTAGAGAGACCAAGAATCTACAAGCCCTGGGTACTCTCCCGGAAACAGCAATGTGAAAGATACATGCCACAGAGGAAGAATACCAGAGTCCAAGTGAGAGACTCTTGCTTTTAAATGCATTGATGTGACCTGTGAAAATATGTTTTATCTTTTAGGCCTAGTTTTTTCCATTAATGAAAGACAAATAATAAACAATTCCCGAGGGTCTACTGTGAGGATTTAAAGGGAAAAAAGCAAAACTATGTAAAATTCCATTCAAGAGCTTATGCCTAGTATAAAAGTTCAATCAATAGTAGTTTTTCTCTGCAGTTTTGTTCATGTTAACCACAACTGCATTTATATTAATCACCTCTTCCAAACACCTGAAACCACCCTCTTTTCAAATTAAATCAGTTCTTTGAAATATTACATAGTTAAACAATTGAAGGCTCAGGATGTCATCTTTGCTTCTGAATAACTTTCTCGTTATTTTTAAAATAATGTTTCCACGCTATTACACCAAACTTAAACCCATGATGTTTTAGAACTAAATGGTTTATATAATATTTAAGTAAATATGTTTTTCTTCTAATGGATACTTGGCAATAAAGAGATGTATTTTAAACACCATAGAATGCTGCCTCTTTGATCCAGGTTTAAAAAGAAAATTTTATACAGCATTAGAGTAGCCTACAGTCTTTAAATTTTTCTTACTGGCTTACACCTGAGAAAGGAATGGCACTTTCTTTGTTACCTTATAAGATGGAAGAGGTAAGCAAAAGGACTGCGGGGGGATCCGTTGATAGTGATTTACCTAACTTCTTCACAAGTAGCAACTTCATGTTGCTGTTAGTTTATTTCCGACACCTACTAAATGTGTTAAAAGCACTAGTTCAGAATTTATCTTAAGTAGGTTTTTGTGAATTTAATATTGTGTGGGCACTCAATCTTTGCAAAGGTGAAGGGATTTTTTTTTTCCTGAAAAGACTATAAAGTAGAACAGCCTCCTTGGGTACTATATAGCAAGTGTACAGGTTTCTAAGATCAAGGAGTGGTTAAAGACAATTTTGTCCTGTAAATGGTTCTCTGTGTAAAGTGAAGTGCCTGGGCAGGACAACATGATAGAAGATGGGGCACTTAGTGCCCAGGATCTATTTTTCTTTGGATAAACAGAGTGCTTCACTCTCTTTCCTTTCTGCCAATCTTCCTTTCACAAGGACTAAATTACCTAAATGGAGAGTGGGTTGTTAAATGTCTGAACTTCAAGATTCTAAAAGTACTGGCAGTTTGCCATATTGAAGATCTGACAACGACTGGCCTTGTTTTTACTTAAACACTCCTCCCCATTTAGATATTGACAATACAGATAATGGGAATGTCCTGTAATTTCCTGCCACACTTTATGTTCAGTGGGAGAGCTCAGTATCTTTACAGAACTTCTGTTTTTTATTTCTTTTCATCCCTACTTCCACTGAAGTATTCATTGGAATGGTAACTTTCACAATTCTACTTACTATTTTAACATGTACTCTGAAGATGCTATCCCTGCACTGTTTTAAAATACTGTTCTTCCTAGAGTGAATTGGAAATGCAGAATGAAAACAGGAATCAGGAAATAGAAAAATCTATGGTGGTGAGGTAGTCACACAAATAGAAAGATGCTAGTACCATTTTCAACCTAAGATCATTTTTATATCTAGCACCATATTCCCATTGAATGGCAACCACTGTAGTATATATACATGGTTGACTGGATTTGATTCAAATTACCAACATTTCTTAGCTTTGTTTCCTTTATTTGAAGAAATTATTATTCAGCATTTCCTGTCTTCCTCTAATAAAGCTAAAAGGAGTTGAATTCAGAGAGTGTGTGGGTAGCTAGCTAGAACATAGTAAACACTCAATAAATTTGCTAATATTGTTAAGGCTGAACGTTTCTGATATGTTTCCCTTGACAGATATTCAGGTCTAAGCCAAATTATTTGTCAAGTTTCCTTTATAGTAGTTCCAGAGTGATTATATCATGTCCCAAATCTCACTATAGCAAGTTATCAAAGGGCAGTATTATTGTTTCTCCTCTTAAAACTTTTACTAAAATTGAGAAATGTGTATCCAGAGATGTTTAAGAAGCACTAGTACAATTTTTATGCATATTTTTCTATAGGAAAATTACTATTTCAAGTGACTGTTGCTCATTTCCATTTTTTTTTCTTTTCTTTTTTGAGATAGAGTTTCACTCCTGTTGCCCAAGCTGGAGTGCAATGGCGTGATCTCAGCTCACTGCAACCTCCGCCTCCCAGGTTCAAGTGATTCTCCTGCCTCAGCCTCTCAAGTAGCTGGGATTATAGGTGCCTTCCTCCATGCCTGGCTAATTTTTTGTATTTTTAGTAGAGACTAAAAAATACGTGTTCCACCATGTTGGCCAAGCTGGTCAGGAACTCCTGACCTCAGGTGATCCACCCACTTGGCCTCCTAAGTTAAAGTGAAATCTGAAATTATATGAGCTCCAAATACAGTCAAAGCACAGAAGATAATCCAGGCAAAAAGACAGAAATCTACAGTACAAGATAAATGTAGAAAAGAGCAAAGCATTTTTAATTTGAAGTAAACAAATCAGGCATATAGCCTTTATTGCTGTACATAAAGTACCTAGTTGAAATGATTCAAAATAATGCATTTAGCTAAACAGCAACACTATATTAATTGCTCATTTATAAACAGCTGTGTAGTGACACAGACATCACAATTAACTGATCATTAAACCAGTATAAAGGCCTCAGCTGACGATTTTACAATATATCATGGTAGTAAATTTATTCTAAAAAGTTAGAAAATATTGAAATATTGAACATATCCATTGTGCTACTTAAATTCACACACATGTACACACACACACACACACACAATCTTTTGATATTTTAATAGATTTCAGTAGTAGAAGCAAATGGAATAGGCAGGTTTGGAAGGGATGCTGGAAAGTAGGGGAGACTACCCAAGATTAAGCTGGAACCCACAAACATGATCTGGACTCCCATGAAGATGCAGTGTCACCTCTGTTTGCCTCTGACCTTGATGGGGAAGGGATCTTGAAGAAATTGGGCCCTTTGCATGCTGATAAACACACTCACTGCATCCAGGAATTTGAGAAATGAGGGGACAATAAAGGAATTGCAGGCCCTGCCACTGCCTCATGTCAACGAAGGAAGCAAGCTGGTAGGTGGCAATATGTATAAGAACCTAAACAGCTTTTGCTTCACTTCCACTTTGGAAATCTCCAACAAGACCTCTTTTGTGAAATTGCTAAGAAATCAGGATTTATGTGTTAAAACAGGTGGCACTTTCTTAATTAAATTGAATGTTGATAGAGCAAAGATGAGGTCTTAAGACTGAGCTCCGGGACTTTTAAAGGATTGTCTTATGGTTTGTCTTCTGGATTTTTCTTATTTTTTTTTAATTTTTAAAAATTAAGATAAAAATTCAGAGAGAGTAGTAGTTAATTAAGCATCAGAGGGAGACAAAGAAACAGCAAGACAGAAAGAATGCTGAGCCATTTTGCTTACAAGAAATTATTTCAAAGATGCGTTCAATTAGAATACATTCAATGCCTATCTCCACCATCTTTAAACTACGTAAAGTCACTTTCACATTTTTATTTGGAGCATTGAGTAATGGCCTTTTTTTTTCTTTAATAGGAAGAGAAAATTCAAAATAAATTGATAATACATATGAAGATAAGGGGAATCATGGCTATATAGGACAGTATTTTCTTAAGATTTAAATGAAATTCAAATGCACAAGCAAGCCTCTGGGCAAGAAATCTGATGTTATCATAAGGACTGTGAGAACCTGAAGGATTTATAGCTTGATGGGGACTGAATTTTACCTATGAAATTGTAATTATTTTAAGTATGGAAGAAAATAGATCCCAAAGTAAGAAACTGACCTGCTGTGGGATCTTATGCCCTACATGTATGAGTCTATTTCAGGATGCCGCTGCTTCCGGTAATTTTGCTACTCACCTCCTTACAGACATCGCTGCCAGTAAAGAGCCCTATTTCTATTACATACTCATCCCCCCTCCATTTGATCTGGGTATATCCATTTCTGTAATAAAAACAAAACAACACAAAATAAAATTAATGTCCTTATTTACAATACCAACTCTGGACTGTTTTTTCTTTTCTCAATCAAAATTACTGAAAATTTATCATACATTTTTCTGAGTCCAGTTCTCTGCATCTCATTCACTAATGACATTTTAAAATTTAACAGTCTAGTTTCTTTCCCCATGCCTGAATTCAAAATATTCTTTGCAAGAAAATTAAAAGCCTTTGGGTACTAAATTTAATAAAAAGCATCTCCATGCTTTTGTGACTGTATCACACTATATTCCAGTTGACACTGCTGAGCTTTTGTTCCTTGTAAGGTTTTATTCCATTTGTTTGCCCTGATTATCTTGGTGCCTCTTAGACTATTTCTTTTTATTTTCTTCTCTACTTTTGTTTTGTTTGCACTCTAAACTCATAATCTCTATTTCTTGCTCTCACCTCTCCTATGGCTTCACATGTATATATTCACCTGTACTCTCAACATCTTCCTCTGGACATCCCATGGATAGTTATGAATTACCTTCTGCCAAGATAGTTATGAATTAACTACTTCCAACATGAACCAATCTTCTCCTTCAATTTTTATCGTCAGTCTATTTTTCTTCTAATCCTGCTATCATTAATTGGAGAGCCATAATTCATTTTTGACTATATCTTTTTTCTATAATCACACATAACAAATCAATTCAATAAACATCTGTTGTTCCTATTGTATAGAAATTAAGAACCAGAAGGACAGTAATATAATAAAGTTAATTATCAACTCAAATAAATTAGTATGAAACTAAGCCTAGCACTTAAAAATTGTATGATAGTAGACAAATTCCTAAGCATCTCCAAGCCATATTTTATTCTTTTATATTGGGAAATAAAAATAATTCATATCATAGATTCAATAACTCCATATATTAAAATATTTTAGTATGATCCCTGGCTCAAAAATATTTTTTCTTAATTATAATTTTGTCATTTTTATATAAAATCTCATTAGTTCTAACTTAGATTATTACATAATTTTCCTAACTAGTTTCTCTGAATAAAATCTGTTCCCCATGGAAAAACAATTTTCAGGCAATTATAAGATTTCTAACATTTACCTTTGTCTATAACTTGCTACAAAGTAAAGTGCTTCATTAATTATCATCACCCACATCTCCTAGTCAAATAAGTTTATTATTAGATACTAAGTACTCTGGCTTCTCCTTTCATGCCTAGAGTCAACTGTTGCCCTCTCTAAATTGTAACTATAATTACAATTCTATTTGCCTAAGGCAATTTACATGAGCAATAACATCTAACATATGCCAGGTTCTCTAATTATTTTACCTGAATTAACTCAATAGTATTATCTTAATTTTCATATTAACATCTACAATTGAAGAAGTAACTAACTTGGCCAAGTCTAGCAGCTAGAAAAGGGCAGACCCGTAATCTGAACCCAGGGTTACTGGCCTCTGAACCTGCAGTTCTAATTGCCCCACTCCATGTCCTCTCAACTGCACCTTGATTTTTAAATCAAACTCATTTGACTCCCTGTTTATGCCAAATAGAATAACTCTGAAAAAAATCAAGTAAATTACAGAATTATTTATTTAATTTGGAGATTTATCTAGCTCTTGCACAGTTTATGGACTGTAGGATTCAGTGTCACAGATTTGGAAACAGCACCTTCAAAGGAAGAGATTTCAGCATTTTACCCATAAAGTGATCCAGAAAAGTGTCAGGCCCATTAAAGACATTCAAAAATATGTGTTAAATAAACAAATACATGAGTGAAGAATGAATCATCAAATGATTGAAAATAGAGCTCATCTAACAGTAAGGAAAGTTTCTTCTAATTTATCATGGAGGAATTTAAAAGTTTCCAAACATAACATGGGCACATTTAAAAGTTTTATGGACTTAAACTTTTTTCTTATTTTATGCATGATATTCTTGGATGACTAGAGCTGAGCTGGTTTCTTCATTTACTTTCCTTTATGATACAATGAGTCAGCAATTTGCATTAGTAGTTTTGATTCTAGGAACGAAGAGAGAAAGGAAGACGTTTTTTAATTTAGTCCTCTAAATTAAAGACAAGTATGTTTCAATAGAATAAAAATATTGAACAACTAAATGTCACTCTTCTCAAGTGAATTTTAGTTTCCAACCTCATTCTAGCCTCTTCATACACTAAATGGAGAAACATTTTTGTATTGGATGAATCAGTGCCAGAAGGAGCTGCTAACAAAGCCTCTAATATGTTTGGGATCAAAAATCAAATAGCATGCTTCTGGAACATGAAGGTGGGAGAAGGCCTTATCCCTTAAAATGATCTGGGGATTTTAGAAATGTGCTTTTAATATATTCTTTCTGGGTTTTCTAGATATAAGGGACAACATATTTAAGTAAAAAGGAAACTGGACTTGGAAGACAAATTGATTTTGGTTTGAATCACTTTCACTCTATGACCTTGGCAATAAAAATACAGGCTTGGGTGATGTAATGTTTCAGGTTCCTTCTAGCACCATTATTCTATAAATTAAATAATATTCTCATTTTTAAACAGCAGAAAATCATTAGATAGCTTAAATATATGACTGATTTGTGCGTCTGTGTATATGCATATGCATAAATTAAGAGGACAAGTGGATTAGTGTTTGCCTGCAGTTTTTTCTTTATTCTGCAATTTACTTTTACTGTCAAAATAAACAAAAAAAGAGTTAACGTATTCCACTGAATTTCAAGTAAGATATTGATTTTTCCAAACTTCTGAATAACACTTATATTCAGTATGAATAATAGACAATATTGCTAATATATTTTACAGACTATCCTGATGTTGTAATTTGTATTCATTTATAAACCAAATAAATTGTCCCATGTCACATGAGACAGTTATTATATCAATATGACTCATATCAAACTATGTCTTTGATGTTATTTTATAGGATATTAGAAAAATAATTTCATAAATAAGTTGAATTTGTTCCAAGAATGAGACAGCAAGACAGAATGTCCTGTCTAGAAAAAATAATTCACCTGACTTTTAACCTTGTTTATTTTTAGAGAATTGGGGGCAAAGAGCAAAAATGAACCTAATATTTAATATTATAAAGAAAGATGTAAGAGACTTTTGGAAGTGGATTTAGAATCAACAGTGGCAAATCTGTGGGCATGATTAGTCAGCCTTTATGTCAATATCAGAAATGGGAAACCCAGGTAATTCATTCCATTTTGCTATTATTCTGTGCTTAATATTAGTATTAATCAATAAAAATTTATAATGTTTTTCATCATATGTGTCACATCAGAACAAAGCTTAGTTCTGTTTTAGACATTCCGAATATTGGAGGCATTGGTTAAGCAGTGGTGTCAAGCAATAACTGGCAGATGGTCCCTGATTTGTTTTTACTTCTAGGCCCCTACAAGTCCTAAATATTAAGTCTCAATTTTTGAAACATTAATTTTTTCAGACACTTGTAATGTATCTCAAGTGATTCGTTGTTTGTAAACATTCTTCCTAAAATTCTTCACACTGCAAAATAGTCATTTTTGAAAATGAAAACATAAAAAAGTGGTCAAACAAATCCAGAGGAAATAAGAGCTCACCAAAAATAACAAGCAGAAAAATAAATGAAATTCTTCCACTATGTGGAAAGAAAAACAGTCATTTATATTTAACAAGTTTCTAAGTTTAAGTTGTACAATAATTAGTCTGAACTTTGACTTCCAAGTGTATAAAAATATATAGATCCACACAAAAATATATATGGATATATGTACACATATTTGGAAATATGTATATGAGAGAGATAGGGAAATAAGTCAGATGTTAGCTCATTTTTCCATTAAATATACTCTTCTCAAAGAGAAGTTTTTTGTGGAAAAGTTTAACAAGTCCTAAAATGCTCCACAATGTAGAAACAGACAGGCAGAACATTGGAAGTTGGAAACATTATTATTCATTATAAAAGTGCAGCAACCTCCTTTAGAATATTTCTTTTTAAGCCTCTTTGCCAGAGTAACCCTGATGTCAGAGGACAGGATGTTATGCTATCAAGATGAAAATACTTTTCCTGCATCAGCATTCTGCTGACCACAGCAGTGTTTCGTTTTCTATTAATGCTGCAACTTTTTATCACCTGCTCACACTTTTAAACGCATAAAACGTGTGCAAGTGTGTGTGTTTCTAAACATAGCTATTAAATTTATTTTACTTTCTGAGATTCTACTTACCTCCCAAACTCTATTGAGTGTCTAGGCTCAACGCATTTAGACATTTCAGCATTGCTCTTTCCATTTTGGAGTAAATTTCAGTAGATAAAAAGGCCCATTTATTCTGAAAAACAAGAAAACTAAAGGCATAATTGTTTTTGTGGCCAAAAATGGAGTCACCAATTAAGAAGGGGCTTTAAATGTTTTTCTCAAGAAAAACAAAGAGGAATTATAAAAAACTAGAAAACGTGCTTTTGCTCAAGCATTACTAAAACCAGCCCCTTGCAGAAAATACACACCACTAAGGGAATATTAGGGGAAAAAGTGGGAGATTATTTGTTTTCCTTGTACACTTTAAAATACTAATTCTGAAATATGTGAAATCTAAATGAAATACATATAAATCCTGACCTGGGTCCTCTATTGTTTAAATTATTTTAAAAAAAAATAGAAAATCACAGGTACATCTGTGTATTTTGTCTCTCTTTTGAATTCTTGACCTATTAACGTACCTAATTATCTGGAGGGTATCTTCTTAAAGATAGTTTAAAAATATCAAAATCAATATAATTCAAATAAAATGTATTTTTTTACCCATCATCTCTTTAATTTTGAAAAATGCTGCCCCCTACCTACACGAAGATTTTATAAATTAATAAAGGCTCTTATAACAAACAAAAATAACCATTGAATACTTTCATTTGCATAAAATCATTCTCATTTTCCATTCTCAATCTTATTAGTAAGCCACAATATAGAACATTATTATCTCTTCCTGATAGTTAAGCCTTGAGCTAGTTCACTCTGTCTAAATATTTTCCATCTCACTAGCCAATTTATCTCTGAAGAATACAAAAAAACGTATTATTCAATGTCCCAAGACTATAGATAGAAGTCTAGTCAAAACAGATTTAGTTCAAACTACTTAGCATGAATACAAAATAGTTCATATTCTATATGGCTTCAACTTCTATAACACAGAAATAGCTTATTCATCTGTCAAGAAACAGATGGAATGCTTTCTGTTATTTCTATGGTTGACAGAATAGCCCTCTAAATAGGTCCATGCCTTAATCTCTCCTACCTGAGAATATAAGCTATGTTACATAGCAAAAATGACTTTGCAAATGTAAATAAGGTGACTGACGTTTAAGTAGTCAGATTACTTTGGATTATCCAAGTGAGTCCAATGTAATTACCTGACCCCTTAAAAACCAATCACTTTTCCAGCTAAAGGTAGAGAGATATTACAACAAGGATTACTCAGAGAAATTCAAAGTGTGACAATGACTCAATTAGTCACTGCTGGAGGGATTCATATAGAGAGTATAAGAAAGCTGGAGTGTAGCCTCTAGGAGAAAAAACTGATTCCTAACCAATGGCCACAAAGGAAACAGTGATGTGAGTCCTACAACTACAAAAAACTGAATTTTGCCCACACCCTAAATAAGTTTGGAAACAACTTTCCTCAGAACCTCCAGTAGGAAATGCAGACCGATCCCTATCTTAGTTTTAACGTTGCAAGACCTGAAGCACAGAAACCAGCTAACCCCACCTAAACTTCTGACCTGGGAAACTGTAAGTTAAAATACAAGAGTTCCTGCAGGCTGCCAAGTTTATGGAAATTTGTTACACTAGCAATGAAAATCTAATACAAAGCTTTCCTTAGAAATAAACATTATCCCTTAGAAATAAGCATGATGCTTTAGAAATAAACATTCCATTTTACAGAATATATGTATGTGTTTTATTGTTCTTTCATTACACAATACACGTGTATGTTTTATTAGTTATTTGTATTCCTTCTTACATAATATATGTCTATGTTTTATGACAATTATTTGTATGTACATTTTTTACTCTTAGGACCTATAAAAAATTTGTGGCAGATGTTCGGATTTAAGCTTGTTAGTATTCCAGGCTTTCTAAACTCACCAACATGAAATATATGGCAGATTTGTTTTCCACAGAAAACCACAATAACATCTCCCACCCCGTATGTGCTTCTACCACGTGATTTGCAGCTTAACCATCACGAGTGAAGCTGAATTTTTCACCAACTTAAAACCAGGTGGGCTCCTTAGGTTGGCTTTGAACAACAGCAACAAAGGTAGAAATGACTCTGTGCTAGTTATGGGTATAGTTATTAATGGACATCTTAGCTTCCACTTCCTGCCTCTTGGATGCCAGATACCATGAAAAATTTAACTATCCTAAGACCACTAATTTGTGAGACACTTTAGTTGCATGGGAAAGTCCAGGAGTTAAGACACCGTAAAACCTTTGTGTTGGGGGAATGTGATACTAGAGGGGATAAGGAAGCGGGAGAGAGAGAAAGAGAGAGAGAGAGGGAGAGGGAGAGGGAGAGGGAGAGAGAGAGAGGGGGAGAGAGGGGGAGAGAGAGAGAGAGAGAGAGAGAGAGAGAGAGAGAGAGAGAGAGAGAGAAAGAGAGAGAGAATAAAGAATATTGATTCACCAGATATGTGAAACGGGAAGCCGCATGGGAACAGTATCATCCAGTCACAGCTGACTCAGCTGACACCAAAAGAATCACAGACAAACTGCTCAGCCTACCTCTTTCCAAATCTTTTACCCTCAAATTATGAGCAAATAAAAATGGTCAGTAAGTTTGGGAGCAATCTGTTACATGGTCATAGATAACTGATAGACTTATTTGAAAAGGACTCTAGCTATTAAAAAAAAGTATCAATTCTCTGCCTCTGGAGGCAGAGCAAATACATTCTTGGTCTTGCAATTATATGTCAAGGAGTGTTAAAAAACAAAAACATAAACTTTAGACAAATTAAATTTAGCAGAGTTTATTTGAACAAAGTACAATTCATGAATCAGGCAGAACTCATACCCAGAAAAGGTTTAAGAAACTTCACCCAATTGTGTGAACAGCTGGCTTTTATAGCTCAGACACAGGCAAAGTACAGAGGTCACCTGCTTGTTCACAGCTGGGTGTCTGCATTATTTGGGCATGGTCTGATGAGTTAGCTGGCCTGTGATTGGCTGAATCTTGGCTGTTTGTTATACTTCTAATTTAGGTTTCAGACTGTTATCTAGGAAGTCAAAGTATAAAGAAAGCCTTAAGCTAATGGTGTCTTACTTACTAATTTATCAGGATTCTGTTTTCTGGCCAAATAACTTTTGTGTGATATTTTAGGCTTGATCACAGTCCTAGCAAACCTCATGGGGCAAAGTTACCTTCTCTACACCCGGCTTGGCACCCAGCCAGTGTACTTCAGTCTGTGACGTGAGGCAGTCAAGGACTCAGCCTTCCATGGCTGGCCATGCTCTTAGGCATATCTGCATTACTAACTACATTAGTCCATTTTCACACTGCTATAAAGACATGTCTGAGACTGGGTTATTTATAAAGAAAATAGGTATCATTGACTCACAGTTTCACATGGCTGGGAAGGCCTCAGGAAACTTACAATCATGGCAGAAGGGGAGGAGGCACTTCTTCCATGGTGGCAGGTGAGATAGAGAGCCTAAAGGGAGGAAGAGCCCTACACTTATCAAGCAACCAAATCTCATGAGAACAGCATGGGGGAAACCACTGCTATGATCCAATCACCTCCCTCCCTCCACACGTGTGGACTATAATTCCAGATGAGATTTGGTTGAGGACACAGAGCCAAATCACATCACTAACCAGTTGCCTTCCTTCTGAGACATCTTTCTCTGGGACCTTTGGCTGAGGCTTTCCTCAGGCACCTCTGCTGAGATTTCCTAATTAGAGCAGAAAGAGAAAAAGTTGAAACTCATTTATTCCTCATACCCAGTAAGTAGTTTTCCACTCCCTGTCCCTCCCACACAATTTCCTATTACTCAAGGGTCCATAAAACTGAAAGAACCTCTTACTGAGGTTCTCTCAACAGTGAGACAATCCTTTAGTCTCTGTCTGTGCTGATCTCTCTCACCCTCTATCAGTGCACCATTCCATGTAGGAAAATGAAATAGCTGGAGTTGGAGTTTTCTCCAGTTAAGCCTCTTGCTTGTAATATCACAGTAACTGATTGAAGGACAGACCATTGCTTTCATAGTAGTTTGTTTCTTAATTGACAACTGACATCTGAGCGCTTTCTCCCCAACACAGCTGAGCCTGTGAAATGTTAATGGTAACTATAGCTGGTTGTGTTAGGGTATTTTATGTTATGCTACTATAATTTGTATTGAAACGTCAATCTCCAAATTTCAGCAGTCAAAATAACAAAAGCTTACTTTCACCCAGGTTACAATTCCTTTACTGAGTGTCAGTAATGACTGTTCAACGTAATTCCAGAGGGATCGATGAAGAAAAATAGCTATTGTTCCAGCTTTGGTGCTTACTATGTGAGAGGCAAAAATGTTCTAGAGGGTCTTACACTGTCACTTAAATACTGTGAACTAGAAATGGCACTGATGTATTTTGCTCATCCACCATGTTTTAATTACAGGACTCACTCGACTGGAAAGGGGCCATGGAATACAATCATATCATGTTTCCGGAGTGTGGGAACCAGAAATATTTGGCAACCAATTCTTAATACTATGCCTCTGAAAGTGGCTTTTATATATATACCCATTCATTTCCCTTAGAACTTGTTTCACCTACTTCCTGTACACTTCACAGATTATTTACTGTGAGGTTCCATGGGTTCTAGTGAGTCATCTTCTGATTGAAGGTAAAGTTTAATACATCATTCCCAAGTCAGGATCCTCACAGGTCTCCCTAACCCTGGTTCCTGTTCAGCAAAATAATCTCCTTCTACTCAACTGGTCCATTTTCCACAGGTCTATCAGACAAGAAATTTTAACTTTACATGGAGTCTCATTGATTAATTGACTTTTCATACCAACTCACAAAAAGGGGAGAGGGTCATTTGGAGACTTAAGTTCATTTTATTTTGCCTAAAAAATGAAATTTCCTATTTGTCAGGCATGAGTTAATCATTAGCAGAATGAATTATAAATACCAGTATATCCATTACAGATCTTAATTTTTAAAAGGAAATGGAGGCTGGGCATGGTGGCTCACACCTGTAATCCCAGCACTTTGGGAGGCCAAGTTGGGCAGGTCACCTGTGGTCAGGAGTTGGAGACCAGCCTGACCAACATGGAGAAACCCTCTCTACTAAAAATACAAAATTAGCCATGCATGGTGGTTCATGCCTGTAATCTCAGCTACTTAGAAGGCTGAGGCAGGAGAATCACTTGAACCCAGGAGGCGGAGGTTGCAGTTAGCTTAGATGGTGCCATTGCACTCCAGCCTGGGCAACAAGAGGGAAACTCCATCTCAAAAACAAAACAAAACAAAAGAAATGCAGACCTTGGATAATTCAGTCAAAGCAACTGTAATCAGTAAATGGAGAAAACTTTTTGAAAATGGGCTATAAACATGTTAACACTTATGATTAGCAAGGATTCATTATAATCCTTTTGAGACAGAAAGCTTGGTTGAGGTTTATTTTCTAAGACCTGTAAAGTTAAAAAAAAAATCATACAAACAAAATCTATAAGTTTAGAAAAGGAAAAGGATATTTTATTTCTTATAAAGGGTAGCAGCCTGCAAAGTGACCATCTGCAGGCTAGAAAGTAGAGCATCTGTCTGGCCAGAGTCCAGAGATAGGCACCTCAAATAAGGAGGGAGTGAGGTCGGAGATTTATATCAAACAGGATGGTCAAACATACATATTCAACTGGATACAGGAAGAGCTATGAATATTCATGAAGGTGTTCTGACACATGCGTATTGAACAAACATGAATGTAACATACAATTCATGTTCACCCTGGAGTGAGGACATAACATTAAAATGTACTATGATTAGGTCCTTGTTAGTCAGTTTTGCTTTGCTGTAAAGGAATACCTGAGGCTGGGCAATTTACAAAGAAAAGAGGTTTATTTGGCTCATGGTTCTGCAGGCAGTGTAAGCACGGCACCAACATCTGCTTGCTTCTTGTGAGGTCTTAGGAAGCTTACAATCATGGTGAGAGGCAGATGGGGAGCTAACATGTCACATAGCAAGAGGGAGTGAGAGAGAGAAGGAGGTGCCAGCCTCTTGAAAACAACCAGATCTTGTATGAACTCACAGAGGGAGAATTTACTCATTCCCCAATGAAGACACCAAGTCATTCATGAGGAATCCACTCCCACAATCAAAATACCTCCCAGTAGGCCCACTTCCAACACTGGATATTAAAAGGTCTTTTCAGGACATGAAGTTACACAAGTGTGCAATCTCTGTAAACTGGCCAGAACCAGGCATGGTTGGTGGTCTTCTTACCAGGAGAAAGTTATTGAATTTAGACACTTGTCCAGTTGAAAGTTACTGAATGTAGCCATCTTCTGTGAGCTGGATGAGTTGCAAGTATTTTAATATTGCTTATCTTGAGGACAGTACTTATTTAGTTGCTAGAGAGAAAGTAAAACTTTTTGGCCATTAGAACATAGATTATTTTTTGTAGTTTAAGTGTAGGGATATGCAACTGAATTCTTGACTGACATGGCCTTAAATCTTGTTTAAAATTTGATATCTTATGCCACAAAGAGCCTATTCTGTCAGTCTTATGATCTCTGTCTTTTCATGAATGGTGGTCAGATGTGTTGAAATCATGAAAGAGAGGGGCTTATAACAATGTGTGTCTGACCTCCTGTCCTGGCATGCTGGGAACTAAGATTTTAAGTCATTTCTGGGGTTTCCCTGGCTGAGGGGGCAACCATGCAGTCAGTGGGGATAGGGCGTTAAGATTTTATTTTCAGCTTACAGAAGCATTTACTCAAAGCCATTTCCTTTCTTTTGTCTTGGTTATGCTGCAAAAGTTTAAGATTTTTATCCATTCTAAAATTTATCTATATATCAAATATCAATTTGTGGCCAGGCACTGTGGCTCACTCCTATAATCCCAGCACTTTGGGAGACCAAGGCAGGCGGATCACAAGGTCAGAAGATCGTGACCATCCTGGCCAAAATGGTGAAACCCTGTCTCTACTAAAAATATAAAAATTAGCCAGGTGTGGTGGCGTGTGCCTGTAATCCTAGCTATTCAGGAGGCTGAGACAGGAGAATCACTTGAACCCGGTAGGTGGAAGCTGCAGTCAGCTGAGACTGTGCCACTGCACTTCAGCAGGGTGACAGAGTGAGACTGTTTCCAAAAATATATATCTATTTGTACACCATTTATATAGAGTAAAAAATGGAATATATAGATGTATACATATGGAATTGCTATGTATGTATGTACATATATTTATGCATATTCTTATATGTACATACATATATACATGCACAGTAATTCCAAAGAGCTAGAGATTTTTAAATTTGTATATGTACATATTTATATATGTATATATAAATATATATAAATTAAATATAATTGTATATATTAATATATACATATATTAATATATATAAATTAATATATACATATATATAAAAATTAAAAAATCTTCAGCGAGGTCATCTGAATTACTATGTATTAATTATGGTCTGGGAGCCGATGAAAGTGTTGGAAAAATTAATGTAACAGAGGGATACTCTAGGGACACTCTTAGGATTCTACCCTGTGAGAATAGGTACCTAGATTTACAACTCTATCAAGTTTACACAAATTGAGAAGCAGTGACTCTCTGGATATAAAAACCTTGAGTTGGAAATGGGGACTGAAAAACAGCAAATATCAACTACTGCTAGGGAATACAATTTGCTCGAGGCCAACTTTTACTGACAAGTACAAAGTTTTCCCTAATTCATTTACTGAAAATACTGCATTCTAAGACAAAACATATTTAGCATGACCTTCGGTTTTCCTTTTCTCAAGGTGGTATGAACAAAGTAATATGCTACAGAAAATTCTCCATATCCTTGAAGGGAGAGACTGCCGTGCTCATTTGGGTATGTCCCCTGTGACTTGCTCACTGACTAAATGCCTGAGCCAAAGTCACTTCCTATGATGACAGCAGGTTACTGGCAAATCTCCACAGAAATATCATCACAGTGAGGCTGATACTAAATTAGGACAAGGCTATTTGGCTTGATCGGAGCTGAAGCTATTTTCTGTCATATAATAGATCTTTTATCAGTACCCTTCAAGAAATTGCCCCAAAAGCATCAACTATATTATTCTTTCAGAAACTTGGTCAGATAAAGGAACTATTTCAAAATAAAAAGTGAAGTATATTCTTTCATTCGGAAATAAAGTAAATGCCATGTTATTTTCTAAAACAAAAAGTTTATTGATTATGAAAAGTGCCTTCTTGCGTTGGATGTAGTCCATAAATATGCATAATTGGAAAGCTCTAAAATCTGTGAATATGGTGGAGTCGTGATTTCAGATGCAGTGATTGTGTCAGGTAGGATTAAAAGAATACAGGGTTACAGAGACCTATAAAATCTTCTGAAACCTGCATCTTTTTCCCCATAATAACTTAAATAATTTCAAAGGAAATACAGTAATTACTGGAAGATTCTGTCACTTAAAGGCAAATCAGTCTTGACTTTCCTATACAATTCACATGCCTTTAAAATTTTTCCTGTTTAGTTCATTGATTTTGATCAATAGCAAAAAAATTGATTTGGTTCTCCCTAACAAATATTAGAATGAGACAACAGGAGGTTATTTAGATTAGAGCAAATGGGTTTAACTACTATTTTAATATAGTCAACTAGATCTGAAGTTGGTTGAAAGCAGTCACCTTTATTATTTTTTCCCGAATGCTTTAGTAATTTGTCAAAAATCATAAAAAGTAAATAATGAAATTAGATGTAGAATGTAGACCTTCTGAACCCAAATCTAGAGCTCAGAATCAATAAATTTTGCAAAATATTGGTACAAAAACTTTGTAAAAACCTTTATATTATAAATTTTGAGAATGAGTGTTATTTAATGCTTATATGCAAATAATACAATTAAATAGAAAAATAAAATTTTGAAACATAGAAGTTGATATGACCTGACCAACTCTCAGTTGCCCTCCTATTAAAATGAGCTTTGCGATATGGACATAAATGAAGTAATATGTGTTATAACATCCGGAAGAAATGCAGATCAACAGTAAGGTTGTCTTTTCTTTCCTGCCTTTTCCTGTTCTCTCTTCCTTGATCTTTCTTTTGTTTTTATGCCCCACTTCCTTCTTGCTTTGTCATCCTTTTTTTTTAATTTTCCTTTCTTCCCTTTTAATAAATTATTATATTTAATTTTTAACATTTAATGTATATTTTAAGACTCGAGAAATCATTTAATCATTCACAAGTGAGCTTTGAGCACTTTTCAAAGCTGACAAATTCTATAAAAAGGGGAGTTTTGTTTTTAATACTCTTGTTACTATTTTATATTTATATTCTGAAACACTTTTGAAACATTTATGCTTTACTGATGATCTAATTTAATCCATCAACCAGTATTAGTTGGGTAGCTAGTGAACACCAAAAAGACCCTGAATATGTTCAGCTGTGTTAATGAACTTCGAGTACTTTAATGCAAACATCCAGGTGTCTTAATTGATTCCTAATCTACATGCAAACAATTTCATTGTTACTAAGGTTAGACATATTGCATAAGTTTTAGCCTTTTAAAGTTAATGATATAAATACAATTCACTAAATCATCATATTAATTGTCTACTAAATTTATATTGTTGGTCTGTCCTTTTTCCATGTTAACAAAAAATTTACATTGAAGTTAACATTATAGAAACATGAATACTTCAATTTGAAATGAGTGAATTTAATTCATCACTAGATGGCACTCTAAATTTAGACTGTGAAATATGTTTCTTCAAATAGAAGCTACATGTGTTTTATAAGGAATAATTCATTTTATAAACAAAAAATTTACACCCTTGTTCATACAAAAATTGAGAATTACCTTTCTATCTATGAAGAGTAACAAAGAAAACCTACAACATGTCATAAAAAGTAGAAAAGCAACTACCAATACAATAGCATATACAGACTGGATTATAAAGAGAATATGATGGTTACCTGAAAACATTTCTCATATGTGTTTGAATATTTGTTTGTACATTATCATTTTAGGACTTAATTTTTCTATATACAATAATCCAGGAAGTTTTAAAGTGTTCTTATTTTTGTAAATCTAAAATTTATGATTTACCCACCATTTAAAAAACTGCTTTGCTTCTTAAAAGTTAGTCAAAATTCAGTATCCACAGGTTCCATCTGCAGGTTCAACCAATTGCAGATCAAAAATATTAGCAAAAATAAAAAAAACCTACAACTAAAATAGACAAATAAAAACACAGTATAACAACTATTTATGAAGCATTTACATTATATTAGTTATTATAAGGAATCCAGAAGTGATTTAAAGATATCCATAGATTATGTGCAAATACTATTCAATTTTACGTAAGGGATTTGAGCATGCTCAGATTTGGTCCTAGAACAAATCCCTGGCAGATATAGAAGAATAACTGTATTTTTATTTGTAAAAAATATATAACCATGATGGATACAATAAAAATGAATGTATGTCTGCTAAAACATGCCTTTTGTGTCAGATGTAAATTGTATGTAGACTGCCTCAAATACAACTAGTATAGTTCCTTTTCTCCTAGATATTAGAAGCTGTACACATTTTTCCTTTTGCTAGAGAGGATTTTTAGCTTCCTAAGAAGACTAAACACTTTCTTGTGTTACTTTCTTTTGTAAGTGATGACATCCCACATAAAATCATAAGAATGAACATTTAGAAACATAATTTTGACCATTTGAAAAGTATCAGGCCAATGATCCTATGATCCCTATATAATTGAAGCCATCAACTCTTCTCGGTGCTGAGGTGGCTCGGCCTCACATTCAGACTGTCAATTACACTGCACTAAGGAACACTTCTAGCAGTGCAAAAGCCACTGCAAGAGTAAAGCAGGCGTTTAAAGATAGGTGACATTTAAAAATATCCTATATTAGAAGTCCAAATTTTCCATGGATGAAAGTCAATATATTTTGCTCTTATTCTATGCTAAGGTCATGACTCCAATTATTATGTAAAAATGGGTTTCTCAGAATAATTTTGGCTTTGCTGATGACTATGTTTTTTTCTCTTATCCTGACTACACAGGATTGACTCTCTAATTCTCTGGGTCAGATATGGGGAGAAATGACTATTATATTCTTGTTTTCCACATCAGAGAATGAGATCTTTGAATACTATTTCTTCTGGATAAATGAAAAAACAAGTACATTAATGTCGAATTTCTGCATAGTTTCTTTTTCACTGAAAAAGACTCTTTGTAATGTAAAAGGAGGAGAGGAGTCCATCATTGTTAACATTGATACATAGGTAAAATTTTAATCTTTATATTTCTGATTCAGTTAGCGTAAATATGATATAAAATGAGAAACTTTATTATGTTACTTTGAAATATGTATTTCATAAATACACATTGTATAAATATGTATTGTATAAAAATTTATTTTAGAAAATATTTTCTTTAAAAACTTCAAAAATGTTCTAATGTATTGTAAGAGATAAAGATAATAGATTTACTTTAAAATTGCATTTTGAATTTAACAGTTTTCTCTGTCATTATTTGCCTATTATAGACAGTAATGCATGACCAATATTTTAGGAACATATATATTATTATCCATTGCTTGTAAGAACAAACTTTGAAACAAATATTTACCTAGTAATATCAAATTAACAAAGATTTTATGTAGGACATAATTAAAAAGTGCTATAACATTAAAAGACATTGGCAAAGATTAAAATATGGTATCCAAGTGCTCCAAAGCTTAGAGAAGTAGAGTTGTGTCAGGGGACAGAACTTTAGGAAATATACTTAAAACAAACACAAACCTTAATTCTAAATTCCTCACAGAAATCAGACTGGCTGCTACAAATGTCTAATTGAATGCATCAGTGCATCAGGAGAAGTCTTTCAAATAACCTCAAAAGGTGAGAGACTGCCAGGACTTATTTTCTAGTCACGACCCTGCTGACTAAAACCGGATCTGGTCCAGACTGGATAAAGTGAAGAAACAGAACCAGCAGATGGCAACAAAAGAGATTCCTATTCTCCCTCATTGCTCATTAGCATAAGACACTCCCATTAGCACTATGGCAATTAACAAATGCCATGGCAATAACCCAAAAATTAACACCCTTTTCCTAGAAAGGTCTAAATAACACACTCCTCAATTTGCATCAATTGACCCCTCAATTTGCATGACACAGAAAGTGAGTTTATATAAGTACAAACACAGTTGCCAACCCATACATTGCCTACTCTGGGTACACTGCTTGTAAGTTAGCCCTGTTCTTCAAGGAGCAGTACTGTCCAATGAAAGATTGCTAACACCACTGGCTCACTCTTGAATTATTTCCTGGATGTTGTCAAGAACCCACCTGGGCTAAGCTCCAATTCTGGGGCTCACCTGTTCCTCAATAAGATGTATTTGTTAAAAGAATAGGCCATTAGAATCACCCAACTTGAATTTGAATCCTGGCTTTTTTCTTGCTGTATTTGGAAACTTGGACAAATGATTGATCTCTTTAAGCCTAGACTACCTCGTTCTAAAATAAGAAAAATCATGCCTAAACAATCCCACTGGCAATTTTCTACTTGCAGAAGTCCCAGAATTGAAATGCCTGGTGACTATGTCCAAGCATTCATTATATAGATTAATTCGAGCTTCTATGAAAATAACTGCTTATTTTCATAGTCCTTCCACAAATTCCAGCTCAACTATATCACTGAGTCTTCTAAACTATGTCAATTAGCAGGACGTGAAACACACCACAGATTTTTTTTTTTAATGTTGTGGAAACATGTATCTGAATTACTTAAAAAATGCAGCAAGTAACTTTATCATGTTAATGTTCTCCTCATTACAAAAAATATTTTGGGCAATTACATTTATCTTTAAATTCAAAATACACTTGCCTAAGGTACTTGGTGATTTGCCAGGTTCATGTATTATGACCTTTAGCAATAATTTTCTAGGATGTCAAAAAATGTAGCCTACATTTTATAAATGTTTCAAATCAAGAAATACAAAAACTAAAATGATGTGTAGATGATTTCTAAAAGGAATGGGAATAAAATGAAATATGTTCATGCTAAGGATTTGAATTAAACAAGAGCACTGAGTCCATGTTAATCTGATTCCACATCTTGATGGTGTGTCCTAAGACTTTGCTAATCAAAATATTGATTCACCAGCCTTCAGGATCCATACTACCTGGGAACTTGTGAAAGATGTAGAATTTCACATTACGAATCAGACTTACTGCATTTAGTAACTCTACACTAGTTTCATAAATACAAAGGTTGGAGAAGCATTTCTATCTTTGCTACTGTACATAGGTTCATAACCTGAACAATACTAACCCCCTTAGTCTTCATTTTATCATGTTACAGAACACACACAGAGCAGTGATTTGTCAGTCAATTGTGTTGACTTTGACTGACAATGCCATTTGATGATACCAGAGTAACTCTAAACAGCTTTGCATCATAAAGTAGAGCTTATGTAGTTCTATTTTCAAGACAATAATCAAATGAGTAAGTTGAAAAACTCTTTTTCATAAAAAAGAAAAAAAAAGCCTCAACAAATGATTTTCCTGAAAAGTCAGATTGTATCATTCATAGAACAAATGACTGATCTCTTTAAGCTCTTTATTTATCATTGGGGTTTTCCTTCCCGAACCAGTGTGATCTGTGGATGCATATATATATATATATATATATATTTTTAATTTTTATTGCATTTTAGGTTTTGGGGTACATGTGCAGAACATGCAAGATAGTTGCATAGGTACACACGTGGCAGTCTGTTTTGCTGCCTTCTGCCCCCTCACCCATATTTGGCATTTCTCCCCATGCTATCCCTCCCCTGCTCCCCATCCCCGCTGTCCCTCCCCTATTTCCCCCAATAGACCTCAGTGTGTGGTGCTCCCTTCCCTGTGTCCATGTGTTCTCATTGTTCATCACCCGCCTATGAGTGAGTATATACGGTGTTTACTTTTCTGTTCTTGTGTCAATTTGCTGAGAATGATGTTCTCCAGATTCATCCATGTCCCTACAAAGGACACGAACTCATCATTTTTGATTGCTGCATAATATTCCATGGTGTATATGTGCCACATTTTCCCAGTCCAGTCTATCATCAATGGGCATTTGGGTTGATTCCAGGTCTTTGCTATTGTAAACAGTGCTGCAACGAACATTCGTGTGCATGTGTCCTTATAGTAGA
>CM052648.1:166228459-166283066 GCA_028533165.1 Leontopithecus rosalia | reverse complement strand
GCATAGCCAAGTCAATCCTAAGCAAAAAGAACACAGCGGGAGGCATCACACTACCGGACTTCAAACTATACTACAAGGCTACAGTAATCAAAACAGCATGGTACTGGTATCAAAACAGAATTATAGACCAATGGAATAGAACAGAGGCTTCGGAGGCATCACAACACATCTATAACCATACAATCTTTGATAAACCTGACAAAAACAAGCAATGGGGAAAGGATTCCCTGTTTAATAAATGGTGTTGGGAAAACTGGCTAGCCATGTGCAGAAAGCAGAAACTGGACCCCTTCCTGACACCTTACACTAAGATTAACTCCAGATGGATTAAAGACTTAAACATAAGACCAGGCACCATAAAAACCCTAGAAGAAAATCTAGGCAAAACCATTCAGGACATAGGAGTAGGGATGGATGTATATTTTTTATATTATTTTTTCTCTGACACATTTCAACATTTTTTTATTTGTCCTTTGTCACACAAATGTATAGAGTAGGATCAAAGAACTATAATGGATAAAAAGAATTATGATGCAAAAATGTTTCATTTTTTTCGAGACTAATATCAATTAGTGGTTTTACTCCTAGGCCAAGTAATCATTATCACTATCTCTGCAAATATTTGTGTTGAATGTAAAATGTTATTTCTAAGGAACTCTTCAGCTGGCTTTGTCTTAATACACAGCAAAATCTTCAACATTTGATGGCCTTCTTTGTATCTTATGAAAAAAATGACTCTATGATGTTAAATGTAATCGCTTTGGATTAAATACTATCCAGTGTTGCTAACAAAAAACAGTATAATATAGAACATTGTTTAAACAATTGTTAAATACTAGGCATTGTGCTAATCATTTTACTTCTCATAACACTGTGAAATAGTCATGGATATTATCCTTACTTTATACATGAGAAAACAAAATTTCAGATAATCTAGGTTACTTTTCCAGGGTTTAAATCTTCCTTGGTCTAACTCTAAAATCCTTGCTAAAAATTGCTGTAGTATGCCTTACCTAAACAATAATTTATAACTTAAAAGGAAAAAAAATCATGTATCTTTTAATATTTCCCTCAGGCATTAAACATAGACAACATGAAATAAATATTTGTGATTATACAATAAACTTTGACTAAAAAAATTGGTTCAGAATTTTTATAAATAAAATTCCATAGATAGAAATATTTGATAAATGTGTATTGTACATAAATTTTAAAGTCCCTGTATACATTTATCATTTGTCCAAATATGCATTTATCTTAATGGTTCAAGTTTTCAAATATTAGCTTATCCTTTTGCAAGGAGTATACTAAACTTTTTATTTAATTTTCTGTAACCCAATAAAGAGAACCAAGATGAAAATATGTGCAATTTTGGTTAATATAGTGTAATTATCAGAATCGATCTTGACTAACTTATCCAAAATTATAGAATTTCCATATATTTAATGTGTTACGGTAGAATTGTACTTGGTGTTTTGTTCCAACAGCAGAACTAGAAGAAAATTTATCCGATTTTTATTATACTTTTCAACTGTGGTCTGTAAGGGAAGCATTGATAAGCAATTTCTCTCATGGATTTAATAGGTTCAGAATAATCCTTTTAAATGTCATCTCTTTTATTTATTTGTTTAATGTATTATAGATATAGATATACAGATTTATACTATATACGGTCAGTTTCACACAGGAGAAAAACATATAAATGTAGTCAATAGCTACATGAGAGAAAATAATCCAATTCATAAACAATCATTTCTATTATGCTCATAGAAAATTGTATTTATGATTGCTTGCTTTTACTAGTATTATGAAATACAGACTTTTTTTCAGTATAACAGTCTAATACTTGCCTCAGAAAAGAACTGGTTTAATATTCAGAAAATGATTTTAGATAATATCATTAAGTACAGTTGAATATTCAGAATGACTATATTTTTAGCTCATAATAGAAAGGTTTTATTAGTATTTTTTGCCAGTATTTAAAATTTAATCTAACATTCTTTAAGCCAAAAAGTGCCAATAATTTTAGAATGCCTTGCAAAAAAATCTGACATTAAACACATTGATCCTGTACATTTTAAGTACAAGTGCAATTAGGAATTCTTAGATACATACATTTTTGAGATCGAATATTTATTATGGAAAATTAGAATAGATGCATTATTTTACAAATAAAGCAAGGCTGAGTACAATTTGTAAGATGTAAAAGTGCATTTTTTTTGTATCATCTGTGTGCCTATGAACCTACACTAAATATACTTCTTTTTTAACTTTTATTTTAGGTTCAAGACTACATGCTTGGCTTGTTATACATGTAAATTGTGTGATGTGGGGGTGTGGAGTATAAATTATTTTATCACATAGGTAATAAACATGGTACCAATATATAGTTTTGTGATCCTCACCTTCCTCCCACCCTCCACCATCAAATAGGCCCTGGTGTCTATTTTTTATCCATGTGTACTAAATGTTTAGCTGCCACTTATATGTTAGAACATGCAATGTTTGTTTTTCTGTTTCTGCATTAGTTTTCTTAGGTTAATGACCCCCAGCTCTATCCATGTCACTGCAAAGAACATGAGCTCATTCTTTATGGCTACATAGCACACCATGGTGTATATAACCTACATTCTCTTTATCCAGCCTATCACTGGTGGGCATCTAGGTTGATTCCATTTCTTTGCTATTGTGAATAGGGCTACAGTGAACATACACATGTATGTATCTTTATGGTAGTATGATTTATATTCCCTTGGTTATTTACCCAAATAATGGGATTGCTGGGTCAAATGGTAGGTCTAAGTTCTTTGAAAAAGAACTGCTTTCTAATATGGCTGAACTAATTCACATTCCCACCACAGTGTATAAGTGTTCCCTTTTCTCTGTAACTTCGCCATCCTTTGTTACTTGTTGATTTTTTAGTAAAAGCCATTCTGACTGGTGTTAAGACAATATTTCATTGTGATTTGAATTTGCATTTCTCTAATGATGAGTGATGTTGAGGATTTTTTCATATTTGTTGGGCATGTGTATGTTTTCTTTGAAAAGTGTGTTCATGTTCTTTCCCACTTTTTAATGGGGTTTATTGTTTGTAAAATTAAGTTTCTTATAGATTTTAGACATTAGACTTTTGTTGGTTATCTGTTTACTCTGTTGATAGTTTCTTTTGTTGTGTAGAAGTTCTAGTTTAATTAGGTCCCATTTATTAATTTTTATTTTGTTGCAGTTGCTCTGGCCATCCTCCACATAAAACGTTTGCCAGGGCCTATGTTCAGAATGGTATTTCCTAGGTTTTATTCAAGGGTGTTTACAGTGTTAGGCTTACACTTAAGTCTTTAATCTATCTTGAGTTAATTTTTATATATGGTAAAAGAAGCAGTTTCAATCTTTTGCATTTGGTGAGCCAGTTATCTCAGCACCATTTATTGAATAGGGAGTTCCTTGCCCATTGCTTGTTGATATGGTTTGGCTTTGTGTCCCCACCCAAATCTCATGTTGAATTGTATTTCCCAGTGTTGGAGGAGGGGCCTGGTGGGAAGTGATTGAATCGTGGGGGTAGACTTCCCCCTTGATGTTTTCATGACAGAGTTCTCCAGTTGTTGAAATCCAGTTGTTGAAAATGTGTAGCAATTCCCCTTCTCTGTGTCTCTTCCCCCTGCTCTTGCCATGTGAAGATATGTCTTGTTCCTCTTGGCTTTCTGCCATGATTAAAAGTTTCTTCAGGCTTCCCCAGCCATGTTTCCTGTACAGCTTGCAGAATCATGAACCAATTAACCCTCTTTTCTTTATGAATACCCAAGCTCAGGTATATCTTTATAGCAGTGTGAGAATGGACTTGTTATTGCTGATTTTGTCAGCTACAGAATGGCAATTGGTGTGCAGCTTTATTTCTGGGCACTATATTCTATTCTGTTGGCCTATGTGTCTGTTTTCATACAAGTACCATGTTGTTTTAGTTACTGTAGCCTTGTATTATAGTTTGAAGTTGTGTAATATGATACCTCCAGCTTTGTTCTTTTTGCTTAGAATTACTTTGGCTATTGAGGCTCTTTTTGGTTACACATAAATTTTTAAAAACTTTTTTTCTAATTCTGCAAAACATGTTATTGGTAGTTTTATAAGAATAGCATCTTTGGATTGCTTTTGGCAGTATGGCCATTTAATAATATTGATTATTCCTATTCATGAGCATGGTATGTTTTTCCATTTGTTTGTGTCACTTCTGATTTCTTTCGGCAACGTTATGTAATTCTCAGTGTAGAGATCTTTCACCTCCTTGGTTAGCTGTATTCCTAAGGTTGTGTGTGTGTGTGTGTGTCTGTGTGTGTGAGCCTATTGTAAATTAGATTGTGTTTTTGAATTGGCTCTCAGATTGGACACTGTTAGTGTGTAGAAATGCTACTGATATTTGAACCTTAACTTTTGTATCCTGAAACCTTGCTGAAGTCGTTTATCATATCTAGGAGATTTGGGGCAATGACTACAGGGGTATTCTAAGTATAAAATCGTATCACTTTTTTAAAAAATTATACTTTAAGTTCTGAGGTACATGTGCTGTTCATGCAGGTTTGTTACATATGTATACATGTGCCCTAGTGGTGGTTTCCTGCATCCATTGCACTGTCATCTACATTAGGCATTTCTCCTATTACTATCCTTCTCCAATCCCCCTACCCCCTGCTATTCTACCCCTAGTCCCCCACCCCCAGGACCCGGTGTGTGATGTTCTCCTCCCTGTGTCTGTGTGTTCTCGTTGTTCAGCACCCTCTATGAGTGAGAACATGCCGTGCTTGGTTTTCTGTTCTTTTGTCAATTTGCTGAAAATGATCATTTCCAGTTTCATCCATGTCCCTGCAAAGGACATGAACTCAGAGATGAGAATTTCTTTAATTCAGAAACTTATGTCTCTTGAAATAAAACACTATTATGAAATTTGTCATTTAAAAAGATTCTCATTGTCTTCATAAAATATATTTAACTTTCTAAAAATGTAGATCCATAGTTGAAATAAAATAAATATTGCTAAACCCACTTTAAAGATTAATGTCATCTTAAATTTGAAAAGCAAGGGTCACATATTACAGTAAAACAGATGCTACTAAACTAAACAATCAGGTTTTTTTTTCCTGTTAGAAATTCATCTTTATAATCAGCCTTCTCCTTGGCCAAAGACATCTCTTGGTACGACGGATGTAGGTTCTATTTTGTTAATATCTTCCCAGTTCTTCTCCATTCCACAGAGCCAGACTCACTGCCACTATTGGCTTCCCATCATCTCTCTCTTGGACGATTCCTGTAACTGCCTCTTACATTCTAGTTTTGCCATAAGCTTTGTTTCTCCTTAATCCTGTCTTTCTTCCACTTCCAGGTTGATTATTCTACATTGCAAATATGTTTATGCAAATCCTCTATTCAGTATATTTTAAGTTTTCCCTTGGTGAATCACTTGACACTTTATAATATGTTCTTTTCCTTCCTTTACAGATGTATTTGGAGCATTAACTTCAAACACTCAGATACTTTCCTATTTTTCAGTCCTCAACAACATGTACTTCCCTAATTTTGTCATTCCTTTTTTTCTTTTCGCACATTTTCTCTTTGCACATCCTATTGCCACTGTTTTAAATGTCTTTCCTTACATTAGTTTCAGTATAAATGTCCCCTTTTCTAAGATCCTTTATTGGTGTCACCAGTATGTATTAGCTTAGGTTGATGGGGTGCTGTCTTAGTCCAGTTATTTGATCTCTAAGATTCTTTCCTCAGTTTGATCTGTGCTGTTGCTAATACTTGTAACTGTACTATACAATTCCTGTAGTATGTTTTTTAGCTCTATCTGATCAGTTTAGCTATTTCTTAAAACGGCTATTTCATCTTTCAGTTACCATTATCATTTTATTGGATTGATAAGATTTCTTGACTTGAATTTCAACTTTCTCTTGAATCTTGAGGAGCTTCGCTCTTACCCAGATTCTGAATTCCATGTCTATAATTTTAGCCATTTAAGCCTGGTTAAGAACCATTGCTGGGACTGGGTGCAGTGGCTCATGTCTGTAATCCCAGCATGTTGAGAGGCCAAGGTGGGTGGAACACTTGAGGTCAGGAATTCGAGACCAGCCTGGCCAACATGGTGAAACCCCATCCCCACCATTATTTAAAATGTTCTGTCTACTCTCATTAAGATGTACTCTCAGTACAAATATCACATATGTATATAATGAATGTCTGGCATATAATGTGCAGTATATAAGGACTTACTGAAAGAAAAAAGGGAGGAAGAAAGTGTTATACATTATTTGTATTTACAGCATGTAGCCCAGAGTCTATATCAAAACAGGTGTTCAACTTCATATATATATATATTGCTATTAACTAGCTATGCAGCACTTAGCAACTACTTTGGTATAGTAGTTACTTAATTTAATAATCTCTAAATTTAGGAAATTGGTTAGATAAAAACTCAGGTCTGTTTGATATCAATAATTATGTGTTTTTATACATAATTTAGTCAAAGTTGTCAAAAAGTACGTAAGTTGGTTTTAATGGAACAATCTGTAGGGAAATATGGATGAGAGTAAATATGGAAAAATCTTGAAAAATTAGAGGCTGGATTACTTAAATTTCATGTAACATTATAATTTGGGGAGTTAGAATTGATTGATAAAATGTTTCAAATAAGCATGTTTAACTTTCAGTTATGTAGTAACTATAATTTAACTGACAAAGATACAGAAGTTTTTAAAGTCATTGGCCTACAGTCATGGGTACATCACAGCAAGCAGAGAAAGCAAATGTACTATGTCCCATGAGCTGATAACAAACAACAACAACAAAAGAAAAACTCTCGGACACCCTTGCTCAGTTACAACTTACCTCTGTGGTCCCATTTAGTAGGAACATAGCTGTGATAGATTGTATTTTCTGCAAATGACTGTATTCTCCAACTCAAATATTTTGAGAATCTTTGTACCATCTTATCAAGCAGAATCTTTCATGAATCTGAGTGGTCCATTGTGACTACCTCCACTAAAAGGGCAAGACACTGTGTGACTTCTGAGGCTAGATCATAATAAAAGATGCTACAGAAGTTAAGTCCTTTTGGACTAATGGTGAATAATAACTGTTCTAAATTTATGATGTCAGCTAAAGTACAGGTCTAATAACATCACTAAGTAGAAATTTCAGAGAATTGGTTACGGATATGGAGACCAAAATATTTGATAAATAAGCTAGTGCAAATGCTGATATTTACCAAATTATATTGTGAATATATATATATATATATACACACATGCATATATATATTTTTTAAAGGGTCAATTTAAATATTAGTACTAGAAAATAAGAAATGAATATACTCTTCTGCTCTAGAATTTAGATAGCATAAAAGATAAAACATATTAATGAGCATTTCATACCCATAGAAACAAATAGAAATATTAACACAAAATATTTTAAATAAATAGGATCAAAAGCCATGGTAATATTTTTAAAGTTTTCTATTTCTTAATTTTAATTTCTGTTTTTATGTTGTACATGTTAAACAATAAAACAATTCAAAGTGTTTCTCACTTTTATGACATTCTATACAAATATGAACATAGTCATTCATCCTTGAGAAACAATTTATGTTAAAAACAGATTCAAAACCATATCATAGTTGATCTTCATTTTTTCTATATTTTTACATGAGATTATTTACTACATAAAAGAAACAACTATGTTTTCAAGGAGGATCTTAATTTCTCAATGTTTGAACTGTGAAAATTGTATTGAAAAATGGGAGGAAAATAGTAACCTTGATACTACTCAAAAGTTGAGTAATGCTGAAGTATTTATAAAGACATATAGGGCTTCCTAAGAGGTACAAACACAAACTTAGATGCAAAACTTACTACACTCGTATTTTTTGCTTATCAATTTTAAAGAAACATATTCTTGGGGTTCCAATACAGCCAAATGAAAACAGCTCCAGAATGCAGTTCCCGGTAAGAGAGATGCAGAAGCTGAGTGATCTCCACAGTTCCAAACAAGGTACCAGGTTCATTTTATGGGTCTGATTGGACAGTGGGTATAAACCAAAGAGGACAAATTGAAGCAGGATGGGGCACTGCCCCACCTGGGAAGTGTGTGCAATTGACCAGATGATCAGGGGCTTTCTCACTCTGGAACTCTAGTTCAGATACTGTACTTTACCCAAACCCTCTGCAACCCACAGAACAGGAGATCTTTGCCAGGCTGAAAAGGGCCGTGAGTTGCCTCAGGGCTGAGCAGCAACTATGGTTAGTGCTGGCGTTGTTGGTACAGATTCAAGTGGAAGTATTGGATAACACTGAGAAGGCAAGCAGTAAGAGACCCGCCCCCCCCAGAAAGAAGGAGAACTGAAAAGCAAGGAATCAGGCCATAGGACTAGGTGGGTTCCTTCCCCACAAAGCCAAACAAACCGAAGCCCTCTCACTTGAGTTTTGCAGCCAGTATGTCAGTTCGAGCTTGACCAGGAATGATGGAGCTCGGCCAGGAGGAAGGGCAGCTGCCATTGTAGAGTCAGGGCCTAATCTTCCTGAGTAAATAAAAGATGCAGGAAATACCCACAGCACCTCCACTGAATCTGTGGCAGCCCAGCAGCATCTCTGCAGGCAGAGAAAGGAAAGGCTGCCTCCCCAAGCAGCTACCTGAGATCAAAGCTAAATAATCCAAGAAGATGGGAAGAAACCAGCACAAAAAGGATGAAACCATCAAAGACCAGAATGCCACTCCCCACCAAGGGATCACAACTCCTCAACAGCAAGGGAACAAAACAGGATGGAGAATGAATTTGACGAAGTGACAGAAGCAGACTTCAGAAGGTGGGTAATAACAAACTTCTCTGAGATAAAGAAACATGGTCTAACCCAATGCAAAGAAACTAAAAACCTTGAAAAAAGGTTAGATGAAAGATAACTAGAATAACCAGCTTAGAGAAGAACATAAATGACCTGATGGAGCTAAAAAACAGCACAAGAACTTTGTGAAGCATACACAAGTTTCAATAGCTGAATCTATCAAGCAGAAGAAAGGATATCAGAGATTGAAACAACTCAATGTAATAAAACAATAAGGCAAGAAAAGAGAAAAGAGAGCGAAAAGAAATGAACAAAGCCTCCAAGAAATATGGGAATATGTGATAAGACCTAATCTACGCATGATCAGTGTACCAGGAGGTGATGGGGAGAATGAATTTAAGCTGGAAAACACTCTTCAGGATGTTATCCAGGAGAACTTCCCCAACCTAGCAAGGCAGGCTAATATTCAAATACAAGAAATACAGAGAATGCCACAAAGATACTCCTCAAGAACAGCAACACCAAGACACGTAATTGTCAGAGTTACCATGATCTAAATGAAGGAAAAAAATGTTAAGGGAAGGCAGAGAGAAGGATCGGGTTACCCACAAAGGGAAGCAGATCAGACTCACAGCAGATCTCTCGGCAGAAACCCTACAAGCCAGAAGAGAGTGGGGGCCAATATTTAATATCCTTAAAGGAAAGAACTTTCAACCCAGAATTTCATATCCAGCCAAACTAAGGTTCATAAGTAAAGGAGAAATAAAATCTTTATGGACAAGCAATTGTTGAGAGATTTCATCACCACCACCTCCCTTAAAGAGCTCCTGAAGGAAGCACTAAACATGGAAAGCATCAACCAGTACCAGCCACTGAAAAAGAACCAAATAGTAAAGACCAATGATGCAATGAAGAAACTGCACCAACCAAAGGACGAAACAACCAACCAGTAACAAAATGACAGGATCAAATCCACACATAACAACATTAACATTAAATGTAAATGGACTAAATGCCCCAGTCAAAAGTCATGGACTGGCAAACTGGATAAAATATCAAGACCCATTGGTGTGCTATATTCAGGAGACCCATCTCACGTGCAAAGACACTCATAGACTCAAAATAAACAGATGGAAAAAGATTTACCAAGCACATGAGAGCAAAAAAAAAAAAAAAGAAAAGAAAACAACAACAACAACAAGAAAACAAAGATCTAAAGAGACAAAGGCGGCATTACATAATGGTAAAAGGATCAATAAAACCAGAAGAGCTAACTATTCTAAATATAAATGCACCCAAAACAGGAGCACCCAGATACATAAAGCAAGTTCTTAATGACCTACAAAGAGACTTAGTCTCCCGCACAATAATAGTGGGAGACTTCAACACTTGACTGTCAGTTTTAGACAGATCAATGAGACAGAAAATTAACAAGGATATCCAGGACATGAACTCAGATCTGGACCAAGCAAACCTAATAGACATCTACAGAACTCTCCACCCTAAATCCACAGAAGATACATTCTTCTCAGCACCACATCGCACTTACTCTAAAATCAGCCACATAATTGGAAGTAAATAACTCCTCTGCAAATGCAAAAGAACAGAAATCATAACAAACAGTCTCTCAGAGCACAGCACAATCAAATTAGAACTCAGGATTAAGAAACTAATTCAAAAAACTACTTCATGGAAACTGAAAAACTGGCTCCTGAATTTCAACTGGATAAACAATTAAATGAAGGCAGAAATAAAGATGTTCTTTGAAACCAATGAGAATGAAGACACAACATATCAGAACTCTGGGACACATTTAAAGCAATGTCTGGGGGAAATTTATAGCAATAAATTCCCACATGAGAAGCAAGGAAAGATCGAAAATCGATACCTTATCATCAAAATTAAAAGAGCTAGAGGAGCAAGATTAAAAAACACTCAAAAGGTAGCAGAAGACAAGAAATAACTATGATCAGAACAGAACTGAAGGACATAGAGACACAAAAACCCTTCAAAAAATCATTAAATCCAGAAGCTGTTTTTTTTGAAAAGATCAACAAGATAGACAGAGCACTTGCCAGATTAATAAAAAAGAAAAAAGATGTAATGCCAGCACTTTGGGAGGCTGAGGCAGGTGGATCACGAGGTCAAGAGATCGAGACCATCCTGGTCAAGATGGTGAAACCCCGTCTCTACTAAAAATACAAAAAATTAGCTGGGCATGGTGGCGCGTGCCTGTAATCCCAGCTACTCAGTAGGCTGAGGCAGGAGAATTGCCTGAGACCAGGAGGCGGAGGTTGCAGTGAGCTGAGATCATGCCATTGCACTCAAGTCTGGGTAACAACAGTGAAACTCCATCTCAAAAAAAAAAAAAAAGAAAGAAAAGAAAAAGAAAAGAGAGAAGAATCAAATAGATGCAATAAAAATGATAAAGGGGATATCACCACAGATAACACAGAAATACAAACTACCCTCAGAAATTACTACAGACAACTCTATGCACACAAACCACTAAATCTGGAAGAAATTGATAAATTCCCGGACACTTGGACTCTCTCAAGACTAAACCAGGAAGAAGTTGAAACCCTGAATAGAGCAGCAACAAGGGCTGAAGTTGAGGCAGCAATTAATAGCCTACCAACCAAAAGAAGTCCAGATCCAGATGTGTTAACAGCTGAATTCTACCAGATGTACAAAGAGGAGCTGGTACAATTCCTCTGAAACTCTTGCAAACAATACAAAAAGGGGGAATTCTACCTAACTCATCTTATGAGATCAATGTCATTCTGATACCAAAACCTGGCAGGGACTCACCTAAGAAAGAAAACTTAAGACCAATATCCATGATGAACATAGATGCAAAAATCTTCAATAAAATACTGGCAAACTGAATGCAAGAGCACATTAAAAAGCTTATTCATCATGATCAAGTAGGTTTCATCCCAGGATGCAAGGCTGGTTCAACATAAGCAAGTCTATAAATGTAATCCACCACATAAACAGAACCAAAGACAAAAACCACATGATTATCTCAATAGAATCAGAGAAGACCTTTAACAAAATTCAACAGCCCTGTATGCTAAAAACATTCAATAAACTAGGTATTGTTGGAACATATCACAAAATAATAAAAGCTATTTACAACAAACCCACAGCCAATATCATACTGAATGGGCAAAAGCTGGAAACATTCCCTTTGAAATATGGCACTAGACAAGGATGCCCTCTGTCACCACTCCTATTCAATATAGTATTAGAAGTTCTAGCCAGAGCAATCAGGCAAGAAAAATAAATAAAGGATATTCAGTTGGGAAAGGAGGAAGTCAAATTGTCTCTATTTGCAGATGACATGATTGAGTATTTAGAAGACTTCATCATATCAGCCTAAAATCTCCTTAAACTGATAAGCAAATTCAGCAAAGTCTCAGGATACAAAATCAATGTGCAGAAATCAGAAGCATTCAGATACACCAATAACAGACAGAGAACCAAGTCAAGAGTGAACTCTCATTCATAATTGCTACAAAGAGAATAAAATATCTAAGAATACAACAAGCAAAGTATGTAAAGGACCTCTTCAAAGAGAACTACAAACCACTGCTCAAGGAAATAAGAGAGGACACAAACAGATGGAGAAACTTTCCATACTCATGGTAAGGAAGAATCAATATCGTGAAAATGGCCATACTACCCAAAGTAATTTATAGATTCAATGCTATCCCCATCATGCTACCAATGACCTTCTTCACAGAACTGGAAAAAAACTACCTTAAACTCCATATGGAACCAAAAGAGAATCTGCATAGCCAAGACAATCCTAGAAATAGAAATTCCATTTGACCCAGCAATCCCATTACTGGGTATATACCCAAAGGATTATACATCTTTCTATTATAAAGACACAGGCACACATATGTTCTTTGTGGCACTGTTTACAATAGCAAAAACCTGGAACCAACCCAAATGCCTATCGATGACAGACTGGACAAGGAAAATATGGCTTATATACACCATGGAATACTGTACAGCCATAAAAAATGATAATTTTGGGTCCTTGTAGGGACATGGATGAATCTGGAAACCATAATTCTCAGCCAACTGACACAAGAACAGAAAATCAAACACCGCATGTTCTCACTCACAGGCAGGTGTTGAACAGTAACAAATGGACACAGGGAGGGGAGCTTCACACACTGGGGTCTGTTGACGGGGAGCTAAGGAAGGGACAGCAGTGGGTGGGAAGGGTGGGGTGGGATAACATGGAGAGAAATGCCAGATATAGGTGATGGGGGGATGGAGGTAGCAAACCACATTGTCATGTGTGTACCTATGCAACAATCCTGCATGATCTGCACATGTACCCCAGAACCTAAAGTACAATTAAAAAAATCATATTCTTTAATATTTAATGGAAATCACATTTTAAAATTATATAATAGTGACTACTTTGGAAAAAGCAGAGTAAGAAAAGTTCAATTGTTTGTCAGGTACAATGTCATCTGTTAGGTTATATGCTATTTTCCTTCTTTTTTTACTGAGTGGTATTTTTTCTTTCTAGACTCATTGTTACAATTGGTAGACTTTACTTGTTTGGGGGTAAAAGAATGAATGTTCTCAAAGTTCTAGTTTGGATGAGTACATTTTAACCCAGATTGGCCCACTCTTATATTTTAGGAAAATACCAACTCTAGTCAATTCTCATCATTCAAAGTAGTTGTATTGTATAAATTTGCCACAAAACCTCAGTTGGTATATACTGAACCATTGTTCCTGGGGGAAATACAGAGTTAGTTCCACAGTAATTTCTTGTCACAGAATTTTTGTGAAGCATGCAATACATAATATTGTTTCATATTTATCTTTCTTAATATATAGTTGATTCATTAGCATTAAAATCATCATTGTGTTATCACCAAGATACTAAAATAGGAGGTCCCAAGCTTCACACGCCCACCCAAACAGATATCAACTAGCCTTAAATAAGAAAGAAATTATTTCATTTGCAACATGAACAGAATTGGAGAATGTTACTCTAAGTCAAACAAGCTAAACACAGAAGACAAATATTACATGTTCTCACTTATATATGAAGCCTAAAACAACTGAAGTCATGGAAGCAGAGAGTAGAATGGTGGTTACTGGGAGGCTGGGGGTTGGGAGCAATGGTGAAATGATAGACAAAAAGCACAAAGTCTCAGTTAGATAGGAAGAGCAAGTTTGTTTTTTTTTTTAAACAAAATATATTGCACAGCATGATAGATATAGATAATAATTGAGTATTATACATTCCAAAATCAGAGATTAACTTTCAAATATTCTCATCACAAAAATGTTAAATATTTGAGGTAATGAATAAACCATCATATTACTTTGTAACCCATAAATATATGCCTCTATAATTTGTCAATATATAATTTAAAATTCGAACTCATAGTCAATAGCACTATAATTCATGCCTAAGCAAATCTTACTTAAACTCTTTTTTCTCCATAAGGCATTTCAAGGCCTTCTTGTGCTTAGGGATGCTAGACAGTATTTCAACTCTTTGCTTGGAGGCCATTTTAAACAATGACATCACTAACAAAAAGCACAAAAGCAAAAGAATGGTATGAAGTGCATAAAAAAGGACACATTTTAGTATGAGGTCTGGAACAAGAAGACAGAGAACTGCCTTGTATGAAATTAGCCTGCAACACACATGTCAGGTGATTCAAAATGTTGCCACTTTGTACGTATCCTAAAATGACCACAAAAGCACCATGAGTATAATTTGGGGACCCCACAGAAATTTTAGTAAGCACAGGAATTTGTAATTATAGACTGTGAAATATGTGGATCCACTATACTGATTTTACTTATCTTCCCTGGGGGAAAAATAAAAGTTTGTTTCTTTGGAAATTGAAATATTTAATTTACTGAATTGCCCTCTTTTCTGTCTCAACTTGATTTTTATGTGGTTGTGTGCTTTGTGGTGATTTGGCCTAGGGAGAAAGTGTTTAAATGAGACTGTAATGAGAAGTCTCTTTCTCACTTTTAAATAGGCTGAGAAAGGGTACCTCATGAGAAAGCACAATATTATTTCTCAAAATCACCACCAAATATCTGTCTCCCATAGAGCCTTGAAGTTCAAGAAATTTTCCTATATAGTTATTGTAACGTCAGTATTACATAGGTATTACCACATCAATAATGACAAAGTCAAGAAAATAATATTTTGGGCAATTATGTAAACTTGAAATAAAAACGACATTTACTAAATCTGTCTTTGGACAATTAGCTTACATGTTTTATACCTCTGATTCTAATTATTAAAAAAGCTTCATATATTGAAGTGATCTCCCTAGGATTTAATGAGATGATGCACTTTAAATAATATCTAATGCCTGCCACAGAGTAGTCAGTAAATTAATGTCACACATTCTCATATAAAATAACTAAGGCTTATAACAATGAAAAGGCATAATACAGAAAAACTCTCTTGCCACAAAGTAAAGTACATATTTCTAAATGTTAAAATCTTTAACAAAATGAATTACATCTCTTGAGTAAAATTTAAAGGAAAGAAATAAATAAAACTCTTACTGTTTATCACTTGTTTTTCCAAATACAGTGGTTTTATGAGTAAACTCCGTGGTTATGAGGGAAAAACAGAATATCTGCTAACGCCATCTGAAATACATCAAGAAATAGACCAGGTTCTTAACATAAAATGAAATCAAGATAAAGGGTAATTGCTTTAAAAAATGTAAAAGTTTTAGCAAACTTCAACTCAACTTGGCACAATATTCTGTTAAATCACCATAAGGAGAATTTTGTCAAAGGACTCAGTTGACAGATGTGGCAAAGCAACTTTGTGAAAGTGAGAAAGTATGGCCTTGGGCAAACCATCTTGACATGGAAAATTTCGAAAACATTTTTCACTTTCTTGAGTCACTTTACCTGAGCTCTCATCAAGGAGTGCTTTCCAGAATTAACAAGGGTCGCCATGCCTAAAGCCATGTAATAGCAAGCCAGAAAGACAAAAACAAAATCAACAATAGCAACAAGAAGAAAGGAAAAACCCAAGGGAAATGCAGCATTTTTCCTTTTATCTATTAATAACTAAACAACTATGAGATATAGTAATATTTTTTTCTGATAATTAATATTTGAAATGAGATTTTACCAAGACTTCATTGTAATATCTTATAATGTAGAAACACATTAACAGAAAATAATTAACAATGGATTGATTAAAATAAAATGAATTTTCTTGCCCAATCTTTCAAAAGGAAGTGAAACTGGCATTTACCATAATTCTAGTCTCGCATAAATCACTCATTTGGAAGAAGCACCAGGAAAGTTTAAGAGAGTTTGAGATGTAACGTATGGTACCTTAACAACAATGAAAGAAACACTGCATCTGTTTTAGTAAGAAGTAACAATTTTATGGGTAGTTACAAATATATTTAATTAAATGAAATGCAAATGAATTATAATGGAAACATTTGTTGTTGTATTTTTGGAAAAAAGGGTTATTAAATTAGAAGCATGAGGTTTATTTTAACTGATTCTTTATCACTGCAAGCATCCATCTTCCCTGAAAAAAAATGAAAATTGAAAGTAAATGGTTTGATTAGTTAAGTCAATGCAAGCACCATCTTTATTATTTTGTATGATTCAGATCAGAGAAATGATGGGGGAAAAGGGGTATTTTGGGGCAACCATAATAATTCCATATATGACAAATGAAAAAAATGTGATGGAAAAAGAACAACGCCAGTATAACAGAGTCTGCGATACTCTTTTATTTTTTTTTTAATCCAAGGTAGTAAATTTCAGGAATAATCAAATACTAACTAATTTAAAGATTTATATTCTAGAAGACATTAAACAACAAAGACAACAATGGCTCTATTTCAATCTCAAACTGGAATGTTTCCTCTTAACCTGCTTTAGCTTTTCAATGCAGCATGGAAAGATTACTTCCAACTCTTGTTCACCTTTTTAAAGTGCACCTGAAAAATGAAGTTTCATAAAGATTTTCTTGGTTCTTTCAAGTTTTACCTTTTCAAGAATCTGTGTTGGACATCACTGCCTTTATGTCAGGTAGCTTGTGGCTACAGCAAAATAGAAACTGCTGATGGAATTGCTGACCTGAGTTAAATTTTTGTTCACTGAGCCTCAGAGAGCTACATTGGCACACATACTGGGTTTTCATATCAGTCTGATATGCTTTACTGAGCTTTTTTGTTTATTTGCTATCCTCTCTCTGACTTACTCTGAACTATGTTTCACTCAGATGATAGAAAGTAGTTTGGAGCTAAGCAGCGATTTCAGTAAAATTGAAATGGTTTCTGTCCTTGGTGCACTTTTTGAAGCTGGGCTAATAATTCATATTGCAAAATTCCTCCATTTGGTGCCACTTTAGTCCCTTGGATCTAGTCAAGAAAGTCAGGCTAAGTGCTTGTGTTAAAATAAATGCTCTGTCATTTCCCCAATTCCCTTCTGAACCATAGCTATTTGAAGGGACTTCTCAATAGGAGAAATCCACAAAAATTAGAATCCAAGCAGAGGCATCTTCTTTATGATCCTTTAAAGGGGCAGTTCCCACATTAGAAAATGTGACTGACCCAAGGCTGCCTCCTCTGCTTAACCCTAAGGGTGTCTCTGCTACAAAAAAATATTATGTAGGAATTGAAATAAACTTACTAGACTAGTAGAAATGGTTTTAATGTTTACTTTTTTATTTATTTATTTTTTTGAGACGGAGTTTCCCTCTTGTTACCCAGGCTGGAGTGCAATGGCACGATCTCGGCTCACTGCAACCTCCGCCTCCTGGGTTCAGGCAATTCTCCTGCCTCAGCCTCCTGAGTAGCTGGGATTACAGGCACGCGCCACCATGCCCAGCTAATTTTTTGTATTTTTAGTAGAGACGGGGTTTCACCATGTTGACCAGGATGGTCTCGATTTGTTGACCTCGTGATCCACCCACCTCGGCCTCCCAAAGTGCTGGGATTACAGGCTTGAGCCACCATGTCCGGCCTAATGTTTACTTTTAAGGTCCCCTAAAATGGCAAACAATGTGGGATTTTCTGAGGAAAAAAGTAAATGGCATTTTAAAAGTCACTAGATTGAAGTGTCACCTTCTTAAAATAAAAAATATTTCATATTTGAAAATTCTTGATACGTTGGCTGTGAAAGCTGATGTAAATGTAAAAAATGATAAGCATGTACATGTGGATATTTAGGGACCTGGAGGAATAGGCAAGATTTTTAAATTATATCTTTTTCTGTGCGTATTATAATTTAAGGATTATAGGATGCCAATATCAAAATGTATAATAAACAGTGTTCACATGTTAATGCAAAACCTTGAACTAATAACTTTTTAAAAAAATTAAATCAAATACAGTTTTAATCATGTTTTCTTAATATATTAGGCTAATAATTTGTTTTCGGGAACTTAAGTTTATCTTTCTGTGAAAAAAGGACAACATATTATAATATTCTTCCACTTAAAGTCTTGTAGAGACAAAATTAAAGTGATTTCATGTCAACGTACTTTTAAATTACAGATATATACAGATTAATATAAGAGATGAAATTGGAGTCTTCTCTCTCTGTTCTCTCTCTGTCTCTGTCTTTCCCTCTTGGTTTCTCTCTTCATAATGATGCTAATGTAGCAGAAGGCCCCATAGAGTAAGCTGGACTATTGTATTAAAAATATATGTTGGCACTTAAGTGATTTGCAAGTAAAAGAACATAATTTTTTATTAATGATGCCACTGAAAAACAAGTTTTGATGCTGTGTAATAACATTCAAATTTTGGTTAGAATAAGAGCCCTTACACAGTTAACTAAGGGACATGTTGTTTTCAAAATAAAGTAAATAATTTGCCAACTTAGATTTAATACAGTCAGAACATTTGGTTAAAATGTTGAATTAAAATCTTGAATTCTGCCTACTCATGAATGCATTAATAGGATTGATTGCCAAAATTAAAGCTAATCTATAAAAAGACAAATAATTAAGGTAATTAATTCTATAACAAAGTGCTCTACAAAATAGGCTTTAATTTCATTCTATCAGGAGAAAGCAAGAAAATCACTTGAGAATTCATTTTGAAGTCCCATGTTTGCTATTTGGGAAATAATTGAAAAATATGTTCCAGGATTCTTGTTTAAACTATTAGGTTTCATTTTCTAAAATTTTTATTCTTAACATTGATATTGGTGACTGTTTTATCTTGGCTAAAGGGATTGTAAGACATGTATAAAGTTACCATCATGTCTGAAAAAGAGGACAAGGTCATCAGTTTAAGCATGAAAAATATGTATCAATATATAACACTAACGTCATTAAATTCAAATTGTAAAATATAACTTTCAACTAACCTGTCATGGACTGGATGTTTGTGCCACTCCATAATTCAAATATTAAATCCCACTTATAATCCCAAATGTGATGATAAGTGGAAGTGGGACCATTGGGAGGTAGTTAGGTTTAGGGGAGATCATGAGAGTGGAGCCCATGATGAAGTCAGTGGCATTAAGAGAAGAGCAGGAGACGTGTGTGTGTGTGTGTGTGTGTGTGTGTGTCTGTCTGTCTCTCTCTCTCTCTCTCACTCTCTCTCTCTGCCATGTGAAGACACAGCAAGAAGACAACCATCTGCAAGCCAGGAAGAGACCTCTCATCAGGAACCAAATCAGCTGGTACCTTAAACCTGGACTCCAGAAATGTTAGAAATACATTTCTGTTGTTTAAGACATCCAGTGTACAGTATTTGGTTATAGCAGCCCAAGGTAACCTAGATACAACCTAATACTCTTTTTTTAATGATAACTTCGTTTTAGAATTCAGGGCAGAAAATATTTATATCTTTTCCTGCTAATAAGTAAAAAAGAAAACCTGTCACTTAAAATTGCAGATACATATTCAGTTTCAATCTGATCTTTCCTAAAATTTCAATAATGTAAGATAAAGAACATATTAAAACAGTGGGTTGAGGAGAAGGGGCAAAATTTACAAAGGCAAAGAGACAAGAAAAATAAGTATCATAAACAAAATCCTAGAAGCTGGTGATAAATGCACAAATGGTAATTCATTTAAGCTGGCAGGGAAAAAGTCTGCATTGCAGTATCCCAGAAATTCACAGGAATTTCTGCCACCAATAATCTTGAAAATGTGGACATATGTGAATTAAAACTTTCTTGCTTGGTGCATTTAGGATGGAGGTTTATTCTCTGGAGAATTTGAACAGGAAGTATTCTGTTGAAGACACTAAACACTGCTGATGGCAGTAACCCAGGCTGAAAACAGGGAAATTAGAAAAGAGTTACACAGTGAAAGTTGAGGGGCCAAGCATTTTTGTGCTCAGCTCAGTCTAGTACTAGACACCCAAATCTTCACCCAAAGGGAGGTCAATGGAGGAATTCTCTGCAGGAAATTAATCAGAGATAATGAATCACAGCTAGTTTTAGTCAGGGTCCAGGAAGATTAGTCTTTAGAAGTGTTCGCCTATACTCTCACAGAGTCTCTGGAAAATTTTAGAGTTCTTCATTTGCAACTATGGGCAGAGAACCAGGAATCACTGGCCAATTGAAAAAAGCCTCTGAAATGAAAAAACAATTAACACAAGGAAAGAACACTGAGGAAACAGATGACGTATGGAGCAGAAAAAAAGCGTAAAAAATACTTAATATCCTCAAAAGGGAGGGATATTAAAGGCTTTATAGAATAAAACACTCAGAACATTTAAAGATGTCTTTGAAAGTGAAACATGATCAGAGCAATGAAAAAACGTGAAGATAGTGGTTGGCACATAAAGTTGAGAATATATGCCACACTAGAGAATAAAACTGCAAAGAAATTTAAAAGAGGAGCGAGGAGACAAGAAAATTAGGGAACAGGTGCAGGAGTTATATCATGTCATTAATAAGAAATCCAGAAAGACAGAGCAAAGAACATGATAGAGAAGGCATTTTCAAGAAATTGTTTTATTACTGCTATTAAAAGACATTTGTTTTTGAATAAAATTGTCCACCACTAAGTGTCAAGCAAATGAATAAACAAAGAAAAACCTACACTAATGGTTAAAGTTACAACATTAGAACAAAACTCTAAACACATCCAAGTTTTGAGAGAAATCCCTAGAGACCGTCAGAGTAGGGGTAAAAGCAACACATTGTACTACCTCCTACCAACACTAAAAGTAAAGAAATAGTGAAACATATTCTTCAAAATGTCTATGGGCAATTATTTTCAGTCTATAATGCTATAGAGAGTAAATCTATCAATCTAATTTACTGACTCATTTATTCAATTAGCCAAGTATTCTTGAAAACCATTTATGCCTCAGGCATTCTTCTAGGTACCAAAGAGGAGATAGATTCTAAAATAGAGGAAAAAAACCCTCCGCTTTAAGTAGCTTATATTCTAATAATGGAGACAAAGTAAATAGAAAACATTAAGTGAAAAATATCAAATTTTAGATGTTAATAAGTGCCAAGGGAAACAAATAAAGTAGACCAAAGAGACCAGGTGCTAACATTTTAACTTGAAATATTTGATATGCAATGTGTATCCGCAATGTGTATGTAAATTTTCTCTGCACAATTATCAAAATTTTTCCCTATTAGGAAGCAGCAACTTATTTTTTATGTTTATTTTTCTTTCAAAGTAAGAACTGGGCAACATAATGAGACCTCATCTCAAAAAAAAAAAAAAGTCGGCCAAAGAAACGTAAATTATGTAGATGGTAGAGGGGCTTGAGGGTTTAGGTGGGGTGTCTGAGAGAGGCTTCCCGGAGAGTGGGTTTCTGAGTTAAAAAACGAAGAAGATAATCTAATAATAGAATGTTTGCAATAAGAGCATTTCAAGGAGACCTTTTTGTAGATCTCAACCACCTTGAAGTTGTAACACATTTAGCAACAACCTTGACGCTGTAACACATTTAGCATATTCAAGGTAGATTCAGAAGCAAGTATGCTTGAAGCAATTGAATGAATGAGAGAGGATAAAGAAGAAATCAGGAAACTAAGAAGAGGAGGGTGGGTAATGCTCCACAGTGAAGATCACAGAAAAAACTTCAAGTCAACTCTAAGTGAAATGGACAGCCAGAAGAAATGTTTCAGGAATTTTTAGACAGAATTTGACATAATTACCATGGCAAGGACAAAATCAAGAAGGTCAGGTAAGAGGCCAGGACAAGGATTCAGGCAAGAATAAAGGTGTCATGACTAAGTGATGGAAATGTGGACGAAGAGGAATGGATGAATCCTCACTATCATAAAGCTAAGGTTTTCAGAATTTGCTTGTAAACTGAATGTAGACTCGGAAAACAAGAAACTTGTCAAGAATAATGCCAAGATTTTTAACCTGAATAACTGAAATAATAGCATTGCCCTTTAGTGAAATGGAAAGCTCAGGAGAGTAGAAGAAAAATAAAATAGTAGCTAAAGGAAAAAATAAAATCAGATATAATATAATTATATATTACAATATTATATACAATTTATATTATAAATTGTAATATATAATTATATATTAATTATATATATAATTATATATTACATATAATTACATTATTTAATTACATTATATAATTACATATGTAATTATATATAATTATATACAATATTATATATTACAATTTTTAATATATATTTCATTTATAGACACATGTATACATGCATTTATGCACACACATAATTTTGGAAGTAGTTGAATAATCCTTCTATTTATCTTCATGAATTAGTGAAACTTTAGTAGTAGATAACATTGCAATTTATAAAGCCTCTGCTGAATGTAACATACTATGAAACATGATTCAGTGCAGAAAATCCAACAAAGTTAACTAGATAATTATATAATAAAATACAGAACTAATGATTTAAATATAATAGGACTAAATCATACCATATCAAATATAATCAAATTCAACCCACTGATTTTTCCAACATATTTTCAAAAATTTTTCTCTAAAACATACTGTTAAAATCATTTAAATCTGAATGTATCTCAGAAAACCAAAACACAAAGCCAGAGTTGTACATTCATAAAGTATATCTCTATTATTACAAAGTTTTTTGATTGCTTATGAAGATATTTTTGATAGATCTTTAATTTATTTTCTGTAGCTATAACCATTAACCATAAAAATTCTAGCATCTTATTTAAATGCAAAATGGTAGTAATACGTTTAAAACAGGTAAAACATTAAGCTTCCTTAACACAGTCAATTCTGGACTTTGGCATCCAAGTAAAAGTAGAGACATCACCACTCCCTAATAAGCAGTATAAGTGTTTAAAATACGTTTTAAAAATTATCATTTAGCCTGTCTGCTCTTCTACTGGGCAGAGGTAAACAATCAAAAGCAGTTTGCAGAGATAATGATACATCCTACTATATGGTGGCTGCCAATCAGGTGAACTGGAAACTAGCTCTTATTAATCCCCACCTAGGTGAGGGGAACAATTTAGAGTAGTATGCAGAGTAATATAATACCTCTGACCTAAAATCAGGACCTCCATTTAGACCGTGTTCTCAATAGGACACAAGTTCTGAAAAATCCTGCAGAACTGTGGAAAACAAAACTTGCACATTTGAATTTTTGCTCCCTGTGGAACAGAGCTTATGAGAATATGTACTGAAGTTTTCCCGGAGGATTCAGAATCACAATTCCTCATCCCAGATCAAAAAGTTATAAATAAACTCTTAATTTGTTAGAGCACAGACACCAGGCAGAAGCAGTCAAATGCCCTCCATTCACTTTCATAAAATAATTCTTAAATGATTTTTTAAACTATTGTTACAAGAAAAATAGTATTAAAAATTATAAACTACCTGAGGAAAAAATCCATCATTAATGATCAGTCACTCTGTTAAAAAAATCAATGCAACATTAAAATACTAGAAGAATATCAGAAATGGAATTTATATTTCTATCATATATACTAAGATTTAAGGATATGTCAAATAAAAACAAATCTGGGCTTAAAGAGAAATCTTATTTGAAAATATTTCAGTAGGGGAAGGAAGGCTCATGTAATAACGAGGCATTTTTACCCTAAGCCAGCAATGTCTCAGGGAATGGATGGGTATGAGCTGAGCCTTTATGAGTAGAGAGCTTGGAAAGTAGAGAGCTTGGTTGTAGAAAGAGTAAGGGAAATGCTGAAGACTTTCTAGGGAGCTCCTTGAAACATAAAACAACTGTTAAACATTGCAACCAGAAAAGTGTGTGATTAGGTACAGGGGACTATGCCTGAGATGAAGTCTGTGTCTGAGATGGACCAAACAAATATAAATGTGGCAAATTCACATAAATTCCAAGGCTCAACTGTCCTACTCAAGCCAGCTGAAAACTATGTCAAGCGCAAAGTTTAATCAGGCTAGTCAGAGTTTAAAACTTTGGTGAAATTATAAAAGATTATCAAATTTGATATGTAAGTTTATAAAGAATTAGAAAGTACTTCTATAAATGAATGACACATTTAAAAACATGTAAAGAGCATAATAGACACTTCTGAAAAGAGTGTTAACTAGAAAAGAGAGAATTAGAAACAAACAGAAAGCAAAAATATATTAAACGGGTAAGGGTCATGGTGAATAAAGTGAGAAATTTTAACTTACTAACTGGTATTCTCTAATGTAAAAATAAAGATAATGGGTGAGAAACAGAACTTGAAAAGAAACTACCTGAGAATTTGAATCAAATGGTAAACAAGACAAATCCTAAATTCCAGAAAACACAAAAAGAAGAATAAAAATATCAATTCCTAGATATATCTCTATATCTGCTGAACAGTTAATACAACTAGAAAGTCATATAAGAAAGAAATAACAGATTACCTGGAAGGAAATACCAATTAGGTTAGTAGGTAACTCACAACAACAAGAACAGCAGAAAAGCAGAAAATGCTTAATAAAAAATCCATTAGAAAAAAATCATATTCAACCTGTAGTTCATTAGCTAACTAAATAAAAACAAAGGTAGAGGGAAGATATCTTGAAATTAATGAAAATCTAAGTTTGCTACCAATACTCATTTAAAATATGTCTAAGATTCAAAACTAAGAAAAAATACTTTCAAAAGAACTTCTGAGATAGAATGAATATTTAAGAAAATGAAAATTACAGGCATGTCTAAGTAATTATTGGATATATAAAAAGTGATGATAAATATCTAAATAAGAGGGTTAAGGATATATAAAAAGTGATAACAAATATCTAAATAAGAGGATTAATCAAAATAGTCTTAAAATGCTAGATAATAATAGTATACATTTAGCAAAATCTTAACTGTAGAATAAAATATGCATCAAATTTAGGCTTTTAAATATATGTCTATTCAATTTCTGGAGGAATCATTAGAAGAGTAGAATGTTAAAATTCAAAATTAATGAATAACTAGCAAAGAATGAATTTTTGATCCATCTAACAGATAGTAAGAAAAGTAAATGTAATAATGTCATGACAGTTTCATCACCAAAATTTAGCAGATAGCAGAGGGAAGTTGCCACGGAAAACGAGTGATTCACTGGGCAAAAAACACAAAGCTTTTAAAGTTACAGGAACAAGGATTGTACTTAGCCAAGTACTGAGTCTCAAAGGAAATAAAAACTTGTTAGTGCCTCTGTGGTTGCCCTTTTCAGTTCTTTTTTGTGCTTGATATTATCATGAGGTCATACTTCATCATACTTAACAAGTGACTTTATACAATGTTGATAGCCTTTGAAATTGTTTATCTTCACAAGAGAACACTATCTCTTCTCCATTAGGGTAATGCCAATTCTCAATTAAAAAGTCAGATGCCATTTGTGTCTTTTCTTGTTTGTTTTGTTCTGTTCTGTTTTATCAGTTCTTTCTCTTTTTAATTTAAACTAAGATTAGCTCCTCTTGAGGCTTGTTATGTGGATCTACAATGAAAACAGATGCATAGGAAGATCTTGAAAATCAGAAAACAAATTTCATAGACTTAGAAATCAATATACATGTACTAAATTCTTGAAATAAAGATGCCAGCTGAACTCAAAAACTAAGTTTTTCATTGCTTATAGTGAAGCTACTAAAATTATAAAAACACTTAGAGTCAAATAACAATAAGTAAAAGAAAAATCATACCAAGAAAATACTAATACTAACCAAAGAATGCTGGAAAATTAATTATAAAAAATAGGTATTGGTATAAAAGCATTATTAGAGATACAATGAGTCATTAGTTTCCTAACAGAACTTTCAAGTTAACAGAAGGATATAGTAATAGCAAATTTGTAAATTTTAATAGCATTGTTGGAAAATATTCAAATAAAAAATCCAGAAACATAGATTCCCCAAATATCACTTCATCCAATCTTCAAAATGCTTCTTCATCTAAATAGTTTTCTATGCTATTCTTAATGTATGGACTAATTAACATAAATTGCAACTAAAAGCATGTTTCTAACAACTAAAAATGAGATGTTGACAGTGGGAGGCAAAATATTTGGTAAAATTATTACCTGTAATAAGAGGGTACACATGCCATGTGTCTGCTAAGCTAGAAGCTCTGGGGAAGGTGGTAAAACTGAACCTTAGTGGCCGGGCGCTGTGGCTCATGCCTGTAATCCCAGCACTTTGGGAGGCCCAGGCTGGCAGATCACTTGAAGTTGAGAAAAGTTTGAGACCAGCCTGGCCAACATGGTGAAACCCCGTCTCTACTAAAAATACAAAAAATTAGCTGGGCGTGATGATGGGTGCCTGTAATCACAGCTAATCAGGAGGCTGAGGCAGGAGAATTGCTTGAACCCAGGAAGTGAAGGTTACAGTGAGCCGAGATCACACCATTGCACTCCAGCCCGGGCAACAGAGCAAGACTTTGTCTCGGGGTGGAGGGGAACTGAACCTTAGGGTGATATATTGGTTGTGTTAATTGCTCTGGTCAATTACAGAGAAAAGATAATTCATCCAGCTTTTGAGGATAAATAAAAAGAAATTAGTGTTTTGTAACACTATGTGCTGAGAATATAAGTTAACCCGATAAAAGATTTAAAGGCTAATTAACATGATTTAGAAGAGCCTGTACTGGAAAGAAGTGGTATATGTTCTATCAAATGTTTGTACTATTTAAAGTGAGAATAACAAATAATTTGACCCTAAATTTATTAAATTTATGAGGTCCTAAAATAAGTACAACTTTTGGGTAAGAAATACTAAAGGCTAAAGCAACTGAATGACCCTTAACTCTTCCTAACCTTGGAAGGCTCTTTAACTAAAACTAATCTCTGTAAACAATTTCTCTGGATTTCTTTAAATTTTAATTTCTGTGGGTACATAGTATGTGTATATATTTATAGGGTACATGAGATGTTTTGATACAGTCATGTAACATATAACAATCACATCTTATAAAATGGGGTATCCTTTATTGGATTTTTAACAGACAAATGCAAGAGAGATTTACATCAGATTTTAATTATTAAAATCTGATTTATTTAACATTTTGAACTTTAACCTGTTTTGGTTTGGACATTTTTTTTTGCCATGGAGTATCTCAATATACAACATGACTGTATGAATGGAATTTTTGCAAAGCTGATGATGATGATGTCCTTTGGTCTTACTTGCAGAATGTTATTACAGGCCATAGTGGACAATTTGATAATAATTTGAGGAGGGAATAATTCTGGGTGAAATTTCAACCTTGAGTAATATGTAATTTGGAGTGGATTTAATTAATTCAATCTTCTGACTCATGCAGAGACCTCTAGCACTGATAAAATCCACACTGTCTAACATAAGATTCTATTTTTTCCCTTATTACCTCATCAATTTCTCCAACTCATAGAAAGGAATTAACTACCATGTTAGGAGAAGGGATGATAGCCATTGACTCACATCTCTGGAAACAGCTAATTCAGAAACACACCTGGACATAGGAAAATCAATCAATTATTTTCTCCTTCCTCCAACTAAATAAAAAAAATTGAATTGTGTTTTTTGCATACTCTGCATTTCCCATTAATGGGGTATTCTCTGTAGATCGTTAATATGATTAGGGAGATCTCAGGCTCATTTGACATTTATCAAACTGTGTCTTCTGGTCTAGCTTTATCAGTCATAGAAATGATCTCTTGGCATTTTATCTGTAGAATCTGCTATTTCACTTCTCAATTTATTCATAACTTGAATAAGGAAGAGGAAAGTTATTTAATGGTTTCTTAGATAAAGACATATATAATGTGAGCTTTAGGTAATCATGTAAATCTTCTATCTTAAGACATAATCTTTAGGTTGGTAGTTCCGATTTATATTTCACTTGCCATTTGCTCTCTTCTATGCTCTAACTGCATTTCTATAAGTATTTATGGGACACCATCTACACAGATGTCTCATAAACAGCTCAACCTTAATACTTTTAAAATTAAATTCATTCTTTAATGTTTATCACTGTCTATTCCCTGTCTTGCTCATAATCTTCAAAGCATCTAATCAGAGGTTATAGAATACAGTGAGACCTATTGGAACTAGGGCTATTACAAGCATATTCTGTCATAGACCTAAGAGATTTTAGAATTTCAAAGACATGCAAATTCACAATCCAAATATGATAGGCTGATATAAAATTATTTGGTAATGAATAAATTTGAAGAGATTTTCTTATCAATGAACACCCTCCTTGCACAGTTAAGTTTTTGCATTTGTGTTTAAATTTTAATTTCTTACTAGAATGAGTACCAAGAAAAAGAGGAGTCTATTATTTCATTTGAGATGTACTTCAAAACCTCATCTTAAGATGCTAACATTGTCAGTAAGGAATGATGCTAAGGGCCAAGTGCAAGTGTTTCAGAGGGAGCAGAGTTGTGGAGGATGAGGTGAACAATACACACACTTTATATTGGGTAGAGAAGTGGAGAAAGGAAAAATATACTCCTTATCACATGAAAAAGTCTGGGTTTAGCACAGACATACACGTAGCCTATGTTATTGCCTTACCATGGCCTCACATGTGAATGATCAAAATATATTCAATTAAGTAATGATATTTGGGGTCATAACTTCCCTTCCACTTAAAAGAAATTTAAATTGAATTTTTTTATTTCTATAATATACTGATATTTGACTTAATTCCTCAAAGGAATAAGACCTCTACCAACTATCCAATCAAATCAAACATGCTGAATTGTCTATATGCAGAGAACCATAGGTAGAAGGCTCTTCAATTTGCTTGAGAACTTCTCCAGTGAAGAAAACTAGATATATTCTGCTTCAAGTATCTTTCATTTATCTTTCCTCAATGTATGGTTCTCATTTTCTAGAATTAATGTTATTCTCTTGAAGTGGTTCTCTCATTCCAGATATCACAGTAGACTCAGTGTTAAAGGTTAGCATTGTTAGAACTTGATCTACTCTCAACAAATTCATGGTTTCTTTTTCCTTTGGCATCCAAAAGGCCATTTAGGTTTCAAGAGTTCTCTGTTTTCCCCAAAAGTACAAATAAATGAAGGATAATACCAACTAGCTCTGAAAGTTTGTTTTCATTATAGGCATATTTTTTCTTCATTGAAAGTCTGGGTGGCATAACTGGTGAGAGTAGAGGCTCTGCACCCAGACAACCTGGGTTCAAACCTGACTCAGCAATTTCCCATATGTTCTCCAGGAAGCTCTTAAAACTCTTCCCCTTTATTTCTTTTCTTTTTTTTTTTTTTTTTTTTGAGACGGAGAGTCACTCTTGTTACCCAGGCTGGAGTGCAATGGTGCCATCTCGGCTCACCGCAACCTCCGCCTACTGGGTTCAGGCAGTTGTCCTGCCTCAGCCTCCTGAGTAGCTGGGATTACAGACATGCGCCACCATGCCCAGCTAATTTTTTGTATTTTTAGTAGAGATGGGGTTTCACCATGTTGACCAGGATGGTCTCGATCTCTTGACCTCGTGATCCACCCACCTCGGCCTCCCAAAGTGCTGGGATTACAGGCTTGAGCCACTGTGCCTGGCCTAACTCTTCTCCTTTCTAACATGTAAATATAATACCAGCATTTATTCCATAGCCTTACTAAATACTAAAAAAAAATATTTTAATATATTAATATTCTGAATGTAATCAGAATCATAGTATTTGTTATTATAAAGTATTATACTAGAATTAAATGAACATGTTGAAAAGTAAATTTGGACCAATATTTTTCTGATGAGCATATATTTTGTGATAACCAATAATTTGAGTTATGTAAATATGGCAAAAATACACATCTCTCTTGGAAGTCTTGTGGAGGGTTTACTTATGTCACACTGGTTTTATAGGTTGAGCATTACAGCTCTAAAAATCCCAAATCTGAAATGCTCCAAATTTGAAACATTTTGTGAACCGACATGATGCCCAAAGAAAATGCTCATTAGAGTCTTTCAGATTTTAGATTTTCAAAAACGGGATGCTCAGTCAGCCTCGTATAATGCAAATATTAAAAAATCTGAAATCTGAAACACTTTTTGGTCCCAAGCATTTTTGAAAAGTGATGCTAAACTTGTAATATATTCTGGGCCAATTTAAGTTTGAGGATGCCACCTTCTGTATCTTATCTATGTCTCTCAATTTTTAATGACATTGCTATGTCAGGACTGCCTGTACAGTTCAAGTCACATCTTTGCCGGAACACTTCAAAACATCCAGACCAAAAAAAAAAAAAAAAAGCTTTTGTTTTGTTTTGTTTTTCAGGAAAGGGGCAGAAAGGTAGGGAACTACTTATCAGGTTTGAAGCTCCTTGGTAAAATAATATAAATTTTCTAGAACAATTCATTAGAAATTTTCTGGTGAGCATGATATATTTATATTCTAGTTCTGATCATCAATGCTACTAAAACCGTTAAGCAAATATTCATGTAACAAATTATAATAGTGAGTAGACACTCTCATTTATTGACAGAGCTGGCTAAATACATAATGGAATTATTTAGGTTTGTTGACTTTACAATTTGAACATTTAATTAATCTTTGAATAATATACAGAAGAAAAAGGAGGACCCAAATTCCATCCCACTGCCATCTGGCTTGAGAGGATAAATTTCACATGAAATTGGCATAAACTTGTTTAAGATAAATCTCTACCCTTTTTGTAAATTCTAAACCATGTTGTCTTCATAAGCACAGAGGGAAGAATGATCTTCAAAATATATTTTTAGAACAGAGAATGCCAGACTAGATAAATCACCAGTGTTATAGCAAATGACATAGTCTATCTTCCCAAGTAACAGGGTAATAGGTGATATTTTAATATTCTCACTAAGGGAAATGAGCAAATGCTACCTATCCAGCCTCAAGTGTTTATTATTCTAGAAGGATGAGTTGGAATGTTAGTGGAACAAAACCCACATAAAGGTGATTTTTTTAGTTATTTGATATGCCTAAAGTTGTATTTTATTTATATATTTTGAAACATTTTATATTACAATTCAGAATATATTGTTAAATTATGTAATTATATTTTTAGAATCATCCAAACATTTCTATATGTGATTCCATAATACTGTATATAGTATATATACAGTATTATAGAGCATGAAAATATAATCAAAATTTTAAATCAGCAAAATATCTACCTTTTCATTAATATATATTTTTATTGCCCATATCAATCTATATCTTTCTCAATATATTTTATGGATAAGATTGCACAGCTCTTTCAAAGCCTGAATTTAAAAGAATATTTCATTGATTAAAAAATTACAATCCACTGATAGTAGCATACTTATAAGAATATAAGGATTTGTTTGTTTGTGTGTGTGTGTATATATATATATACTCAGAAAATAAAATCACATATAACCCAGGTTTATAGAAGTATCTTGTGAGCTTATCACTCAGGTAAACACTGTTTAAGTATAATGTATACATGTTTATATAACATAAAGAATATCTATAGAATATATTCACATACACACACAGTATAAATATATGTATACAAAAATTATACTGTGTTTTTTCTCATCAGTTAGCATACTTTGGATTTCTTTTTATTAGTATCTATAGAATGTTTTCATTATTTTTACTAGTCTTAAAATTTCATTTATTATTTCATCATCATTTGTTGAGTAGGGAATTCCATATAATTAATATTATTTTCTTGATATGTAGCCATTTACATATTTAGATATAAAGGGTAAAGTCTTAGTGAAATTTAGCACAAAGTGAATACAGGAAATAATAAAGATTATGCTAAGTTATTGCCCTATTTGTAGTGTTCGTTACCTTCAAAGAAAAACGAAGGAATGAAGCCACTATTTTATTGTTCTTTTAATGGCTAAAATATAGCTGTGAGACATAAAACTTTCCACAATGGACACTTTGGTTTCAGGTAGTTTAAAACTCTATATTGTCAATAAACAAAAGTACTTTTTTGACAAGAGAGAAAATATAGAGGAGAGGAGACAATGGATGGAAGAGTCAGAAAGAAGATAAATAGTTACGCTTACAATGAGGTTTGAACTTTAAAAGTCCTAAGGACTAAGAATACATCACATTGATATTTTGGTCATTTTCTTAGGATCTTCTACCATACTTTTTCTTCTGGGTTGTCCCCAAGCAGCCATAATTTCTGTCTAATTCAGTCCTATTGTCAGCATCCCCATCACTTTACTTCCTACATTTATCCTTTTATTACAAAAGAACGCTGAAAGTCCTGTTAGACGCTCAGTAACATTTCAGAGTGTTCAATATCTTCCCAAATATTACATTTTTGCTTGTGAGAAAAGTGGAAAATGGTAACATCAAATAAAGAATTGCAGTTTTCTTGCTAATTCTTCATTGAAAATGAACAGAGTTACATCTTTCACTTGTACATTTAATCAATAATTATACTGGCATAGTGGAAAGAGTATTGGAATTTTGAGTGTATTTATACACAGAAAGTTGTGTCCACCTATTCTTCAATGGGAAGCATCCAACTTATTCACAGGGTGGGTTCTCAGCATAGACATTGCTGATGCCTGATCTGTGTTTCTGACAATGGCCGATGGAAAAAGGAATTTGTGACTGACCTGAGCTAAGACAATCAGCTTCTGGATTCTAGCAACTTTGAAATTAGGTAGATGAACAATAAGTGAGTTTCTTTATGTGATTGAAACGCTATTGGTTTTTAGCAAATTGTTCCTTTCTCTCAAAGAAAAGTTACTTGTAATGAGTCATAATTTTAGTTAGCTCCAAATGGAGTAAATAAAAACCAGAAAAAAAAAACAGAAAAAGAAAAAGAAAGCAAAACTGTTTTAGACAACAAAACTCAGCATTCTGACATCTGATTCAAGGCAAAACACTAGTTACCTTCCACCTTCCACATCACTCTCACACACATACACAAGCACACAGAATTTATTACTAATTACTTTCTAACAGGTGGCCTTAAAATCCCCCAGGCCAAAGAAATTATCAAAATGAGAAACATACTATGCAGCCAGGTTGGCCATCCAAGGGAGTCAAATAATTGGTCTGGATACTTGAAGTTGTCATGTACATTGTTATCCATCGAAAACAGGAAATATTATGTCTTGCACCATTGACCAATCTACTATATTTTTTCTCTATATGATTTTGATTCTAAACAGAAGCTAAATTGAGGGTATTGTGTAATGACTGTCTCATGATTATTGGGAGTGATTCATATTTAGCAGAATAAAAACGTCATACTTGTATAAAAATGAGAATACACCAATGAAAATCTGGAAGTCACCTTAGTATAACAGAGGAGAGTGGTTTCATATTATGGCCCATGTATGGAACAGCTTGATCAGATTTTGTGTGCCCACCCAAAAGTGGAAGGAATGCTCCTGACATTTTACTTATGATAGTGATATTTTGATAAAATATTTTATTATTAAAATTGCATATTTGGGAAATGAGAATGTGCACAGTGGTCAATAAAGAGATGTAATATCATGAAAACTTAGTCCTATTTTTCTGGCAACTGTGCTGTCTACATAGGGAGGTTTCTTCAGCATCACTTTTCACACTGCATGCCTTTCATGCCTTTATTCTCTGATGACTGAATGACTGAATGAGAAATGCATCTGATCTAATCCTGAGACAGTCAAGTTTGGGAATTTGAAATGGGATTTACCAGAGGGCAATTTGGGCTTAGCACATGATAAGTAGGAACCAAAATATGCACATTAAAGAAGGTGAGGGTATTTACCCAAATGGGAATCAAAAGGCAGAAAAAGCTATCCAAATAAGGGAAAACCTTAAGCAAATTGTCATCAAAATTTTAGTAAGAAATGTAGCTTTTATATCTATCTATCTGTCTACATGTAGATACATACTTATCTATAAACCTCTATCTATCCATCCTCTTGGTAGCTCTGTGTGTTAGGTTGTTCTTATGATGCTATAGAGGAATACCTGAGATTGAGTAATGTATAAAGAAAAGAGGTTTAATTGTTTTTCTGCCGACTTTATAGCAAACACAGTCCTGGAGTCTACTCGGAGGTCTTAGAAAGCTTACAATCATGTTGGAAGGCAAAGAGGGAGCCAGCATATCACAGAGAGAGAGAGGGAGAAAATGGTGTGGGAGAAGTATCACACACTTTAAACAACAAGATCTCATGACTGACTCTCTCACTATCTCAAGGACAGCACAAAAAGGATGGTGCTAAACCATTCATAAGAAATTCACCCCCATGAGCCAATCACCTTCTAATAGGACCCATCTCCAAAAATGGATATTACATTTTCACACAGGATTTGGAGGGGACATCCAAACTAGGTCACTTTGTAATTCCTGGGCCTAATCTATTTAATATCCCTTGTTCTATTATTATTAATGACTCCCAGTATAACATAACACAGTAAGTGAGTTTTTTTCCTAAAGATGCCTTATGTTATTTTGAGCAAGTCACAACTAAGTTTCTTTCATTTCCTCAATTGTGATATAGGTATAACTAGTATACACATATTTTTTAAAATGCAGAGATAACATGTAAAAATGCCTCACAATTTATAACACTATTTCAGGGTGTGTAACAACTGATTAAACATTTAAAATCAAGTAATAAATTTTGAGTTCTACATTGTACCAGGGTTACTAATATTTATATAAATAAATATTGGATTAATTTGAGAGAACCATTAAGTATGGAATAATAAAAGTCTAACCATAAACAGGACTATGATTAAAATTTATTGTAGAAAAGGAAAAAGGAAAAACTAAAATTAGGAAATACTGTGGTTAGGAGACCAGTGTCTAGCATCTGATCTCCTTCATAATTTTTGTTTTTTAGGTTCAAATTTGGTGACATTGAGCATACAGGTCATTTACTCTTTTTAAGGTTCCAATTTTATCTGTAGAATATGGATAACAATGGAATCTACCTCATGGGACAGGTTATAAGTTTAAGTGAGAATATATATAAAAAGGCTTTAACCAGTTTCTTAGTTAAGTCTTCAATAACTGTATTCAGAATAGAAATACATGACATTCCCATTACACTTGATATCACCATGATGCATCCTAGCTTTGAGATCATCTGCCACAGGATCATGGCACACAGCAACATGTCTTTTTGCCAAGTCAGCAGTTCTATAATCATTTACTCAAGCAACGAGTATGAGTCAGACCCAGCCACTATGAAGCACTAGTATTTCATATATAAGTCAAACTGTTGATCCCCACCTGGCTCAGTTGGGTAAGAAAGACAGTTAAATAACAAACTAACAATAAAATCTGTATTTTCTCTTCCTTGTGGTGAATGTAGCTCTCATATTCTATTGTTATATGTATATCCAACCTCTTATCCAATTGTTTTATTTTTCTTTTCCCTCTTTCCCTAGTCTCTATGTTTTTGAGACCAGGAACCATGTACTTTTTCCTTTTAGTCTTACCAATATTTGGCAAAAAACAAGCTTTAAGTAATAAACCATATAATAGAGATAAGTCTAGGGCCATCATGTAATATAGAGGAATTAAAAATATAAAATCAAATAGTTTCCATAAACAAAAATAATTTAAATAATTATATGTATATTAATCAAATAAAATCAGAAGATAGAAACATATCAAAGTTACAATATACAAAAACAATAAAAATCAGTAATTTTTCTAATAAATTCTCAATTATAATTTATAACATTAATAAAGTATCTTTTCTATTTTAATACAAGAAATATATTTAGAATTTTTCCTTAATAAAATAACTTCACTGAATTTATCTTTCCTTCTTTAGAGTGGCATCTTTAAAATAATCTCCATGGTCATTCACTGACCACAGTGAGTTGACTGTGTTAGGTTTTTATGCCTCGTTAGAGAAATGGATGCTTTGCTCTACTATATCTATGAAGATCAATGACCTTTCCCTAGCAGCTTTTAGCTGATTTACACAGAGCAGAAAGAAACAAAAATCCTCCTTTTGACTGTAGAACTCAAGTGAGCAAGCATTTGAGCTCCAAAGATAGGTCAAACACTGCTGTGACCTGAGATTACCAAGATAAAATACTTCAGTCTCTGTCAATGAGGGAAAAACCTAACGTCTATTAACTCCTAGGGAAATTAATGAACAAATAACATATCATTTTTCAAAACCACCCCATGAAAGAACATAGGATATTCTGAGTTTTCTTCTTACAGCTGCTTCTGTAATAAAAGAATCATCACACCTCCACAGAATTCCACTTGCATCCCCCTCCCTGAAAGGTTTTTATGTACAGTCATCAATTTATATACTTTGTTGAACATTAAATATCAATTGTGTTTGCAACCATTTTTCATATAATTGTTACATGAGATGACATAGTTCTAATTCCTCCCTACAAAATCCCATTTAGTCAATAATATCTCTGATTATTTTATTGTTCTTATAAAAACATAAATCCAAAAAATTTTACCCAGCAACAATTTTTCAAGTAAGTGGACACAGACCCTGTATTAGAACTCTTCAAGTATATCTCTTCTCAATGCAATGGTAACACTGAAGATCATGGACTTTCATATAGAACCATTAGCTTATGTATATATTCTAGGTAGATGAAAGAGACTGGAAATATAGTGGACACATGAGCACTTGAAATAAAAAGAAATGGAGTATCTCATGGGGTGTATGGCAGAGATAGATAATTAATGGAACACTTAAGGTCTGTGCACCTTTATACAGAGTAAAACTATTGGTGAGCAGCTGTGACCTATTTCCATTTATGTGAGGCCAGCTCTGGTGAATGGAAATATAAAGTTAAAATGATGTGGATTGCAGTGTTCCTTCCTCATACTCTTTCACCTCTCCTTGAGGCATTAAAGCCCACATGTTAGAGATGATGATATCATAAGTTGGAGGAAGCCTGGATTCTTGAATCACTCCTTGGAGGCCAGCCATGAGCTGTCCAATTGAGTACAACTGAAATGAACTCTTTATAAGAGAGAAATCAACTTTTATTAAGCCACTGGGATTTTTCACTTGTTTGTAATGAATGAATCCTTCTTTAGTTGCCCAAAGTAAGGTAATGGTAAAGGAGAAGATACGATTTTAGTCAATTGACAGGCAGGGACTAGAATTAATGAGAATCTTACTTTACTCTGCTATTTATTCCTCTTTTTACACATTACGCCAGGTGTGTCCCATCTTTTTGCCTCCTTGGCCACATTGGAAGAATAATTAACTCGGGCCACATACAGAATACATTAACACTAATGATAGCTGATGAGCCAAAAATAAAAATAAAATCGCAAAAAAACCTCATAATGTTTTTAAAAAGTTTATGAGCTTGTGTTGGGCCAAATTCAAAGCCAACCAGGGCCTCATACTTTACACCGTTTCTATGTTTTGTCCTTATTACCTTCTCTAAAGCTTGATGCTCAGGAGAACTAGATAGGACGGGAGTATAGAACAGCATGGCTGTGAGGACAAGAAAAGATAAAAGAACAATCTCTTCTTTTCACCTTTGCTCATCTTTCTAACATGTGGTATGGGAGGCAAGAGTAAGAAGGAATGAAGGAGAAGGCCTGTGTTTTGTGTGATGGAAAATAGCAATAAAACAGGTTTCCCCCCCAATTCTTTCTCCTTTCATATTTGGCTCTGCAGTTACAGACCAGAATCAAAGCTGCAATTTTAAATCTGTTCAGAGAAGAATCAGGCAACAAAAGGGTTTTCCTATGGCTCTCAATTTTAGTGGGTGAGAGAAAACACAGCTACAGAATATTGCAGTATTAAAGTGAAGTCATGAAAGTACTAATGAAGCCATACTCACAGGTATTGTTCATGATGACTGCTTATCCTAACACTGGGAAGTCTTCAAAATTTTCTTAAAATTGGAAGGGCTTCAAGATCGCTGCCTAGAGGCATATGGCGCTTGCCTCCTCCTCGAAGAACCAACAGAATGAGTAGGTAATTACACTTTAAATAGGCCATGTAAGAAAGAACACTCTCGTGGAATTCACGAGAGAACTGACAGGAAACACCTGGGGCAAATAAGGAGGGAGAGTCAGAATAGCCGACTGAACCGGGATAGGCTAGTACCCCAGATAAGCTCCCTGGTGTGGGAAAAGGGTAAAGTGAAAATCCCCCAGCAATCCACATACCCCTCAGGGACTCCTGCAATCCCACCCATGGGAGAGCCTCTTGACCCTTGCATACCCTGAGATAACATAAACAGCTTCCTGGAGACAGAATGACAGCTCTGCTCCAGAGAGAGAGCTCATGCTGAGTCCCACACACCCCGTGAATCCTAAGCAGCTGTAGCAAGGAACCATTTTTTAGATACCAGCCTGCATCCTACCTGGAGACCAACACTGCCTGCATTTACATCCCTGGAGCCCTATTGATAAATCCCACTGGCAGCCACTGCTGTTGTTGGCTGCTGCCACTAGGGCCAAAATGCAAGCCGTCAGCAGTGACCCCACCATCCCCAGCAGTGGGGCTGCAGCTCATCCTCTGCCATTGCCCCAGAGCATTCCACCAGGTGCCGGGGAATTAACTCACTCCTGCCCACAATAGCCCACACCTGCATGTACCTTGCGGCCAGACCTCAGGCCTGACAGAACCAGCTTCACCCTCACCCTTCCCTAGTACCCAAACAAGTGCCTGGGGGGTCCCGGGCTCACACAGCCCCATCCACAAATGTTGGCACCTAAGCACTCCTCCTGGGGGCCTGAGGTCAGGCCAACTCAATCTGCCAAAACCAGCATAGTTGTGCATCCCACTTGCAGACCAGGTGACTGACCCACCTAGCCCATCACTGTCACTGCCAACACAGCATGAACTGCTAGGGAGTCAGAAGTATGTCCCACCACTTCTACTGCTGTCTCCTATGCCGTGCCTGTTGCTGAGAGTCCTGAATACCTGTCCACATGCCTAGCCCACCACTGCCACTGTCAATACTGAGCAAGCTTCATAAAGGCCCATGAATTGGCCCATCTGGACCTGCTAACCCTGGTGCCAGCTATACTTAAATCATATAAAACAGACTTTAAGTCAAAAACTAAAACATTACATAAAGATAAAGGGATAAATTTAGCAAGAGAATATAACAATTTTAAACATGTATACACCCGAAACAGGTACCAGATACACAGAACAAATACTATTAGATCTAAAGATAGAGGTAAACTATTAATAGTTTGGGACCTTAACATCCCACTGTCAGCTTCAGACAGATCCTCTAGACAGAAAATTAACAAAGAAATATTGGATCTAAATATTGAACTGTGCTTCAGGTCAAATCCACCTAACAGACAGCTACAGAACATTTAATTCGGCAAGTACACATTCTTCTCATAAGCACATGAAATATTTTCCAGAAGAGACCATATGTTAGGACACAATACAAATCTCAAAAATTAAAAAAATCTGAAATCGGGTGGGAGTGTGGGCTTATGCCTGTAATCCCACATTTTCGGAGGCCGAGACGGCAGATCACCTGACATCAGGAGTTCAAGACCAGCCTGACTAACATGGTAAAACCCCAACTCTACTAAAAAATACAAAAATTAGCTGGGTGTGGTAGTGGGCACCTGTAAACCCAGCTAGGGAGGCTAAGGCAGGAGAATGGCTTGAACCCAGAAGATGGAGGTTTCAGTGAGCTGACACAGTGCCACTGCACTCCAGCCTGGGTGACAGAGTGAGACTCCATCTCAAAAAGAAAAAAAGAAATCTAAAATTATATGAAGTATCTTTTTTGACCACAATATAATAAAACTAGAGATCAATACAAAACTATGGAAACAGTACAAATACATGGGAAATACTCAACATACTCCTGATGACCATTGTGTCAAGAAATAAATTAAGGAGGATATTAAAAACAAACTTTGCATGCTGGGTACAATGGCTCACCCCTGTAATCCTAGCATATTTAGAGGCAGAGGGGGCCAATGAGTTCAAGAACAGTCTGGCCAACATGGCCAAACATTGTCTCTACAATAAATACAAAAATTAGCCGGGCATGGCAGCACATGCTTGTAGTCCCAGTTATTTGGTAGACTGAAGCAGGAGGATTGCTTGAGATTGGGAGGTGAGATTGCAGTGAGCCGAGATCATCTCATTGCACTCCAGCCTGGGTGACAGAGCAACACTGTCAAAAAAAATAAAAGAAAGAAAAACCAAAAACCTAGGAAACTCAGCAAAAGCAGAGCTACGAAGGAAGTTTATAGCAATAAACATCTACATAAAAAAATGTATCTATCGATGTACCTGAAGGAACTGAAAAAGCAAGAACAAACCAAATTTGAACTGAGTAGAATAAATAATAAAGATGAGAGTAGAACTAAACAAAATAGAGACTAAAAAACAGTATGAAGAATGCACTAAGCGAAAAGTTGGTTTTTGAAAAGATAAAAAAAATATGAATTGCTAGCTAGAATAATCCAGTTAAAATGATAGAAAACCCAAGTTACAATCAGAAATGAAAAAGGAGACATTGTAACTGATATCAAATAAATGCAAAAGATTATCAGAACAACGATAAGCTAACAAACTGGAAAACCTAGAGGAAATAGATAAACTCATGGACACATACAACCTACCAAGATTGAATCAGGAAGACATAGCAAACCTGAACAGACCAATAGCAAGTCATGAGATTACCAGACTTCAAAATATATTACAAGGCAATAGTAATGAAAAAGAATGGTATTGGCATAAAAAACAGACAAAAACCAATGGAACAGAATGGGGCATCTAGAAATAAATCCCTCAATATCCAACCAAGTGATTTTCAACAAAGGTGCTAAGACTCTAATTGGGGAAAGGACATCCTCTTCTATAAATGATACTGGGAAAATTGGATACTCATATTCAGGATAATGAAACTGGACCCCTATCTCTTACCATATAAAAAATCAATTCCAGATAGATTAAACACTTACATGTAACACTCAAAGTTATAAAACTACTAAAAAAATCATAGAGGAAATGCCTTTGGACATTGGTCTAGGCAAAAATGTTATGGCTAAGACCTCAAAAGCCAAGGCAAAAAAACCAAAAATAAACAAATCAGACTTCATCAAATTAAAAACCTTGTACACAGCAAAAGGAACAACAAAGTGAAGAGACAATTTGTTGAATGTGAAGAAATATTTGCAAAGTATTCATCCCACAATGCATTAATATTAGGAATATAGAAAGAGCTCAAATGACTCAATAGTAAAAATACAAATAATCCCACTAAAAAGTAGGTAAAGGACATGAACAGATATTTCTCAAAAAAATTCACACAAATGGCCTACAGATATATTCAGAGATGCCCAACATTACTAATCACCAGAGAATACAAATTAAATCCACACTGAGATATCATTTTTAACCCAAGATGATAATAGAATTACTATCATTAATAAGACAAAAAGTAACAGATCTTGGCAAGGATGTGGAGAAAAGGGAACTCTTAAACACTGTTGGTGGGAATGTAAATTTATGCAGCTGCTATGGAAAACATTATGGAAATTTCACAAAAAAATGACAAATAGAACTACCATACTATTCAGCAGTCCTATCACAGTGTATCTATCCAAAAGACAGAAAGTCAGTATATCAAATGAATACCTGCACTCATGTTTATTGCAGCCCAATGTTTATTGCAGCACTGTTAACAATAACAAAGAGATGGACTCAAACTAAGCATCCATCAGTGGACAAATGGATAAAGAAATTGTGCTTATACATACAGTGGCATACTATTTGGCCATAAAAAAATAAAATCCTGTAATTTTCAGAAACCTGGATCGAACTGTAGATCATTATGTTAAATGAAATAAGTCAAGCATGGAAAGACAAATATCACATATTCCTATTCATATATGAAAGCTAAAAAATTAATCTCATAGATGTAAAAAGTAGAATGCTAGATACAAGAGGCTGGGAAGGGTGTGTGGGTAGACAGGGTATGGATGGTTAGATAAAGAGGGGATGGTTAATGTGTACAAACATACACTTAGATTAAAATAATAAATTCTAATGCTAGATAGCAGAGTAGGGTGATTACAGTCAATGACAGTGTATTGTATACTAAAAGGTACACTCCTGTTCATCTGTTCTTATACCTATTAATATATTAGCATGATAAACAAGAATGTACTTATAAATATATATATAAATTATTACTATTACTTTGTACAATTAACAGGTACAAATTGATAGGTACAAGAATGGATGAAAAAGAATGAAAAGTCTTATGTCTCATATGAAAAGTAACAAAAGTAACAAAATAGCTAGAAGAGACATTTTCCAAAATGTTGAAGTAATAAATACTCAAAGGGATTTACACCCTAAATACCTATCATTACAATTTCTATGTATGTAAAAAAAATCACATGTACTCAATAAATATGTAAAAATATTCTTTATCAATAAAAAGTTAAAACATTTAAATGATTCAAACCCTTTATATTTAATTTAATAATGTGTTGAATGTAAATACAGTTGTCCCTTGAACAACTTGGGTGTTGGGGAGGGAAATTTACTTTATCTTTACAATAGTCATCAAGAGAAAAAAGTTGTTAAAGGTCATAATCAAAATATATTTACTATTCATTTATTGGAATTGAATCATCACAAAGGTCTTCATCCTCATCATTTTCATGTTGAGTAGGCTAAGAAAGAGAGAAAGAGGAAGGGTTGGCCTTTCTGCCTCAGAGATGGCAGAAGTCAAACAAATCTGCATATAAGTGAACCCACACAGTTAAAACTTGTGTTGTCCAAGAGTCAGCTGCACTTTGCTTAATCTAAGATGAAGAGGATTGAGGTAATCAAACCTAGTTCTCTCCCTAATGTGTGTGTGTGCACATGTGCATGTATGTGCATATGTGTGTGTGTTTTGAGTCAAGATCTCATTCTGTCACCCAGGCTGGAGCACAGTGGTATGATTATGGTTGACTATAGCCTCGACATTCTGGGCTCAAACAATCTCCCACCTCAACTTCCCAAGTGGCTTCAACTACAGGTATGTGCCACCTCACCTGACTAATTTAGTTTTCTTTTCTTTTTGTGGAGATGGTGTCTCACTACGTTGCTCAGGTTGGTCCTCAACTCCTGGTCTTAATGAATCCTCCCACCTTGGCCTCCAAAAGGGTTGGCATTATAAGCATTGTGAGCCACTGCACCCAGCCCTTAGAATATGTTCTTTTTAAATTTTTTCATTTGTATGAGTTTCTTTTGGGATTGTATAAGATTCTATTGGGAAATATGATAGATTTTTCCAGAGTCCAAAAAGCATAATTAGTATCAACATGTAATATTAATTTATGGTAGACTTAAAGTGACACACTGTGCCACTTCAAATAGAAGTTCTCAAGCATTATTCCTAGAAAATAAGTGAATACTGGACCAAAAATACTACCAAATTAAAATCAGGTCATGACAACATCTCAAAATTTGCAAACATACACACATAGAATACGCATATATGTATACATGAGTGAGTTTGAACTACCATAGAATATACTGCAGACTGTGTCGTTTAAACAACAGAAACTTATTGGGGTCTGAAAATTTAAAGATCAAGATTCCATCAGGATTCAGTTTCAGACTGGAGCTCTCTCCCTTGCTTGCAATGGTCTCCTGCCTGTGTGCTTACATGGCAGACAAAAACATAGAGAGAGAGAGAAAGGGAGATTAAGATAGTTCTCTCTTTCACTTTTTATAAGGTCAGCAATCCTTTCAGACCAGGGACCCAGGCTTATGACCTCATTTAGGCTTCACTGCTTCCTTAAAGCCCTATCTCTAAATATAAGCACTTTAGGAGTTAGGGCTTCAACATACACATTTTAGGAAGACACAATTAAATTCATAGCAATGTATATGTCACAGATACATAAAGACACATACAAGGCAGACAATTTTCTCAATTTGCAAATTTTTAAATCAGAAAGTTTATTTGTGTCTATTCTCATCTCTCTAGATAATGTAATATCTGATGGCATTCACTAATTAAATCAATAAGGACTTTTTTAAAAACCTACTATACATGAGACATGGTTTCTACAATGTCATATGTGAAGACAGATGATTAACAAGAAATAAAAATCAAAAGTAAATAACACAGTATGTTAGAAGCTGAAATATGCTAAAGAAAAATGTAAGAAAGTTAATAGATATCAGAATAGATGAGCAAGAATGAAGGGTCTGTATGCCACACAAAAAAGGAACATTTGGGCAAAATTTAAAGGAGGTTTGACAATAATTGGTCATAAAAATAACTGAGGAAATTATATCCTAGGCAAGGGGACTGTGAGGGTAAAATGCCTAAGAGAAGTTATTTAAAGCAGCAACAGGACAGTGTGGCTAGTGAAGGTAATTAAGACAGAGAGAAATGGAAATGGGTTAGAAGCCAGATTGCATAGAATTGCAAAGGCAGTTAGCTGTAAACTCTTTATTAAACTGTAAGTGAAAATTGGAATCATTAGAGCATTTGAACTGGAGTATTCTAATTTAAGAAAAATTTTTAAAGAATTTATATTGCTGCTACATTGAGAATTGAAGAGGATAGATAACAAAAGAGGAGTCAGAGACCAGCTAGGTGGCTATTAAAATAATACAGGTAAGAGGCATCTAACTGTGTTTCTGACCAGGGTGGTAGCACTGATTAGTACAGGCTTCTGAATTCCTCTTGAAAGTATTGGCATTAGTCTGTTCTTAAATTGCCTCAAAGAACTACCTGAGACTGGATAATTTATAAAGAAAAGAGGTTTAACTGACTCAAGGTTCTGCAGGCTTAACAGGAAGCATGACTGGGAGGCCTCGGGAAACTTACAATCATGACAGAAGGTGAAGGGGGAGCAAGCATATCTTACCATGGCAGAGCAGGACAGAGAGAGAGAGAGAGATGGGAAAGAGACAGAGAGAGAGAGAGAGAGAGAGAGAGAGAGAGAGAGAGAGAGAGTAAGTAGTACACTTTTAAACCATCAGATCCTGTGAGAACTCGCTATTACAGAAACTGCATGGGGATAATTCACCCCCATGATCAAATTACCTCCCACCAGGTCCTTCCCCTGACACATGGGATTACAATTTGATGTGAGATTTGGGTGGGGACAGAGGGCTAAACTATATCAGTAGCATTAAAGAAAGATTTACTTATGGTTTGCATGTAGGTGATTTAACATCAAAGGACATGGTTAATTTATATTCATTATATTTTTATTACTATATTTCGCTGGAAACAGCAACAAGACTTTTATCAAGTCCCAGACTTAGTTCTAAAATTAATATTCTGGAATGCCAAAATGTTTCAATGAAAGTAGGCTATAGATAGATGCAACATAGACTAGCTTGACATATTAAGTACATTAGAAATCACTGGAGCTTAGTGAAAAGCTAAATTTAGAGTAGGTAAAATGGTTATTTATTCAAGCAATGCTATTCCTTTCTTTATGTAACATAACAATGTAATAAAATCTTCAAATCTGTTCAGTTCTCTGTAGACAACAGTATGATACATTCTGTTGGCTAAAGGTCCTTAAAATGCCTTCTTGTTTATGGTTTCAGGAGTCTCTCTAAAGGCATAGCTGGAAAATTTTAGCCCTGGATGCTGTCACGCTTTTGACTTCAGTCTGGTTTGAGGCTGATACTATAGTAGCTGAAGGTCTCTACTAATTAGAATCAAATCTCTATATGCTAGCTATTTCTAATTCATTTCTGCTCTTAGATTTCAACATCAGCTTCTGGCTCCATATATGAGATTTGTCTGCATCAAAAGGAAAGTCTGCATATGTCTTAGTTTGTATGTGAACAGCCTAAGAGTCATGAGGTCACAGAAGTATAGAACTGCCTTTCAGAAGTTCCTGGGAGATCAATTTCTAGTTCTCATATTTGGTTATTGTTGAAGACACACAATCCTGGAGTGGCACAGTGCAATGCTACTGGCTCATCCCTGCTAACATGTGGGCTTTCAGGTCCTGTTTCTAATATATGGTTGTTTATCTCTGGCACTTTTAGTATAATGCTGGTTCCATAAAATAAACTAACAGTCACTTTAACATCCTTTTTCTAGGTGTAAAAATGTAGGGGCAATTTTATGAATTTTTAATTTTTTTTAAGTAAAAATTAAATACAACATGAAAGCCAGATGCAGTGGCATGCATCTGTATTCCCATCTTCTCAGAAGCCTGAAGTGGGATAATCGCTTGAGCCCAGGAGTTCAAATTCAGCCTAGCTGACACAAAACCTTGTCTCTAATATATATATATATATATAATAAATATATAATATATATGTTTTATAAATATATAATATATATATATTATGTATAATACATATATTTTATAAATATATTATGTATAATATATATTTTATAAATATATATATAAAATATATAATATATATCTATAAACTATCTATAAAATATATAATATATATCTATAAGACATTGTGTGTATAAAGAAATATATGTATATGTGCACACAATATCAAATCAATATTTCTGTGAGAAGTGCTTAAGAAAAAAAACTGTATTTAATCTGGAGAGCTGTGCCATGCTGGCAGGCGTCTGAATGCTCTTTGCTGAGATAGACAAAGCTTTGTCCTGTTATGCAGGATATGTCTTGTATCCTAGCTGTTTATTTCTGAAGACTCAGTGACAAAGGACAACTGGGCTAAGAAATCTATTTTAACAAGATACTGCAGAGAATAGAACATCTTAGTAAGTGACTGAAAAGTTCTTACTTCAACCTCTAGACTATGTCCAAAGATTTTGCCCCAGTTGTTTTTTGTTACCTGTCTACAAGCAGAGAAGCTTGATATAGGTCAGGACCCTTGTCAGTGTCACAGTAATGCAAGTGCTATTGAGGGTACCAGAACCACAGGAAGCATCAAAAGGAATGCAGATTTCATAGGAGTGGAGAGGGAGAATGTGCACATATGAGTGTATCTCTCAATTGCCCGGAGACGCTGATTTCTGAGTTATTAGTTTGAAAAAGAAGACCCGAAAATGGCCACATACAGGGGGACTTCAAAAAGTTAATGGGAAAATGGAATTAGAAGATAAAAATATAAACTTTATTTCTCAACATAAGCTCCAGAAAGTTCAAGACACTTTTGCAAGTGATGACACTAGCCATTTAGTTCATCCCTGAAGAACTGAGGGTCCTTGGAATTTAACCCTGTCAATATAGTCTTTTTTTTGCATTATTACCTGAAAAAAAATTGGAACTCTTTATAATTTTTTTAAGATTAAATAGCAAAAAGAAATCAGAAGGAGCCAAATTAGGGCTGTTAAAATTGTAAAAAGCTTCAGAATCTTGATCCCAGTTGTTGGGAATTTTCATTGAAAACTATGCCCTTGTCTGCATCTGATCTGGATACAATGGTTTTGCCACCCCTTGAGAAAAAAGTTTGCTTAACTTTCTTATTTTCAATCAAAATTGGGTAAGCCAAATCAGTTTAGATGCCCATGATGTTGGCTATTGTTTCTACTCTCAATTGCTGGTACTCTTCAATTAGTGTATATTATTCTACTCTCACACTACTATAAAGAACTACCTGAGACTCGGTAATTTTTAAAGATAAGAGATTGAGTTAGCTCACAGTTTTGCAGGCTGTACAGGAAGCATGGCTGGAGAGGCCTCAGGAAACTTTCAATCATGATGGAGGGGGAAGCAGGCACATCCTACATGGCTGGAGCAGGGGGAAGAGAGAGAGAGAGAGAGGGGAGGTACTGCACACTTTTAAATAACCAGATCTATGAGAACTCACTATCAGGAGAACAGCAAGGGGGAAATCCACCGCCATGATCCAATCACCTCTCACCAGGCCCCTCCTCCAACATTGGGGATTACAATTCCACAGGAGATTTGGGAAGGGACACAAATCCATGCCGTATCATAGAGCATGAAAATTAATTTTTATATTGCAAACTGATATGAATGGTGTGCTTTTGCAGGTTTCATATTCAACATTTCCTTTTCTCTTCCTAAAATGAGTTATCTGTTTGTCAGCTGCTGAGTTATTTGGGACATTGTCCCCATATGCTCTTTGTGAAGTGTCAATGATTTTACCATTTGTATTATTAGTCTGTTGTTGCACTGCTATAAATAACTGCCCAGAACTGGGTAATTTATAAAGAATAGAGGTTTAATTAACTCACAGTTCATCATGGCTGGGGAGGCCTCAGGAAACTTACAATCATGGCAGAAGGCAAAGGGGAAGCAAAGACTTCCTTTACACAGTGGCAGGAAAGAGAGCTAGCAAGGGCAGGAAAAATTGCCTTACAAAACCACCAGATCTCATGAGAGCTCACTCACTATCCTGAGAACAGCATGGGGATAACAGCCCCCAAGATCAAATTACCTCCCATTAGAGCCTGTCCTTGACTCATGGGGATTATGAATATTATAATTCAAGATAAGATTTGGGTGGGAACACAAAGCCAAACCACATCACCATTCTTTCACCCCAGCTTCACCATACATTTGATATTTGGTCTTGCTTCAATTTTAACAGAATTCATGTTGCTCTAATAGTGGCTTGTTTCAAACTGATATCTCTCTTAGTGCTTCAAACTAGATCCTGTTCAGACATTTTATAAAAGTTTAATGCATTTGCTTTGGTGAAGAAACATTTTGAATTCCATGCAGTTTTTTACAGTATACATTTTCTATGAACTTTTGAAGACCCCACCTGTCTGCCTTATCTCATTATGAAGCACTATTTTACATTTGTGTGAAAGGTATCATCAGCTAGTTTACCTTTTACAAGTATCTGTCTCAAGAAGTGAAGAAAGAGCAAAGACTTGCTGAGAAGAATCAAGGCATGGAGTGCACATACATTCTGAGGAGCTAGTTTTTCCATTTTGAAGCAAGCCTTTTTAAAAGGAAAAGTGTAGCTTGATTACCATCCTATTCCATTATCTAACTGCAGGTGCTATAAGCTATAGACTAAAGATTTGGCTACAGTGTAGACCAGTCTACTAAGTATATCCTGCATCTATTTTCTCGCCAAACCCTAATATCAACATGTCACTTGGCTCTGAGCATCTCTCTCACAGATTTACTTCTACCCAACTTTAGAAGCAGGTGGCATGATTTACCCAATATAGTCTGTGGATTTTCTGCTTAAATATAACAAAACATTATTTGTTCAAGATAACATCAGTTTTGTTATTAAGGTAGTTAGATAGCAAATCTCTAATATGTTTGCTTGCCTTTTAAAGAATATCTGAGCTTTAAAATTGATGTGATCATGTCTTTAAAATTGCATTTAGCTGGGCATGGTGACTTACACCTGTAACCTTAGCACTTTGGGAGGCCGAGGTAGGCAGATCATCTGAGGTCGGGAGTTTGAGACCAGCCTGACCAACATAGAGAAACCCTGTATCTTAAGAATACACAATTAGCCTGGCCTGGTGGCACATGCCTGTAGTCCCAGCTACTCAGGAGGCAGAGGCAGGAGAATCGCTTGAACCCAGGAGGCAAAGGTTGCAGTGACCCAAAACTGCGCCATTGCACTCCAGCCTGGGCAACAAGAGCAAAACTGTTTCAAAAATAAAAAAAAAAGAGATTGCATTAAAAAGAAGTCCAAATAAAATTCAAAGAAACACACAAAGTGGATCCAAAACAGATTCCCAAACATTTAAAATAGGATAAAGGATGCTCAGTCTGCTAACAGAGGTTTTAAATAAACCTCTAATTTCTAATAAATTTAAATTAGATGAATTCTTTTGGTCCAATTTATAAACAAAATTTGACTCAGCAAAATTTAGTAAACTATGTCAAAAATGTTTTACAATAAAGTGGAATATGACATGTCCTCTAGAGTAATTTGATAACCATTAATGTGTCCTTCAGTCTATCAAACCTGTTTATAGTTTAATTGTTTGAAATAGAGATGATTAACATTTTGGTAGAATAAACAATAAATCAAAGCTAAGTGATAGAAGAGGATTTTGACCTATGCTTCATAATTAGAACTTCATTTATGTTTCATCATCAGAAATAAAATCATTTCAAAGAAAAACATGCATTCCATTACAAACTACTAGAAAATAGATTATGAACCTAAGAATATTTAAAAGATTTAGAAACTTTAGTTGTGTAGATATAAACGATCTATCTTTATATAGGAAAATGCAAGAATACAATAAACCACATTCTGACTGAAGATTTTATATGTGAAATAAGCAAAAAGAAACTATGTTTCTGTCTTGATAACAGCACATCAGAAAAGTAAGGCCATTTTGTCATTTTAAATTCCATTTTCTTTAAGTTTAATTGAGCTTCCAAATGCTGAACCAGCAAAAAGTAATGTAAAACTTATATTAGCCAAAAAAAAAAGTTGGCAACAAATGTAAATCATTTGGAAACTATTTTGGAAATGCTTTTAGGCTTTAGAATTAGTCATAACAGCGTAATTTTTATTCCATAGATATTTCCATTGGTAATCACCTTCTGTCTGGTAAATACAGCACTATTAAGAGAAAGAGAAATTGCTTAAGACTTTGGCATGTTTATCAGTCAACAGTGTGCTTGTTATTTAGTTTTTTGGAAAGTATATACAATATATTTTAATTCAACTAGCCCATCCTTATGTGACTGAAATCACTTTAAATATAGTTAGAGTTATCTACTATATAGAGTTATAGCTAGTTACTTGGTGAACCTATTAGGTTATTCTAGTCATGTGTAATGTGACACCAGAATCTCTAATAATACTTCTAATAAAATCAACTTTTTACTATAAAAATTTATTAAATCCTTTATCATTTCTAAAGGACTCTAATGACAATATTATTTATTTATTATAAATATAAAACTTCTGTCTCCCTAATAGGGTCATGATTTTAGTAGTTACACAAATATTTATAATCCTTGGATATTATGGCAAAAATAAATCATGTGGCTAGAAATAAATGAGAGGTTCAGGTGAGGTGAGATGGATTCAAAATAACGAACAAGGGACAGGAACAAATATTTATGTCAGAAAACAAGGAAACATTGGGGAAAAAATGAAAAGCAGTTCTTAAAATAGAGAAGACAATAAAGAAAAAAGTAGCAGGGTCAAGGAGATAGGTATTTAAGCATTTGGAAGAGAAAAGGAAATGATATTCAAGATATAAAAGAAACTAAGAAAATAATTTAACAAGTTTTCCTAACATATGCATTTATATAACCTCATTGTTTTTGAAATCTACAGTTCATTAAAGAGCACACAGTCACAGCTAGCTTCCTGTTTGAAGAAAACGAAGAGTCCCTTGTTCAAATACATAATTCACAAAAATCTCATCATGTTTTTCATTTTTCTCTAGTATAAATTTATGTTAATTGCATGCCACTTAAATGTGGTTTTACATATTTACTCTCAGCAGCTCACTTTTAGAGCTACATTTATTTTGCCACAAATGAGTCTTTCAAATCTTCAATAAATGCTCTTTCAATATTTGATATGGTGGTATATATGCGTTTGCTGTCTTATCCTAAATTAAATGTTTATTTGAGACACTTCATTTAAAGTGTTTTCATTTTCTACTCATTTTAGTTGGAAAAGCAATCATGCAGTCTCATTGAAGCTATCTCTCCTCTGCCATTATTGTTCTTGTTAGTTGTGAAGTAACCTGAAAGGGGGGAAAATAAAGCAAAATGAGAAACACATGCAAACAAATTGTAGCTTCCATTCTTTACAATGGATATACGGCACACACTAAAAGAAGGTTTGGCAATAATCTCTAGCTGTGCCAATTCATTTCTCAAAACCTATTCGTTCATTCATAACAACAAAATAATACAAAATGAATGTCACTAGGGGGAAAATCCTTTACTTAATAACCACATCAACAGCAGGTGCATTTTTTTATTTTTGTATATTAGAACATGGGAACAAAAAGCTTGCATTATAAATAAGGAATTTGCGGTTTATATGTGATAAAATGGCTGGATAGCAAAAAAAATATTTTTCTTGTTGATTACAATTGCAGACGAAATGTCACGAAGTCTGTGAACAAACTGTGATATTTCATTTTTTTCTTTCCACTGATGATTTTCAATATATTAGCATATGCCTCTATCATTTCTAATGCTCACACTATAGGCATAACTTTATTCCTCTTTCTCATGTTAAGGATAAAACCTATGATTCCTCTACCTCCTTATTTTCTCCTTGCTATTTAGGAAGTAGATGATTCATCTACTAGGGTGTAAACCAAAAGGTGTTGGAGACAGGTCTCAATCAATTTACCTATTTATTTTGTCAAGGTTAAAGACATGTCTACCAGAAGAAATAAACATGAAATCACAGGAACAGTCTGTAGCCTGTTCCTTTTGCCAAAGATAATTTTGAGGGCTTTAATATTTAAAGGGGAAAATTGAGCTGGTGGGGAAATAAGGAGGGTGTGGTAATCCACATGTTGGAAAAAAAAGGAGCAGGTAGGGTAATAATCAATTACACATTCATCTAGCACTCAATAAACTGGCACTTTACATAAGGTAAACTTAGAGTAGCTATCTGGGGACATATTTAATCTTTAAATATCTAATCTGTAGTTATCTGCTTAGGAACAAAAGGAAAGGCAGTTTCTTGCATAACTCAGTTTTCAGCTTAATTTTTTTCATAGTGAACTGAGGCCCAGATATTTTCTTTTCTTTTCACAAAGGTATAGTCACAAGTTCTGAACCCCAGTGTATTTATTTCAGCTTGAGGTAAATAGAAAAACATGTATTTAGAACTTAAGGTAAGATCACATAATCTCTTCAGTTGTTGGAATACCAGACTTAGCAAATTAAAATCGTGTGCCCAGTTAAAATTTGAACTTGAGATAAACAACATGCATCTTTTTAGGATGTGAAAGGAAAATAAATCTTGAGACAATAACTCACCAAGCCAGAGGGAAAAGTCAACCTGGGAACTGGGTCACACAAGTCTGACGCCCCTTTGGTTCCTAAATAAGATAGCTACAAAGATAAAAAACTACACACCTCCCTCACAATTTGCCCACAAGGAAATTCCTTCTGGGTCCTAAGATTTTACCCTAAAACAGCTATGTTGAATTTATAGCTTGTCTTCACAGATGAGGGACAAAGAACAGAACTCAAAGTCATCTCTTTGCTCACCTAAGAAAAATGCATATCTCATTGCTTCCTCTGCCTTATTCTTTATGTTATGAAATGTAAAAATGCAGATTCATGGAACCAGACTAAGACATAAATAATTACACCTCTACTCACCTCTTACATGTTATAAGTAAAATTTCGATGCTGCAAAACAAATAGCACTCAAAGATAAATTCTCTCAGCAAGGCAGTTTACTTCTATAGAAGGATGGAGCAATGGTTGGCTGCATGCTATATGCCTGATGGGTGTCGTCCCTACTGCTGTGTCATTCCCTGATTGGGTAGGGACCACACAAACTAGACTAATCCTGATTGGCTATTTTAAAGAGAGCAGCGGTCCAAACTGGAATAGCAGGGTGGGTGTTTGGCCAGAAGGATGGTTATGGGCGGGTCAGAGCAGGTAGCCAGGGTGACCTAGGTCAAAGAAGGTGACCAGAGAAGGTGACTGGAGAAGGTGACCAGGATGAGTCAGGATGGAGTCTGGGGAACACATGTGAACTGATTAGAACTGGTGGAGAAGATTGTTTACTGAAATTACAAGGAAAATAAACTTTAAAATAGAGAATTAAAGAGTAAGAGAGCTGAAAACACTGACATTCTTTGAAGAGAAACATTGTTCACTATAACACACATGTATATTGTTTACTTCATGAAAGGATCAAGGACTCAAAAGAATGCAACAGTTTGTCTCTTATCTACCCACATCTTTAAAAAATTTGTTTCTCTTTTGCAAATATCTGCCCTTTCTCTTTAGGTATTAAAGCCCTCAAAATCATCTTTGGCAAAAGGCACAGACCTGTCTCTTGGGCATCGATCCTTAACTTTGGCAAATAAACACCCTAAAACGATGGAGACTCACCTCAGTAATTTTCATTGATTTTGAAGTATTTATATCAAATACAATGCTTGGGACATATATATTAAAAAAAAACTAATTGTTGTTTATTTAAAATTCAAATTTCCTTTTTTTATTGCATTTTAGGTTTTGGGGTACATGTGCAGAACATGAAAGATAGTTGCATAGGTACACACGTGGCAGTGTGATTTGCTGCCTTCCTCCCCTTCACCCATAATTTCTCCCCATGCTATCCCTCCCCAGCTCCCCACCAAGTTTTACCTCCCCTATTCCCCTCAATAGACCCCAGTGTGTAGTGCTCCCCTCCCTGTGTCCATGTGTTCTCATTGTTCATCATGCACCTATGAGTGAGAACATGCGGTATTTCATTTTCTGTTGTGTCAGTTTGCTGAGAATGATGTTCTCCAGATTCATCCATGTCCCTACAAAGGACATGAACTCATCCGTTTTGATTGCTGCATAATATTCCATGGTGTATAT
>CM052648.1:166122136-166222741 GCA_028533165.1 Leontopithecus rosalia | reverse complement strand
TTGTGTTTTCCAGTTCCATCAATTCACTCATGTTCCTCTCTAAGTTGTCCATTCTTGTTATCATTTCCTCAAATCTTTTTTCAAGGTTCTTAGTTTCTTTGCATTGAGTTAGAAAGTGTTCTTTTAGCTCACAGAAGTTTCTCATTACCTACCTTCTGAAGTCTGATTCTGTCATTTCATCACATTCATTCTCCATCCAGCTCTGTTCCCTTGCTGGTGAGGGATTGTGGTCCGTTGTAGGAGGCGAGGTGTTCTGGTTTCAGGTGTTTTCCTCCTTTTTGAGCTGGTTTCTTCCCATCTTTGTGGATTTATTCACCTGTCATCTGAGTAGTTGCTGACTTTCCGATTGGGTCTCTGAGTGGTTATCCAGATTGTTGATGATGAAGTATTTCTGTTTCTTAGTTTTCCTTTTAACAGTCTAGCCTCTCTGCTGTAGGGCTGCTGAGGTCCACTCCAGGCCCTGCTTACCTGGGGAACACCTGCAGCAGCTGCGGAACAGTGAGGGTTGCTTCCAGTTTCTTCTTCTTCTATCTTTGTCCCAGAATGATGCCCACCAAATGTCAGTCTGATCAGTCCTTTGTGAGATGACTCTTTGGATATACAGGGGTCAGGGACCTGCTTGAGAAGACTTTTTGTACTTTATAGGAGCTCAAGTGCTGAGCTGTGAGCTGCATTGTTCATTCGGGGCTGCTAGGCAGGTACGTTTAAGTCTTCTGCAGCAGAACTCTTAAGACCCCTTTTTTCCTCAGGTGCTCTGTCCCTGGGAGTTAGGGCTTTATTTCTGAGTATCAGTTGCACTGTCCTGCCCAGCAAGGATGCAGTCTAATCACTGCCTGCCTGCTGAGGCTATGCTGAGCTGCTCCAGGCTCTGCCCTGTTGCCATGGGCTCCGCCCTGCTGCAGTGGGCTCTGCCCTGCTGCTGTGTTTAATTCCCTGCAGTCCTGTTTATATGGGTGTGGTCAGAACATCCGTGGTGATGGTGGCCCGCCTCTGTAATGGCAGAGTCTCTCTATTATGGCAGGTTGCCTCAGCAACAGCAGGATGTGTCAGCCTTGGCAGAGTTCCTCCATAGGGGTGGAGTGCCTCGGTAATGGCGGATGCTCCTCCCCCACCAAGCTGCACTGTCCTGGGTTCAGCTGTGCTTGCTGTGAAACTTTCAAACCTGAGCCTTTCCAATTGCTGTTTTATTTGTTTTTGTGGGTGTGGGACCCGCGAGCCTGATCACCTGGCTTCCTGCCTCAGAGCCCCCCCCACTTTTTTTAAGTTGAATGGTTGACTCTCTCCCAGGTGTTCCAGTTGCCTGCTGAAAGGGCGCTGGAATCTGTGTGATTTCCCCTGCGACGACCCACTGTGCAAGCTGAAACAAAGTCACTGCCTGGGAATCTCCTGGCCTGGCTTACTGTTTAAGTCCTGTTTATTCAGATGAATGTGCTAATCTGCCTTCCCAAATCTCAAATTGCCAGTTTAACAGAGCTACCAGACCAGTGTATTTTGTACAGAGTGCCACTGCGCTGCAGTGCTGGCTGGCACAGCCATGCTGGTGGCCCATGGGGCTCTTACACCTGGGAATCTCCTAGTCTGTGGGCAATAAAGATCCGTCTGGGAATGCAGTGTCCACTCACCCTCTACACTTTCACTGGGAGCTGCAATCCTGAATTGCTCCTATAGCGCCATCTTCTCCTCTCCCTGAAATTCAAATTTCATCGAGCTTTCTCTATTTTATCTGGCCGCCCTATTTGGGAGAAACATTATACTCCCAGCTATAGAACTTTATTTCTTAATTTTTCCTCTGTCGTTTCAGCAGTAAGAAATACTATATTATACAGTTTCTCCTCGATCATTATGTTAAGTTACTAAAGACTGAAATAAAACAAAAAGTTACTTAAATAAATTTCATTAATTTGATCATCCTATTAAATGAAAATATTGAACTAATTCCCTTTATGTTTACTAAGTGAATCTGATTGAAGTAATATTCATTCCCTATTCATTAATCCTGTTTTTCATTTTATATTAGTTTAAATTTTGTGGTGCCAGTTTGTACACTTCAAGTCACAGATTACTTAACCAGAATACTATGTATATTGCCTGCCTGGCATTTATTTTATAATCTGATAAGAAATTTTTTTGCTGTACCTGAGTATTTGAGAAACCGTACTATTTCAACTTTTTGTCTACATTTCCTTCAATACTCTTTGGAGAAGGATGAAAAAGGAAGACAGAGACAATGAGACAACAAAAGTTATCCTTGTTGATAACTTTTAAACTTTCTTTCAATGCATAGCTTTAAAAAAAAGAATATTCGGGCTGGGTGCGGTGGCTCAAGCCTGTAATCCCAGCACTTTGGGAGGCCGAGGCGGGTGGATCACGAGATCAAGAGATCGAGACCATCCTGGTCACCATGGTGAAACCCCGTCTCTACTAAAAATACAAAAAATTAGCTGGGCATGGTGGCGCGTGCTTGTAATCCCAGCTACTCAGGAGGCTGAGGCAGGAGAATTGCCTGAACCCAGGAGACGGAGGTTGCGGTGAGCCGAGATCGCACCATTGCACTCCAGCCTGGGTAACAAGAGCGAAACTCCATCTCAAAAAAAAAAATAAAATAAAAAAAATAAAAATAAAAATAAAAAAAAGAATATTCAAAGACAATGATCCTAACTATCACCTCTATTTACATAAATCTCAAATAGAAGATTTTGCTAACCAATGTCTTTCACTTTTCTCACACAGGTCTAACCCTCCTTAGCAACTTAGTAACAATGAGGTATGAATTGAACATAGAAAGCTTTGAGTTACTGCACGTGACATTATCTATGGTCTTTTAAAGTAACACATAAATTTGGTGGTTAAATGTTAAAACAAACAAAAAGATCTGCTCTCTTTGTTGCTGGCTTTTCTTTTTGTCTAATATACTTTCCTATCAAATCTTAACTATTTACCCTTAGTGCATTTAAACTCCAGTAAAAGCATCTTTGAAATATAAAAGTTATCTTCAACAAAGAAAAAGTCAATATATACATATATACGCACATATATATTTGATTTTCAGCAATTATATGAGTGTGCATCTCTGTATGCACATTGCTTTAAGTAAATCCTGTCTGGGAGTATGGATTTTTTCCTTTTATCCTATAGAAACAGGTTCTTCCGAACCCCATATGTGAGAAACTATATGTCACCTTGGCTTAATGAGCTCTGCAAGGTCTGACTGCAGCGTGGATGTTAAGGTGACCCCTGTGACCTGCACATACACGTCTGGAGGGCCTTCTGGAGTTAGAAAATCTGAAGTAGCTAGAAAATAATGAAAAACAGAAGGATGACCAACCCCTGTGGTGCCTAATGGACCTGAGACATTCTTCTATTGTTTCTTATTCCAGCCTCAATTGACAAGGCCATTGGACTTTGTAACCGATCTTGGTCACCCTCGCGACTCCACACCCTACAACACCCTCTCAGCTTGCAAAAACCACCCAATCCTATAAAACCAACTCCTATCCCACTGCCCTCTGCTGACTCTCTTTTCAGACTCAGCTCACCCACATCTGGGTGAATAAATAGCCATGTTGCTCACACAAAACCTGTTTTGGGGGTTGTCTCTTCATTGAGAGTGGGTGTTTTAACAAGCTCCTTCTAATGCTTTCTTTTTTACCAAAATTTTAGCAACTCCAATGGTAGGCTTCTTCATTTCTAGAGCTGGCATTAGTATTCTGTTTTGTTACAAATGCTAGGAATGCCCTTTTATTATAAGTTACTTAGAATAAAAATCCTTGAAAATTATTGGCCCCCTGACTATTTGACTTTTAGAAATTTCCCTAGAGTTATGCGAAAAACAATAACACAAATCACAAAGATATTAATAATTATAATAGTAGAAAAATGTCAAGCTTAACTGACTAGATAATCACACTGTAAAAGGGTAGGATTTAATTAAGAGAATAATTTATTTGGGAGGCCTAGACTCGTGTATTCCCCTTAAAATGGCTTTATTTGTTGTAAGTTTACCAAATGGTTCAAAGTTCGTAGCACAGCACATCATATGCTTAAAAGAGGAATTTGAGACCTATCCATTTTGCAATGAGTAAACATTTAAAGACTTTTCTAAAGTTTTTGGTTGATACTAGAAGATTTAACTTTACATTAGTAAATAAGTCTGCTAATTTTAGAAACAAGATTAAGCATTTTAAATCGTCACCTTATTCATGCTATATCATTCATGACATATGAGATATCACGAATTCTCCTCCACAGTAACAACTTTCAAACGAAGTCTGGAAAAACAGTGATTTCTAACGTGATTTATTATGTTATGTCATCACCTTCAAATAATTTATGTGACTATGTTTATGTGATGCAACATCCATCACGTCAGTAATACTATAAATTTGAGCTATCCTTTGCATATTTGCCTTTATTTTTAATTTCTCTTCATGCTTGGAGGGCTTTAAAGTAAAAATTCAAAAAGTTATGACACATAAATACTTTTTAAAAGAATCTCACCCAAGCATGCAGAATCATTTTAATAATCTAGGCAAATTCATTTAAATGAAGAAACATTTAAAAATGAATAATCTGCTATAGAGCTACTTACATTAATTCTTTTAAAATGAAGTGTTTAAAAGTTCATTTACTCATAATAATGCAACCAATCGGTTTTCTCCATTTAATTAGCTGTTATTGCTATCAACTATTTTAAAATACCCAACATTCAGCAAATCTTCATTATCTGAGCCTGAGATTGGCCAGGTATGCCAAAACAAATTTAAGATAAAATACACCTACATGTAAATTCTACACCCAAACAAATCAATACGCAAAATATCTTAAATCCGATGATCCATTCTGAGAAGAATAAAAAAATGTGTCACTCCCAAGTGGCATGAAAATTAAGTTTGTCTTAGAAAAATTGAATATCTTTGGAAAAATACCAGACATATAATAATATCTGAGTGGATAATTTGACAAAAGTCTATATAATTTTTCATACTTTAAAAATGATTTTATAGCATGTACTCAACTTTTTGAAAAAAAAAATAAAGCAGCTTTTCTCAGGACACCCCCTACCATAATAAATATTTGGATGAGGGCCAGAAGAACAGACCTGGTGTTGTAGGCCCACCTTCCCCCTTACTTTTACAGTAATCTTGACAAGATATGTAACATGCTATGTGTTCAGTGCCATTTTCTATGAAATAAAGTAATCATATTTAAACTCTGTAAAATATATAAAGACCTACACATATATAATTTGACAACTTAAAGTTGTCTTCCAGCTTTTCTTTTCTCTTTAACAAAATGAAAGGTCCATATAACTTATGAGATTTTAATATTCTCAAAATTTGATTCTCTGAATATTTTGAAGTTACTGGTTAATGATGTTATTAAATTTATTATATTAAGCAGATAAGTGTGTTAGGAACTCTTCATCTCATATTTAAAAAAATGTAATCAATTCCAATTTTTAGTCTGATAACAGATCATCACAATCTAAATATAACCCTGTTCATAAGATTAACTAAGATTATTAGTGAATTTTATATCAATGTATTATGTGTCATAAGCCTTGAAATGTAGGCTTTCTTTTTTCACTTTGATATCATTAGAGTTAATAATTTGACTCGCCCTGAGAATTCTCAGAGATAGGGTATGAAAAGAGGATAAAATAAGGAAAACATAAACAAGGAAGAGGTAGAAATAAGAAAGAATGACAAAAAAAACCCATAATGTGTATTAAAGGTAGTTTCAAAGCCTGAACCAAAACTAATTACTGTAAAATGGATTGTAAGCTTTCTTTGCCAAGCCAGTTTGAATATTGTGATAAGATTAGAATCCTAGTAGATTTATACTGAATATTTTGATGTAAAATAATTATGTAAATGCTAAGCATTATGGCTAGCACATAAGGAATTCAATTATTTTGTTTTTTTTTTTACTACAAATCTGATTACAAACCTATGAGTTACATGACTGTTTAGTTATTATTTTCATTCAATTAGCATTAATACTTCCAGTATTTAATTTTTTCATATTTTCTATTTTTACAGATCATTAACTCCAACAAATTTATTTGTTTGGATGTATTAGGTAGGAAAAAGAATAGAGTAGTGAGTAGGACTCCGACAATAACCTCTACAAGCTTATAATATACTATGAGATGGAAAAAAGAGATTAAGGAATAAAACACTGTAGTATATTGTAGGTTAATTTTTTAAAAATATGCAAAAATTAAAACAAGAATTAACATATAGCAGCAACAAGCAAAAAAGAATAGTTCTAAAAATTGGAAAGTAGGAAAGGCTAAAAATTCATATTTAATTTGGGTCTTGAAAATAAATTTTAATCAGATTTCACACATTTATTGATAAAGATAACCTACATAAATTAAATTTGAGTGGCCAGGCCTGGTGGATCACGCCTCTAATCCCAGCACTTTGGGAGGCTGAGAAGGGCCCACCATGAGGTCAGGAGATTGAGACCATCTTGGCTAACACGGTGAAACCTGGTCTCCGCTAAAAATACAAAAATTAGCCGGGCTTGGTGGCACGTGTCTGTAGTTCCAGCTACTTGAGAGACTGAGACAGGAGAATCGCTTGAAACCAGGAGGTAGAGGTTGCAGTGAGCCAAGATCATGCCACTGCACTCCAGCCTGGCAACAGAGTGATACTCCATCTCAATCAATCAATCATCAATCAATGTAAATTGAATGGCATCAATTGTGAATTTATTAATACAAAATAATTGTTGAAATAGACTTCGAGCATGGGTTTTGCTTTCAAAACTGATCTGCATTTATTTTGTATCCAAGAGATCTCTTTAAAATATTGTATTTAAAATAATATAATTGACTCTTTGACACATATCTGCTTTTGTGTTTTTAGACAGGACTGTGGGTTAAACGTACTTTGGGAAATAGCTTCCGTATTGCCAAGAAGTGAGATGTCTTCAAGTAGCACTAAGAGAGCTATTGTTCTAAAATTTATGCTCTAAATGTGTATAGAAATTGCTGTTTTTCAAAAATTAATATACTCACAGATCCCTCTAATATATGTAAAATATTAATGTTACATATGAAATGTATAGTTTAAACATAAAACTCAGGAGAAAAAGTGTAATATTCACTCATTTCCATATGTAGATCATTATACATGCATTATATTAGGGCAATGAAACAGATGCTAAACCAGATTTCCTTCTCACACAAATACACAATATTATTGACTCATTCATCAACAATGTGATAAATATTCTGGACATGGTACTAGGTTCTGGGCTTTATTGAAAACATAAAGGACAAGATCCTTAACTTACTCATGCTCAGATTGTTATCTGAGATGGATACATGGCGAAGCCACACTGAATTTTGTCATGAGATAATGACTCCCTACACAGTTTGGATCTATGTTTAGTATTTTATCTTTTAAGTAATTCAATGTGATAACATCTTATATGCATGAATAAGGCATTTTAGGCCCCTGAATTTTTGTTATGTTTCTTTCTCTAAAGAAGAGAGCCCTTTCTCTAACGATTTAAAGAAAAGGAGATCTTTACAAGTAACAGGCAGACAGAGGTAGTGCCCAAATGCCTCAACCCATTGGTGGAGGGGTAAGGATAGTCTTATCTCTCTCTAAGATAAGCCTTTTTCTCCTTTACCAAGGTATTAAGTAGTAGCCAGGTCAGAGTAGATCCATCTTTTCATATTTGAGAGTCTTTTAACTTTAGTACATTTCAGAGTTGCTTTGCTGGCATTTCTTAGGCTTCATTTTGATTAGCCTGAATACATAAGAAGGAACCTGCAGTGATTTCCCATCACATATATAGTAAAAAAGAGTAATTTTGGCATTGCTTTTTGAGCTCACTTTCCAAAACTTCAGCATCCCATCCCTATCAACACCCCAAGGGGGCAGAACATCCCTTTTTACACCTGGACTAGAGGAAAAGACAAGCTAACTACAGATAGACTAGTTTCCAGGAAAGAAAAGGATTGAGAGACATATTACCAGTGTATGCACATCATCTTCTGCTAAACCAATCAATCAGAAGAAGAATTCCTGTTGTTCCTGCCTGCTTAGGTCACAAAGGGCACAGAGTAGAGGGCAGTAGGAAGCCAAGATCTCCCACTGCTGGCAGAAAACATTAGGAGTGGAAATGTACCTCCCCTCCCACCCAGTAATGCCCATTTTGCCCATAGGCAAGCTAGATGATCTGACCTCCTACTATTCTACCCCTTCAGCTACATTGAACTCCTGATTTTTGCTCTAAGGTTGTAAGCATGTTCCCATTTCAAGGAACTCTAGTCTCACAACTTAAAATGTCCTTTTTTTTTTTTTACCTTGTATTCCCTGCAGTTTGTGACCTTATTTCATTTGGATATCTTTTTAAATGGTACCTTATCTGAAAGGCCTGCCCAGACCATCCTTTTTAAGACAGACTAATGCTTTATTTGGTTCATAGACTTGGTGACTATTTGACATTACAGAAAATAATTACATTGTAGAAAATCACTACATTATAGAAAATAATTTTTATTATTTTCTATTTCCACAACTGGACCTTAAGTTTTGCAAGGATTCTGTTAAATAAATTTCCTGCAGTATCTGCTCCTCCTGTAAAGTGACTAATAAATTGTAGATGTTCAATATTTGTTAAATAAAGAAAAAGACTAAGTGGCCTCTTATATCTAATGGGGAAATCACAAAATACTAGGTTTTATTCTCCTTTGGAGCACACATAGATTTAAGATAATTGCAAATCAAATAACTTTCACAAAGCCAAGATTAGCAGTGAGATTTAAGCTTTTTTGTTGTATCGAGAAATTAATTTTAGCCATCTTGAATCAATTAAGATAGGCAGTTTTAATTTGCAAGTTTTTTATAATGCCTCCAGAAAACCCAAGTTTAATCATATGTAATAAGTTAAGCAGATTGATTAGACAGATTTAGGTTTTTAAGTCAGATAGAATTTGGGATAAAATCTCTATTTAATCACACAGTCTATGACCTCAAATAGGACATTTTTTTTTCAAATCTTAAGACTTCATTTTGAGACAGGTAATATTGATTCACAATGAACTGCTCATATATATTATTTAGAGTTTACAAAGCAATATATGATATAAATTAAATACTTAATAAATAGTAGTTACATAAAATTACCAAACATTAATTATATGAAAACAATCTAAAATGTAATATTTATATACAATTGTGCTGAAGTACAACAATTGAATTATTGGTTGATATAAAAAAGTACTGCATCATCTCTGATGATCTACATCAGTTGGAAACTGGAATGTCAATAGGAGTTAGACAGGTAACCTGCAAATGAAGCTGGATATAGAAGGACGGTAGTAATCTGGAATTCATGCTTCATCTAAGGGCACAGCTGAAGCTCATCTCTGGCCAATTATTACCAAGAGATAAATCTGGACGTATTGTAGGTCTATTATTGTTGCTTTTTCATTTTGTGTGGGGTTTTTTTTTTGAGAAATGTATGATTTAAAAATATTGACCACTCTGAATGTCAGACAGCACACATCTTCCTGATGTTTTCCTATTTGTTAACATCTAGAGTAGATATCACATTTCCATGTATGAAGAATTTATTGAGTGCATAAAAGTAATTAGGATTTAAACCTATTATAAACTGGATCCACTTGTTACATTGGTATCAACACTGGATTATATCTCTGTTGTTTCTATTCTACTGTGAGCACAGGCTAAGCAAGGACCATGTCTTGATCATGCATGTATCACAGTACCTGTTGCAATGGTAAGTCCGTAGAAGCCATTATTCTAGTGTTATCACTGAATAACTCCTCATAGAAGGCCTGGACTTCTATATGATTATACCTGAGGTTGCTGGGAATAATTGCAGCCCTGAAAACAGTTAGTGAAATTCTTAGGTCAGCACAACCAGGAGAGGGAGGATCATAAGAGATGAAGGATAGAATCATTCAACTGAGAATGTTATGTATCATTTGAGTTTTCCTACGCTACTGGAATTTGAAGGTGAAAATGTTCTTTTTTGAAGAAGCTGTCTTGGTTATTGCAAGACATAAAACATATCTGACCTCTGTCCACTAAATGCCATCAAACCATCCTGATCATTATGAGAAGTAACAATACATTCTGCCCCTTGTTGAAAACCACAGAAAGTAGAGGCTATTAGAAGTGAGTAGAGTCACTGGCCAATGGTGTAGGAATAGAACAATGCTACTCTTTGGCTCCTCTCCAATTGCAGCCAAAGACCTAAGCTTTCTGAATCCCATTCACACTAAGTAGAGTGGTCCAGAGTAAAGACCTGGTTCAATCATGGCCCATTAAAGAAAGAACAATTCAAAATGTAGCCTTTTAAGCAAAGAAAAATTTTAAATATAAAAAAAAACAACTTGAAATATCTGATCCAAATGGCTAAAGACAGACAAATTTCAGAGCAGCCAAGAGTGCAAAATTATGAGAGGTTAAGCTTGAAAAAGAAAGTAAGGAAGAAATACTTCGCAAAATTGCTTAGCAATATCCACTTCCTATCTTTACCTCTTTAAGCTAATCGTGTTTAATTAAGTAAAAGGGCTACCATTAATTAGAATGGCAGAGACAAAGGAATTATTCTTTCTCAGTCACTGTGTCTACAACAGCACCTACACATATAAATAAATATTTTTTGCACAAATAAGTTAACAAAGCAGCAGTCAAATCAGTGTTGAAATCAGAGAGGCGAATTCTTTCTTGACTCTCTTCTTCACACACCCTCTGATGCCACTCAATCAATTAGTAAATTCTTTATAAGGAAAGGTATGCAAATTCAATATATTTAACGTACTAACAGGGTAGTTTTCCTTTCTCTTTCTTTCTTTCTTTCTTTCTTTCTTTCTTTCTTTCTTTCTTTCTTTCTTTCTTTCTTTCTTTCTCTTTCCTTCCTTCCTTTCTTTTTCTTTCTTTCTTTCTTTCTTTCTCTTTCTTTCTTTCTTTCTTTCTTTCTTTCTTTCTTTCTTTCTTTCTTTCTTTCTTTCTTTCTCTTTCTTTCTCTTTCTTTCTTTCTGTCTCTCTCTCTCTTTCTGTCTTTCTTTCTTTCTTCTCTGCTTTCTTTTACTGTGGTAAATGCAATACACAATTTGGAGATCCAAACAAGGCCAAGACTAACAACTGTCTCATTTCTTGTGTTTCATTTCTTTCTTAGTTGCTAATGCCATGAAATTTGTTGTTGTTGTTATTTTTTGTTTTTAATGGATTATTGATTTGCTTTTAGAGAGTTTATTATGACAAAAAGGGCACTTGATGAGAAAAGTGATAAGGACTTAAAGGAGAGAGAAACAGAAGTTGGCATGCCTCTGGGTAAATTAGAATTGGAGAATATACCCTGGAGGTACCAGTCAAATAGCTTCAGAAAAGGACCATTGATAAGAGTACTGTTTAAATATCTTGGGGCATTTTTGAATCAGGCTTTCTTTTATTGCTTGCATATAAAACTTTAGTGCATCTGCTGTCTCTAAGGGTAAAACTGCTGACCTTCAGCACTTCTGAATAGGCCACATAGGTAAAGGCTTGAGCCACCACTAATTTGAGTCTTGGAAGAAAGTCTTATGATCATGTTCCAGGAAAAACACAACAGTATGCAGGCTTGCAAAGATCTGGTAAGGCCTTTTCTCACTTACTTCCGTATCTTCCACTGGAGACTGTCATAAGACAGTTTGCTGTGCCTCCTAGGTTCTGATGAGGTATGAGGCTTCCAGCATTTCCTCCCTTATATTAGAGTTACAGAATATAAAACCACCTAGTAGCAGTCAAAAAAGTGGCTCCACAGCAAAAGAGTATTCTCCAGTTTGTAATGCAGTCATATTGGCCCTCTTATTTTGTTTCAGTGTTATCATTTTTGGTGAAACAAAATGAAACAAAAATCAGGAGGAGCAGGCACTTTTTTTGCTTATTCTTCTCTTCACTGTGTATATACACTGTAAAATTTGAAATTCTAATGTTGGCTTATTTTATCTGGTCTAGTTGAGTTAATCAGGTCTTGGCCTTGCTTTGTCTTTTATATGTGAGCATAGACACTATCCAATGATCATGCAAGGAAATAACTCTGAAACATCTGTGCTAAGAATTCTCACCAGTAAATCATTCAGAGAACTCCATGCCAAGTCTTTCTGCACTACAATTCTTGTTCCTCATTGTATCAGGCAACCCGAGGAAGACTGCACTGCATAACACCTCTAAGAAAACTCAGTAACTTCTAAGAAAACTGGGTGATCCAGACATACAGAGCTTTGGTTGGCAGGAGCAAAAGTACCTGTTATTGAGCTTGTTCTCAAGTTGAGAGATGAGGCAGGTTAATGAAGTGTGACACTAGCTTTTCTGCGAGACTCTATTTCTAAATATATGTTGATTTTATTCTCATGTCTACAAACCTACTGTCACCAAATTAAGCTAGTACAAAGATTCTTTAGCAAGCACCCAGAAAACAAGAAAGATAAAAGAAAACAAAAACAAAAACATTCTGATGGCAGAATAAATAAACCTTCTCATAAATTTGGTAAGTGTTTTGCTGTCTTTTCATTTATGAATTGGAAAAGAACTTGGCATTTATGAATTGGTAAAGAACTTGGCTGAGTGTGGTGGCTTATGCTTGTAATCCTAGCACTTCGGGAGGCCGAGGCTGGTGGATCGTTTGAGGTCAGGAGTTGGAGACCAGTCTGGCCAACAATGCAAAACCCCGTCTCTACTAAAAATACAAAAAAATTAGCCTGGTGTGGTGGCACATGCTTGTAATCCCAGTTACTGGGGAGGCCGAGGCAGGAGAATCACTTGAACCTGGGAAGTGGAGATTGCAGTGAGACAAGATCACACCACTGTAGTCCACCGCGGACAATACAGCAGACTCCGTCTCAAAAAAAAACCCAAAAAACGAAAAGTAGTGCTGGGGCCAAGATAGGGTCATCAAGAAATGCAAGTCACAAGAAAGTATATTAATGATTGTTGAGTACATTATTCATTTTCTATAAGATCTGAAAGTTCCAGAAAATGATGACACAATGAGATAAAATAAGTTACAAAGAATAGATGAATTGACCCATAAATAATTTAAAAAATAAAAATAATCAAAAACAATAAGTTAGAAAAAATATTTTAATTTACATTGTTCTTTATTTTAGGGCAAAATAACAAAATGCTCAATAAAATAATCAAATCAAATAGATTACATTTAGGTAGAATCTTGTAAGAAAAGCGAATATAAATATTGAATAAAAGATAAATGTAAATATTTAAAATTGCAGCCAAATAACATTTTTGTAGGTATTTTTAAGTGAATGACCATTAGTAGTAAATGACTGTAGATTCTGTTGGTTGTATTTGTTAAAGAATGGTTTAATTTTATAATGTAAATCTAATTTTAAAATGTCTAATTTTAAAATGTCATAATTTATAATATAGTAAAAATTACTCTTTTAGCAATACTTACATTTCTGATATAATTACTAAAAATATAATTGAAAATGTGCAAAGCAGTAAATTATTTTTCAAAAAATTTTGTAAAGGTTTTGAAAAAAATGAAAATTTACTAACCATTGTTGTTATTTAGCTTCTTGTGAAGAACTTGGCAGAATTATTTCCATATTGTAGACTCCTGATCAATCTTTTGGATGCTAATCAACCACTCCAGGAATGAGAACTATGGATTTCCACACTATAATTGTTAAGTAAACTAATATCTACCCTTCCATTTTATAGTGTAATGTTAATTTACACACACACACACAAACACACACATCACTTTGTCAGTATAAACATATTTTCAAAGCATAGTACATACACTGTAGCAGACTTTTACATAAGTGACAATGTGATTCTTCTAAAATATAAATCTGACCTTATCAGATTCAAACCACCCCATGACTTTATGTTCCTGAGAAGAAAACGTAAATTTCTTAATATGATCTATAAGGCACTCCATGATTTCCTCTCATTACCTTCTCAAAATTATTTCCAATTACTCTCTTTAATGTGTTGCAGATACAGTCATGTGTATTTATGGATGGGAATATATTCAAAGAAATGTGTTGTTAGATAATTTTGACATTGTGGGAACATAGAGTATATTTACACAAACCTAGATGGCATAGACTACTATACACCTCGGCTATATGGTATAGTCTACTGCTCCTAGGCCACAAACATATATAGCATGTTACTATACTAAATAGTGTAGGCAATTATAACAAAATGATGTTTGTGTATCTAAACCTGTCTGGATGTAAAAAGGCACAGAAAAAATGTTGTACTATAATCTTATAGGACCATATTATACATGTTGTGTCGCTGACCTAAACATCAGTAGCTGGTGCATGGCTGTAATTAGTTAGCTTTAAACTCCTATAGCACCCAAACTCCTGTTCATTTTCGACCTTTACATTTGCTGTTCCCCCACCCTTTTTTTAGGTTGCTCCAAATTCATTGTGTTTTTAAGTTTTAATTTCCACAGTTTTTGAGGACCAGGTAGTTTTTGGTTACATGGATAGGATTTTGATGTAGCAATCACCCAAAGAGTATACACTGAATCCAATATGTAGTCATTCTTCCCTCATCTCGCTCTCACTCTTTCCCCACAGAGTTCCCAAAGCTGATTATATCATTCTTAAGCATTTGTGTTCTGACAGCTTACCTTCAGGTTTCCATTCCTGAGTTACTTAGAATTAATGGCTTCCAACTTCATCCAAGTTTCTGCAAAAGCCCATTCCCCTTTCCTTACATTACTGGCTCTTCTTCATTCTTTGATTCTTATTTTAATCATTTTGTCTTCTCTGACTTCTGTTAACCTTCATTTCTCTAAGAAGGCTTTCCTTTCCCCACCCTGCTAATCTCTACCTCAGCATTTCCCATTTTTAATCAAGGTATTTATAACAATTTTAAAAGACATACTTTTTTGTCACTGACTTACATGCTCTTTGTTTGTCTACCCATCCTCAGTTCCATCAAACTGTATAAGAGGATAGATTTTGCTTGTTTCATTCACCAATGTATTCTCATAATACGGCCTCATGTCTGAAGCTCTTCAGTGTATCTGGAAAACAAACATATTTGTGGTATTTCATAGTTTTTTTCTGCCAGCAGTAATAATCTGTCTTTCTATCAGTCAGGCTGTAAAGTCAATGTTTGTGCTTCAGGAAATGCTAATCCTAAACCTGCCGAATACTTCATTAAAATAGTAATGTCTGGTATACATTATGTTAGAATCTCCTAAAGAATTGCTTTTAAACAAAAAGCCATTCAGATATAACTGAGTCAGCAATATGGACATATAACTTTTAAACTACCTGTTATATCAATCTAATCATTTCTTGCCTTCTTAAGATTATCTTCATCTTGCCCCACTTTAGCATCTAGTCTTTTTGATAATAAAGTGGATATATTTCCAAAACGCTCACTATATGGAAAACTCTGTTATCTTTAATTTATGTATATTATTTAATTAAATTATTACGGCAATTCACTGGAGTAGGCATTATCATCTCTGTTTTATCTAGGAGGATATTGAGGCACAGCGAAGTAAAATAGCTTACCAAAGAATAAAGACTGAATTTCAATCCATGTTTGTGTGCTAAAGGGATACTACTGAAACCTTGATAAGAATTTATTAAACATTTAGGGTTTTTTTTTGAGACAGAGTCTCACTCTATCACCAGGCACCAGACTGGAGTGCAGTGGTGCAATCTCAGCTCACTGCAGCCTCCGCCTCCTGGGTTCAAGCAATTCTCCTCCCTCAGCCTCCTGAGTAGCTGGGATTACAGGCACGTGCAACCATGCCCAGCTAATTTTTGTATTTTTAGTAGAGATGGTGTTTCACCATGTTGGCCGGGATGGTCTCGATCTCCTGACCTTGTGATCCGCCCGCCTCTGCCTCCCAAAGAACCATTTAGTTTTACTTTCAACTTTAGAGAAAATTTATGCCACTTCAAAACACATGAGCATACTAAAACAAAGCCTCTTTAACATGACAGAATTTTTCAAAACAACCTCAAAATATAGACCTATTCTCTTGCTGGAGGCACCATGCTTATACAAAAAGTGTGATTTTTTTTATAGAGTAGCAGTTATCTTTCCTTTCTTTAATGGCAGAAAAATATTCTAGCAATCTGACAGGAAAAAAATACGTAACTGAAAAATAACTGAAAACAAGAAAACAAACATAAAGAACAAAATACCTCTTGTAAAAATCATGGAGGGTTTATGTTATCTGGAAGAGAAGAACTTGCATGCCATACTTCATTTTTCATTTTGTTTTGCTTCTTAGTTCAAGGTTAGAAATGTGAAATCCGGTAAACTACAAGTTATAGTCGATACAGCATACCTGACAATACTGCAGAAATCTTCTTTTTTTTTTTTTTTACTATTTTATCCTGACTTTAAAACATGTCTGATAACCAAATTATAAAAATGATTAGAAATCATGACTGTAACTTCATTTGTAGTGTTTTTGATGTTTTCTAGATATGAGTAGAAACCGTATTTAATTCATTTACGGTTTTCTTTATAATTGTGATTATCTAGACTCCTTAATTTTATGTGAAAATCTGTATAATTATAGAAAATAAAAAATGAATAATTTACCTTTAATGTTAAAAACTCTCCTCCTACCTTACTAGTTTACAAAGAAAACAGCAGGCTTTGAAATTTATATGAGCAAATCCCATCAACAAAGGGCAGAAGAGATGACAATCTCCATGTAAAATATAAAACTGCTTTTTGTTAAGTAAAACTATGCACACTTTTAAGCCTTAATTTCTTTTGAGCCATCTGTAGTCTAATACACATTTAAAAAGAGAGCTGCCAGCAAGGAAAACAAACAAACAAAAAACCTCACCCGAAATTCACAGTGAAAGAAGCAACTATCACAGAAGGTATTTACCCATTTTATGGAGACAAAAGTCTAAATAACAGTTGTATATGCTGTTTCTCTGCAAGTCCAAGGATACTCGAATGATCCTTTTAATTCCATAGACAAGTAGTTTTTGTGAACTTCTATAAGATTCAGGGCCAACAATGATACTTTCTCAAGATGATTATTTTTATACTTTCCTTTGTTCCTTCTTTCCTAATACCAATCAGAGACATTATGTGGGTTTTAGACACATGTATTAAAATGTCCTTAGTAGTGGTCACATCTGTTCTGTTCTATACAGAGAAACTTAGTTATTTGATATATACCTTAGTGTCCTTTATATCTGCTTCTCATTATTTGATTCACAGAGGACTTTTGATATTTGCACTCTACTATTTCTAATTTGCTAGCAAATGAAACAGTGGTCTTGTATAACAATATGTGTATGATTATTATATACCTTATAATTGTATGGAGTTTATATTCACATGAATAAATCACATGTAACCCCAGCTTTTATTCTATTTTTCTGACCCCATTTAGAACAAAATCCCACAGAAATATTTCATTATTCTCCTCACTCTTTTTCTTCTTTCCTGAATTTAGATAATGGCTAGCATGAATGTTATGAATGAAAAGTTATCAAGTCAGAGGATGAGCACATTTGTTAGATATATATTTTTCTATTTTCTTAAATCAGTTAACTAAGGCTACACACCACCCGGCTTCTAAAGCACCACCATTAACAACCACACCACCTCTCAGTCACTAATACATGTCATCACAGTCCTATATTCTCACATTAAATCCCATTACCACGTCTTCGGTCTTCTCACATCTACTGCAAGAGTCAATAAAGTCCTCTGGGACTAAGGGTGCTCTTGACAAGGCATATGTCCTAATACCACTACACTTACATCTCATTAAAATTTTCAACTTTAAGATCACCAAATCTCATCACATTTTGTTCTTCTTCTGGGTTATTTCAACAACCACAAGAAGTCTAAGACTTAGGTCACCTCTCATCTCATGTACTCAAACCCCCATGAGGCTTTGCCTTTCCTCTTTCTGACCCCATCGACTTCTTTTCCTAAACTCTCAACTCTTTATACCATGCTTATTGGGACTGATAATCAATTATCTGCAAGATCACCTCTATTCTGAACTTCAGTCCTAAATGTTTTCCTTGGCTTCTTAGTCTAACTTGAAAATGGCTCTCTCTTGGGAACACACATTTTTTCTCTGCTCTCAAAACCCTTAGCTACTTTCTCTTCACATATTTCATATGACTGGGCCAAGAAATGTGCTAAGTGTTCTTCACACTGCTTTCCAATACTGTTTTGTTTTCTTTTTTCTCTTTCTCCGTTAAGCCCTTCCAACTTTAAGTCATGTGATAGCATACCATAGTACCCACAGAAATGTTGCATTATTGTTTCATAGTACCCAGAATGCCTGACTGTTACAAACTTTCTGGGTTAATTGCCTTCACTCATCAATAATCTATCTTCTAGCTCTCTGTTACTCTCTAATATCACTCCTATTGTAAGTATGTGTAATTTCAGTAACAACTTTGATTGTTCTTCCAAAGCCCTTCATTTTCCATTTCTTGACTTCATCATTTTAATTATTTTGTTCTCTGCCTAACATTAGCCACTTAATCCCATAGTTGTAATACAGAATCTCTAATCACAGCAACCCCCTCATTATTTTAATCTCAGTATCTTTCTATTCCATCCAGAGAGTATTGTAATTACATAAGTGTTATATTTCTCTTCTCAACAAGAAGCTCACATTAGTTTAGATCCCTTATTTTCACGCTTCATTTCTACATTTTCATCTTATATAGATTAAATCATCTGTTAGAGCATTATAATCAGTCCTTTGTATATAGCTTTAATTCTCATACCTTCTATTTCTTCCTAGTCTTTTGAGAAAACCCCAATCTTATTTAAATGATGTCTGTACCCACTCTGATTCTACAACTAGACAGTGATACAAAGTACAAAATGTCTACAGTCTAACTTCAAATTTATGGCTACTAAAGTGATCACTAAATGATGCCCAGTCATTCTATCAGTGTTTCATAATCTATTCATGCTGCTCTTCCAGAAGACAATTACATTTTCTCCTCTGGTCTCAAGTCCCACATTTCCCATTGGCTCATTTATGCCTTATCACACATTCTCTTTTACTGGCTTCCATTGCCCTTCTATTGAGCAAAATATCCACCTGTCTGTCAGCATCACTAACCATATTCTCTTCCTTTCTTCTTGCAACTGAAGAGGAACGATCTCTGTTCCTTCCTGGGGCTATCCTGATTCCTTAGGCACTGAACTCATCCTCTCTTGACTATTCAATATTACTCTCACAATTCAATTTCTCTGTCTCTTGCTTTTTCCCTGTCTCCCTTAATCATTTTCCTTATTCAACAGTATCATTTCATGCAACATGCAACTGCAGAAATTTATCTTGTGTTAAACACACACATAAACATACATATAGTAGTATCTATAAAAGCTAAGCATGACTAAGCCCGAAGGCCAATTCTTAGCCCTCATCTTGCATAACCATTGGATAACAATTTTTCTCTTAAATATTTTATTTATTTACTGTGTGTGTGTTTATTTGTTTGTTTTGAGATGGAATCTCCATCTGTCACCCTGGCTAAAGTGTAGTGGCATGATCTTGGCTAACTGCATCCTTGGCCTCCCAGGTTCAAACAATTCTCTCTGCCTCAGCTTTTGGAGTAACTGGGATTACAGTGCTACCACCATTCCTGGCTAATTTTTTTAATATCTTTTAGAATAGATGGGGTTTTGCCATGTTTGCCAGGATGGTCTGGAACTCCTGACTTCAGGTGATCTATCTCCTAGGCCTCGCAAAGTGCCGGAATTATAGGCATGTGTCACCAGGCCTGGCCTTATTGTTTTAATATAGAAGAATGTGTTTGTATGACCACATAGTCATGGTCATGTGATGTCAGTAAAATAGAATAAACAGTGCTTTCCTCAAAATATGCCTCTTGAAGGATATCTGTTCAGGGTTGAGAAAAAGAAACTGTGAAAATCTATTAATAATATGGTTGAAACCAAAGAGATCAGGGCCTTCTGATTCCAACTTAAACAGAAAGAGTAATATTTAAATGTAGAACAAAAGGAAGGAAGGAGGTAGGTAGAGAGAGAGAGAGAGAGAGAGAGAGAGAGAGAGAGAGAGAGAGAGAGAGAGAAAGGTAAGAAGGAAAGAAATAGGGAAAGCAGGAAGGAATGAAGAACAATTGCTTTTGATATGATTTCACACAAATCTCATCTAGAAACGTACTCCCCATGTGTCAAGGGAGGGAGGTAATTGGATGGGAGCAGTTTCCCCAATGCTGGTCTTGTGATAGTGAGTGAGTTCTCATGAGATCTGATGGCTTTGTAAGTATTAGGAAGTTCCTTCTCCACTCTTCTTTCTCCTACCACCTTGAGGAGAATGTACCTACTTCCCTTTCTGCCAGGATTGTAAGTTTCCTGAGGCTTCTCCAGCCATGTGGAACTGTGAGTCAATTAAATCTTTTTCCTTTATAAATTACCCAGTCTCTGGTAGTATCTTTATAGCAATGTGAAAACAGACTAATACATTAAATTATTAGGGCATTTTCCTATATTCCAGTTCATTCTAAACTTCAACTAGAAGTCTACTTTTAATGTTGTCCAGGGTTTTAAACAATGGATAAAATAAGCTTTCATCTTACATATTTAAAGTGTACAATTTCAGTTTTTGAAATATCAGTGCTCTTTATATGGCATAAACAACCTATCAATGCATTCACACTCTGCACTAGAATTCTCATAAACTGTGACACAAGTACTTGGCTGAGATAAGTTGAAGTAAACCAAGCTGCATGCGTCCTTACACACATGGCCTGCTGCAGGAACACTCAGTCCCAATTCAGTTTGGTTTTGTATTGACTTGACTATTCTGTAAGTAATTTCCAAAGATACAGGAAATGTTGGTTATTGCATTAGTATTAATGTCATATATGCTCTATCAGGAAAATTGTAAGGCATAAATTATAAGCACTAGTTACACAGTTAATTTATTTGTTAATAACACAGATAGGAATGTTACATCTCTGTTACTGTCAGGAGCAGCAGTCACCATGCTCCTCATATATGAAGGCACTTATGAAGGAGCAATTCAAGGTCTAGTCTAATAATTGTATATAGTTTCTTAGTGAAGAGTTATAATCATTATCTAGTAGCACCTAAAAACTGCAATGTTTTTTAATGTTTATATTTTGAATAAAGGCTTATTTTAACTTACTAGCCTATTAATGATGCAGTCTGTTTAGCTTCAACAACTGGCCAGTAAATTTCCATTTCTAATGTGGTTCCAAGATGTTATGATGAAACAGGCCATGATTTGTTAAAAAATAAAGTTAGTCCTTATGTACGTGGAATGTTATAATAATAATTGTTTCCTTAATGCAATTTTCTCATTGCTTCATAGATCTGATTATCTACCTAATGAATATTATCTATTATCTACAAAGAAGGAGTAGAAAGATCTGTATCATCCAAATATATTATAAAATAACTAGAGCAGTGCAGGGAGAGAAAGAACACATTAATTAGATAAGCAAAAATCATATTTTCCTTAAGTTTCTTTGGGATCAATTTATATTATTAACCAGGTGCTTTCTTACTTCTCTTTTATTATCTTGTCTTTTAAAAACATTTTTTGTTTTATGGAAAGAATTCTGTCTTGTAGGTATTGACCCATCTTTTTACATGTGGAATACTCCTTTAAATATGAAATAATCTTGATTTCTCATTCAAACATGGTGTTTCAAAAACAAGATGATCAAAAACAATGACAAACATCTCCTTGTAAAAGCTAATTTATGTAAACAATTCTAATAATTTTGTGTACTGCATATGTATAGAATATTGTGAATGTGTAAAGTTTTCAGTATACAAGAATGCATTATGAAAACCTCAGGCAATTGTCACTGTCATATAGAATAAATAGTATCACATAATAAATATGTTACTGGGAAGTAAAGAAAGAATAAAATAGTTATAAAAGAATTAAAAGTTGTCACACTTCAGACAAAATGCATTTTTAAGTTTTCTTTGTATCCTCCCATCCATATCATATTAGAAACCTCTTAGGTATTAATGGTGTTTGGAGATCTCTTGGTGAAATCACTACTAAAACTTGCTAGAAAGAGATTCTTTGCTGATGCTTTGAAATTTAATAATAAGTTGCTGCAATACACTGAGATAGACTCCTCTTATAATGCGCTGTGAAATATGTGCAGTATCATTTTTTAGATCTTATTAACTCTGATTCATAAAATGTGACATTTCTTATGCCATTTGCAAGGTAGTTAATTTATCCAGCAAATCTCATGATATTCTCTACACTCGAAAAGCTTTACTATTTAGTAATAAAAAGTGTTTTGGAAGAAGTAGAAGTGATATAGATGTATAATGTGATAAATATGAGATTGTGTTATAAACTGTAAAGTAACCCACTCTAGAATACTGAAATACTAACTTCCAGATCAACAAGGTGAAAAACAACTACAATAAACCTTTAACTATCAACTTGGCACAATATTTTTTACGCAGCTGTATCAAAGTTTTAGTATCTAACCTTTTAATTGTAAATACTTCTCTGAAAAGTGTCTCTGCAGAAAATCGTGCTATTGGTAAAAAATAATATCATAGAAACAAGTTGCATGAAGTATTTGGCTTCTGTTTTTACTTTTATAGATAAATGTTGAAAATATACTAATTAGTCACTTGTCCTACGTCAAATGCTGTTATCTAAATACTAAATTTCATACCTTTAGCAGTTTTAAATGCCAGGAAACACAATGACTCATCTTTTCAGAGTATCTTGAAGTAAGGAAGATTCTAAGGTAACTCGTATTTGGAAAATAGTGTATCATATGATATATTCTGTAGAAAGCCAATAAATATAAAGAACAGAAAAAAATATTACCTATCAATCATAAATTTAACTATGTCATTATATTGTGTAATTGCTTGGCTACACACTTATAATTTGACTATAACAAAAAAATATTAAAATATTACTTATATCATTCTTTTAAAATAATGGTAATAAATTTTTAAATAAAGCTAGGAATCATTGTGTTTTATAGTATTTTTAAGTGGCTACAGCTTCTTTAGAAAATAATAGATTTGTACAATTCTAAAGTATTTGCAGTTGTCTGTAATGTAGAAACATTTTAACTGCTCACTTCTTAAAAATATATATGAATTTAAAAATATTCCCATAATCATAACTGATGTAACTGCAGAATGAATGGGTAAGCTCAAGTACACGATGCAATTTTTCAGTCGTTAAAATCGCCATGAAACATGTAAGCACAGTAGATCTTCTCTCATCACTCATAATCATCCTTACATTGTTATAAATCATCTACTAATATTTACTGGAAACTTTCTTGGTACACAGCACGTTCTTAGCTAATAAGGAGGTTTTGAATAAGCTAGTTTGTGGAGCAAAGGAATTTATGTAGAAAGTATGAGATAATATTGCTGGCAACACAAAAAGAAAGAAAAGGGTTTTGGTATTAGTTGTACAGCAAGATGGATGACTTAATCACCAGATTTCCGATAGGATCTACTTCACAAGAAAAAAAAAGCACTCAGCAAAAAGAAAGAAAATAATTCCCGAGAGTCTGCTTGCAATGAGAATGTGCAATAGTTAGGAGTGTCAGTATTTGGAAAGCAATAATGTCTAACCAACTGTAAGCAGAGGAGGGACAGAATGAGGAATTGGAAGAAATAGGAGTGAGAGTGAAAGAGAGAGGAAGTAAAGGTAAGAGACAGAAAATTAAGGGACAGAGGAGAAACATTTTAGCAGCAGCAGAGTGTGAAAGGAGCACAGTGAGGAAATACTTTGAAAGTAATTTTACAGATTTTATTTCACCTAGGATTTGCTTTCAAAAAACCCCCACTAATTTCTGCATTGTCTTTTAAAGATTTAACGCAGATTTTTTAAAAGTGTAATAATGCCCTGGGGAAATCCCATATTTATGAAATACATTTCCAGGTTTTTAATAATATTTTGGTTATGGTACAATGAATACCCAGGTGCAACTTAGGTTAAATTTTTACCCTAGGTAGACAAGATCACATTTTTCCCCACTTGAGTATAGTCTTGTCATTAGACTTCTGACTCAAAGGGCTGTCAGTGGTCACACCTATACTTTAACACCATGGGAAACAGTAAATACAATTGTGGTTTGGGAGAAAATACGCTATTTGAGATTGGATATGCTAGAATGAGAATCAAATTTTAAAGAAAGTTTACAATATAAATGAAATGGAATAAAAATCACCATAAACTTATAACCTGGCAGTATATCATTAGCTAACTATTAGAGTCTGAATGTTTGTGTTGTTCCCTTGCAAATTCATATGTTGAAATCCTAACACACAATGTAATGAGATGAGGACATAGGCTCTTTGGGAGGTAATTAGGTCATGAGATTGGAGCCAAGTAACAGAAATACCAGTCTGCAACCTAGAAGAGGGTCCTCACCAGCACACAACCATGCTGGCCTCCTGATCTCGTACTTAAAGCCTACAGAACTATGAGAAAAAAATCTTCTTTGTTTAACACCCACACAGTCTATGGTACTTTATTATAGCAGCCCAAACTGACTAAGACACACGTTTTCTAGGACTATGTACTGTATTAAGAAATTTGAGGTCTTTCTGAATATAGGAAATTGAAATTATTCCAGCTTTTTTCCATAGTGTACCTTGGGATTCACTCTTCTGAGAAATTAGGCTCTACTGTGGGACTGAAATCTATCATGCTTTAGAAATGCTGGCATTGGCCGTTTGCCATTATCAAACATTAACTGGAAAATTTAATGAGAAGCCTGGAATGCTGAGCCAACAAACAGAAGATGAAATAACCACATAGGGATGCCCAAACAGTTTGGGCAAGAGACCCTAATTTGTGGAAGACACACTGTGAGATGATATTTAGACTAGATGTGCTGTAACAGACATTTTCATTCTCCTCTGAGTCTGATGTGTTTTGGTTGTATCCCTGTAACCTGAAGTGAAAATAAAAAGATATCAATTATGCCAAGATTCTGTCTATAGGTGTTTTTTTGCCTGAAAGAGAAAAAGCAGTAGACAATGCCACAGCCTCAATTACCAACAGCTACTGAGGCACTCTGTGAACAAGGAAAATTCTTAGAGACTTGGTTTTCTCTATTGTTAGAGACTGCTTTTTCACAGCCTTAGAGAATGGTTTTTCTCCATTCTTAGAGAATGTTTTTTCACAGCCTGAAAAACAAAACTGTTTTCTCATTTCCCTTCACGTCCAGCTAACTCTCTTTTGAAGCAGGTCCAAGAAGCAGGTGTCAGCAGAATTTTTTTTTGTAAAAAACTAGACAGTAAATATTTTAAGTTTCGTGAGTTGTATGGTCTCTGTTTCCACTATTCAACTTCATATTTGTAGTGTGAAAACAGCCATACGTCTACATAAACAAATGAGCATGAGTATGTTTCAACACATTATTTACAACAGTAGGCCGTAGGCTTCATTTGACCCATGGGCCATCATTCACTGACTCTTTGTATTAGGTTCTTCTCACAGCTGCTATGAAGAAATACTTGAAACTGTGTAATTTATTTATACATTAAAAAAGGTTTAATTGACTCACAGTTTTGCAGGTCTGGGAAGGTCTCAGGAAACTTACAATCATGGAGGAAAGTGCCTCTTCTCAGGGCAGCAGAAAAGAGAATGAGTGCTGATTACAGGGAGAATCCCCTTGTAACCATCAGATCGTACTCACTATCATGAGAATAACTTAGGGGAAACCGTCCATCCTCATGATTCAATTACTTCCTACTGGGTCTGTCCCATGACACACAGAGATTATGTGAACTAAAATTCAAGGTGAGATTTGGGTGGGGACACAGCCAAACCATATCACTCCTGACCTCAGGTATAGATGGTAAATGTTTTTATATCTGTATGGCAGGGATGTATTATGAAATGTCAATTTGGTTGTTTTCTGTGTAGTTCCATTTCTCCCTTATCTAGAATGTATACCAAGGGACTATTTTTCTCTTCCTAATATAAATGAATTAAAAATACAAGTTTAATTACAACTACAGATGTAAGCTCCAAGGTATGTTCAAGAAGGATGAACAAGAACTGTTTCTACACCATGACACACACACACACACACACACACACACACACACACACACACACACACCTTTGTTCAGATACTACTCAATTGAGAAATCAATGCCTGTGAGTATAAGGCCCAGATTTACACTACCATCATAGTATAAGAATCTCTAAACCAGTAAATCAATGTCAAAATAAATATCTGAGGCACTTAGCAAAAAATAAAACTGGCTGAAAACATCACGAGCTCAGGAGATCTTTACAAAAATAAAACACTGTGGTTGAAGATAAAAATCACAGTTAAAAAAATATGAGTTTAAAATATTTTTAAAAATTAGATTAATCCAAATGAAGTAGTTATGGCAGATAAAAAAAGAGGATTGTAGGCATAAGAAATTTTAAACATGAAAATGGAAAGTCTACAAATCATAAAGAAAAGAAGCAGAAAGACAGTAAGCAAAGAGAACAGGTAGATTTAAACAACAATAACATTATGGAAATAAATTATGATTCTTAATTTTATGTGTTCATGTGGATGTGGCTAGGCTATGGTACCTAGATATTTTGTCAAACTCCAGTCTAGATGTTGCTGTGAAGGTATTTTTTAAAATATGATTTATACTTAAGTAAGTAGGCTTTGTGTAAATAGATTAACTTCCATAATATAGTAAACCTCATTGAATCAGTTGAAGCCCTTTAAAGAAAAAGACTGAAATCCTCTGAGGAAGTTAAGATTCTAACCTTCAGACTGTTTTTCAACTTGAGTTGCAATATCAACTTCCCTGGGTCTCCAATCTGCTGGCCTTCCCTGGATAGTTTTCATTTGCCAGCCCCCCACAATCACATTAGCCAATATATATCTGTGTGTGTGTGTGTGTGTGTGTGTGTATGTGTGTGTATATATATATATATATATATATATATATATATATATACACATATTTTATGTGTATATGTACACACACATCCTAAAGGTTCTGTTTTCCTGGAGAACATGGACTAATACATAAATCATGTAGCTTTTGCAATTAAGATAAAAGAAAAAAATTGTAGTGTGCTGAATTGTAACACCCTTAAAGATATGTCCATGTTCTAATTAAGGAAATCTGTAAACATTACCTTATTTGGATAAAGGGTTTTGCAGATTTAATCAAATAAATGATCTTGAGATGAGGAAATCATTCTGGATTATTCAGGCAGGTCCTGTTCCAATGGCAAGGGTCTTTATAAGTGTGAGGTGTAGGAAATTGGTAGACAGCATAAAAGAAGGTGATCTGAAGACAAAGGCAGAAATTAGACTGATGTGGTCATAAATTAAGGAACGTCAGCTGCCAGCAGAAGCTAGAAGAGGCATGAAATAGATTCTCCCCTAGAGAGTTTGCAGAAGACATGCTATAAACAGACCCCTAGGCTATACATGCCATACTAGATATTTTAATTCTCCTTAGAGTCTGATATGTTTAAATTTCACAGATCGCTGCTAGGAATGAGGTCCTGCTCACACCTAGATTTCAGACTCCAGGCCTCCTATAAGAGAATAAATTACTATGTATTAAATCATTAATTTTGTGGTGATTTTATATGGCAGTCCAAGGAAACTGCAAGTTTAAATAGTAGATATGACAAATGTTTAATAGGAATTCCAAAAGTAGAGAGTATTTAAAAAGTCAATAATTATCAAAATTCTTTTTTGTTGTGTTGTTTTTGAGACAGGGTCTTGCTCTGTTGCTCAGGCTGCAGTGCAGTGGAGCGATCAGGCTCACTGCAGCCTCGGCCTCAGCCTCCTATGCTCAATGATCCTCTCACCTCAGACTTCTGAGTGGTTTGGACTACAGGCATGTGTTACCACACCTGACTAATTTTAAGAATTTTTTTTTGTAAGGAAGAGGTCTGCCTATGTTGCTCAGACTGGTGTGAAATTTTCCAGATTGATGAAAGACAGATTGAAGAAATACATGTCTTGAACAATAAGAAAAAAATTAATCCACGCCTATGTTCATGATAGAAAAACTGAAATCCACCAAAACCAAAGAACATATTATAAGAATAATCACCACTGTAATTTGACAACACACTCTTAGCTCAAAGAAGAAATCAACAGACATACTATATGTCTACCTTCAGACATAATCAACAGACATAACAGACATTAGAATATAGTTTGAGCTGAATTAGAAGGAAAACAAGACCTAACAAAATTTGTGGGACGCAGCTAAGCAGTGCTTAGAGGGAAATTTAGGCTTTACAAGCCTATTATCAGAAAGGAAGAAAAACTGACAATCAATGGCTTCACCTTCTAAATTGAAGAGCTAAGAAAAGAAGAGCAAAATTAACCCATAATAAATAGAAAAGAAAAATAGTAAATATTGACTGAAAAATCAGTAGTAGAAAACAAAAGGTAGTAGAGAAAATTATGAAATCCAAAGGTTAGTTCTTTGAAAATCTCAACATCAACACACTCAGTGTGCTCAGAAAACAGAGCATGCATATAGCCAATACCAAGAGTAAAAGAAAATATACTCAAATGGAGTCAACAAGAAATGATTCAGGCAGTAAAAAGGATCAAAGAGTTCTTGGGTGGAGTTTTTGCTTAATAAAAAAGCAGCCTCCAAATCATTTCTTTACTAACAAAAAGCAACCTGAAAAATTGAGCCGGAATCTTGCATAGATAAATGCCAGCAGCTATGTCAATAGAAAAGGGATATCTGGAAGACAGGTATATTCAACACGAAGGTTTCCCTTTCTCTTTTCTTTGTCGTTGCATGTGCAGGTTACATGGGGTCAGCCAGGTAAAGACTTCACTTGCATAATAAAAATTTAGGGTAGGATGGCCAGCTGCCTTGCACACTATGTAAATGGCACACACCTGACCCAACCAATTCACTGCAACCTATGTAAATCAAACACCAACTCCTTAAGCTTGTCTATAAAACCAATCACATCTTGCCCTAAACTCAGAAATCCACTTGGATCCCCTACCTCTGCCCAAGGAAGCTCTCTCTTCTTTTGCCTATCAAACTTTCCCATCCTAAATCTACTCCGTGGTTGTCCGTGTTTTCAATTTCCTTAGTGCAAAAGAATGAACCTCAGATATCTCCTCAGACAGACAGCACTGCTCCAATACCTCTACAGATTCTATAGACATAAAAAGAAATTGTTACAAGAATGTTATGAATATATTTTTATGCCAATTACATCAACAGCTTAGATGAAATTGATTAATTTCTTGAAAACTCTAACTGTCCCAAAACAAAAATCTGAATGGTTATATATCTCTAAAATAAATTAAATTTATCCCCAAAAGTCTTCCCACAAAGAAATTCAAGACATCAGTAATTTTATTCGTAAATTTTAATTTAAATCAATTACTTAAGAAGATATGATGCCAATTTTACTTTCACAATATAGAAAAATATTTCCTAATTGTTTCATAAATCCAGCAAAATCTTTATACAACCCTTGACAAAAACTTGACATAAAATATGAAATAATGTATAAACAGAAAACTTAACAAAATGTTACACAGAACTGAGTAATATGTAAAAACATAATATATGATAACTGTCTTAATCCATCTGGGTTGTTACCAAAGACAGGGTAGCTTAAACAGCAGACATTTTTTTTCCTTACAGTTCTGGAAGCTGGAAGTCTCGGATCAGAATACCACCACGGTTCATTTCTTGGAGAAGAGAATTTTATTTATTTGATAAAGGACGTCTACAAAAGAAGAGAGGAAGAGGAGAAGTAGCAGGGGAGAGAAAAAGAGGAGAAGATAGAAAAAACTCTACAACTATGATCATACTTCTGCTTTATCCATTTCTATTCATCATTGTACTGGATACCCTAACAAAAAAATTAAGAAAGATAAAAGATGTCAAGTTAGGAAAAGAAGAAAGAAAACTGCCTCTATTCCCAGCTGACGCGATTAGTTACACAGAAAATGGTAAAGATTCTTTAAACAAAACTAAACAAAACAAAAGAAAAAAACAAAAACAAGATCTGGGCATGGTAGCTCACGCCTGTAATCCCAGCACATTTGGGAAGCTAAAGCAGGTGAATCACCTGAGCTCAGGAGATTGAGACCAGCCTGGCCAACATGGCAAAACCCTGTCTGTATTAAAAATACAAAAATTAGCCAGGCATGGTGGTGGACGCCTGTAATCCCAGTTGCTTGGGAGGCTGAGGCAGGAGAATTGCTTGAACCCAGGAGATGGAGGCTGCAGTGAGTCAAGATCGCCCCATTGTACTCCAGCCCGGATGACAGAGCAAGACTCTGTTTCAAAAACAAACAAACAAAACAACAACTAGGACTATTAAGTAGAAAATTTATTACTTAGAACTGACTAAGATTTTAAGGAGACATAAAACTACAGACAGCCTAGAAATCATCCTTCCCATTCCATCTGTATTCCCATTCCAACATTTATTTATGCTCATTTATATAACTGTTATAAAAAATAATTAGTTATTTTTAATTATTCAACATTAACGTCTGCTTGCATGTCTTGGATATTTTCATAGTGCAATCAAATGACAAAATTTTAGGTTTAATTTTCTCCAAGTGTTTAAAAAATATCTTCCACAGATGCAAAAGAACCATCACAGCTATAAACAGAATATTATAAAAGTATCTTCTTTTTGTAGGGAGATGTTGGTTTTTAATTATAGTATCAGTGAAAAAGACTAAGAATATCAAATGCAGAGCAAAAGATAAAAGCATTGAGAATTTTATCAATGGTTGAGAAAAATATGAAATAAATCATTGATTTTTCAGTGGTTTGAGCAAAAGAGTTTCCTTAATACAAACAAAGATCTAAAGATAATCAGATTTCTTTTTCTCCACCACTCAGAGTGGTGTTTCTAACTACCTAACAGAAGCCTGGTAACTAATGAAACCAACTTTCCAGTGTTGGTATTGGAAACAAGAACAAATAGAAACAGCCTATATCTGAGCAACTAGAAATATGAAATGGCAATGTACTGAGTTGGATAAAATTGAAGAATAATCTGGTTAGTCACAGGGGGACATTGTTTTAAGGTTTGAACAGGTTTAGGTTCAGATGCTTATTAAAAATCCAAATACAGATTCTAGAAGGAACTTTGATCAATGAGCCTGGAATTTAAGGGAAAAGTTTGGTAGAGATATAAGGTGGGAAATTATTTTTATATGGTGGTTAAAGCCTCGAGAATGGATGAGATCAATAGACAAGAGGAAGAGTCCTAAGACGGTGCCCTAACATACTCCAACACATAAAGCTCATAGATACAAGGCAAACCGAGCCTTGGAAACTAGTAAACAATGTCTAGTGAGGGTTTTTTTTTTTTAAGAGTACAATGTCCTGGAAATTAGAACAAGCATAGATTCAGGAAGGAAACAGTGATCAGTTGCATCAAATAACGCTAATAGGTGAAAGCACATGAGCAGTGAGAATTAATCATAGATGCATTTAAAAACAAAATAAAACAAAACAAGGTCACTCTGTCACAGGCTAGAGTGCAGTGACTGAATCCGAGCTCACTGCACCTTCAGACTCCTGGGCCCCAGGAGTTTGGGGCCTCCACCTTAGCCTTCTAAGTAGTGGGAAGCACAGATGCACAGCCATGTCCAACTTGACACATTTTTATTTTTTGTAGAGACAAAGTCTCATTATGTTGCCCAGTCTTGTCTTAAACTCTTGGCCTCAAGTGATTCTCTCACTTCAGCCTCCTAAAGTGCTGGAATTACAAACATGAGCCACGATGCCCAGCCTATTTTATTTTTTTTAAGAAAAAGTAAATGTGTTATAGCTTATTTGGTTACTGATAAGTTGAGCTATTAGATTTCCAACAGTTGATGGTGGTAGATAATGCCGCAAATTGCTGAAACGTTATCCATGCAGTTTTTTTCAGAATTCCTGTAGAATACTGAAAAATGATTCACAAAATGATTATTGTAAACCAAAAACTATCAGAGACAGGGCTCAATCAATTTAGAAGTTTACTTTGCCAAGGTTAAGGAAATGTCTGGGAGAGCAGTCTGTGCTTTTCTTTAAAGATGATGCTGAGGTCTTCAATATTTAAAGAGGAAAAGTGTCTGCAGAAAAAGGAGGACATGGTCATCCACAGGTTGGAAGAGAAAAGGAGCAGGTTGAGGAATGATTAATTATGTATTTGTCTCAGTTATTCAGCACTTTTCATAAGATAACATGAACATCAGAGTGGCGACCTGTGATATATTTAACCTTTTATCTGTAGTTGTCTGTTTAGGAACAAAAGGAAAGGCAGCTTCTTATATGACTCAGCTTTCAGCTTCATATTTTCTTCTTGGCACAGTGAACTGGAGTCCCAAGTTTTTTATGCTTTATGGGTCTCTGTTTTTAGGAAACGCTATCCTGGTTCCTTTCACAGTATTATTTAATAAGAGTAAAGTTTTGAAACATTTTCAAGATGGATAAAAGTCAAAGGTCAAAAGCTTGATTTAGGAAAAATAAAAACTTCCTCCAAATGGTGTAAGATGGACATGTATACAGTAAGTACTTACTTAATATTGTCCACAGGCTGGGCATGGTGGCTCACGCCTGTAATCCCAGCACTTTGGGAGGCCGAGGCGGGTGGATCACGAGGTCAAGAGATCGAGACCATCTTGGAGAACATGGTGAAACCCCGTCTCTACTAAAAATACAAAAAATCAGCAGGGCATGGTGGCGCGAGCCTGTAATCCCAGCTACTCAGGAGGCTGAGGCAGGAGAATTGCCTGAACCCAGGAGGCGGAGGTTGCGGTGAGCCGAGATCACGCCATTGCACTCCAGCCTGGGTAACAAAAGCGATACTCCGTCTCAAAAAAAAAAAAAAAAGTATTGCGCACAGGTCCTTGATAACTGTGACTTTAAGAGAAACAATATACAATAAGTCTTGGAATGACATAGTTTCGTTCAGTGACAATTTCTTACAACATTGATGAGAGAAAAAAAATGGTCTTGTTATATTCTTGTTTTGTTTATTGTTGAAGTTTCCAAAAACCTACTCACATGTTAAGTGAGGATTTACTGTTGTTAAGTGAATGAAAACAATGTACGAATGGATTAGAAAATATAAAAGTATCACTCTCTCTCTGTGTATGTGTGTGCCCGCGTCTGTGTGTGAAAAAGAGAAAGACAAAGACAGAGGATTCAATAGTAATTAATACCAAAGTGGTGATTAGAAATTAATTATAGTCTTCCCATCTGGATATTCATTTAAATATAAGCCATATTAAATATATTTTGCATCAAATTTCTTTAAAAAAACTCCGGTGAGATTTAAACTATTTTCTAATTTTTTAATTTTATCTATAAATGATTGGAGAAAATTTGTATCAAGTTACTGAGTCACAATTTATTGTTGAATAGAAAGTTCTGCATCTCTTTTTTAGGTATATGTAATTTAATGTTTTTAGTAGACTTCTTTGTCAATTATATGGAACACAAACAATTTTTTTATAATATGTAACTTGTCTTTTTACTTTTTTAAACGTATATAGAATTCACTAATTTTAATATAGTCAAATTATTTAACAATACATTGTACTTTATGGTTTTTGAGTCTCTATTTTTAAGAAACTATCCAGGTAGATAATAGTATAGATAACTGATCTAAATCGTTAGTGTAAACATCCTTCATTTAAAGATGTGAAACCACTGATGGAGTGGCATATTCAGCTAGATACATAAAGATGTAATTCTTTCAGCAGCTTGCAGATTCACTGGTGAGAGGTGAGCATATGTTTTTCGTTAAGATACAGAAAAATTAAGCTAGCAAATTTAAACCAATGCAAAAAAGCTTGTGTTTAATTGCTTTCAAATAGATCGTTGCCAGAGAAAGGCTCTTTTTCCTCCTCTATTTCTAATTTAAGACACCATATGCGCATCTGGATAAGACAACTCCAGAAAGACAATATTTCACATAATATACCAGGAAGGGCTTGCAAAAGATGGAAGTGATGCGATTGGAGAAATGCACTAGGAATAATTTTGCTTTGGGAAGCTTCAGACTATTAGAGTTTGTGGTCTATTTGTTGTTCTTCACCATCGAGGAAAATACCCTTCCCTCACCACTTAGCCAAACTCTAGTGGCTATCTAGCCCATGCTCTATTTTTCTCTTCACCCCTGTCTTGTGTTCAATGAGATACAGGGACTACAGATTTTACTTTATTTTCATTTTCTACAATTTCTCAGTTTCTCTAACCTCACAGCCAACAAAGTGATTCTTTTTGCTCCAGTCATCTAATAGTTTCTCTGCCTCCCAGTATGACTTTCCTCCAAACATCAATGTAATTATGTCATCTTTCACCTTAAAAATCCTTCAGGGCATGAGAACTTTCAGCTAAATAAGTCACACTTTTTTGCATATTAGGCCTCCACAATCTGCCAACAATTACATCTTTAGCTTCCTCCACAACCAATTCATCTGCATATTTCAATAATCTTCATAAAGTTTATTATGCTCTCTTAGGCATATATACATTTAAATGCAATATTCTTTCATCTTCATGAGCTAAATTTTATTCTTCTTTCAGAGCTCAGCTTCTCTGGCATTTGTAAGTTTTCCCTGACCATGAAGTCTGATTCTGTGTCACTTCTCCATGTTCTTGTAACACCTGGTGTTTCTTTCTCTTTTATTGCTTGTCCTTGAAGTATGTTTAGTTGTTTTCTTATTTACTCTAAGTTTCATACATAAAATTTGAATTTACATCCAATTCTCACATAAAACAAACCATGTCAACTGTTTCATTTTTTTCTGATGTAGTTGAAGACACAGTCCGTTAAACTTATTTCTTATGGTGTATTCTTTTTTTTTTGAGACAGAGTTTCACTCTTGTTACCCAGACTGGAATGCTATAGTATGATCTCGGCTCACCACAACCTCCACCTTCTGGGTTCAAGCAATTCTCCTGCCTCAGCCTCCCGAGTAGCTGGGACTACAGGCACGCACCACCATGCCCAGCTAATTTTTGTATTTTTAGTAGAGACAGGGTTTCACCTCCTTGACCAGGATGGTCTCGATCTCTTGACCTCGTGATCCACCCACCTCGGCCTCCCAAAGTGCTGGGATTGCAGGTGTGAGCCACCGTGCCTGGCCACTTATGTTGTATTCTTAACATTTAGGTTGTTAATAGTATATATATGCTATCACTTCAACGGGAATTGCCAAAACGTAAGAATGACAGTCATTCATAACTCCTTTCTCTCATTTCCAATAGCTACTTAAAAAGAAAAATCTTTACATCCAAATGTCTCCTTTGTGCCATTCTTTCTTCTACCTCCAATAACTCAGCTATGGTTAAAACCTTCATCAGTTGGTTTCAGCCCAAGTAAAATGCCTTTTCTATTTCCTATCACTCATTAACAATTTACCCAAATCTGAATAGCTTATAACAACAATTTATTTGATTCATGGTTTTGTGATTTAGGAAATCAGAAGGGTGTCCTTGAGCAATTTTGATTTAAAATCACTCATGCAATTGCAGTCTAATGGCTGTATTCAATTGAAAGCTCTATGGGTTCCGGAAAGATATTCTCAGCCAAGTTGCCTGGCTGCCCCAAGGTGAGTTACCCTAGAGAACACCGGGGTGAAACTCTATGGCCTTTTGTGACCTGATATAAGATATTACTTACTTCAATTGCATTTTATTTCCTAAATTAATAAGAGGTCACTAAATTTAGCCCAGATACAAAGGAAGAAAATATAGAAATCTGGCCAGGCATGGTAGCTCACATCTGTAATCCCAGCACTTTGGGAGGCTGAGGCAGGTGGATCACAAGGTCAGGAGTTCAAGATGATCCTGGCAGTTTGGTGAAACCCTGTCTCTATTAAAAATACAAAAATTCCCCAGGCATAGTGGTGGGCACCTATAATCCCAGCTACTCGGGAGGCTGAGGCAGGAGAATCGCTTGAACCAGGGAAGTAGAGGTTGCAGTGAGCTGAGATGGCACCACTGCACTCCAGCTTGGGCAACAGAGTGAGACTCCATATCAAAAAAAAAAAAAAAGTACAGAAATAATTGTTCCTTGAGCAGAATATCAAAGAAGTTGTAAAATGGACTCTTCTGTGGCAAAATTTTTCCTGTAAGTTTTAATATTCAAAAAACATATTTTTTTGTATACAGAGATTATTAAACATAAGACATTTGGTAAAATAAAATCTAAACTTTATGATGAAATGTGCAAAACATACATAAACACAAAATATTTGGTGAAATAAAATCTAAACTTTATTTAAAAAATGTACAAAACATACAAGGAGTATGTCATATAGGATTGAGAATTCAACTTCTATAATTATTCTAGAAAAGAAAAAATTACGTAAAAAAAGAAAGTTTTCAACAATTTGTTTTTCTTAATGAATGTATGTGTATGTTTTTACATTTCACTACACATGCATATTTATATGTTTTTCCTATTTTAGTTTTTATAAATGTTATGATATCATGCAAATTATTGTGACTCGAGTTTCATTTATTAATTAATTCCCACTGACAATTTCATTTATACGTATGCATCCTTTGCCTTACCATATAGTTTTTTTTTTTTGAGACAAAGTCTTTCTCTTGTCCCCCAGGCTGGAGTCAATTGGATCTTGGCTCACTGCAACCTCCACCTCCTGGGTTCAAGTAATTCTCCTGTCTCAGCCTTCCAAGTAGCTGGGATTACAGGAGCCTGCCACCATGCCCAGCTCATTTTTGTGTTTTCACTAAATAACGAGGTTTTACCATGTTGGCCCCAGTGGTCTCAAACTCCTGACTTCATGTGATCTGCCTGCCTCGGCCTCCCCAAGTGTTGGGATTACAGGCGTGAGCCACCGTGCCTGACTGCAAATAATATTCTACATCAGATAATATATATTTACTATATTTATACCTACTAATTGAAATCTCAGCTAGTATAGAATGTTTATTTTCATTACCAGATTTTGATAAATTATTTTTTGAATTGACATTCTTAATTACACCCTTACCAGACACCTTATAGTTTCTATTTGTCTACATGTCTACTTATTATTTTCAGATTATTTAAAACTTTTGCTCAAATTATAAAGGTAAAATTGTAACAAGTTATTTTTATCTGTTTTTATTGTTGCTGTTCTTGTTTTAAGCTGGTTTTGCCAAATGGACTAAAGATGCCCTTCCTCTCACAATATGTGCCTTTTCTTTTCACTTTGTTTATTTTCATACAAAACTTACAAATTTTGATGTAGTCATATGAACTTTGTCCTTTCTGCCTTTTGGGTCTTATTTAAAAATCATTTATTAATTGACTTCCTAAAAATATTCCAAATTACTCTTTATATAAATTAACATTATGCTTCTGTCATTTGAATTTTAAAATCTGCTTTAAAAAATTTTAATTCTTAATATTTTTATTCCTAAGTTTATTTTCAAATTTAAATAATTGTATATTAAATTTTAATTTATTTTTAACCTTCAAAATTACACAATTGTCAAATAAAGCAACTGGCTTTCACCTGTGCTATTTTATGTCTATGCTAGAAGTATTTTCTATTTTGGCATGAATTACATGATTGCATTAATTTAAAGAAAACTTTATTCATGGTGTAAAGAAAAATATGTAAATAAAATGTTTAAATAAAAGTCATTTTCTAAGTACTGTTAATGAGAATTATGAAATCAAACTCTCTTCATGTAACCAAAGACATACACACATATGTGTAATATAAGCACACTCTATATATTAAAGTCTCCATAACTTTAAGTAATTTTATATGGTAATCCTATTTCTTTCTTTTTTTTTTTTTTGAGAGGGAGTTTCGCTCTTGTTACCCAGGCTGGAGTGCAATGGCGCGATCTCGGCTCACCGCAACCTCCGCCTCCTGGGTTCAGGTAATTCTCCTGCCTCAGCCTCCTGAGTAGCTGGGATTACAGGCACGCGCCACCATGCCCAGCTAATTTTTTGTATCTTTAGTAGAGACAGGGTTTCACAATGTTGACCAGGATGGTCTCTATCTCTTGACCTCGTGATCCACCCGCCTCGGCCTCCCAAAGTGCTGGGATTACAGGCTTGAGCCACTGCGCCCGGCCGGTAATCCTATTTCTGTATGTCACAAAATATATGTATTTCAAAACTCATTGCCATGCAAAAACAAAGTCATCCAAGGGCAGAGTTTCTCAGCTACATTGGGATAAATTAAGAAAATTCTTCCTCACAAATGAGCTCATGTTTTCCATCCTTCAGAAGTTTATGGAAGGTCAAATCCTGTTTTGTATTAAAAACTAACTTCAGTGTTTTTATTGTGAGGTAATTCAACCCAACCAGCTTTTTTTTTTTTTTTTTTTTGATATGCAGTCTGCTCTGTCTCCCAGGCTGGAGTGCAGTGGCATGATCTTGGCTCATGCAGTGTTTGGTTTTCTGTTTTGGTGTCAGTTTGCTGAGAATGATGGTTTCTAGATTCATTCATGTCTCTACAAAGGAGATGAACTCATCATTTGTTATGGCTGCATAGTATTCCATGGCATATATATGCCACATGTTCTTTGTCCAGTCTATCATTGATGGGCATTTGTTTTGGTTCCAGATCTATGCTATTGTAAACAGTGCCACAACTAACATGTGTGCATGTGTCTTTATAATAGAATGTTTTACAATCCTTTGGGTATATGCCCAGTAATGGGATTGCTGGGTCAAATGGAATTTCTATTTCTAGGTCCTTGAGGAATTGCCACACTGTCTTTCACAATGGTTGAACTAATTTATACTCCCACCAACAGTGTAAAAGTGTTCCCTTTTGTCCATTTCCTCCCCAGCATCTGTTGTCTCCAGATTTTTTAATGATCACCATTCTAACTGGCATGAGATGGTATCTCAATGTGGTTTTGATTTGCATTTCTCTAATGACCATTGATGATGAGCATTTTTTCGTGTTTGTTGGCCTCATGGATGTCTTCTTTTATAAAGTGTCTGTTCATATCCTTTGCCCACTTGTGATTGGGTTTGTTTTTTTCTTGTAAATCTGTTTTAGTTCTTTGTAGATTCTAGATATTAGCCCTTTGTCAGATGGGTAGATTGTAAAATTTTTTTCCCATTCTGTTGGTTGCCGGTTCACTCTAATGATTGTTTCTTTTGCTGTGCAGAAGCTCTTAAGTTTGATTAGATCCCATTTGTCTATTTTGGCTTTTGTTGCCATTGCTTTTGGTGTTTTAGTCATGAAGTCCTTGCCTGTGCCTATGTTCTGAATGGTGTTGCCTAGGTTTTCTTCCAGGGTTTTTATGGTGTTAGTTCTTATATTTAAATATTTAGTCCATATGGAGTTAATTTTTGTCTAAGATGTAAGGAAGGTGTCCAGTTTCAGCTTTCTGCACATGGCTAGCCAGTTTTCCCAACACCATTTATTAAACAGGGAATTCTTTCTCTATTGCTTGTTTTTGTCCAGCTTGTCAAAGATCAGATGGTTGTAGATGTGCGGCATTGCTTCTGAGGCCTCTGTCCTGTTCCATTGGTCTACATCTCTGTTTTGGTACCAATACCATGCTGTTTTGATTACTGTAGCCTTGTTGTATAGTTTGAAGTCAGGTAGTGTGATGCCTCTGACTTTGTTCTTTTGCTTAGGATTGTCTTGGCTATGAAGGCTCTCTTTTGGTTCCATTGTGAAATTTAAAGTGTTTTTTTCCAGTTCTGTGAAAAAGGTCAATGGTAGCTTGATGGGGATAGTATTGAATCTATAAATTACTTTGGGCAGTATGACAATGTTTCTTTACCTTGCCACCTTTCCAAAATCTAATGTTTAAATTTATTTTTCTTACTTTTGACTTCAATCTAAAAATCAGAGCCACAAAGTTTAACAAGTCTTCAAACTAACTCCTACTTTTGTTCCCCTCAACTTTCAGTTAGTTAAATATTTGTACATATTTTGTTGGGTGCATACATATGATAACTGTTTGGAATATTACACAAATGCATCCATGCACATGCATCTGGGTGACATCTCTTTCTTATCTATGTAACTATGACATTGTCATTCTTAACTGCCTGTGCTCAGCTCTAGTTGAAGACATGCATGCAGGGGGAGACTGTTTTCTGATTTCTGACCAATGCTTCAGTTTGTAGAACCTGACACTGTGACTGCCTATTATATCCGTGGCCAACTCAAAGCCCGAGTTGAAAAAAAACACCTCTTCTTTTTGCTGCTCTGCAGGTTGATACATGTAACGCTCTTTATTGTTACAGCTCTGTTGGGTTGTTCAACTTCTGTTGGAAACAAGCTTTGAAAACTTTTCTTTGCCTGCTGATTTATATCCTCCCTTGGTTCAAAGGGGTGATTGGTTCAAAGGGGTGATTGGTGTCTATGGTGTAGGCAGTACATCTTATTCACAGAATCCAAACTATCAAGGCCCCAGAGTGAATTATTTTGATTGTACCTGTATGAACTTTAGGATACAATTGTGTCAGACATCCTTTATTCTCCTCTTACATTGTTAACTTGTCCGGTAAATAGGGGCCAGAAATAAACATTCCTAGCTCACTTATCCAAATTGAAATAAATTGCAAATCATTTAACTTCTCTAGCTCAGGTCCCAATCTATCAAATGAATGAAACAATAGCATTTATATTGAGTGAACAATATATTTACAGTGTCAGGTCCAGAATAATTATTCAAAGTAATTTCATGTAATGAGTTCACTCATCTTTGTGATTTCATAATCTAATTATAATTAGACTTTTGTATTTGAATGTGCTACTTTAAAAAGTGAAAATTTGGACTTACAAAAACGACACTCAAAATGATTAATAAGAATTGATTATTTGTTAACTATATGAGTAATTGTGTTATTATTTAGATGTTATATATGATTGATATATTTAGGGTATGAATTGGTTTATAAAATAAAATTTGAACAATGTGTGGAATCTTAAAGCATATATCAGCCTCATTCTAAATATGTATACATGTAATATTGATTTGGTTTAGAACATTTCTGCCCAGCTTATTGAAACATTGGTAAATATATGAGATTTCATTAATATTTATTTTAGGGAATATTATGTATAATTCCATCAAGACTTTATACACATAAATACATGAAATATTCTTGTACTTTTTAAAAAAATTGACATGTGTACAATGTGGCAAGCATAAGGATAAATTTATTTTAGTATTGTTACACATAATTCAAGGAAGAGCTAGGATAAACCAATCAGTTAATCAAAACAGGTAGGAAAATGTGAAAACGGAGATATACAATCAATATTAAATGAATACTATTCTTTTTTGAATTCCAATATATGTCATTTGTAGCCACTGATAGCCTGAGTTATTTTAATTAGATTGCCAGATCATATGGAGACAATTTATACAGGTGTGTTGAATATTATTTCTTTCTTTTATTTATTTATCTTTCTTGGCTTTTATCCACTGTTTATTTCTGTAGGCTACTATAACAAATGAGAACAAGCTTGTTGGTTGAAAATAACAGAAATGTACTATTTCACCTTTCTGGAGACCAGAAGTCCCAAATCAGTTCCTCTTGGCTGAAATCAGGTGACAGTAGGACTTTACTATCTCTGGATGCTCCAAAGAAGAGCCATTCTTTGCATCTGTAAGCTTCTGACAGTTGCCTGCATTCCTTGGCTTGTGGCTGCGTCACTCCAGTCCCTGCCTCAGTAGTCACATTGCCTTCACCTCCTGCCTGTGTGTGTCAAATCTTCCTCTGCCTTCCTTTTATGAAGATATTTGTGGTTGTGTTTAGAGACCGCCAGATAACCCAGGATAATCTCCTCATATCAAAATCCTTGATTTGAATCACATCCGCAAAGATCTTTTCTTTGCATATATGAGAAAATATTCATAGCTTTTAAGGACTAGAGCATTCATAGCTTTTGTGGAGGACATTATTAAGCATTATTAAGCCTACTACACTAATTATCCTTTGTTATTACTTTATTTCACAGCAAGAGTACCTTCCAGTTCAGAAATGGATTGGGGATCATTCACAGTTCTTACACAGCACCCTCTCTCTCCCCTCAGTGTTTTTGCACTTATTCTCCTTCTGCTTTTAATGCTACTCTTGATTTCCTTAATTCCTTCATTTTCTTGTCTAATTTAGACTAAAACAAACAAATGAAAAACAAAACAACAACAACAAAATGCTCTGCTCAGGCTGTGTTGGGACTGATTTCTGGTCCTTGTTTCCTTGGCATATTCTTATAACCTTGTATTGCAGGGTTTTCTCTTTCTTCCTGAGGTACAAATAATATAACTTTCATTTTTTAAGAATATGACAGTTGTCTTATTCCCTGACACATAGTAGGAGATCAATATGCATATATTGGTTGCCTTATTGGGTGAATAGAGTTGACTTCATGAGTAGAAATGGTAATTTAGTTAAAAATAGCATTCTGCCACCTGGGAAATTAGCTAAATTGAAATTAGAAAACTGAAATCACTAAGTTAAGTTACCTATAAAACAGGTATTGTTTTTTCTGCTATTAGAACAGACATTGATAAAAAACCATTCCAAAATTATAATGCAGTCTAAAGAAAGTTTAAAGAGATATACTTTTGTTTTTCTCATAATATTTACTTGCATATGAAAAGGTATTAGCTTCCTAATAGAAACTTAGGTTTATTTAAAATAAAATGTGCCATGCACCCTGAAGAGGAGTATGTCTTTTCTGTATTTTCAAAAGATACATTTCTAAACATTTCTTAACATATTAAAACTTTTAAAAAACTCCTATGTCATTCTACAAAATTTTGTCTTAAAACAACATAATGATGATTGTTAGTTTATTCTGTTCAACTCACAATGAGTGAAAGATATTCTGAGCTGAGTATTAGGATAGTAAGAGAGGAAAAGAGCAGAGTCAAATGTGGCTCTGTACTAAGAAAATCTTACTGTGAGAAGATGTTTAAACTAATTGGCACAATAATACAGAAGTTAAATATGTGATACAGAAGTTAAATAAGTGATACAGAAGTTAAAATATGCTACAGGAACATAGACTGGAAAGTGTGTACATGCACATAGTCCTCTCCCCTACCCATGCATGGGGTAAATGTTAATGACTGGTGTAAGTGCTGTGCCCAACAGAAAGACTGGGAACTTATTAGGCAGTCCAAGTCAGAAAGGGATAAGAGAGATTAAAATAACAATAATAAGAAAGAAAGAATCAGAGAAGTCTAAGGAAAATAAAATAATCTACCTTATTGAGAACAAAAATTCTCAAATTTGACTAAGGTAAGAAACTAATTGGAAACACACTTTACAAGGCTGCCAGAGAGAGTGACTCCTCAGATTATAGCTGCCAGAGATTGTGATTCCTCTGATGGGGCTTGGCAAAGTAAGTTGAAAATCTTCTGAAGTGGATTCCCCATTCTAGATGCCATTAAGAACACTCCTGATTCATAAGAGAAGGCCAGAATAACAACATTAACAGGCGTTTGAAAAGAGCTGATTCCAAAACGTGGAGATGACTTTGAAGGATTCAAGACTTCAGTGGAAGAAGTCATTGAAGATGTGGTGGGTGTGATGTGGTTTGACTGTGTCCCTACCCAAATGTCATCTTGAATTCTCACACATTATGGGAGGGACCTGGTGGGAGGTAATTGCATCACAGGGGCAGGTATTTCCCATGATGTTCTCATGATAGTGAATAAATCTCATGAGATCTGATGGCTTTATAAGGTGGAGTTTCTCTGCACAAGCTCTCTCTCTTTGCCTTCTGCCATTAATTTAAAATGTGACTTGTTCTTCCTTGCCTTCCATCATGAATGAGAGGCTTCCCCAGCCATGTGGAATTGTAAGTCCATTAAACCTCCTTCTTTTGTAAATTGCCCAGTCTTCCGTATGTCTTTATCAGCAGCCTGAGAACAGGCTAATACAAGATGAAAATAGCAAGAGGACTAGAATTAGAAGTGGAACCTGAAGATGTGACTGAATTGCTGCAATCTCAGACACAATTTCAACAAATGAAAAGTTGCTTCTTATGGATGAAAAATAAAGTGTTTTTTTTGAGATGAATCTACTCCTGGCAAAGAAGCTATGAACGCTGTTGAAATTAGAGCAAGGGATTTAGAATATTATGTTTACTTAGTTGATAAAGCAGTGGTGGGGTTTGAAAGGATTTACTTCAATTTTGGAAAAGTTGTACTATGAGAAAAATGCTATCCAATGGCATCACATGCTATAGAGGAATATTTTATGAACGGAAGAGTCAATTGATGTGGCAAAGTTTATTACTGTCTCATTTTAAAGAATTCCCACAGCTCTCTTAGCCTTCAGAAGCCTCTACCCTGATCACTCAGTGGCCATGAACATCAAGGCAAGACCCTCCTCAAGCAAGCAGATCATGACTTTCTGAGAGCTCAGATAATTCTTAGCATGTTTTAGCAATAAAGTATTTTTAATTAAGTTATGTATATTGTTTTTTCACTTAATGCTATAGTGCCCTTAACCAACTACAGTGTAGTGGAAACATAACATTTCTTTTTTTTTTTTCTTTTTTTGAGATAGAGTCTCACTCTATCATCCAGGCTGGAGTGTGGTGGCACAATCTCAGCTCACTGCAACCTCTCCACCTCCCAGGTTCAAGCAATTCTTGTGCCTCAGCCTCTCAAGCAGCTGGAACTACAGTCATGCACCACCGCACCCAACTAACTTTTGCATTTTTAGTAGTCATGGAGTTTCACCATATTGATCAGGCTGGCCTCGAACTCCTGACCTCAAGTGATCTGTCTGCCTCAGCCTCCCAAAGTGCTGGGATTATAGGCACGAGCAACTGTGCCTGGCCCAGAACTTTTGTATGAACCAAGAAACAAACAAACAAAAATTGTATGATCTGATTTATTGCAATATTCACTTTATTCCAGTGGTCTGGAACCAAAACCGTAATATCTCCAAGATATGATGTAGAAATCTTACTGGAATTAAGAGACAAAGGAAGATTTGTAGTTCAAAATGTATTTGTTCATATGCAATAAAACCCTTAAAAATACTGCCTTTTCTTTTTCAAATTAAATCTCATCAGAAATGTTATTTATAGCATTAATGTTCTTGGGAAACATTTTTGTAGCAAAACTTAAGCTCCATTACATTGTCATGAATTATACCTTTGTGGTCTTAATTATACATGTATTTTACTATAGAAAGTAGATGATCAAGACAAATATATTGTGGGCATTTTTAATTAGGTTTTAGGCAGAAATGTTAATGCTGTATTTTCAGGATGATACATTTTACTAAGAAAATGTGAAAAAGAAAGTTAATATGTTGTTGTAGTAAAACTAATTATTATTCTTGTTAGCATACAGTATTTCTTCATTTAAATTTTACTGATTTCATTAGCTGGTCCATTAAGTGCAATTTTTCCCTTGTAACAACCAAAATGAATCAGTGATTTCCTCATTTTGTTATACTGTAAACTTAACAGAAAATCTCTGTCAAAAAAAATACATATATATATACATATATGTCTATCCTGCCTGCTTAGAGCCGTTAGGCATTGCTATGCCTCTACAGAAACTCAGAATACACCTTAGGTTTCCACTGGGGAAATTCACATTTCATATGTCAACATGTTCTATCAAGTGAACTGAGTCTTTATTTTACCAACACATTTAAACCTTGTAAGCATTTGACTTGTATATGTCAGCTTGAGATATATAACATTTTCATAATGATTCAACTGTACTGTAACTAAGGCTGATATTTTTCCTCCAAATGCTAAAAATATACAAATCTGTGCTCCCTTTAGAGTTTAAATACAACAGAGTTGAATTAGTGACAATAAAAACTGAGCCACAAACCCACATTTGGCGATCCTCAGACAGCACAAGATTTCATTATTTTCTCCTTTGTCAGGCTGTGTTTATTTCACTTTAAAATTCTTCAAGCTATGGATCATCTATCTCATCTTTGGGGAGACTATTTCACCATGTAATATGGTTCACTGGCTATGTCGAAGTCCAACTTTACTGGCTAAGAATCAGAGTTGAGTAGAATTTCCTTCTAACAGAGGGGCCATTTGACTCATTTTATTATTTTTATTACTGAACACTGTACTGTACTAGCTAGTCAACTGTGCAGTCAAAGACATGGACCTGCCCGAAGGACCCACATCTCAGCAAATGATCCCTTTTCTCTGCCTGGCTGGCCCAGCAAAGGACAGAAAATGCAATCATCTTGATCAATGAACCTGAGGAAAAGCAGAGCAGGCAAGGCACTAATCAAATAAGTGGATCTGCTGAGGTTAATCCTTCAACCCCAAACTTTGTTTCTTGAGGGCCGGGAGGAGGTAAGCAGGAAAAAAGAAAGCCGGACAATATCCTGTACTTGCATGCCTCAATGGGTCCTCTGCAGTTGCATTTCCACTTATTTACCTTGAGAATACAAAGCAATGTCAGAACTGACAAACGCAAATTTTGCTTCAGATGCACTTTTATATATGATTTTGCTACTGTCAGGAGCCTTTAAAGATATGAAAAAATCACACCTGTAATTGCAAGCATCATCACAGAAAGAGAAATAGGTAGAAAACCAATTTGAAAATAATTAGTCTTCATGAAGTTCCCCACATAATATTCCTCAGAGGTTGTTACAATTAAAATACTCAGGAAAGAATCAGAATCAATTTAAAGTTGAACACCTATGAACTATGCCACCTTGAGGAAATGATTTCACTTCTCAGTACTTCAAAAGTGTCTGTAAAACAGTAATAATAACTACTTCAATAGATTGTTGTGAAGTGTGGTTGGAAGAATGCACTCAGAAAGGCCAATCATAAAATGCAATTAATATATGCTATATTAGATTTTACTGTTTATTGCTAAAACAATTATTAACATAATAAATTGAATCAAAAATTGTTATAAGCCTCCATGTAGTGTTTCAGGAACCAAAAAAATAAAGACTAACTAGTTTTCAAAAAATAAAAGAAGGAACTCACATTCATGAGGTCATTTTTGTCAATGGCCAGAGTAGGCAAATTATGCAATGGAAAGAGTTCAATGTTATGGCAGAGAGCAGAAATGATTGTTTTATTTATTGTTTAAAATATTAAATATTAAATCATTTCTTTAAAATTTCTTTTTACTATCCGCCTAAAACTTGTTTATCACATTCTCCTTTTTAATGGTACCAAGTTCTCAGCTTTAAATTGGAATGTTTCTTTAAAAAATGTCTAGCAAAATTACTAGCATATTGAAAACTTCAAATATTCATATGTGGAGTACTTCCCAGCCTTATAAAAGAATACAATTCTGACATTTGTGACATGGATAGAATTGGAAAACATCCTATGGTAAATAATCCAGGCAAAGAAAGAGAAATACTGCATGTTGTCCCTTAAATGTAGAATCTGTAACAATCAAACTCACAGAAGCAGAGGGTAGAATTGAGGTTACAGAGGCTTGGGGATGGCGAGAATGGGGAAATTATGACCAAAGTGTACAAAATATCAGCTGAACAGGAGAAATACATTATTTTTTAAATTAGATTTCTATTACACAGTATGGTGAATACAGCTAATGATAGTGTTTGTATGTTTCAAAATTGCTATGAACTTCAAAAATTGCTATGAGTAAATGTCAAATATTCTGACCCTAAAAATGTTAAGTATTCGAGGTGATGAATATGTTAGATGTATTTAATTATTCCATATTGTATTCATAAGTTGTTACATCACTTTGTATCACCTCAAAAGAAAATATTATGTAATTAAATTTAGAAATTGTATTTTTTTCATTGGCCAAGTCAAATTTACACCTGATAAGGGAGCTTACCATTGATGAATGGACCTCAATGACAACACATGATCTGGCATATTTGAAGGGCAGAATTACGTCAAGGAGAACAGGAGTCTGAGAAGTTGAACCACAGTGAGATCTGCAATAACAAGAACTGGTGACTTAGATACCAAGTAGTTATGTCTAAGAAACTTATAGGCACATCCTACAGGATAATCAGCATTTGGTATGTCATGGAAGGGAGAATCAATATTGGCCAAAGAGCTATGACAGCTAATATCAAGAGAAGTATACAAAAGATCAGTGAGGTAAGGGATTATTTTGTCTCCAATATCTCTCTTCTACTCCAAATACACTAGTAGAATCGTGGCTTAAAGAAGAAAGGAAAGATATGTCTCAGCCAAATATTCTACCCATCAATGAAAATAATTTGCATAATAAAGGTGACGGAGGCATCTCAAGTGCAAAATTTAAGGAAGGGGATCAAAAGACATAGTAGTCAACATAAATTATATTAACATATTTTAAAAGCTCCATTGCAAAAAATTCCATGATGAAAGAAATATAAGTATTTTTCATAATGATAGATTTGCCCAGATGCAGTGGCTCATGCTATAATCTTAGTGATTCAGAAGGCTGAGGTGGGAGGATTTCTTGAGACCAGATGTTTATGATCAGCCCGGGCAACACAGTGAAATCCCCATCTCTAAAAATATATATTTTTAATTAGTTGGGTATGGTAGTGCTTGCCTGTAGTACCAGCTATGTGGGAGGCTGAGGTGGGAGGATAGCTTTAGCCCAGGACTTTGAGGCTGCAGTGAGCTATGATCACACCACTGTACTGCTTGGGCAACAGAGTGAGATCCCTTGTCTAAAACAAAACAAGACATAACGTGGTGATGTCAGGGTCACAACATCAAACCTGTGATGTTGGAACAGGAGTTTCACTTGTATTGCTCTAGGCTATCTAATGGTATTTGGGAACTAATAATTGTTATTAATGTAGTTTAAAAAAATTCATAATACTAATATATACACACAAAATTCACTCTGTCAGATAAAAATGCTTTATGATAAGTTTTATTTTGAATTCATACAATTCAATAATATATTTGGTATTTGGGCAAGGGAGGAGGCAGGCAGGATAGACTGTACTGTCCTGTTTTAGCAGCTTTATTTCTACAGTTGATTCACAGCCTTTCCTTCAGCCTCACAAATGAGACTCACTTTCTGTTGTTTTCTGTGTTGTCATTTGTCATTTTTATTATGTGGTGGTGTTTGAGGGGCTATCAGAAACAAAGAAATGGGTCCCTTTTATGCTTATCTCTGTTCAGACCTAATTGTATATATATATTTTTAGTTTAAAAGTAGAGTTGGAAGACAGTTTTACAACTGCTTTTTTTCTGCGCACTTTACTCTGCTGGCATCTGTTAAGATTTACTGTTTTAATTAATTATAGTTTAGACATCATGAAATTACTAAGAGTGAAAAACGAGCCTGCTTTTCTTTTGAACTTTGATAACCAGGGAAAACTACCAAAATATGACAAGAGGGGTGTGTGTGTGTGTGTGTGTCTGTGTGTGTCTGTGTGTGTTCACCTATATAATAAATATAGGTTATGTACCATATTTACATAATTATGTATTTGGTTTATAAAACTACGAAATATAGTTTAGCCAAAGGCTGAGTTTATCTTTTTTATTTTAATCTGTCTCTTGAGGAACATTTAAAATGTGCTAGCAGGTTATATAAAAGACATAAGAAGTGAAGCTATTTCATGAACTCCTAACACATAACGTGGTGATGTCTTTTGTCTGCAAGCCAACCTTCAGTAAATCACAACATCAGGCAGTATGCAGACACCTAAGATATGATTTCTAGGCCTGGCAACTGTAAAGGCAATGCTGGAGGGCAATTCCCTCCCTCTATTTCAATGCTTCTGAAGTGCTGACAAAGAGTACATGACGGATGCAAAGACCTTTCATGCTAATGAGCTTGCTGGTCTGATTTCTGTCATCACAGACTATTTTTATATGACAATAAATTAACAGAGATGAGTAGATACTTAATTATTTAGAAATTAAAAGAAAAAAAGTCTTCCTTTTTATAGGTAAAAAAACATTTTTATTCTCAGTGCAAGCTGTGTATGATACATTTTCCTGATTTCTACTAAAAAGATGAGCTATAAATATTGGCATGTAACTCTAAGTAAAATAAGCAAAACACTATATTTAAGTTATGCTTTTCTCTGAAAGGACATTTCCAATTAACATTCCTACCTGCAATAAAGAGGCTCTGGAGTTGTCACTGTAGTCATCACATTGTAGTCAACATTTGACCTGACCTACAAACTATAAAAAAGCAAAACAATAGGAAAATCAATGGTAACTTCCTTCTTCTTTCCTTTTCTCTTTCTTTCCTTCCTTTTCCTTCTTTTTCTCTCTCTCTGTCTTTCTTTCAAAGAAACCTGCACTTTTATTAATTTTTGACCTTCTATAACTATATTTTCCTATAGATATATAAAATTTAACGGTAGTGAATTATATTTTTTAAAACTCACTGATATCATTAACATTTAATTATATTTTATGTTTATTTTATTTAGGAAAATTTTTGATCTTCACTCTTATGATATGCTTTGGCTGTTTGTCCCCACCCAAATTTCATCTAGAGTTTTAGCTCCCATAATCACCACATTATGGGAGGGGCCTGGTGGGAAGTAATTGAATTTTGGGGGCAGGTTTTTCCCATGCTATTCTCATGACACTGAATAAGTCTCATGAAACATGATGGTTTTATAAAGGGCAGTTCCCCTGCACATGCTTTCCTGCCTGCTGCCATGTAAGGCATGCCTTTGCTCTGTCATTGCATTCAGCCATGATTGTGAGGCCTCCCCAGCCACATGGAACTGAGAGCCCATTAAACCTCTTATTCTTTATAAATTACTCAGGCTTGGGTAGTTCTTATAACAGCATGTGAATGGACTAATACTTGTTAACTCAAAAAAACTGGTAATAAATCTATTGAGCAACTGCAAAGACACACAATAGTACAAAATATAGTCATTTCTATAATTCCTATAAAGTATAACTCTAAAATAATTGTAAACTTTTTTCAACGTTACTAAATAACATTAATAAATATAAATATAAAATCAAATTTAAAAAATACTGACATTTGGGTAAAATTAAGTAACTTTTATAAGAAAACTAATTACAATCACTATATTACTTAAATTTGACTAATTTTATTATTTCAAAACTTTCTAAAAGTACTTAATAAGTTTAGAAAATTGTTTGGTTTATTCCATGTAGACAATATATTTTATAATTTGTATGAATTGTTTTTATATAAGTAAAAAAGCTATTCTTAAATCTTACATGTCATTTACATGTCAAGGAAGATGGAGTAGATATATTGCACTAAGTACAACTAAAAGCTCCAGAAATCATATATAAAACCAGCATAAGTGGACTCTAAAAGGCAAATAGAGAAAGAAAGACCATTTAGGGAACTTGGGACCCAAGGAATGACATGATAGTGTGTTCTTTTAAGTTTCTTTTTCCTTCATACATTCTAAACTTGAAGCTGAACAAACTAACCACTCCAAAATGTCCATATGTCTGCACAATAAAAGCCCAACAAAAACCTGCTATCTCTAGACAAGACCAGGAAAAAGAACAACTTAGCAAGACAGAAAACTTTTAGAAAATAACTGTTCTTTACCTGTCGAAAAACGCAGGAAAACAACAAAAACTGGTTTCTCACCCACACACATAAGCAAAGGTCTGGTGGGAAACCTAGATTTTCTAGGCTGTAGTGAGTCACTTCTACATCCCACCACAGCGGTGTTAGCCAAAGTGCATAGGCATCTGAGGTTTTCATACCTGCCAGGGCTCAACTAGCACTCACACTTCTGATAGCTGTAAACCAAAAACAGAATTCTAAGCCCCTCAGTTGACTGAATGAACCCCTCCTCCTCCTTTCAGTCAAGGGCATTCCAAAGTAAACCTGCAAAACTAGTTCAGGCCATGATGGGAAGAGGGGTGTCAGACATGTCTCATTATACCCTCCTCCCTATGGAATTAAGGCACAACTGACCAGCATTAACATTAAAACAGAGATCTTAAGACTGACAAACACTCTTTACTACAATAAAATACCGAATTCTAACCTGACTCTAATATAGCATCACATGACAGATAGTAGGCCTTCAAAGAAATCAAAGTATTTTACCCCAAAATATATTTCATTGATACATTTGAAATGGCCCTGCAAAGCTGTCACTTATGGGGAAAATCTATATTCTGTAGAGAATCCTCCTCTCTTTCCAGGCCTCTTCATGACCCAGGAGAGATTTAACTGAGTATAGCACCTTTTAGGGTCTGATAAGAAACATTTATTGTCTATTTTCTCTGAAGCCAGCTACCTGGAGGCTTCATCTACATAATAAGAACTGTGGTCTTCACAGCCCCTTACCTTAACCCAGAAACTCCTTTCTATTGATTCCAGATCTTTAGACAATAACTTAACTCTTTCAACCTATTGCCAATCAGAAATTTTTGAATCACCTCTAACCTGGAAGTCCCTCAACTCTGAATTTTCCTGCCTCTCCAGGCCAAACCAATGTGCATTTAACATACATTGATTGATGACCACCTGTAATATCTGTCCCCGTAAAATGTATAAAATCAAGTTGTAACCCAACCACCTTGGGCACATGTTCTCAGGACCTGTTGAGGCTGTGCCTTGGGTTTTGATCACTCATATTTGGTTCAGGAAAAACTTCTTTAAATATTTTACTGGAATAAAAAAAAACTAGCATCAGGACTTCTATGATTTTCTAGTGACAGAGAGGTCACCCCTATTACAATGTTACAGAAAACCACATGGGGGGCTAGAATGGCCTTCAATTCCCCCAAGGGCAAACTTTCCCTCAGTTATCCATGGAGGATAAGTGGAGAACCTGGACTTTTATCTATACCTGTCAGAGAAGTGGGTACCTCTACGCATTCTTCCCCTGCCAGAGTTGTCAAGAGAGCCACTTAAGACAGAAAATTTAAGTAAGATTATATTTTAAATATGTAAATATCCAGGTTTTAATCAATAATTTCTGCCATTCCCAAAACCTGGAAGATCTCAAGCCGAATATACAAAAACAGAGTCTAAAGATGTCAACACTGAGATAGCAGAGAAGCTAAAGTTATCTGACGCAAAATGTAAGATTGCCATGATGAAAAATTGAGTGAGTAATCATGAACACACTTGAAACAATTACAAAACTAGCCCCAGCAAAAAGAAAATATGAAGGTGACACAAGAGGAAATTTTGAAACTGAAACATACAATAACCAAAATTTTTAAAACTCCAGGAATGGACTCAACAGCAGAATAGAGAAAACAGAGCAAAAAATCAGTCAACTTAAAAATGGAATAACAGAAATTATCCAATTTGAATGACATAAAAAATAGACAGAATAAATGAATTGAACAGACCATCAGGGTACTGTGGGAGTCCAACAAAAGACCTAACATTCAGGCCATAAAACTCCATGGTATCTCACTCAATTTTGGCTATCTTTTTATATTCTAACACCAAGAGCATATTGAATTAGATTAGCCAAAATCTCAAAACTCCTTCAAACTATTTTGAAATACCATTTCTAGACTTAAAAACTTGGCATATAGAAAAATGTTACTTTAGGTTTTGCTTTGCCAAAACACACAGTTTTTTGTATTCTGATCCAAGAACTTCCCCTGAGCCCAGCAAATCTATCCTGGTAAAAATAATTTACTCTAATTCAGGGCAACAGATATTGATTAAGTTCCCACAGAGGGCCAGGTTCTGGTCTGCTCTATTTTCACATGCTGTTCTTCTGTCCTCAGATGGACTCCTGGTCTGCCTGGTAAACTCCTATTCTTCCTTCAGATTCAGTCCAATCTTCAGTAGTGTGAGCACCTTCAGCTTGACATATAATTTACTTGTCAATGAATTGGCATGGTACTCAATACATCATACACTGATTTTTGCCCTTGTGACTAAACTGCATATTCCTGGAGGTTAGGACACTGTTTTCTCATCCTTGTTGACTCGAACAGCATTGAAATCTCCTTTATCAGGAAATGTGTTTGGTAATTACCTGTTGCATAATAAATGAATTAATGTATTTGAGGGACTGTGTTAAGGAAAAAAAAACACCTGTATTTCTGGGTCCACAAGGGGAGTGGTTTCAAAGGCAAGAACCTCCCAGGGCCATCCACCTCCCCATTCAGGAACCTAGAGTTCTTTGTCTAACTTTCCCATGCACTAGCTAGGTAAATTTACAGGTGTCCTCCTTTGTTTAAAAAGCTGCATAAAGGCCTGGGAGGAGGGGGCTCCAGTTGCTGACCGGACAGCCAATCCAATATTAAAGTCAAAAATCTATCACTCAAGCAGAAGTTTGAAAGAACTCCTCTCAGTGGACAAGAACATGAATGGGAGGAATAACTTCAAAGTTAAAACCCCACTGCCCCTTACCTGTGCGTATTTCCCTCTCTGGGATCTCCTCCCACAACAACATGGGAGCTGTCTTTCCCTCTCTACCTGTGCAGATATCCCTTTTGGATTCTCCTCCCATGGCAGCGTGGGAGCTCTATCTCTTTTTCTCTCTGCCTAATAAACTGCTTTCTGCCAAACTCTTTGGATTGGTGATATTTAATATCAATAGGAAGCTCACCATGCCCTCAGGGCCTTTTCCCCATTCCTGGGGCAAGTGAGCCCAAGAACCTGGGACGCCAGGTAACATATTCAGCTATGCTTCTGATATTTGTAAAAACTTACTGTCTACTAGGCAGAGTAGTGGACCCAGGTATGCATGGTGAATGAATGATGTTAGTTCTTGTACTGAAGATTGCAAACTTTAGCAGAGATGACATACCAATGGAATATAGAATTAACCTTAATAGAAAATTTGTTGAAAGATTTTAAGAATAAGAATAATCTTGTGGCTTTATATGCTAGGAAGCCATATGTACCCTCCATCATCCTGATATGCATTTTATTTTGTATATTTATGAAAAAGAAAAACTAAAACACTTTTGCAACATTAGTCATATAATAGTCCCTGCTAACCTTCAATCAATAATATAAGTTGTATTTTAACTAATTGGCTACCTTACCTTGCTAGCACCCATCACAGGGCATAGCATAGTTTGCTTAAGTAGATATTCTATTTTTAAAAAAAATTGTTAAAGAAATGGTCTAAAATAGTGGTTGTCAAACATTTACATTGTGATAATGCTTTCTGAATATATGTATATTTTTATTACAATATATATTACTATAATAATATATCCAGAGATTTTAAATATAAAAAAATGAAACAGATAAGGTAGTAATGAAATAAACAATATACATATATATATACATACATATATAGATATATATATACGTATATATATATATACGTATATATATATCTATATATGTATGTATATATATATCTATATCTATATATATATATATATATATATATAGAGAGAGAGAGAGAGAGAGAGAGAGAGAGAGACGGAGTTTTCGCTCTTGTTACCCAGGCTGGAGTGTAATGGTGCAATCTCAGCTCACCGCAACCTCTGCCTCCTGGGTCCAGGCAATTCTCCTGCCTCAGCCTCCCAAGTAGCTGGGATTATAGGCACTGGCCACCACGCCCTGCTAATTTTTTGTATTTTTAGTAGACACAGGGTTTCATTATGTTGGCCAAACTTGTCTCAAACTCCTGACCTCAGGTGATCCACCTGCCTCATCCTCCCAAAGTGCTGGGATTACAGGCATGGGCCACTGCACCCTACTTGTTAGGTTTCAAGTAATAAAGAACAGTGCCTTAAACATATAAGAATGTAATTTTCTCTTATCTTAAGAATTACAAAGAGAGGAAGTTCAGAGCTATTGCATGTATACAAGGAAGTTTGCAAATATCACTGTCCTTCAATCTTCTTCTGTTGTTTCCAACATGTGACTTTCACCTTCATGCTCACATGATGCCTGCTACATATTTCACCTTATATTTGTTATATAGACAATAAGGTAAAATCAGAGTGCAGGGGCATAAAAGCCAAGAAACTGAAGAGAAATGTTCTTGCAATATTTTCTAGCACAGCTACTCATTGTATTTCAATGACTAGAACAGGGTTACAAGTCAACCCCAAGATACAAATATGTCTAGAATGATATTTAGGCTTAATCAGCAATAACAGAGGAATAAAATGAAAAAAAAGGATAATAAATGACTTTGGGGTAAATATTCTACTTTTAAAAAATTTAATTGGCGATTCATACTTGAAAATGGTACTAACGGGCAAAAAATGATCAATATATTAAAATCAAAATAGACAGTTATTTTATTAACTAGGGAAAAGGTCTTCCATGTCTGATAGTTATTTTGAAAAGTAATTGAACGGCATGATTCAAAAAATACATTCTTAACATTTGGGCTTAAAACCACTGGAAACTTATTTCAAATATTTTAAACAAACAAGAAAAAAAAGTTTCTGAATTATTTATGCATAATATGAAAGTTTATAAATATGAAGATTTTTGTCATGAAATTATATAATTGTGTAAATAGCTCTGAACCTTTCTTTTCAGTGCTTTCTATAATACAGTACACTGAAAATGAACAGTCTTTGGTAGCACTATCTTTAATGTGCTCAATGTTGCAAAACTCTCAGTATTCCCACAGAATGGACTTGGTGCTTGACTGAGAGCATGAAGCAGAGTTAACTCTCTATATAAATGTTGGGAAGGATACTTCTTTCATTTTGGGTAAGTTGAATATAAGTAGAATTTGTTGTTTTTTTTGTTCAAAGTAGATGACTTCGGAAACCATTGGTGAAAAATAAGAAAAAATTGAATTTCAAATTTTCATAGATGTCTTTTAGAAAGTACCATAGTAGATATTATTTACAATCATCAACACCTTTCTAGGATATGATATCCCAGAAGGTAACTTGCTTTGAAATATCATTAAAACGTGACATCATAACCAATGGGTTTCAAATTCTAAATCTGGAACTGGGGCCAAATCCTGTCTGTTATTACTTCCCTTTCTCACTGTTTCTGTTTCTCAGTTTTCTACACCAATATACTGCAATTCAAAGAAACTACTTAAAATTTCTCATAGAAAGAGTTATTGGAACAGTTCCATGTTATAGTAGCTTTATGTTACTTTTTTCAAGAGGTTATACAATTAATGCAAATTTAATACTGGATGGATTCAACTACATGTTTTCTTCTACAAAAGAATGTTTTATTTTAAAATTTTGGAATCATACTGGGATGATGTTTTCTTTTAAGTAATTACTTTTCATTTTTGTGGAAAATTTGTTTTACCTAGGATATTAAACTAATTTTCTACACACTAGTCAAATCTCCAACAATATTTTTTTAATATTAAGGTCTAAATCACTTAATTACATGTACTTTTTCATACCTCTGTTTGATTTTATCCCAAATTAGAATTTGCTATTTAAAAATGATCTATCTTGATAACATACCTTTCTCATAATGAATAACTAATATACATTGTTAGCACATTCATTTTGATTATTACTTTAATTACTAAAGGTATATTTCCTGCTTTTTAGTTATTAAGTGAATAGTATTATAACCAAACAGTTAGAGAAGTGTATTTTGTTCTCAGAAGAAGAGCATGTGTCTTGAGAATATGAATATTTCTTAAGAGGACCATAGATGTATTTGTTTTCTTGAAATAATCCTTACCACAATACTAGGAATGTGGCAATTACCAATAGTTATTGGACTAAAATTCCATGCCCTTACATGTAATAACACCAATATATTAATACATAAATAAAAATGACCTATCAAGGTTTATAGGTCTTTCCTTTAAAATGCAATATTTCCATTTTTAAGTAAACATTTTGAAAATACATTTAGATATTATTAAACATACATTTGATATTATCCTTTTGATGGAAAAATATGATCTTGCAAAGACTTTGTAAATCACCCCCAAGAGCTTATTCATTACTCACAAATTTTAGGTTGCACTTTGTGTGGTCAGTGAGACTGAAACTTATGCAATTAAAGCAAATATTTCATTTAATCATATTAGGATTTATTTTAGCAATAAATCATCCTTTGCCCGTTATTTATACATGTTGAAGGTTACTGCTATAAATCACCTTTGCTTCTCTGTGTCAAACACTTTGCCTCAGAAATAAAGAAGAAATGAGAAATCATTATAAATCTGACTCTATGATAGTGCTTGGCACATTAATTAATATAATTCAGGTCCCTGCATACATCTTTAACCACATGTGTGCAGTCAGAGAAGCATATATCAAAAGAAAAGGTGTTCAATGTTGCCCTTTTAAAATTCACTTTTCCTTTCTCTCTCTCTCTCTCTTTTTAACTTGTGCTTCAGTACTTCTTACCTTGAACATGGTGCAGTGCAGAAGGTGACTGGTTTTGATGCAGTTCCAGGGAGTCTTTACCACAATGAAAATGTGTGCTCTTTCGAAGGATTAAATGTGAGTCCACTCAGGTTTTTTTTTCATTCATTCATTTAAAAACAAATTTACTTAAACACTATATACCCTAATATGTAGGGTATTTTTACTTTGCTTAGCGACCCGGAATTAAAGATAACAAGAACATAAACAACTCAGCTCTCAAAAACCTTATATTGTTTCTTAGTGGTCTCTCACCAACATTTCCATATCTTTGACTATTTACTGCAGTATGTTAAACTTGTTTTCTCATTTCACAAGTAATCCTCTTGATAAACAAAAACATAAAAATGCTTTGCTGTCAACTTTCTTATTTCTTAGCTAGTATTAGTAGGTATTCAACACTAACAGACACTAGTTATGTGGTTTACATAATTGTTATTTAGTCCTCTGAAAAACTCTGTCAAGAAAGTGCTATTGTCTACTTTTTATGAATAATAAAACTGTCACTTCAATGGATGAAGCAAGTTGTCTGAGATTCTGCACCTCGTATGTCACTCTACAATCACATGGACAAAATTTTCAGACCCTAATGCCAAATTCGTAGGACTAAGGCAAAATACTTAATAACAATTTCTTTTCTCTTTAGAAATCAAATTGATTTCTAAATTGTTAGTACTAGACAGGGAATAGGGCTACTTTTCAACTTTAAAGAACTCTGTTAAATTATATAGTTGAAAAATTAGTAAATAGAAGGCAGGTCCCACTATTCACCATTTTCAAATGAAGACAATATGGCTAAGAAGCTCTAGATATTTCGCATAGTGTCATATAGCTGATAAGTCTCCAAGCTGAAATTTGAACACATATGTTTTTTAGCTATTTGTTTTTCTGCTATTTCCACTGCCCAGGTCATCACACTACTTGGCTTATTCCAACAATGTATATAAACACATTGTCACAGAAATAGGAAATGAAACGGGAACAGCTTAGGTACCTATATTTATCCAACAATAGAGAGGAGAGGAATAGGAGGTGGGAGTGACAGAAGAGCAGATGAGCCAACTCTTTCTCAAGACACCTGACTCCAGAGACCAGGGCAAAACCAGGATTTGAATTCACCCAACTTTCTAGTGTTAGCCTTAACAAAGGAATTCAAAACCTTATCACTGGGGGTTACAAACCAGCAGATAGATACTTTCAGCCCCTACTGAAGGAATTGTTTATTCTTTACTGAATAACAGAGGCCCTATAATGGCAAAGAGAAGAGAAACAGGGAACTTCCTAGTTAAAAATCCAGTAACACAGGGTGTTGAACAATGAGAATGCATAGACACAGGGAGGGGAGCATCACACACTGGGGTCTGTTGGGAAGGGGTTAGGGGAGGGACAGCAGATGTGGGGAGGTTAGGGAAAGATAACATGGGGAGAAATGCCAGATATAGGTAATGGGGGGATAGAGGCAGCAAGCCACCTTGCCATTTATGTACCTATGCAGCAATCCTGCATGATCTGCACATGTACCCCAGAACCTAAAGTACAATAAAAAAGAAAAAAAAGTAAGCAATAAGTTTGTTCTTTAATTAGGACAATAACTTAGCATGGTACTAAGACAAAATACAATCTGCTCTCCTCCCACCTGCTTCCTACAAGCTTCATCTCTGACTACATCTTGCTTATAAATATGGTCTTTGCATGCAGTATAATTTTGAATGTGCTTTCCCTCACCTGGATATGAATTCCTTGCCCTAGGTATTCTTTAACTAGCATATTTCTTCAGTAACGTCTAGCTCTCTGAAGTCTTCTGGTTACTTGTCTGGCTTCACAAATAACTAAAATTCTTGAGGGGATTTTGTATCTCATTTAGTTTCTTGACATCAAACACAAGTCCTGGTAATTGTATCATGTTAATAATGTTAATAAATGTTAAAGAACTGGATGAATTTATAATATTTGTTTTCAAAATAACAAGTTATGGCTTTTTCTAGACAGCTAAATGAGCATATTCTGTTTTCTGTAGGTTTTTGGATAAAGGGAAATCCCAACACTTTCTTGCTTCTTTCTGTTAATGAATGAGTGTGACTGTCTTAAAGCATGCTTATAACCATGTCTGCAAGAGAATTATAATTGTATCAAATGGTGATGCAGCACCATAAAATTCTATATATTTAATTTGAAAATAAAATGTATCGGAACTTCTACTTTATTATACCTGTAAATACTGTTTCTTAGATTTTGTACGACAACATAATTCTCTCAGAGCTTAAAGAAATTAATGATAATCCAGTAATCAGCAAGAAAGGGTCATCTAGAAAATGAATACTGTGCATATCTAATACTATATTTTTTTGTGAAAAACTATGGAACATGCTCAAATTTTCTGTATTTGTTTCTGTAGACAAAAGTATCCTAAAAATGATTTTCAAATTTTAATGTGCATACAAATCACCCGTTAATCTGGTTAAAATGTAGATTTAGATTCAGTTAGTCTAGGGTGGTGCCTGAGTATCTATCTGTCTTTCTAACAACTTACCAGTTTATCAAATATACATTAGGGTGTGAGACACACTGACTTGAAAAGATATTTGAATTTATGTCTAGCAACTTAAAAAAAATTAAAAGTGAAATAATGAATAGAATCGCTCCTTCACACTTATCTCAGTATCTATTTTGATCAAGAGTTGTAAAAATTGAGGGATAAGGAGAATGTTTGGAATTTACTTGAAGTACAATAGTATGCAGATATATAAAAAAAAAAATTAGGTGTGCTTTCGAAACCAGATGACAAGTGTAGATTCTGTGTCCTGGAAAATGATAAAGATTCTCTCCTTGACCAAACTTCAGTCAGGCACTTCAGAGCACAACTAGGTCCCATCTTAGGGCATGGTCCTGTAGAGCCCAGCTGTTGAAAACATCCTGCTCAGTCAGGTTAGCCAGAAGCCCCCTCCCTGGAAATCTGATCAATATCCTCATCCTTTCAACTTGACCTACCTTCAACAACAATACTATTAGAGGGGTTGAATCAATCTGCCCAGACCCCTGATCCTTTTAGTAATTTTTCATCCAGTCCCTCCCCATGACCCACCCTTTAGCTACAAAATTCAATTTTATCTTATTGTATTTAGAGTTGAGCTGAATCTATTCCCCCTATTTTAAAATCCATCACAGTAGTTCTAAATAAAGAGTGCCTTACCTTTTGAAGAAGTGTCGTGAATAATATTTTTCTTTAACAGAAAAAAATACCCCAGAAGCAAGAAAGTGTGGAGCTATTTCATTGGATAGATACAGCAATATAAGTCTGTGCAGGGAAGGGGCAACTGGTTCCAGCTGGAACAACTAGTTTCAACTTGTTGTAACTAGAAAATGCTTCTAAACTGTCCTAGTGAAGTGTATACACTGGGAAAATAGAGAGCCAAATGTCCAAAAATAAATAATTACAAAATAAAATTCCTGAACATTTTTGCTACCACCTTCATTCAAGTAAACAGCAATTGAGAGAGCTTCAGTGGGAGCTCAACTGGGAATATTTTGACATTCAAGTATAACTAGAAAGTAGTATATTGACTCCAAAGTCAAGGCTAAACAGGAGAATAGAGTCATAAGCCTGAAATGGCTAACAAACCTATCTTAAAGAGACCTGATCGCCTATTAGTGAGGCAGATGTGACATTTGAATAACAGTTTAAAAGTTGTGCATGTCTCTGTAATTTTAGTGCAACCATTTAGCAAGCAAACATTGGAATATATGATGTAAAATATAAAGTTATATTATTATAATCCTGAGAGTTTACGATATATTCTGAAATTTAAAACATCTTATGTATTTTGTATAGCTTGCTTTTTAATATCTCAACCCTAATGTCAACTCTTTGTGGATTATAGCTGTAACAATCAGACTTAAGCATGCAAATTGTTGTCATTTAAAATTTTAATAGTATAAATAATTATTATAAAATATGTTGATTTCTCGTTGCCAGTGAAAATTACAATGCAACACATAGTAAGCTTTTAACTGAGTAAAAATAGTTTTTATAGTGTCAGTTTATGGCATTGCATAAGTAACTGTCTAAGCAACCAATTATCTTTTTATTGGGGATGCATATGGCAAAACAACTGAAATGCTAGTGTAAAATGTTTATATTGTTTTCTTTTTGAACATTTGTGTTACATTTAAATTCTGGTATTTCTAGTTTATATTTATTAATATAGGGAGCTCCAATTGGTAACATTTTGACATTGAGGTATAACTAGAAAGTATTACATTGATTCCAAAATTCAAAATGTGACATGGTTGTAAATTTTTGTACAAACACATGCGTCATTATACTTTACAATAATTATTATCTTTATTTTTTTTTTACAAAATACAATGGCAAACCGAAATGTTAGGAATCACATGAAACATGCAAATGGCCATAGGGTAAAATCAAAAATTACAAAATATCCCTGATAAGTCCAATGGGCCTTGAAAGAGGAGGAGGGAAGTATCTGATAGCCAATTTATGGCACTTTACACTTCAAGTAGCAAATGAAATACCCTAAAAGTCTAAGGTATGAACGTAACAGGGTTCTCAGAGCCACAGTGGTATCTCAAGATATCATTTGGTCATTTGGACAACGTGTTTGCTGCTAATTACTGCAAATATTTTGTTTTCATCTTCAGGTAGTCTTAAGCTCAACTGGCCCGGTTGGTAATGCAAAGCCCTCTAACCATTGACTTTGTCCTCCATCCAATCCCTAGCTGCTGTGCAGTATAAATGCAACCTTCACCATTTTGACAAATGTATTTACAGATTGTGTCTGACATTTAAAAAAACTCAGTATATAGAGCAGTGTACATGTGTGTATGAATTAATTTTATCCTGTGCCTGAGGGATTATGTTACATTTTGGGACCCTAATTAAGAATACACAATTTGGAGGTAGACAATTAGCATTTGAAGGGCCTTGATTGGGGATTCATACTTCAGAAATCTTATACAAACTCTTTATACATCATTAAGTAAATATGCAACAGAAGGCTCATACTTAACATTAGAAATATTAAAATGTTTCATTTGGAGAGAATAAGTGATGTTCAGGATATATGGTTGTCCAAAAATAGTGCATAGTATATTCGTACATTACGCATATGCTTTTTTTCCTTTCTTCTTTTTCTTCATCAAATAGTGTGATACCTGAGCCAAGTAGAAACATGGCTGGTCCTTAATTCAATTTATAATTTTGTTTGCCTTAGAGTAAACAGAGAATTTCAAAGTTCTTGTAAAAGTGCCTCAAATAAACACCAACACTATGAATTAGGTATGTGATCTTTTAATATATACTTGGTAATAAACATTTGGATATTTATCAGAATCCATTCTGGGGTCTAAGGTCTACTTTCATTGTAACGTGTCCCACTATGACAGGTTAGAAAAAAATTTTATACAGCCACCATCTGTCTCTATTTACTAAAAGAACCTGACAATTGTTCACTGCAAACATTTGCTTAGGTTAATACACAGTAATTCCTCTGATTGGCAATACCATGCCTATTACTGAAATATATTTGGAACTGCAGGAACGTTTCTTTGTACATATTAACACTTATGGTGATAATAGAACACACTAAAAATGGGTATTTAGAGACAAACAATATAAATTAAAGGTATTTACAGAAATTTTGAACCTTAAAATTAGAAGCTTCAAATATAATAAGCACACATATCTAAATTTCATTTTACAAAGATAACACATTGTTCAGAAGATTATAATTGTAAGTGGTGCATTAATATGTATATACCTAATTACTATTCAATATTGCTTATGAACCACTTGATAGTCACAAAACTTTTAAATAAATTTGTACTTCAATAAATACAGAGAATAATTTATGTATCATTCTTTCTTTTTTTTTTAGTATGAGAACACATCATTGTGGCTGACCCTGTGGTAGCCTACTCAATATCTAGTCTCTTCTGTTTCCTCATAAGCAAAGTTTTCATTTTGCCTAGGTTAACTTTGTGCCCAGTTGATAAACTGCATTTTCCAGCCTCCTTTGCAGCTCAGTCTAGTCATGAGACAGAGTTATCGATAGTAAATATCTGCTACAGATTTCTGGGAAATTTTGCTTTCTTGATAAAAGTACCACCTCGTTTTCTTTGTTGCTTATTTATCAGAGGTTGGAGAGTTGGAGGAAGAAGAGGTTCAAGAAAAGTAGCTAATGGGTACCAGACTACAAGGGTGGGTGATGAAATAATCGGTTAAACACCCACAGTACAAGTTTACCTATGTGACAAACCTGCACATGTACTCATGAAATTAAAAATGAAAAATAATAAGAAAAATAACATAAATAGTTAATTTATCATTTTGTTACGGTAAATTTCATCCTCTATTGCCATGGATTATCTTATTCACATGAATGTTTCAAAGACTGGGCCATTTTTTCAGAATGATTCACTTCTGAAAATGTATACTCAAATGTTCCACCTACAAAACTTCTTTCATTTCATTTTGAGAACAAGTTGATTCTTATCCTCATTAAGATCCTTAGTCTTGTAACCAAATTATTTTTATCTCAGGATATCAGCTATTTCTTACCATCACTTCTTTTCCAAGACCAAAGATTCATGACATCATGACGTTTTTGAAAAGATTCTAATCATTCATTTTCTTCTGTCTGACATATGATCCCTATAAATTCCAATTGTTGAATTGGTGAAATCTACATTCCCCTTTTTCCTCTGCACACTATTCCACACAAAAAAATTTCCTGAAAAAAATTAACTGTTAACTAACAAGCTAATTGAAATCAATTTCATTTTACGCCTTTTGAGGTATGCCTGAAATTTTAGAAACCAACTGGATATATGTTTATTTGTTTCTGATCAACGTTTTCTTAGATTCACTCCGATGAGCTATTTTCAAACATTGCCATCATCACTAACTTCTGAACTCCTCCTTTTGCCACTCCTCTGCCTCCATAACTTTTTGATATGTATTTTTATCTTTATTTTTAAGGAAAACGTAGAGATCTAGTCACCTTCGATGCTCCACACTCACGTATACACACACACACACACACACACACACACACACACACACGTCTTTCTAACCTTGGTCTACTTTTACTTTCCTCAAATAGAAGTGTCAGTCTCCTCTGCATCATCTTGAACCCAATTTCTATTTATGGTCTTGAGAATCTCATTCTATTGATAATAGCCTAGTCTTCCTGGATTTTACACACACACACACACACACACACACACACACACACACAGAGTTCTCTGTCACTTAAATATTTATTTGTTCAAATTTACCTCCAGAAGATACTGTCACTTTCTTGCTCTGCATAGCTGCTTTGTTTTTGGTTTTTTTATTTTAATACTATTTATAGTCACATTGTCAGGTCTTCACATCTTATTTGTGCTTAAATGTTATGAAATATGAGTTTGGTTATGATCTAAATGTCAGAACATTAGATCACGGATTACATGTGATCATAGATCATATGTATGTTGGAGCACTGGAATGCTCTACCAAAGATTATTAATAGAGCATACCCTCAAAATTCTGTGGACCAGATTTAAATTGATGCTATCCTTTTTCATTGACACCCACAATATTGAATAGTTAATATCTTCCTTCTTCTTAACACTTATTTTTTTCCATACTTGACATGATGCCAGTCTCTTCTAGTTCCCTTCTTACTTTTGGGTTACTGTGGCGGTCATAAAAATAAACTGCTGTTTTGCTATTTCCTAAAAAATCAGTGCTTACCATAAGTAACCCTGCTGTTGATCCTATTTCTTAAATATCTATCCTATATTTTCTTTCCCTCCAGTGAATTGTTTTCTACTACCATAGGATCACATCTAATACTCATAACATCCTGGATGATTACATTAATTCTTTTATTTTTTATATTCATTTTCCATAATACCATATACATTCTTTTTTAGAAGAGCTAAATTATATTGTATATATATAGTTAAAGCAATGAAAACTGTGGTCAAGAAACATAACCTGGAATTGTTCTTTATTGTCTGGCTATCTGCATGATTACATCAATCCTTCTATTTTTTTATATCCATTTCCCACAATACCATATGCATTGTTTTTTAGAAGAGCTAAATTGTATTGTATATTTATAGGTAAAACAATGAAAACTGTGATCAAGAAACATAACCTGGAGTTCTTTATTGTCTGGCTCTGAGAAATATCTTTTAGGACCATTTTCAGAAGATTTCCCCCAGAAAATGTTGTTCCACCTATGCAAACATGGCTTGCAATTATAAAAACACGATATGCTCCTGCACATCTATCTTGTAACATATGCTGTTCTTTTCCTGTACTGCCCTTCTTCTGCTCCACCACTCAGGTTAATTTCTATTCTTTCTTCAGTGGTCAGCTCAAAAATTACTTTTCCCAGTAAATCTTACTCTAAAATAGTGTGAAGCCCTTCTTCACAGTTCTATAAGAGTTTGGTATCCATTTGCAGTAAATCAATTAGTCATACTATATTGTAGTTTTCTAGCAATTTTCACAATTTTTAACAATATTAATAAAAGCTAATATTTGAGTTCTTTCTATACAAACATGGATTTTTCTTAGTAATCTGTGAGATGGGATTTGTTGACATTCCTGTATTATAAATGAGGAAACTGAGGCCCAGAAGTAATTAAGCAACTTGCACAAAGTTTCATGTCTACTGAGTGACAAAGGCAGGACACTGTATGTATGAATTTTATTCCATTCTTATATTGCTCAGTTAAAAAAACTTAGCAACCAACTTATTGAATTACTTATAGCAGGGACCTAATGTGTGTTTATAAATGTTGAATGAGATGGGAGAAATATAGAAATAGACATGGGAGCATGCAAATAATGCAGTTAAATACTTACTGAAGTTGATCTATCATGTCTGCTTAATTACTGTTCACATGAGAGGTATCAACATTTAAAGGTTAACAGCTTATGTGCAAACTCACATATGGCAACTTCTCCATTTTTTTTCTTTTTTTCTCTCAGTTGGGAATGACTTTAGTTGACAGGCAGTTACTTAATTTACGTGTGTAGCAGAAATGCTAAGGAAGAATTGAGCAGAAATGTAGAGAAAATCAATAAAATCATAAAACAACACTCCATTCGTTCTATCCTAAAAGTCTGCAATGATTCCTTTAAACTCTCCAGTGGCATTATTTTGTAATCCTGGAATCCTTTATCATTTTAACGCTTTGGAAAGACACTTTAAGTACATGATCATAAATCACAGTGAGAAGGGTAGAGCAAGAACACTTTGTAGGTTAACTGTTTCCAATGTCATTTTTTAATGAGAAGATGCTTCTGTGTGTTTAAATGATAAGAGAAAGAAGATTTTAAGGAAACATACGGAACTTTCATTTTAGTTGTTATTTTACATCAAAAATTATATGCATTATATAAAAACATTTAAATAGATAAATTTAAATTAAAAAATAAAACAGTAGTTTATAGTTCTTTTACGTATAAAATCATTTTCCTTCAAAATCCTCATTTGGCTTGCCTTAAATATACTATGTTCATTGATGACTTTACTCATTTTCTCCATTTGCTCAAAATGTTATTTTCTTACCATCTCATACCCTACCTTTCAGTTTTCCTGAAACATTAGTCTTAATTGAGCTCATTTGAATTTTTCTAAAGCTTATAAATCTGTTCTACATTATATAATGCTTCATTACTTATATTTACTTTGTTTTGTGAATTGTTCACTCACCCAGTAGGCCTTCACTGTGCAACTATTACTAACCAAGCATTATACTGGCATCAAAGTATAAGGTGGTGAAAAAGAAAAAAACTGGGTGGTGGAACTAAGGAATATGGAAAACAATGAGCTGGAAAGCTGTTCAGAACCACAGACGGGGTTCTAATAAAAAAACATTCCCAAACGCCAGTGAATTCCAAACACCCTTTGCAGTTTCTACCTAGTAGGATTTGAGGATATTAAGGAAGAGTAACTGCTATTTGCCTTTCTAAATGGGAGCATTAAGTATGATTACATTATCCCTATTCTACTAGTTTTATGCTAAATGCATGGATTCAGAATTCATAGGAGGTGAGAAGTGGATAATTTGACAATTTCATAGATGGATCTCTGGATTTAATGGAACCCTTTTCAGTTCTAATATGGGGATCATCAAAAGTTCCTCAACTTGGACCTGATGTTGTAAGTGAAGGGGGCAATGAGTTATCTACCTAGAAATAGAACAAATGTATTTTTTGTGCTTAAATTTAAAAAGTGAAATATTTTGAACATGAAGATGGATTCTGTTAGATTTTGTTGGTATTGTCAAAAGATTTGCTTTTTCTCTGTAGCAGACATATACTTGTGGAAGAATTATAATTTCTATTGAATTCAGATTGGACATATGAATTCCTTTTTTAATAAAACATGAGTTTGTGGTGCATGTGTCATTTTTGAGCAAGAGCTTTAAAGGACTTCATGAGAGCCTGCTTTCTATATTTTCCCATTTGCCATGGGTCTTGGTAATCATAGACAAAGGCTGCTACTTGGCTAATGTACTATAATAAAAAAGACTTGAAATGAAACAAAAGTTAACTAGCAATAAACATTAAAATGTGTAACAAATAAACCTTTGTTCCCACAAGCTAATAATATTTTGCAAAGTCCTTTTCAACAAGTTAACCTAGTCTAAGCTGATAACAAAATCAAAACAAAACACACATTGTGTTTACCATGATGAAACTTCAAAGAAAGAATTTTAAAAATATTTTTAATTTTTGTAGGTATTCAGTAGGTGTATGTATTTATGAGGTACATGAGATATTTTGATACAGTTATACAACGTATAATAATCACATCAGATTATTATTAGGGCCAGGAAAGAGTCAGGTTGAAGGACTGACAGGTGAAAAGATGGAAGTCTGAAGAGATAATAGAAACAAGCAAACACGTTCATCTTCCCAAGAAGAATCTTGGTAGCTACAGAAATGAAGCTACAAAGGTGTTAAATATATAGAAGCCCCTAGGGGCTTAATCCTAGCTTAACTCCTAATCCTGGGGTCCTCTCTGTATTTAACATCTTAAATTGCTTGGGGGCCAAGTGTTGTCATTTGGGATGCTTTATTATTAGGATTGATATTAGAGTTGTTAAAGGTAGTGTGAATAATTATGATGAGGTAGAAATTGTAATCAATTTAAAAAATATGGAAAATTGGGTAATTTTTGAGGGCAAGGAAGTGGAATTATTTCATGAGGATTCTATAGGTGCGGCTGCATTATATAACTGTGGGAGTTGACTTGCGGTGGTTGCTGGTTAATCTTTGTAAGTATTTTTATTGCAATTGAGATTACCCAGGGAAGTAGGGATAAATGATTAACAATAAGGTTAGAAGAGATGGAATAAGCAAAGAGAAAAAGAAGAGTGTAATTAGGCCTTTCTGGGTAGACACAGTGGTTGAGGCTATGATCTGAAGTTGGGCAGTGTTTTTTGGTATTGTCTTTTCTATTCAGATTAGATTTAGTAGAAGGGAGCCTATATTTTGGCTTGCAAGGAAGTTCAAATATGGTGTTGTATGGTGCATTGTGCTTGGGTAAAATTCTAATACATTGCAAATTTAAATGTTTGTGATAGGTATTTAAGTTTGACCTTATTAGTGATAAGGCTGAGTTATATTGCTAGTGAGAAGCCTAGAACAGTCATGCCCAGGGCTGTGAGCTTTAGATGGAAAGGTATTATTATTTGGGGAACTGATATTGGGGAGATATTGTCAGAGATTACAAATTTGGCAAAATGCTACCAATTGTTTAATGTTTAATTGAATTAATTATGAGGGGATTATTTTTGTTGATAACAACTAAGGTTGTGAAGTGTGCGAAGAAGATAATTCGGGTACTATAGACAGCTGTTAGGGAGGTGGCAATGAGTGTGATTAAGAGGGCTCAGGCATTAGTATATGATGTGTTCGTGTCTTCAATAATAAGGTCTTTGGAGTAGAAGCCCTTGAGGAAAGGTATACCTCTGAGTGCCAGGCACAATAATATGTGAGGAAGAGGTAAAGCTCAGAGCTTTAAATAGCCCACCTATTTTTTGAATATTTTGCTCATCATTAAGGTTATGAGTAATAGACTTGGAGCATATAAATAAGATAGCTTTGAAAACGGCATGTGTACAAATATGAAGAAATGCTAGGTAAGGTTGGTTAATGTCAACTGTAACCATTATGAGACCTAGTTGACTTGAGGTGAAAAATGCCACAGTTTTTTAAATGTCATTTTGTGTTAGAGCGCAGATTGCTGTAAATAGTGTAATAATAGCTCCTAAGCATAATGTGAGTGTTTGAATCGGTATGTTATTCTCCATTAGGGAATAAAATTGGACCAATAGGAAAATGCCTGCTACAACCATTGTGCTAGAGTGAAGTAGGGCTGAGATGGGATTCGGGGCTTCTATGCTTGATAGGAATTAGGGGTGGAGACCAAATGAGCTGATGTGCTAGCTGCTGCTACCAGAAAACCAATTCGTGGGAGAGTACTGGGGCTAGGGCTAAGAATAAACATTTGCTGAAATTCTCACGTATTGGAGAACAAGAGAAATCAAATCATGCTATTGCTAGGATAAAACTGATGCCTCTGATGTGATCATATCAGATTGCTGGAAGTATTGCTGTGATAGTGTCTGCTCCGCCACAACATCAGTCAATTAGCAGGAAGGACATAATACCTGTTAGGTTTTGAAAAGAAGGTAAAGGTTAAATAAAGACAGAGAGAGAGTTGGTGGCTCTACTACAACACAGGTTTATTGCCAGCACTATCTGCGGAGGTCAGGGACCAGCTTAATGCCAGAGCCCATTGCTGCTTACAGGCTTGGGTAACTTATAGGTGCAGGGTTGGTGGTCTTTGCAGTATGGTTTGCTGTCTGGTACAATGTTGATAAGGATGTTCTCTCAGTTGGGCCTTTGCCCAGCAGGGTATGAGAAGGATGCTCCTATGTATTGTGATGAGGTGGTTAGGTAGGATGGTTCTCATGATCTGACCCCCTGTGGAATGTTTCAATCTACAAAATGGCGCAGCTTGGACTAACAATACCTACCCATATCCTAATTTGATCAAGAGTTGGAATAGGTTGTTGGCAGTGACTAGAATTGGTAGAGTAATGAGAAAAATGAGTAGGTATTTGAAGAATTGATTTATGTTAGGTTTCGAGTATATATATCATATTGAGAATTCTATAATAGATCATGTGACAAATAGTGCTACTGGAATGAAATTATAGAGAAGTAATCTAGTTTAAAGCTGAGTGAAAGCTTTAGAGGTTCAATTGTCATTCAGTGTCAGTTTGAAATAAGAGTTATGTGGCCTATATAGATCAATCTGGTGGTGCAGATGAGGCTGGTAGTGAAGGTACATGCAAGGATTATTTTGCATCTTTGGGGTACAAATTGTCCTTATAAATGCTATTTGAGGTAATAATAATTGGAAAAGTTAGTAGGACTAATGAAGTCAACGTAAAGGAAGAAAATATATTTATTACTTTTATTTGGAGTTGCACAAATGCTTTAGGTTCCTAAGACCAACAGACAACTCTTATCCTTAAATGTTAAAAAAGACTTATTGTTAAATATGGGGGCATGAATTAGAAGTTCTTACAAACTTACTTGGTAGGTAAGAAATTATAGACATCTATATTAGAGCTACAATCTAATGTTTTAATTAAACTATAGCTACATTATATAAACCCCAAAATTACTTTGGGGTTTAGTGATAATAGAAGGGGTACATGTTTACACATTAGGGTATTTTCTCATGTGAATGATGATTTAGTATTATTAATGTGATATGTGAATACTCTTCATTGTGTAATGATTATTATACAGAGAGAATAAAGGATTGTTCTATAAATATAATGGCAAGGTTAGATCAAGAGAATGAAACAATGGTTATAAAAATTTATCCTACTAGATTAATGTCAGAGGGCACGGCAGAGTGGGTGAATTATGAAAAGCAGTTGTCAGTCTGCTAAGATTAGAAGGGGTGATGATAGTGAGTTGGAAAAAAGGTTTGTGAAATGTCAGATGCATCAACATTAAATGGGTTGAAGAAGCTACCAAGCTATCCTAAGGGCATCTATGTTATTTAACACCTCTGTAGCTTCTCAGCCAAGCACTTAAAGTCATTCAGAGCTTCTATTGGTCAACAGGGCCAGCAGTTGGGGAGACAAACTGGATGCAAAACAGACAGTGGCTGGGGCTCTTGTCCATATCTGCCACCATATGTGAATGTTATGGCTTTCAGAGAATAATGGCTACAGCTTCACTTTTATCCTCCAAATTTTGTATGAGATCCTTTTTAGAACTTTTATAATTTGGAATCACAGAGCAATAGAGGGTCTAGGAAATCCAGTTTCCATCTTATCCAAGTTGATATGAACACAATCCAAGAAACAGAGCATGCATTCAGCTTAAAAGACAGTTTAGGCAGCCCTGAAAATCATTTTGTAATATCACTTAAATATAAACATTTTCCAACTTACTCTTCCTTAACTTGCTTAAAACAAATGCATAACCGCACTGCAATAATTATGCCACCAAGATTACATTTCTCTCAAGGCTCTTCATCTAATAGAGTTGTAAGTTACATTTCCATAAATCAAATAAATTAAAGTTTATAATTCAGGTTTCCAAAGCAAAAATTTAAGTATACAACTCATGTTTAGTAACCTCTGACTGTAACTTTTAACTATGGGTTTTTTTGGTGACCATAAAATTAGTAAACATTGTTAGCCACCAGAAATTGTATTTTTTTCATTTAATTTTCAAGTATAAAATATTTAGTATGGAAATTCGCTCACTTAATCTGTATATTAGCTTGTCATCCTAGTATAAGTTCTCAGCAGGGGCTATTTTGCTTTACTCTTTCATACGGCTGCATTAAAAAATATCGTAATAAAATTGTCTCTGACAGAGCAGAATCAAACCCAAGGCAAAGTTTGATTTTGTTCCACAGTGGTTTCACTTAAGACTCATGACCACAGACTTCATAGAAACCTGATATTGCATAGAAATCTAACATGTCCCCCCAGTTCCCTTTTCACTCTTGAGACTAATTTACACTTTTACCACTTTCCTTAATATCCAACTCCTGTGCATCTGCCTTCTCAGCCACGGGTCTTTATGTCAAGATTGTTTGAGAAAATAAAACTATTCAAGGAGGAGCTCAAGTTCTTACCCCCAAATCTCAAAGCCAGCCTGTGCCTGTACTATGAGCTTGGTCTTTTCTCCTGTTAAATGGAAGAATTATTCTATCTCTCCTTGAAGTTCAAATATTCCACTTGCCCTCTAGACCCCAAAACTCTATTAACTGCCTGTTTTATATTTATTTATCTACTTGTTAAAATTTAACAAGGACTTAATGGAACAAATGACTCCTCTACCTAGGTTTATTAATCTGCCAGTGCTCCTTGTTTAAAATTATCACCACTGTCTTATCAGCCGTTTGAGCCAAAAATTCAGTAGTCATACTTGAAGCCTCCCTGTATACATCCAGCCCACCAGCAAATTCTGGATATAGCTCAAAATACATCTCAAGTTCACTAATTGTTTTTCATACCAATTGCTGCTACTCTATGTCCCAATCATCTCTTATCTCAATTTTTTTCAATAATCATTTGCCTCCTTTCACTTTGCCTGGGTATTCCTCATGGCTCAAAACCTAATAATTTACTTGCTCAATCACTAGAGTTATGGGAACAGAAAGAGTTTTCAAAGATGCTGTCTCACGGATTGATGGGTGAAGCAAACTACCATGACATGTGTATGGCTATATAACAAACCTGCACATTCTGCACATGTCTCTCAAAACTTAAAGCATAATAGTAAAAATTTTAAAAAATTTATAAAAAATAAAATGTGAGCTTACATTAAAAAAAAGAAAAGAGGCCAGGCACAGTGGCTCAAGCCTGTAATCCCAGCACTTTGGGAGGCCGAGACGGGTGGATCATGAGGTCAAGAGATCGAGACCATCCTGATCAACATGGTGAAACCCCGTCTCTACTAAACATACAAAAAATTAGCTGGGCATGGTGGCACGTGCCTGTAATCCCAGCTACTCAGGAGGCTGAGGCAGGAGAATTGCCGGAACCCAGTAGGCAGAGGTTGCGGTGAGCCGAGATCGAGCCATTGCACTCCAGCCTGGGTAATAAGAGCGAAATTCCGTCTCAAAAAAAAAAAAGAAAAGAAAAGAAACTCCTACAACATTAAACTGGAATTGAAAATATTAATAAAAAAAAGAACCATGATTTGTGGTATGGAATGATGTAAGGGTGTTTTTAAGGCACGTCACTTCAGGGTCCTCTCAAACACATTTGGTAGTAGTGCCCCCAAAAACTTATTTGTGTTAATCTATTTGTGTTACTACAAAGCAATACCTGAAACTGAGTAATTTATAAGAAAAGAGGTTTAATTTGCTTAAGATTTTGCAGGGTGTACAGATGTGGTACTGGCATCTGCTTCTGGTGAAGCTTAAGGAAGCTTACAATCATGGCAGAAGGTGAAGGCCACATCACCCGATGATGTGGGAGCAAGAGAACTCACTCACTATGGTGAGGACAGCACTAAGCCATTCATGAAGAATCTGCCCTAGGACCTAAACATCTCCCACCAGGCCCTACCTCCAATAATGGGGATTATATTTCATCATCAGATTTGAAGAGGACAAACATCCAAACTATATCACTCTTACTTTTAGATGTCTTCATAACCAGTGTTGGCTACAAAGTCTGTGATAAAGTGTAACTGCAAAATTAACGGGACACATCAAGCACCTACTCTTTTAGATGGTCGTATGGAAAAGGAAGTCACAAGCTTACTATCCCATCATCTTAGACTGAGAGAAAACTCTCTTAAGAACACTCTCACCAAACTTTATACTGATTACAGCACAAGAGCAGATTTTGTTGTTGAATAAACATACATCTGGTGAATGTTCTATCACTCACTTGTCTTATAAGAACTGCCCATAAGTATGAGTGGTTCCCTAGGAGAATCTTCCACTGGATATAGAAGAAATCATATTTATCTCTTTTTATTACTTCTGTTAGAATATTAAGGTATTTTGTTCTGTCATCATTCCATATGACTACTGGTCATTAGCAGCTGTATGAACTAAAATGTGTTCATTTGAAATTATAAATTCTATTTCTGTTTATTAGCTTCAATATTGGAAGAACTGAAGTCCTTCTAAACATTGTGTTACATGTTACACTTATCAATATCCTGATTCTATGCTGCTGTTGATAACCATTGTAAGCACCATAAAGGTAGGAACTTTATCTGTGATGCTTACTATTGCATCTGTCATTTATTAAATCAGCAGCATACAAATACATTTTCTAAATCAGTAATTGTTAAATGGATGAAAGACTAAATGGATGATGAATGAATGACACATTATTCTAGTAAAATTTGAGTTAGTGAATGGCTGAACTCCTCCTGTCTATTGGATTACCAATCTTCTTTCCAGAAATATAAATATTATAAAGTAGGGGATGCTGATGTCTGCACTACACATCTAGTAGTCATTAATAGGAAGGTATGGTTTGAATTACAGACTTGGAAATTATAAGCATATGAAAGATATTCAAATCTGTTATATATCTAGAGAGATAATGGAAAATAATGACTTGCCTCAACAGAAATCTGGATATTACACTGGCAGCAATTAATATTTACTGAGCAACTACTTAATGGCATGCATTGTGCCAAGTGATTTTCATGAATGGCCTCATTTATTCTCAGTTTTACAGGTGAAAAACTAAAGATTAAAAAGCTTAAATGTCATCGCCAATTAAATGACATTATTATTATTATTATTTCTAATCATCAAAGGCAAGATATAGAAGACAGGGAGTTTCTATTTATAAATACTCTTCTGTCTATTCTAAAAGAATTGTGCTATGAAGAATAAGAGTCCAATAAATAGAAAATTAGTGTGATTTTATATGGTATTTGTATTAGGGCATTCTCACATTGTTATAAGGAAATATGTGAGACTGGATAATTAAAGGAAAGGGGTTTAATTGGCTGATAATTCTGCAGACTTTACAGAATGCAGTGTGCTGGCATCTGCTTGACTTCTAGGGAGACTTCAGGAAGCTTACAATCAAGGTGGATGAAGAAGGGGGAACAGGCACATCACATGGCAAAAGGAGGAGCAAGTGACAGAGTGTAGGGGATAGGAAATGCCACATACTTTTAAATGACCAGAACTTGCTAGAACTTACTATCACAAAGATAGCACCAAGCCATGTGGGATCCAACCCCATCATCAAAACACCTCTCACCAGGCCCCACCTCCAGCATTGGAGAATGCATTCGGATATGAAATTTGGGGAGGAACAAATATTCAAACTATATCCATGTTCAAAGAATTGTCTCTCTCCACATTTAGATAATTCTTTTCAATTACTTTGCCAGGTTTCTTTTCCCTCTCCAATGAAAAGGTGGCTCTGAAAATGATGCAGTGGCTTGGGTCCTGTTATGTTTATTTATTTTTGCCAGGCCTTATCACTGGAGTTTAGGGTAGCTCCATAACTTTGTGATACTTGTTAGCTATTTATATTCATAGATTTATGAATTTTGATTAAAAACTGACTTCTAAGTAATCCTTCAAATACAAAACTGAGAGCTAAACATTTTGAGAATTATTAAGCAGACTTACTAATCCTCTAAAGTACACCCGTAGGATCCCTCAAGCATTTAAATTCTACAAAATGCCCTTTTCCTACCACCTACTTGATTGCAGCTGGTTCTCATATCACTAATAGAGCAAAATCTACAACCCCTCTTCAGCTCAGAGAATTGGGCAAGTTGTGCCAATCAGCATTTTCCTAGAAATGTTGAAAAACAGAACTAGAGAATAAGACCTGTATTTGTAATGGTAGCTGAAATTCTAACATTTAAAAATAAGAATCCATCAAGGTGAAACTCAACGGAAAAGGCTAATTGTTGAAAAGATAATACATTTGATTAGCATTCTTACAAAGAGATAGCAGAGACCAGAGGGAACAAGAGACCTGTTGACATAAGAATCCATGATTCCAACTCTGTTGAGACCTACTAGGATTTCTGTTGCTGAGTCTGTGAGACATTCCAGCACATTACAACAAATTCCTATTTAAACCTAGGCTAGCCCAGCTTACTCTCTGCTACTCATACTCAGAAGAGTGCTAACTATTACGTGTTCCTTAGATAGTCTCTGGGTTGTATTTCTAGAGTCAGATTCTGCAGTTTCTTTGGTTACTGGACATAATTTCACCCTCATGTCAGGATAAAATATATGGTCTTTCTTTGCCCGCTCTATGTTTTCACCAAAATATTATTTTTTTATACTGCAATTTTCTACTTCACTATTTATCACAGGCTGCTATATTATAGTCACTTATGTGTGTTTATCTCCTGCAACACTCTAATTCCCTTTCCTGGAGGTCAAGACAATATTCTATGCATCATTCTATCACTGCTATTACTTACAGTGGTTCTTGGCATACGGAAGGGTGCAAAATAAAATATATGTTAAATTATGTTGTGCAATTTGAATATCTCACTTAAATTATAAATACTTTAAAGAGTGAAACTGTTGGTATTACTTCATTTAATCCAATAAAATTTGTAATGTGCTCAATGAACAGTATAATATTAGTTCCCAGAAAATGACCTAATTTATCTTGATCAGGTCACTACTAAATAGTTTAAGAAGCTGTATATTAATGTAACTGCAATTTATGATTTTAAAAACAAATTTGAGCGTGCCTTTAACTATAGGCTACGTTCCAAGTCTTATTGTAAGAAAGTGATTCATGCATGTCGTGTTCTGCAATAACTTTCTTCAATTATTAAATGACTTTGCTTTACAGTTAATCATGTGACCAGGCAGTTCATAAACTTCTCGGTTACAGGAAAATTACTTTATATTAATTCAAAATATGTTTACAATGTGTGAATCATTAAAATGCTTTTTAAATTTTGTTTCACCAATTGGAGCAGTAATTGAGTTATATTCATCTGACAGAGTATTATGGTCTTTTGTTTTTCTTCAGTATGTCAGCCCTTGGATTATGAGAGTTAGCCCAGTTTTGATAGCAAGATAGGTCATCAGAATAAGTAAGGGAAATACACAACAGAACCTAAGATATCAAATAATTTTGGCCAAGGACGAACTGAGGAATTGGCATTAAGATGGACATGGATTTACGGAAATCAACAAAACAATTAAAAGAGTAAAATGTCCAGTAAAAAATAACAAAGAATTATAATTGTGTTAAAGTCACCAAAAAGTAATTCTAATACTTCAGCAACACATAAGTAAATAGTTTAGAAATACAAGAAAAAAATAGATAATAAGACAAGATGGATGATCAAAACATAGGGAAATGATCAGGTATCAAGGTTTTTCATTAACATATTAAGACAACAAATTTATTTTTTCTCATTTGCTCTCCAAATATCACCTAAGACAGAGCCGGAAGAGCAAATAGAAACAAAACAATATAACACAAAACAAAAATATGGAGAATGTCTGTTATAAAAAGAACATGAGAAAGGAGTAATAACCATACAGAATATTTTAATGTTTTATGAAGATGAAAAACTATGAGTAATAGACATTTGTCTATTGTATTTATTTATCTTGATACCTTCCATAGTCTACTCTATTGACAGGAAAAAAAACCCACAAGGATAACATTATAGTATCAAACTCAATTCAGTGGGACATAAGACTGATCTTACTCTGTCACCTAGTTACGCTGTCTCCTTGCTCCTGTCCCCTTTCCTTCCCTTTATAGCATTTTCACAAAACTTAAGAGGGACTTGACAATACTCCTTTAAAAAATGTTTCAAGAACACACACTTTATAAAGAGAAAATCATAAGTTCGTGCTTTTAAAAGAAGAAATTGAATTCTGATTATTTGTCTAGATTTTGGCCATTCATCTTACTTTGCCCTTGAATAACTTGTTTACCTAGTTACTTTTTTCTTGTATATTTTGACAATAATTGCTGAGCCATTTGCATTTGTCTTTTTCCTTGTTTCAAAAACTGTTATTTGAAACTCTATATATCATATCAAGAAAAATTCACTCTATCATCAGTTTACTCATGTAACCAAATACCACCTGTTCCCCAAAAACCTACAAAAATTAAAAAAAAAAAATTAACGAAATAGACAAGAATTGTCAGCATACTACTTCATGCATTTTATGGTTAACCCTTTAATTGTTAACAGAGAGAGATACATTACCTAAGTCAGAAATTGTTCTCATTACTATTATCAACAAGAGTAACAGTAATAATTTCTAGAAAGCAAAATGGGATGTGATGAACAGTAGATTTTTCATTTGATGTTATGTTCATTAGACCAATGTGATTTGTGTCACATGCATGTAGGGAACTCACAAGTACTCAGATTTTGTTTTTATTTTTATTTTTTGAGGCAGAGTTTCACTCTTGTTGCCCAGGCTGGAGTACAATGACACAATCTAGGCTCATGGTAACCTCTGCCTCCCAGGTTCAAGTGATTCTCCTGCCTCAGCCTCCCAAGTAGTTGGGATTACAGGCATGCACCACCACGCCCAGCTGATTTTGTATGTTTTAGTAGAGACAGGGTTTCCCCATGTTGGTCAAGCCAGTCTTGAACTCCTGACCTGGTGATCCACCCGCTTCAGCCTCCCAAACTGCTGGGATTACAGGTGTGAGCCTCTGCACTCTGCTCAGATTTTTATTTTTTAAAGAAAGAATCATTAGCTAGACATTAATAGCATCAGCAGGCTGACAAAGCATACGACTGAGGCAATTAAAAGTCTGCAGAAAAGTAAAGACAGAAAATCAGAACTGATGAAATCCTAGGACTCAAAAGGACATTACTAGTAGACATAATTTTCTTTATGAAATTTCAAGCACTGTAACCTCATCATTATTGAGATAGAAGCAATGCATGAATGGGTGACTGTAACTGGTGAATAGAAGCAAAATGTGAAGGACTAGTTTCATGGGTCACAAAGAAGTAAAAATTTCTGGCAGGTCAATACGAACATTCTCATTATATTTTATACTTTTACAAAAACTGGAAGAATATTTTTTCAGTCCTATATGCGGTATATTTATATCTGAAATCAGAAAAACATGTTTCTTAAAATTGGGTCTCCACCACTTACTGTCTGTGTGAAATTTGAAATGTTTTTTTTGTCTAGTGTTAGTTTTAGCATTGGATAAATGAGAGTAAAAACAGCATCTAGTTTACAGTAGGCAAATTAAATAATATGTTGCTTGTTTATCACAAAGATTCCAGAAAAAAAATCTTATTCTAAAGAGAGAAATAGAAATTCATTTAACTCTCAACTTGATCAGAGATATTGCAGTGTAAAACACAGTATGTAGAAAAATGTCAAACTCCTGGTAAAAATTTTGCGATACAAATTCCAAATCATCTTTACTATCCTCTATAAAGTATTAATTTAGAAAAATGCTGGAGAAGCAGTGAACTAATGCATTCTTCATTAGGCAGTTTCACATACACCACCTGATTTGCAGCACACACACACAAAATATGCTATTTTTTGTAATAAGGAAAATGAAATCAGAGCAGTGCTATCCTACAGTTAATAATTACAGAGTCATAAACTGAAGCCAATTTTAGTTTTAATCCTAAACTCAAAATTCCATAATACCTGTTATAAGAACTACAATACCATGCTGTCTTTCAAGAGGGAATAGAGAAAATGGAAAAAGAAAAGTAACTTCCTGATTTTCATGTTCATATTTAGCTGTAAAGCCACCTCTACATCAAGCTGCCTCAATTTTATAGGAAATGACCTCCACATTAACAAAACAGATATTTTGATGCCCTCTTGTTCTTTGAGATTTGTTGACAGTTTGAAAGCTGGTCTCTTTGGTGTGTCTTACTGATTATTCTAGGTGATCTGTTTTCTGTGGTGCACACGAGCAATGAATATAAATGTGATGATAATATTGCTACAAGTAATGGCAAGAATACGTTATACCCCTCTCTTGTAATATATTCACACATATAAATACAGATTATCAAACAAATGTTTCTGTGATGTATTTGGAAAAAAATTTAGATATATGAAAAAGCTATCCCAATGTGAATTAAGAAGAGGTTAATCATGAATGTGTATAAATAGGAAATTTTTGAAAAGCCAGATCTGTTGTGGCAAAAAGATGCATAGTTTACATGCTATAGTATATTTTACATTAAAAATAAGAGATCATGTTTGATGGTAATTAACTCAAAAGACCAATTTAATAAAACAATAATAGCATTGCTTTGTTTCATGTACCTCACCAAATTATTTTATAAACTTCACTCCCACTGAGAGTTGCATAAATATACCAATAAAATTTGAAAACATTTCACATTTTAAACTATACTTATTTATTCTTCAGTGATTGAATTATAGTTATTTTTGACCAATGAGGATGATTTCAGATCAAGTTTTAAGCATTATTTATTTTTCACCATCTAAATACCGGATAATTTATAGTTTTAGTATAATATAATAAATCTTTAAATTATAACTTTATTTCCAAAAAAATATGCATTTAAAAAAATAGCTATGATCTAAAACTATTTTGTTAGCATGCCACCAAAGGAATTTAGACAATAGAGGAACAGTACAATTTACAATGTTTTAACATGATTTTTTTAAATTGTACTTTAGGTTCTGGGGTACATGTGCAGATAATGCAGGATTGTTGCATAGGTACCTACATGGCAAGGTGGTTTGCTGCCTCCATCCCCCCATCACCTATATCTGGCATTTCTCCCAATGTTATCCCTCCCCAACCTTCCCATCCCCTGCTATCCCTCTCCTAGACCCCACAACAGACCTCCATACACTTCTTAAATTTTTAGTGATGGGGACAAAGTACTATGTGTATCTGTGTTTTAAAATTAAATGCTAGTTAGTTTTCCAAAACGTTCTAGGGCCACTTTTCAAGGAGAATGTTTCCAGCTTTTACCAGTTCAGTATAATGTTGGCTGTGGGTTTGTCAAAGATGACTCTTATTATTTTAAGAAATGTTCCTTCAATCCCTAGTTTACTAAGAGTTGTTTACATGAAGGGATAATTTTATTGAAGGCCTTTTCTACATCTATTGAAATAATTTTGTGGTTTTTGTCCTTAGTTCTATTTATGCAAAGAATTCGATTTATTGATTTGCATATATTGAACTTAACCTTACATCCTGAAAATAAAGCCTGCTTGATCACAGTAGATTTGCTTTCTGATGATCTGCTAGATTCTCTTTGCAAGTATGAATATTCTGCTGAGATTTTTAAAATCAATGTTCATTGAAAATATTGGCTTGAAGGTTTCTCCTTTTTGTTGTATCTTTGCCAGGTTTTGGTATCAGAATAATGCTGGCCTCATAGAATGCGCTGGGGAGGACTCCCTTTTTCTCAACTTTTTGGAATAGTTTCTGTTGGAATGACAGTGGCTCTTCTTTGTACATCTTGTAGAACTCAGATGTGAATCCACCAAGTCCTGGGCTTTTTTTTTCCTTTTGGTTGGTAGGTTATTTATTACTGATTCAGTTTTGGAGCTCAGTATTGGTCTGTTCAGCAAATCCATTTCTTCCTGGTTCAGTCTTGGGAGGGTGTATGTCTCCAGAAATTTGTTGATCTTTTCTAGGTTTCTAGTTTATGTTCATAGTAGATTTGATGGTTATTTTTATTTCTGTGGTGTCAATAATAACATTCCCTTTATCATTTCTAATTATGTTGATAAGCCCCTTTAAAAGTGGCACAAGACAAGAATATCCTCTCTCATCACTCTTATTCCACACAGCATTGGAAATCCTAGCCAGAGCAATCAAGCAAGATAGAGAAATAAAGGGCATCAAATAGGAAGACAGGAGATCACACTCTCTCTTTTTGCAGGTGACATGATTCTATATCTAGAAAACCCATGTCTCATCCCAAAAGCTCCTTAAGCTGATAAACAACTTCAACAAAGTTACAGCATACAAAATCAATGCAAAACAATTATGAGCATTTTTATACACCAACAGCAGCCAAGCCAGGATCCAAATCAGAAAGGCAATCCTAGTCACAATTGCCACAAAAAATATCAAATACTAGGAATACAGGTAACCAGGGAAGTGAAAGATGTCTTCAGGGAAAATTGCAAACCGCTATTTAAAAAAAAAATCAGAAAACACACAAAATAGAAAAACATCCCGCACTCATAGATAGGAAAGAAGAATCAATATTATTAAAATGGTCATACTGCCCAAAGCAATTTACAGATTTAATGCTATTTCTATTACACCACCAATGACATCCTTCACAAAACTAGAAAAATATATCTTAAAAATTCATATGGATCCAAAAAAGTGCCCAAATAGCCAAAGCAATCCTAAGCAAAACAAACAAAGCTGGAGACATCACATTATATGACTTCAAACTATACTATAGGGCTACAATAACCAAAGTGACATGGTACTGGTAAAAACAGGCACATAGTTCAATGGAACAGAATAGAGAGGCCAGAAATAAGACCACACACTTAGATCATCTGAGCTTCAACAAAGCTGAAAAAAACAAGCATTGAGGAAAATACTCCCTATTTAATAATTGTTGCTAAGAAAACTGGCTACCCATATGCAGAAGATTAAAGCTGAAATTCTTCCTTAGACCATAGGCAAAAATAAACTCAAGAAAGATAAAAACTTAAACATACAATCTAAAAGTATAAAATCCCTGGAAGACAACCTTAGCAAGAAAATCCTGGACATAGGAATGGGAGATTTCATAAAAAATACACCAAAAGCAATTGCAACAAAAGCAAAAATTGACAATTGGGATACAAGTAAACTTAAGAGATTCTGTACAGCCAAAGAAATTATTAACAGAATAAACAGATGACCTACAAAATAGGAGAAAATTTTTGTAAACTATGCATCTGACAAAGGTCTACTATCCAGCATCTGAAAATAACTTAGAGAACTTTATAAGAAAAAAAAGAAGCATTAAAACATGGGTAAGGGATAAGAACAGACACTTTCCAAAAGAAGACATACATGCAACCAACAAGCATATTGAAAAAGTTCAATATGACTGATCCTCAGAGAAATACAAATCAAAATCACGAAGACATACCATTTCACACCAATCAGAATAGCTATTATTAATAAGTGAAAAAGCAACAGATGCTGGTGATGTTGTGGAGAAAAGGGAACCTTACATGCTGTTGGTAGGAGTGTAAATTAGTTCAACCATTGTGGAAAGCAGTATGGTGATTCCTCAAAGAGCTGAGAACGGAAGTTTCATTTGATCTAGGGATTCCATTACTGGTTATGTACTCCCCAAAATATTTGTTCTGTTATAAAGATGCATGCATATATTCATTGCAATACTGTTCACAACAACAAAGACATGGAATCAACCTAAATGCTCACTGATGATAGATTGAATAAAGAAAATATGGTATTTATACACCATGAAATACTATGCAGCCATAAAAACAAACAAGACCATGTCTTTTGTGAAAGAAACGGATGGAGCTGGAGGCCATTATTCTTAGCAAACTAACACAGGAACAGAAAACCAAATACTACATATTTCACTTATATTTGGGATCTAAATTATGAGAACTTAGGAACACAAAGGAGAAAACAACAGGCACTGGGGTGTACTTGAGGGTGGAAGGTGGGAGGAGGGAGAGGAGCAGAAAAGATAACTATTGAGTTCTGGGCTTAATCCCTAGGTGATGAAATAATCTGCACAACAAACCCCTGTGACATGAGTTAACCTATGTAACAAACCTTCACTTGTTCCCCCAAATCCAAAATAAAAATGAAAAAAAAAAATCTAAGCAACACATTAATGTATTTCATGAATAAGCTACATTGCTATATCAATACAATATTAGTTTAGAAAAACAGCACTACTTACATCTATGTCATGCATAATCTGTTTTTTTGAAAATAATCTAAGTTGGATAATGTTTGTGCTTATGCTTTGATGTAAAGAATTAAGAGTATTTTTTATAAATTACCAAGAAAATATAGTCATGCTAAAAGAAAATAATAACCAAGATATTTCTTAGATAAACATATGGAAAAAAAGCAAAATCTGAAGCATAAAAGAATGTTCCAAATACAACTACTCAAAATTGTATTTTCAGTAAATTTATAAGTTGCTAATGATTATTCTGATAATAACTAATTAATAAGTCTGACTTACATAAATATTACAAAACTTTCTTGTTTATATCCACACATATATAAAACTAAGTATTTGATTATAATAAAAAATATTTGGTGATAACAATTTTCAGCATGTTAAACAAAAATATTGATATAGATTTTCATTTTAGTAGAGGAGCAATCAAGTTTGCATAATGGAACTTAAGATGCCATATTGAATTCACCTATATTAAACAGCCATATGTGAAACTATAAGGAAACTTTAGGCCAGGTGCAGTGGCTCATGCTGTAATCAGCAATTTGGGAGGCCGAGGTGGGCAGATCACCGGGTCAGAAGTTCGAGACCAGCCTGGCCAATATGGTGAAACCTTGTCTCTACTAAAAATAGAAAAATTAGTCCCAGCTACTCTGGAAGCTGAGGCAGAAGAATCGCTTGAATCCAGAAGGTGGAGGTTGCAGTGAGCTGAGATTGTGTCACTGCATTCCAGCCTGGCAACAGAGTGACATTGTATCTCAAAAAAAAAAAAAAAGAAAGAAAGAAATTTTAACAGTTTTAAAGCACCTAAAGGAAGGGGAAAATGTAGTAGAGTGATATGCTTATACTCACTTTTTATGTGTTTCTTTCAAGTCCCTAAGAGTGAACACTATTACTGACTTCCATGGACAATGATTAAAAAAAAATGTAAAAAGCATAATTATTCTAGGCCTAAATTGATTCTATTATTGAGCAGACTTTACAAGCCCTGTAGTACTTCAGTGTGCATAGGTAAGATAAAATTGACAAGTTAGCAGATGGTAACTTGATGTAGAATGCTTTTATTAATCTATAAAAATATTCCAAAGAATCCCTGGTGGGAGCCATAATAATAAACTATAATATATTTAAATTCTATAAATTGTGGCATAAGTCCTAGAAGACAGGGGATATATATATATATATATATTTGTATACAAAGTAGGCAGCAATATAAAATTATTTTGAATAGGGTTACAGAGTGAAAGAAAATGAAAATCAGAAAAAAATACAAAATATAACTATGTTTAAATGTTTTTCTGTGGACAAACTATGGCAATTTAAATAGCCCACTAATAAAAGGTTATTTGACAGCATAAATAACATATTTTTTAAAAAATTATTTACTTAACTTTATGCTAAAATATTAATTATCTAGCTTTTCATCCCTATTGTTTTAAATCAAGTATTATGTTTTCCTAAATATAGGTAATATTAATGAACACTAAAGAAGTATTCAGCCTTTGTCAATTTTAAACTTATTTTGAAATTTCTATTTGAACTGTTCAGGGTCATGGTTTTTTTTTTTTTTTTTTTTTTTGTGTGTGTGTGTGTGTTTGTGTGTGGAGGAATTTATATACCACAAGGATGAAATAAAAAATAATGAAAAGCATGTGATACCATTTTTGCAATTTTTTAAAAGTACAATCCATGCCACATATTTTTTACACATGCACATATGAAACTGAATAGATAAAAAAATGACAGGATATGCAGTAACTTGGTAAGAGTCATTATTAGGTAGACTTTAAAGTATGATTTGAAACCTGAAACTTTGTTCTTTTATAGATTTTTTTCAAGATTAAAGTTATTTTTCTGTAAGGAAAAAATAGATTTAAATAACTACATTCTGATTTCTCCTGCCACTAAACTATTCACTAATAGAGGTAGTTTTGATAATCCAGGGTTCTCTTAGATATAATTAACTGAAATGATACCTGTAATAATCAAGCCCTGCTCATAAGTTTCTTAGACTTTCTCACATTGCAAAGCTACCCTTGCAGACTAGTATGAGATAAAATAGAACATGTTTCAATATGAGCATTTTGCCTGTAAGAAAGAAAAAAAAATCTTACATTCTGGTAAACTTTCCAAAGAATGTATCAATAAAAAAATGAACCTTTTAAAAAATACACAATTTTACAGCCTAACTTGTTCTTTAATGTCCCTATTTTGCTAGACAAGTTTAAGTACATGTGAACATATTATATATATAATAAAAATTAAAATGACAGGTATCATCGTTTAGAAAAGCACAAGGGTCAATTACATAAGAATATCAGAAATTATATAATATTTTATTAGAAGCATTTGTCTACATTATTGTAAAAACTCTGCACTAGCCCAATTTTTTGGCTATTGTTATAATTTACCTTTAGCCATTCTTCAATTACTTTAAAAAGATAGCCAGAGATAAAAGTGTAGACATGACAACCTGAAACCACTGCCATTCTAAACTAAATAGTAATCAGAATTTATCTAAAGAGTGCTACTTAACCTCTGCTCACTACTCAGCTAAGTGGTTCCATTGGAAAGTAGGTCTGGAAGCAAAGTCAAGCAAATCAGGGTTAAAAAAAAATCTTTAGAGTAGTCTTTGTACTTGACCATCAAAATAAAATTTATCTGAACTATCATTTCAATTTAGGGCATAATATGAAGTTGTTTTGTATGGTAGGTGCAGCTGGTAAGATCTATGTGATTTTTTCCTAGATATACATGTATATGACTAGTTCTCGAGGTCTGCTTACTTATATGTGATGCTCTCTTAAGAAAGAATTATGTCTTCAAATAATAATCATAATGATAAAATGGGGAAAGTCACTACTGTGACAGCTGCTAATAGAACATCTATCATTAGAAAGCACACCTGGGAACTGGGATTTTTGGAACAAAAGTTAGGGTAGATGGATGTATTAGTCCATTTTCAGGATGCTGATAAAGATACCAAAAACTGGAAAGAAAAAGAGATTTAATGGACTTACATTTCCACATAGCTGGGGAGGCCTCAAAGTCATGGTAGAAGGCAAGAAGGAACTAGTCATGTCTTTCACAGATGATAGCAGGCAAAGAGAGAGCTTATGCAGAGAAACTCCCATTTTAAAACCATCAGATCTCATGAGACTCATTCATTACCACAAGAACAGCACAGGAAAGATCCTCCCCATAATTCAATAACTTCCCACCAGTTTTCCTTCACAACATGTGGGAATTGTGGGAGTTACAATTTGACGTGAGATTTGGGTGGGGACACAGCCAAACCATATCAGTGGGAAAGAAAGAAAAGTCATCAGAATGATCTAAGGTTACTTGAACTGCGCAGTGTCATTGGCTCAGGTTTCTCTTCCCTTCCACACTACAGCTTTGACTAATTTAGAAGAATATGCATTTAAGAAGAAATCAGAGGAACCAAGTTGTCAAAGAATCTTCAGTTTCTTTTGAATTCATAATGTCAGATATTAAAGTACTAGGCAATGCCACACCTTAAACATTCTCAGAGAAAGAGACTTTTACATAAGCATATTCTTGATCAATAAAATATTCTGCAGCCATGCTTCTTACAGTTTAACAAGAATATGAACCACTTTGAGGATCCTCTTTAAATATGTATTTTGATTAAAAAATATGGAGTGTGATCTGAAATCATGCATTTCTAGTAAGATTCTGTGATGGCAACTCTGTGAGTTTTGATCATATGTATCTTCAATGCCCTCCTGGGTTACTGTTCTTGTAACATTATAAAAATATTTTACTGTAAATTAGAAGAAGACAGATGTTCTAGAGATTTGTATTTAAGGGTTTCATTCAACATGAATTTTCTCCTTTTCTTGACACATAATGTATTTAGTCATGCAATCACAGAGGTGTGCCATCATTCCTGACTTCCAAAAAACCATCTCAAAGAAAAATAAAATTTTACTTTGAAAAATTAAAGGAAGAGAATTATTACAAAGAATAATCCTGATAAGAAAAAAGAAAAGTATGAAAAAAAGGAGAGTTAAAAAAGAGAGAGAGAAGAAAGTAGATTCTAAGTCTTCTTACTTTAGTCACTTCAATACTGTTCTTTAAAAATACCACGTTTCACCACCATCCATCCTGATGCTATTTGAGAATCGAGCTCTAACAATTTGGCGTTTCACACACACAGTCTCATTTAATTTCACAATGACTCTGCCAGAGTTTTATAAAGAAAAAGTGCAGTTCAGAGAGGTTACATTAATTGAGAAAGCTAAAAATTGGCAGAGCTCTTATTTGAAGCCAAATCTTTTGTCTTTAAAACATAAATACTGTGTTCATGACTCTATTCTGGAGGGGAGCATGACCAATGCCCACAAAAACGAAATAGCTTTCCTGTCTGACAGCCTTGACCAGGGCACTTCTCTTTGGAACTTCAAAGATGATACTTTTTTTTGGCAGTCCTAGGCTTAATTCACCTGTTTCAGAAGTGCAACCCCAAGTGAAATCTATTTGCATGCTCTGAAAGGGCCTTTTTTTCTGGAAGTAACAGAAGCTTCAGGATGGGAACAGTAATAGCAGAAAGCAGCTACATTGTGATGGGAAGAAGATGACCAGATTTCCCTCTTTTGCCTTATTTTCTAATTGTAAGAATAATATTACTAAAAGGACATAATTACTCATTAATAAAGGAAGAAAATTGTGACAGTAAAATTACATTAATATCAAAATGATGTGTGAAATAGACAGTAGTAATGATATGGTGCTTAAGTCTTACTATTGCCTATTACATTAGGACTTGTGATGAGCAATTTTATGTGGCCTTTGAAATGGCCACAAAGTGCCCAGATATTTGGCTGAACATATTCTGGGTATGTCAGTTAAAGTGTTTCTGGATGAGAGTAACATTTATACCAGTGGACTGAGCAGAGCACATTGCCCAGTCTACAGTGTGTGGGCCACATCCAATCTACTGGAAGCCTGAATAGAACAAAAAAGACAGTAAGAGAGAACTTAGTTTCTACCTGACTGTCTTCAAGCTGAGATATCTCTTCTTTTGCTTTTGGACTTGGATTTGGACTGGAACTATATCATTGGCTCTCATGGGTCTCTAGCACGCTGACTGCAGATTTTGTAACGTTTTAGCCCCTAAATCCACATGAGCCAATCTCTTATAACACACACATACATACTATTGGCTCTGTTTCTCTGGATAACTCAGAATAATATAGCTTGCTTCTGAATTTAGGATTTCAGTGCCATATTTCTGAGAAACTGCACATGTAAATCTATGCTTATTTCATTCTACCTTTTCCAATTAGTAAATATTTCAAGTTCATGATGCAGTCACAATACTTTTTGCATCTCATAATAGCCTGCTTGTAAATAATAGATGAAAATATGACTTTAGAAATGTAGAACACATTGGTATTGAAAGTTTTCACTAAAGATACTTGGACCTCCTTTCTCTTTACCCTCATTTAGTATATGTTATGTCCTAAGGAGACTCAAAGTAATAAAGCTTAGGGAACAGAATGGTTGACACATTCTTAGAATGTGAGTTGGATGTCACAAAACCTGTAGGCATTTTGAAAATAGGCTGCATGCCACCTGTAGTCTTACTGAACCTGAGTTGTATGGACAAAATGTAATAAGGCAAAAACCTTTTCCCTAGTCCAGTATTTTTAAATCTATCCCTAGCTTAAATATACTTCCATTACCTAATTTACATTCATGTAATTTTAGGTGACATTATTAAGGGTCATGCAAAGGCCAGTGAAGCCAATAATTACTTTTACCCTTATATTAAATTGTTCTTAGAAAATTTTTAAATTCTAAGTCATGCAGTACCATCTCATGAGCCCTAAATGGTTGTCAAAATTACATTCAGGACTTACTGTAATAAATTTTTTATATTGTCAAGACAAAAAATGGCTAAGTATTCAAAAATTTAAAAGAATATATTGATATATAGACAGAGAAATGCATAATCAATTGTTGAAACAAGTATATATCCAAATTGGAGGAAATATTCTAAACTATTTATTAAGTAGATGTAACCAGAAAAAAAATTGTTGTAAAAATTATTGTTTATTTTTGTACTGGATTAAATGTTAATGCTGGTAATACCCATTAACAAATTGCCAGTGTCCAGCTGGCTCCCTAAATTTATTTTTTTAGATAAGTTTATTGATATATAAAAGTGCAGCTATTTAATGTATACAATTTGATGAGTCTAAGCATGTGCATACACTTGCGAAAACCATCATTACTTAGTTTTTTAAACTTGATATTCTTCTCTCATACAAAGGAGAAATGTGCCTTTAGGAGGAAATTCAATCTCTGTAGGATATTATCTCTGGAAACTCAGGGAGCGATTAGGCAGTAGGTAAGTTCAATGGCAGGACCATGAATTAGCCAGGTCACTGCTTGTTATTTAGACAGTTGCAGCTATTGAATCTGGTTAAGAAAAGGGAACCAGTCTGGGAAAAATAAAGGTGATAAACTGCCCTTAGAACATTAAATAACTTTCGAGAACTAAAACTACGTAGGTTTCAGTCAAGTAGCTAAAGAAAGAATCACGTATGGGCAAAACAAATCCATAAGACACAGGCAGTGAAACAATTCCATCTGAAGGATGCAGACTGGTAATTGACTACTGTCTTAAAGATGAAAATAATGAGTCCAGCTCTAGCACAGCTAGAATTTACTGCACAGGTTATAGGCCTTGGCTTCTGCATCCTCCATCCTGTCGAAAATAGAAATTGCTGTCAATGAAACTCATAAGTTACAAACCAAGTAAACTTAAGTACCCAGAGGTAAGTCTGTTTCTTAGTAACTAAAACGTTTACAAATATGGGAAGACCTAGGATTAAATATAAGAGGATTAAATTAATCCAGTTTATAGAATAGGCATCTTTGTATAACATTTAGATACACTCTTTGTATGACTGCTATTTAGAGTGTTGAAAATATTTAACAGCATTGGGATGTTGGCAAATATTGCCATTTTTCTTACAAATATATTCTTGCTGCATTATTTCTAAGAGATTTTTAAGTATTTGGAGAATGTGATTTTTCTGCTTATTAACATCAAGTTCTTTAAGTCACTGAAAATAAAATTAAAAGCATTAATATAAATGTAGCTAATTAGCTAGTTGTTTAAGGGTATTTTATTAAATTTGAGGTAATCAGACAATAATTTAAATTTCTTCCAAATGAATGTTTTATTTTACATAAAATTTATATATTTATAAATAGGTAAACCGTGGTTAAAGAATACTAGCCCTTTTAATCTTGTCATTTCAAAGAAGTAGTAAACTCCAAGTAATTCTAAATAGTCTTTTATACATACAAGCTCCTCTCAGTCGCAAAAATTGCACGTTCTCAAAAATAGATGTTTGTAGTTTGTTTATTAAGGGGTGTGTGAAGATAATAAATACTACTATTAGTATTTTAAACCAAAATAAAACAATCATAATCATAGTAATGCAAATTATGTACTAAAAAATTAGGAAAGAGATAAAGGACTGGAAATTAAATTGTAGGTTTTCTGCTTCTAGGTCACATCACTGTAGCTGTAATTGAGATTCAGAAATGCTTCTACTTTGGTTGTCATCATCATTGCAGCAACCACACTGCACCACGCCACAAAACTAGAGACTACAAAATCCAGCCACTGCCAACACTCTATTTTGCCAAGTCTGCCATTTTATCCAAGATGAAGCTTTCTGAATCTGATACAAGTGATGATAGAGGAAGGATGGCAACATAGAATTTCACTTTCCTCCTCCTTCAAGTACAGGAAGGGTGGTATGAGGGTTGAGATGGCTACAGAATCATAATGCACATGAATGATTAGAAAGTCTCAAGTAGGCATGATGAATAAAGATTTTTTTTACTTTAAGTTCTGGGACACGTGCAGAATGTGCTGATTTCTGACATAGGTATACATGTGCCATGGTGGTTTGCTGTACCTATCAATCTGTCATCTACGTTTTAAGCCCCATATGCATTAGGTATTTGTCCTAACGCCCTCCCTCCCCTTTCCTCCACCTCTGACAGGCCCCAGTGTGTAATGTTTCCCTCCCTGTGTCCATGTGTTCTCATTATTCAACTCCCACTTATGAATGAGAACATGTGGTGTTTCTTTTCCTGCTTCTGTGTCAGTTTGCTGAGAAGTATGGCTTCCAGCTTCATCCATGTGCCTGCAAAGGACATGAACTCATTTTTTATGGTTGTATCGTATTCCATGGTGTATATGTGTCACATTTTAGGAATAAAGATTTTTTTAAAGTGCCTGAACAAAATGTGTTTTGACATTGAAACTGTCACAGATTGAGAGGTATGTGTTTTGAAACAATTAATTTTAGAAGGGCTATCTTTAAGAAGACACTTTGCTTTAGCCATTATACAAGCCAACATCATTAGGCAGCATAAAGCACAATCATTTGCATCTTCAATTAACATGAGAAACAGATTACAGATCTCTTTATCCAGTGCTAAGTCTGACATCATACCTAAACCTCACATTGCTTTAGTCTCACAGCACATAATTCATAGGACTAAATTCAAAAAGGCATTTTAATATGTCATCCTTAACAGTATTATTAAAACACATTATTCAAGTGTTATCTATAAATCTCCTGCTTTGGTGTTGAAAAACATTGTGGTATATGAATTAAAAAAAAGTAGCAGAGAAAGGAAACACAACTGGAAAACATAAGCAAAATTAAAAACCGATAATATACTTTGATCCTAAATTATGAAGTTTAAATATGCTCCTGAAGACAGACTAACATCTAATAATTCTCTGTTATTGGGTTATTCCATGTGCAAAGGAAATACACGATATCACAGGATGATGAATTGCACTTAATAAAACAATACAGGATCATTATAATAGTAGAATAGATATATATTGACAGTAAGTACACACAAAAGGAGTACCATTAATATTTGATTTATTTAGGCAGCCAAGTCGAAGATATAAAATAAAACAAAAACTCTATGCAATCAAGAGGTAAAAACTGGACTTTGCTTCAGTGACGTGTTGGCTTAGAAACTCCAATTTTACTATCTGTCACTTAAAATTCCTAACCCATCTCTAAATTTATACAGATACTTTCATTTATAACATCATCTGTTAAATGAAGGATATTCAATCAAGATTACCTTAAGTGTTTCAAGCATTTTTTGTAGGTTTTAAAAAAGTTTATTATTTTCCGTTAATGTGGAAATGTTTTCATTTTTATTTATTTTAAAATATTAATATTTCTCTTACAGCATGACACTTTGAAATGATTTTCTTATTCCAAATGTATTTTAAAGTAACCTATGTTAAAGTTTTGTATTAATTTTTTACATTTAAATTCTACTGCAGCCAAAACTCATTTGGACTTATGCTATGACTTTTTGTTCTCATTTGTGTGTGATTACCCAGCATTTAACTATTGGTTTTGTGTCTTCCACCTCGTTTTCTTTTCCTTTATTATCTCCTGCCATGATTGCATAGGGGCCAGTTATTCTTCCCTTGTAACACGGATGTGAAGCTAAAGTTACCTAAACATTTTCTTAGTTTTCTCCAAAAAATTGACATTTATCTTATTTATTTATTTTAGCCTTCTGAATGGCTTCTATTTGTATTTCAGTATTTTTCTTAAACCTTGTAATAGTTTTCCCCTGATTTTCCTTGATACTTTATCTCTTGTGATTCAGATTTTTCTATGTTTATTTTTTTCTTCCCAGAAATGGGGTGTGAAGTTACTTTGGTCTAAATCAGCCTCCATTTGGATTTTAGAACATGCTCTCCTGGCAGTATCAGGCATAATTCAGGCCCTGTTCTAATAGCTCCTGTGTAGCAGGCGTCATATAATGCAGATCTATAATACCAAGCTAACTTCTTTTTATTTAACTGCTTATTTCACCCAGTAGAAGTGATATAAATTGCTTGAAAGCAGACAAGGCAGCCTACATTTTTTTTTACCAGCCTAGCATACTCAGTCCCTAGTGTTTTCAATTATATCTCTCTATCAGAATTCCTTATGCAAGAGTAATACACATTATACACATTACTGCTTCAACCATTTGCCTCTATGCTCCACATTCTTTCCACCTAAACCGTAAGGAGTAGAAGTGAGGCTGGCGACACCCTGACTCAGACTAACATACTTAAACAGTTGGATAGTGAGTTTAAATCCTTTTCTGGTGGAAGAAAATGTTGCATTTCTAAGTAAACCTAGTGAAGAAATGCCAAATCAATTCCCTACCTACTTGGTGAAAGTTGGTACCAATTTATTTCTAAGAGTGAATTGTAATTTTATTATGTGTAGATTTTATATTTTTTCTTTCCTTTAGTAAATAAAATTTTTCTGGAGTAATCCTCAAGTTGAACAGACACTTGCATTTTGCATAATCTCCAGATATATTTATGTGATAATGAGAAAAGATACATTTGTGACTTTTAGCATGATGTGATTTAAAAGGAAAAGCCTTATTTTTAAATTTGCCTTTTGAATGGAATATAATTCTTCAACAGTGACCAGACAACATAAAGTACTGTAGGGCTTATATTACCTTGTTCCATACCATAAAAATATAAAAGCCAGCTGATGCTGCATTAGGTAATTTTGACATCTACATTTTCAAGCTACTGTATATTACACTTAACTATAGTCTATTGTCCATAATATGTTTTCCACTTGTTAGTGTGGATCCCTTATGTTTCTCTATATTATTCAGTTAAATTTTTGAAATTTTGTCCATCATCTTACATTTAGCTCTGAACATTCCAACTTTTAAAGCTTGCTACCAAACTAGTATTTCGAGTTCCTCCAGGAGTCTACATTTTTGTTATCTTCAATACTTGTCACAATAGAAGGTTCTTATTTTCCACAACTAAAGGGGCGATTAGTACATAAAAAAACAATGAAGCACTATATCAAAACCAAGAAAATCATTTGAAAGGTCATGTTATTTAGGCATCATTGTACAATGAGTTACTTTTTACCTACATACACTAGTAAAATTTTCCTTATGAGTCTATATCTTATTCACAAATGGATAACAAAATATTTTATTATTTTAGTATCAGCCCAAATATTTATTCCTTAATTTTCAACTCTAATGTTAAAACTTGGCCCTAAAGCAATTAAGTTTTATAGCCACATAATCACTTTGAAATTACTCTAAGCAACTTTCAAGTAGCACAATGCCTGGCACCTGGTAAGTTCCTTAGAAGTATTTGTTTTTGTAGTTCCACTGTTGTCTATGCTGACAATATTCTAAAGAATGTCATATCCTTATTTCAAAATGTCAATATTTTCTTATTATAGTCCCCTGAAGATATTTTTTAACCCATAATTTCTCAATTGAATTTGAAAAATTTTTACGATGTATTTCAGTGATTCAGGAGAAAGGCCCGTTATAATTAAATGCTGGTTATCTTTAATAATCTCTACATATTTTGAACATCAGATACTTTTTACAAATTCTTGCTGTATCTCTTCACTAAAACTCTACTTTCTTCATCAGAGGAGTCAGAAACAAACAAACAAAAAAGAATATGGACATTTCGTTTATCCTTGTAAACTGGCATTTAGTCTTTGTCTTAAAGTCATACATTTATTTTATATTTATTTAATTTTTTGAAACAGGGTCTCACTCTGTTGCCAAGCTGAAGTGCAGTGGCACCTCAACTTCCTGAGTCTCAAGCAATCGTCCCATCTCAGCCTCTCTAGCAGCTGGGACCACAGGTGCACACCACTATGCCCAGCTAATACCTGTATTTTTGCAGACAGGAGGATTTTCTATGTTGCTCAGATTGATCTCAAAGTTCTGGACTCAAGCCATGTGCCTAACTCAGCCTGCCAAAGTGCTGGGATTATAGATGTGAGCCACTGTACCCAGCCTATACACTTATTTTCTTCACCATTTTATTCTGAACACAATTGTAATGATTATTTTATTGTCACATTTTTTGGCTTGTATGGAGTTTTGTTTAGAGAAGAAAGGAGCTAAGTAGTTCGCCTGCAGTTCCTTTCACTCCTATTCCCATGAAGTCACTTTCAGTGAAGCAGGAAATTTTCCCTGACCCCTTTGTGGGTGGGAGTTAGAATGCATGGGCACTAGGACTAGCTGGTCACTTCCATGACAGCAGGGGCAGACTCCACTCCCTCAGTCTCACTGGGTTCCACCCCAGCAGGGTGAGGAGAATAGGTGAGCAGGTGCAGGAGCCAGGGCAAACACCTTTGGACACTGGCAGGAGCAAAACTACAGGAGGCCCTGTGGCAGTGTCTACAGGAGCTCCAGTAACCCTTGGAGCTCCAGAAAGAGTATTACAGTCAGTTGTCTTTTAGCTTTGCCATCCATAGATGGCTTAAGTGTTAGGTCAGTGGAGGGTCAGTGTGACAGTTTTTTTGAAAAGCACCCAAGTTCTTGCCCAGCATCAAGGAGGAACAAGGTCCCATGAACAAATTGGAGATGGTAAATATGGGGGATTTATTGCCTATGAAAGTGGTTCTCAGCAGGGAGGGGGACTGAAAAGAGGATGGAAAAGGAATATCATATCCCGGAGTCCAGCCACCCCTGGCCAGACTCCTCTCCAAAGCTACACCATCAAGCTGTCCCTTTGAAGTCAAGTTGCTTCTCTCCAATGTCAAGCCATAGTCTCCAATGTCCGGCTACTTTTCCTCTTCTTCTCTTCTTCTCTGCTGGTGGAACCTGGGGTTTTCATGGGCACAGGATGGGTGGGGCCCAGTGGGTCATGGCTGGTTTTGGAAAAGGCAAGATTCAAGTGGGAAAACAGGAATGTATGTTCTCACTTTGGGCTATGGTTCCAGCTTTTGGGTTGGGGCCCTCACCGGAGAGGCATATCTAACTGCCGTTAGAATATGGATGATGACCAGTCTTAGCTATTTCTTGATGACGGGGACATTGTTTTGGGGAGAAAAGCAGTCAGATTCCTTCCAGAGGTCTAGTCAAGGGTCCCTGGAAAAAGGAAGCCATTGTCCAAGGGTCCAGTTGACTGACTATTTGGAATTTCATGGCCTCTGGACTAGTACAAATAAGTTTTACAAGATTAAGTATGCATGGATCAAATATGTATATTATACTAAGAGGAGATAAAAGTAAGAATCTAGTGCCAAAGATTACAGAAATAAGACATGAAATATACTAATCAGTCTGAAAATGACATTGTACTTCATGGTATAGAACAGAACAAAGGAAAAGACAGCAAGCATAGGCAAGATTATAAAGCAGATACTCATGAAAGGTTAATTATTAACACATTTCCTTTGTGATTTTCAGCTTAAGGTCCCCGATCTCTTCACATTGGTACTTTGGATGCTCTTCTGGGTTGGCAGAGGTAACTCTGCCAGTTTTCCAGTCCTTTATGCAGGTATAATGAATCCAAGAATCTATTCCAGTGACCTATTTTAATAGACCAAGGTGGCCACTTTCAGGAGGTTCTCTAAAGCACTATCTGGTCCCAGGGACTGTTTCTGCAGCATTCTCCTGATATCAGGGCCTCCCTGAGTGATAAATTTATCCTTTAGAATTAGTTGTTCCTCAACTGAATCAGGAAATAGAGAGGTGTGCTTACTAAGGCCTCTTAGCCTTCCCAAGAAGGCAGTGGGATTCTCATCAAATCCCTGGTCTATCGTGGATAGCTTGGTATAATTGAGAGGCTGAGTTCTAGTCCTACATAAGCCCCCTATTATTCACACCTGAAAGTGTCTACTCTTCCAACTTCCAGAAAAGAAAGAAGGCAATTACTTGTTTTTATTTCCTTGCCGGCATTCCAGTAATTAACCTTATGGTAAATAAACAATGGTGTTTGCTAGGAGAAGAGCCCCTATTTTTGAAATATTTTAAAATTTTTCTGGTTTAGGAATGCTTAAGTTAAATAATCTTAGCCTGGGGAGATGACAGAAGATGGCAGGGTAGGAGCAGCTCAGGATTGCAGCTCTCAGTGAAAGCACAGAGGGTGAGGCCCGGGCACATTTCCAGACAGATCTTTGTTGCCCAGAGAACAAGGAAATTCCCAGGTGTAGGAGAGACTCAGGATGCTGGCGCAGCTGTTTTGGCTGGCACTGCCATTTCGGCTGGCGCCGCAGTGCAGCGACACTCCACATAAGGCACACTGGCCTGGGCACCCAGTTAAACCAGCAATCTGAGATTTGGGAGGGCAGATTAGCATATCCATCTGATTGAATGGGACTTGGACATGGAGCCAGATCAGGAGATTCCCGGGAGGTGACATTTGATCTGGCACAGTGGGTTGCTGCATGGGAAATCACACAGATCCCAGTGCCCTAACAGCAGGAGATTGAAATACCTGGGAGGGAGTCAACCGTTCAACTTAGGGAAAAAAATAGGGCTCTGAGGCAGCGAGCCCGGTGATCAGGCTCGGCAGGTCCCACCCCCACAGGGACAAGCAGGGCGGCTATTTGATACACCCGGGGTTGAGAGTTTCACTGTGGACACAGCTGAGCCCCAGATGGTGCAGCTCCGTGGGGGAGGGGCATCCGCCATTGCCGAGGCATTCCACCCCTACGGAGCTACACTCCCATTGCTGATGCAGCCTGCCATTGCCGAGGCAACCCACCATAACAGAGAGAATCCGCCAATACAGAGGCAACAGAGCGGAGCCCACAACAGCAGGGCGGAGCTCACAGCAATAGGGTGAAGCCCACAGCAACATGGCACAGCCCAGGACAGGGTGAAGCCCAGGACAGCAGAGCGAAGCCCAGGACAGCAGGGCGGAGCCCACAGCAGCAGGGCGGAGACTCAGCAGGCAAATAGTGACTAGACTGCCTCCTAGCTGGGCAGGACTTCACAACGGATACTCATAAAGGAAGCCCTAACTCCCTGAGAGAGAGCACCTGAGGAAAAAAAGGGGTTTTATGAGTTCTGCTGCAGGAGACCTAAACATTCCAGCCTAACAGCCCTGAATGAACAAAGGAGCTCACAGCTCAGCACTTGAGCTCCAATAAAGTACAGACCATCGCCTCAAACAGCTCCCTGACCCCTGTATATCCAAAGAGTCACCTCAAAAAAGACTGATCAGACTGATCAGACTGATCAGACTGAACAAAGACAGCAGAAGAAGAAACTGGTAGCAACCCTCACTGTTCTGCAGCTGCTATAGGTGTACCCCAGACAAGCAGGGCCTGGAGTGAACCTCAGCAGTCATACAGCAGAGGGGCTAGACTGTTAGAAGGAAAACTAAGCAACAGAAATACTTCATCATCAACAATCTGGGCGTCCACTCAGAGACCCAATCGAAAAGTAAGCAACTACTCAGACAACAGGTGGATACACCCACAAATATGGGAAGAAACCAGCGCAAAAAGAAGGAAAACACCCAAAACCAAAACACCTCGCTTCCTACAAAAGACCAAAACTCGTCACCAGCAAGGGAACAAAGCTGGACAGAGAA
>CM052648.1:166036573-166121636 GCA_028533165.1 Leontopithecus rosalia | reverse complement strand
ATTACTGGGTATATATCCAAAGGACTATAGATCGTTCTACTGTAAGGACACATGCACACGAATGTTCATTGCAGCACTGTTTACAATAGCAAAGACCTGGAATCAACCCAAATGCCCATCGATGATAGACTGGACTGGGAAAATGTGGCACATATACACCATGGAATATTATGCAGCAATCAAAAATGATGAGTTCGTGCCCTTTGTAGGGACATGGATGAATCTGGAGAACATCATTCTCAGCAAACTGACACAAGAACAGAAAATGAAATACTGCATATTCTTGCTCATAGGTGGGTGATGAAAAATGAGAACACATGGACACAGGGAAGGGAGTACTACACACTGGGTCTACTAGGGGGAATAGGGGAGGGACAGTGGGGTGCGGAGCGGGGAAGGGATAGCCTGGGGAGAAATGCCAAATGTGGGAGAAGGGGAAGAAGGCAGCAAAACACACTGCCATGTGTGTACCTATACAACTATCTTGCATGTTCTGCACATGTACCCCAAAACCTAAAATGCAATAAAAGAAAGAAAGAAAGAAAGAAAGAAAGAAAGAAAGAAAGAAAGAAAGAAAGAAAGAAAGAAAGAAAAAAAAAACATAATAATAATCTTAGCCTCTGTGGACTAATGGGACTCTAAGAAATGCCACTTGTACTGGAATATAAAGTGGATATATTTTGCAACATGTATGTTCCACACTGTGTGAGGTATCCTGGGTTATCTAATTAGCAGCCTAATCTATGAATCTGTTTCCAAGAATACATTCAAGATGAGGAAAAATGACCTACAAAACCATGTTTGCTATCACAGACGTCTTCTTGCTTTGCCTGTTACTCTTCAATGTTTTTACCCTTGAAATTATCAGCAAAGCTTGACACTAGAAAAGAGCTCTGATTCATGAGTCTGATTTGACAGTCTGATCTTTTGTTTTAGCCCAGTCTATTTATTTGTCTTTGCAATGCTCATTCAGAGGACTAATTTGTCATTCTTTATTATTCTCCATGAAAATTTGTCTATTTTCCTTCTTACTTCATCTTTTTATGAATATAAATAATTTATAAGCAACATTTTCTGTCTCCACCCCCTTTTATCATTTATGCTAATGATAATTAGCTTCTGATACTTTTCCCCACCCTCAGTTCTCTCCTAACTCTCAGGTTTCAAGTTCATATTATATTAAAACATACTAAAATAAACTTTTGGAATTGTAGAATCCCATGGTCCAAGAACTTTCAAAAGTTTAGAAATATCAAACCTAACATAAAATAAGAGGCCAATTATTTCAAAGGTGAACAAATACAAATAATAAAATAACAAGGTAATTTTAAATATGGTCGTTAAAAGTGTGCATAAGAGGCACCATATAAACACACACACACATACACACACACACACCTTTTTTTTAGCAAAAATATAGTGAGTTCTAGACTTGAGGTACTTATTACTTTAGAAAAATTGAGTGAGCCAATGTAATTTGTTGAGTAGTTTAGTATTACATATCAAAGAACCAATTAGGAAGTTGATTAGTGATAGAAATTCATTTTGCTGCCTTTAGAAAGAACAATCTGAAATCCAGCACCTGAGAAACTATAGTATGGAACATATGGTAAAGTTACTTGGGGAAAAATGACAAATTTAAAATTTGTAACTTTAAAAAGTACATATGTGGTCTGGTGAGGTGGCTCACACCTGTAATCCCAATACTTTGGGAGACCAAAGCAGGAGGATTGCTTGAGCCTAGGAGTTTGGGACCAACCTGGGCAACATGGCAAAACTCCTTCTTTACCAAAAATACTCACAATAAATTAGCCAGGCATGGTGGCATGTGTCTGTTGTCACAGCTACTTGGGAGACTGAGGCTAAAGATCACTTGAGCCTGGGAGTCAGAGGTTGCAGTAAGCTGAGATTGCATCACTCCATGGCAGCATGGGTGGCAGAATGAGATGCTGTCTTAAAACATAGATAGATAGATGGATAGATAGATAGATACATAGATAGATAGATAGATAAAATAAAGACATATGTCATGGCAATGTTAAATATTTTATCATACATTTTATGTCTAAAGTATAGTTTTTAATAATGGTTTCTAAATTCAAGTTATATAAATAATGATGCAATACTCAAGCAAAATGATAGTAAGTGCATACTCAAAATTTGATTAAAATGTTTACTTTCAAAATCTAAATGTCAGTGTATTGTATTTCAAATATCATACTAAACAGTAAGTACTCTCATATTATTTACAATTACTTTACCTATATATTTATTTGCTAATGTGATTAAAGTTGAATGTGACCTGCAACACATAAATTAATATTATACTAACATAAAAAAATTGAATCTTTCTCAATGGATGATTGTTAAAAATAAAAGCATTAGTTTCATTATCAAGGGAGGAATAAATTTTTAGTGAAAAATTGTACAAAGTTAATACAAGTTTATTCATTTTTCCTTTTTTAAATTAAAACCTTATTGCAAAGTAATTAGCATATCATAAAATTTTCTTACGTTAGTGTACAATTCAGTGGTTTTTAGAACTTTTATCACCCTTAGAAGAAACTCTGAACCCATCAATAGTTACTCCCTTTCCTCCCCTCTTGTCCATGACAACCATTAATCTTTCTGTCTCTAGAGATCTGCCTAACGTGGACATTTGATATTAACTTAATTATATGATATTTATGTAACTTGGTGCTTGCAGTTAGCGTGGTGCTTTCAAGATTTTTTCTTGTCATTACATGTATCAGTTCTTTGTGTTGTGAAATAAAATTCCATTCTAAAGATATATTTTAATCAATGTATCAATTGATGAGCATGTGGATTTTTCCCTCTTTGGCTCAGTATGAATAATGCTGTTGTAAATATTCATGTACAATTTCCAGCATGGCCACATATTTTTAGTTCTCTTCATTTTTCCCTGGGATAGAATTGCTGTGTTACGTGGTAACTCTCATTAACGGTGCAAGTGTTTTCCAAGGTAAGTGCAGCCTTTTATATTTCAGCAATGCATGAGGGTTCCAATTTCTCCACATGATGGACAACAGTTACTATTGCTGTCTTTTTTTTAATAGTCATCTTAGTGGATGTAAAGTTGTATTTTACTGTGGCTTTAATCTGCAATTCCCTGGTGACTAATTATATTGAACATCTTTTTGTGTACTTCTTTCCCATTTAATATTTTCTTTAAAGAAAAAATGCCTAGCAAATCATTTGCTTATTTTTTAATTTGGATATTAGTCTTTTTATTTATATTTTTTGATAGGTTATATTTGTCAAGTTATATTTTTTGATAGGTTCTGAATAAAATTTCTTCATAAGATAAATGATATGCAAATACTGTCTCCTCTGCTCTGTGTTGAAAGAGCTTTGCTGGATTTAATATTATTCTGAAAGAATGTGAGGAGATAATTGTTAACTAACCCAAATGTTTTAATCTGATTCTATCTTCAAATAATCTTTTCTCACATTGATATTTTGATTTTTTTTGAAAAACTGCTTGTTTTATTTTTGCAGTAACTGAAATATTTTCTATAGTAAGCTACAGCTTTTGTTTCAAATAAAGCATTTTCATATATCATTTTACATTCCATTTTATATATATAGGTGATGATCACAATGCAAAAAGTTACCATTATCAATTTTAATACTGCTATATTCATGCTCCACTTTCTCAGGAAGCCTTTGAACTAAATAAAAAATTGAAATAAAATATTTGAATTATTGTTTTATTTGCCCCTTGAGAATTATAAAAATATAGAAAAATTTATTCAACAAAAATATATATGTCTTTAACACAAAAATTTGATATACTCTAAAGCTCTCTGGGTCTGGAAGAGTTTTGTTTGGTAAGCATTTTCAGCAAAAATTAAATCATTTGAGTTGCTGTTCTTGGTGATAGAGTATAAACGATTTCTATTTGAGATCTTTTTAAGGTATTGAAATAAGTGCATGATATTCACTAATGAGTGGTTCTTCCTGGATTTTACAGTTTCCTTTGACTTTAATCCCCTTCAACTAGCTTAAGCTCTGAAAATTGGGAAATATCATAATAAAAATATTCTGACTGAGATGAGTAGGGTGAGTGGGAAAATAGGGTTGATGGGATAGTTTTGGTAGGCTTAGTGTGAACTTCAGGGAGCAGGCTAGGGAGAGGGGTGTCAAGAAAAGAGAATTTGGATGATGGGTAAATTAGCAAGAAGTGTCACTCTCATGCTGCTGACATGGGGTGAAAATGATATTACACTAAAAAAGTTTACTTCAATATTAAAAATAATAAATAAAACTATTAAAAATAGCAAAAATGGTGTTAGAATTACTATATGTAAAGTCATTTGTTATAGTGTGATAAGAATACAGTTCTTATAGCAATGTTGATATTAGTGTAATAAAAAAATTATGAGTCCAAAATGATTGTTCAGGCAGCAGATTTATAGATTTTATACCACTCTTGTTAAGAATCAGGTATTTTCTACTGTCTGTTTGAAGTTCCAGGAATTTTTGGTATCTTCTGGCTTTCAAGATTAAATTGGAGATGACTAGGTATAGGACCAGGGTCAAGGAAATATACTGAGAATTTCATTTATATAACCTAGTTTACCAGGAAAAATAAATACACTTGTATTTCTGTGTTATTCTATTGCATCACAATTTTTAAAATTCTGGGTAAGATACTTGAGGTACTCAAATCAAATAAACACCACTATGATGAACTAAAGCTTTGTATCCCCAGATCAGAAAATATTTTATAGTAAACTGTCAAAGAAAATTTCTCTAAAACTAGAGTAACATGATGAATGAACATAGTGTTTCCACACATTTATGGCCCTACACTCAGACATGAAATGACGGTATAGAAAAGAACATGCATTTCATGTAGGCTTCATTGAATAGGAAAATTCAAGAACTACTTGTAATTTCAAACTGACTTTGCTCCAAAAAACAAGATAAACTTCAACAACATGTAACTCTTCATTGATGTTTTCAAGTGGCCTAGGGTATGATCAACTCAGCATCGTTGATGCAAATGTTATTAACAATTAGAGGCTGGGCGCGGTGGCTCAAGCCTGTAATCCGAGCACTTTGGGAGGCCAAGGCGGTTGGATCACGAGGTCAAGAGATTGAGACCATACTGGTCAACATGATGAAACCCCGTCTTTACTAAAAATACAAAAAAATTAGCTGGGCACGGTGGCGCATGCCTGTAATCCCAGCTACTCAGGAGGCTGAGGCAAGAGAATTGCCTGAACCCAGGAGGCGGAGGTTTCCATGAGCTGAGATCACGCCATTGCACTCCAGCCTGGGTAACAAGGGCGAAACTCCATCTCAAAAAAAAAAAAAAAAAACCAATTAGAAAGAAAATGGTTCCAGCTTCTGGCATATAAAATATGTACATGGACATAAATTATTTTTATTCTTATTTATTACTGCTACTAGTAATATATCTTAATGTTTTCCTATTATTAGTTACAATATACACTCATTCACCTTTTAGAAAGCCTAAAATGCATTAATAAATGTCTCCTTATATCATCTGGGATATTTTAGCAGTTGGAGAAAATAGTCAGGTATATAATTAGGTTAAATAATTTGATATATACAGCTAAAAAGCTGATTCGATAGATCTGGTTTGTATCAAATTGCTACGAGGCAAATAATTGTGATTTGGAGAAGTTAAATAATTTGTCAGTACCTTATGAGGCATAAATCTCAGCTACTATCTACCATATGTATCAGCTTCCAACTTTGTTAATAATCCCTCATATCTATATACATTTCAACTAAGTAAACACCGAATGATGGACAAATAATTTGCCACTTTTCATCTCCTTGGTCCACCTCTATGTATTTTCTGTTCATGACTGGTATCATCATTTATCCTGTTTCTCAGTTTGAAAACATGGGGATCATTCCTAACTCTCCTTAGGTGTTTCATCCCTTGTAAGATATGGCCCAGTTTTTACAATGTTACTTCTTTGGTAATTCTAGAATCCTTCTGCTTGTATCCTTCCCTGCTAACATGATTTTAATCAGAATTATCGTCATCACTTTTTAGATTTCTACTATCAATTAACAGACACACCAGTATCTACATCTCCTTGTTACAATTTACAATGTGTAGCCTAAATTAATTTTCAAAATGTAAATGTGATATTGTCACCAATTCATTTTTAATTGTTTATCTTTTGTGTGTACACACACACACACACACACACACACACACACACATATATACACATATGTACCTATATGTTCTGTCCGAATTTTAAAATCTGACTCTTAGTGTCCATTACAGTCTTTCTCTTGTCATTCTCGCCACTTTGATTTATGTGTGCTGCTTTCAATTCCTCCAAAAGGTCATGATACCTCTACAGACACTGCATAGCATTGTGGTCATCTGTCTGGAATACTTTCTCCTGCACTTGGTTAAATCTCTCAACTTCAAATGCCACTTTTTCCATAAAGTTTTTTATCTGCACCCACTACTGACATTAACACTATGTACATGTCCAAATAGATCACTTATTAGAGCTATAATAATACATTGAACTGTGCAGTTTTCTCTGTATTCTTTCCTTAATAGAGAGCAAAGAACATGCCTGTTTTGTTCATCATACCTGCTAGTGCCTACTATAAGAGTTGGTACATGTTAAAGATTCAAATACTTTTTAAACAAATGTGTACATTTAATCTTGAGTGTATGTTTAAATACTCTACTTGAATTAATGAGTATATTTATGTGGTTCCTTATCACACAAACTTTTAATAAATTCCCAATTTTGTGAACTTATAATTTTCTTTTCCTTGCAAAACCGTGAATAAACCCTAAACCCTGAAATAATATAATAATATATGATTTATCAGTTTCTTTTTCCATACTCTTTCTTGAATACAATTTTTTAAAAATTCAATTTTTGGACTTAACCCTGAATTCATATGTAATAACTATGGGATATTTTAATATTTTTTCATAACACATCAAAAGACTCTTAGTTGTAAACATGAGTAGTTAGCCTTTTATTTCTTTATTATTAGTGCCATTTAAAGAAGCTTCTGAACATTCATAATTACTAATTTCTTCATTAAAAATCTGTGTAGACAGAAAAATCATTGCAATGTGAAAGAACTGATAAGAACCTATTTTCACCTTCTTTATCACGCAAATGAGATATCAAAAATTTAAACCACAACTTAGTCTCTGACAGATAGTAAGTACTAAATTGGAATACATAAAATCCTTTGAAATATTTTTATTGCTTAGCTTCTCCTTTTCTTCCTCACTGATACCAAATAAAGTACACAAAGGGAACACAACTGAGACACTAACTGTCAGTGTTAGATAATTAGCTCCATTATTCCCAAATTTAAATATCAATTTTTAATATATCCATTACAAAATTGTAGAATTATAAGAAGTCTAAAAAATTGATGCTCATAAATATTGTGTCTAACTGATTGTGACAATTAAAATTTTGAGAAATAATCCAAGATACTCAGAAAGATACCATTTGCTTTGATTTTGAAGATTTTGCTTATTATTTAGATATTTTAGATATTTTAAAATAAATTATCTATAATAAATTATTTTAAAAATTGTCTGCATATAAACTACATTTATTTCATGAAAAATTCTTCAATTAAATAATTTTATAATTATTTAATCAAAGAATCAGTTTGAGACAAAATATAGTACAAATAAAAAATAAACATTTTTACAAAAATATACCAAAAGTATTTCTTTAACATTTAAAGAAGAAGATTATATCCTCTTCTTGGGTACTTTTTCTTTCAAATAAAATATTTGAAAATCTCTTTTTATAATGTCATTGCTTTTAGTTCCTTGTCTTTTCTATACATCTTGATCTTTCTTTCTGAATATTAGGGAGATGGATTTTGCTGCCAATGTACTAACTTCAGACCTTACCTCTTCCTTTTATAGCTTATATATATATTTTATCTCATAGTAACTTTGCAAAAGACTTTTTAACCTAGGTTAAACTGTTGACAAGTATTGGATACTCATTCTTCATTAGTCATAAAATAATGAATTCATAAGTGACTAAGTGAATAGCAGCATTAATGTCTTACAAAACGTGTATCAACTATGGCTTTAATATAACAATATGTTGAACTTTTAATTCTCTATGCTAGTCTCATGAAAGTCAGTCATTCATTTTTACAGTGAATAAGACTAAGGCATAGGATTTGGCAATAAACGGGAAAGGCCTAGTGAAGTGGTTCACACTGCTATCTGTGGAGTTTTGTGGCTTTGGCTTAGGCTGAGCATTCCATTTCTGTTACTTACTGGTTGTATGCTCTTAGCTTTAGTTCCCTTAACTATAAACCTTCAACAGAGTTCCCCCTAAGTCATTCGTTATTGTTAAGAAAGTATGTTCTAATAATAAGCACAAACTAAACGATCACTATTGCTGTAATTATTGCTATATTAATGGTGAAAACTATGAGGAACTAAGCATCAGCAGATTAGACTACCAAAATATAATGGCTTTGATTTCTTAGTTGAAATGTCTTTTGAATTCTAGAGATTACTATGTTAAAAGGTGAATAGCTGAACCCATTTAATAGATCCAATAACTCAATTAAAAATAGATTTTTATGATTTATTTATTTAAGTAATTATAAAATTTCCACTTTGAGTACATGTCTTCACATACAATGGATATGTGAAAAATAATTCTTTATTAAGACACTTCATTTTCTAATTTGGTAGATTTACATAAGATAATTTAATATCTTTAGGATTTTGAAAGGAAGATATTTAAGCAGGCCTACTAGAACTATTTTATTCATTCCACAAATTTGATCCATCTGTCATACATTTGATTATAAGTAAATTAGAAAAATTACATGGTGAATGACAATAAACTAATCAGAGTGGCATCAATAAATTGACTATAATTCTTCAAATATGGGCAAATAGTTAATTGGGTTTTGTGAATTTAGGAGAGATTATATTAGCATTGCTATCCCTTAGATTATGTAGGCAACAGTCTTTAGGTATGGAGAAACACTGATATTTAACTTTGTTATTCTACAAATAATTTCTTATTATTGTGAATAATGAGTTTAACATTGCACTGGTCATTGCTTTAAGTCAGGTACCCACATCCTAGATTGAGTAAGGCATTAGTAGAGAGGAAACACTCACATACGTACCGCCACTCATGAACTACTCTGTGTGTGGCCATAAATGTGACCATTTCGTCCTACTACTTAACAGAAACATCTAGGGAATAACAACTTTGAAATAAACATACACAACATGTTCCAATGCCATCTGGCTTCTGAGGCTTTCTACTTTTATTTAAGGAAATTTATCATCAGAATAATGAAAAATTACTAAATTCAGACTTAATGGTAAGAAATAATTTTCATAAAATATGGCACTATTTGTCATAGCATTCCTCTGAAGTCAACATTGTTACAAACTAAATGGAAAAACTAAAGTACAAAGAGCTTAATTGTCTCATGACATATGCAGTCATTAGCTGAAAAGGAAAGGGCTGTGATCTCCCAGCTTACTGGTTCCTGTAGCTAATGAAATAAGACACGGGAATCACTGAGTACTTCCTCTTTTGACATATCAATTGCAATTAATTAGAATTAATTAGCACTATTCTTCTACTTTCCAAGAACTTAGGACACTTTTGAAAGCCTTGTCATTTGGATATTTTTTTCCAGTGGCATTCCTCTGGATGGAATATTTTTTAGTATTTGGTGCTATTTGAAGATATAATCCTTCAGACAATGCAGGACAAAATATTCTGCTGCAAATTACTCTTTCTGTTCTTGGTAGTTACCAATAAGCTAAAGATAATAGGAAAAATAATATAATCAAATCAAAGTATTCCTTTCTAATATTTATCCAACGTCTCTCTGTCTTCCAGTGCACAGTTCTGGTAAAAGTCAGATTAACATGCAAGCTTTATGCCTGAAGCTTATTGGAAATTTTTTATTGACACACAAATCCAAAAGGTAGTCCCACGTGATATGCCTGTCATGAAAAGACACAGGGTGACGAGCAGGGTACCAATCAGCTCACCTATCCTGCTACGTTGAAAATAAGAGAAAAACATTAATCCAACTAGACTTACCTAGATTCACATACCACATGACTAGATTAAGAAAAGCAAAAAGCACAAGAAATGAGAAAAATCAGATGAGGATAAATTGCTCTTTTAAAATCGAGTAGGGAGCTTAGGCTATTTTAATAGTGACAAGAATATCCATAAATATGCAAATCCTACTGTACTAGGAATCTCTAAGACCATGCTTAGGCTCAATTAATTGTCCAAAATCATAGAATTTTAAAAAGCTGTTGTCATTATGGTTATAATGTATCAAAGTAAAAGAATGCACATTAAGGTTAATAAAGAGAAGTCATATATGGAATAAAGTGCAAGCTTTGGGTTGTCTTCCTCTAATGGTATCACACAAACAAGCCCAATTTTCCCAGCAGCTATATGTGACATATTGTATGAAGGGGTGTCAACCAGGTAAGTATTTGTGACTTTCATTTGAGCCTGGCTGTCCAGGGTGGGTGTTTTTCTTATGTGTGTGAGAAAGGAGGTTTAGTCCTCTAGGGATGCAGCACCCACATGACTTAGAATCCAGCCAGAGTCAGTTACCCAGAATCTAACCACCCAGAGAAAAAAACAGCTATTTATGGAAAAATACATTATTAGCATAATTTTTCTCATGAAGCTGATACTGCATGGCCCAAAGCCTCAGGCATACAAAAACACTCTAATCAGGCAGAATATCCCAAGGGTTCACCTCTACTCTTCCAGGAGAGGGCCAAGGGCCAGTTATGAAGAAAGGTCTTACTTATAGAATGTGCAGGGTTTGAGCAACCCAAGCCTGCTGAGTTAACACATTGCCGTACTGCTTCCCTAGAGAGAACTACACATATTTAAAAGACTAGGAATCTGTATTTACATCTGTTTATTGCCTTTTATCTCAACGCTAATATCTAACGAAACCATAGTTGAAAGATATGTTTTAGACTTGGAAGACGACTATAAATACATTGTGTTGCTATAGGAAGACAGAATAAAAACTGTGTCTGGGTACTAAGATAAAGCTTATGCACACGTACTGAAATGTAGCAGCTCCCCACATGGAACAGTAAAAACAAAAGAACTCTCTTAAAAAATATGGACCTTCTTAGTTGTCCTTAGATTATTGAAGAAGAAAACAGGCAATTCAAGGAAACCTATTTCTGAAATATTATTTTTTACTATATCAGGACCTGACTAAATTGTAAAACAGGTTTAATCAGATTCTGACTCTAATATCAGCTCCCACCCTCCCTTGTTGGGAAAGCAGAAAAGGATAGTTAGAGAGGACCTGCTGAAGGTGTGGAGTTTTCTTTTTTAAAATTATAACCCCCAGTCAGCTATTCTATATTTTCAACTTTTATTGTGGTAAAATACATGTAACATTAACTTTACCATATTAACTCTTTCGAAGTGTACATTTCCTTGTTATCAGGTAAAATTGTACGGCTATGCCACCATTGCCTCAGGTCATTCCTCGACTTTTCATGTTGCCGAGTGAAACTCTATACTGGTTAAACAATAACAACTGCCAATTCTCACTTCATTCCAGCCCCTGGTAACCATTCTACTTTCTATCTCTGTAATTTTTGACTGCTCCAAGTCCCTCAATTAAGTGGAATTATACAGTATCTCTTTTTTTGTGATTTAGTTTACCTAGCATAATGTCCTTAAGACTCATTCACATTGTAGCATACACCAGAATTTCTTTCCTTTTTAAGGTTCTATTGTATATCTATACCACGTTTTACTATTCATTTATTCATCAATGAGCATTTGGGTTGTTTCTACATTTTAGCTTTGTCAAAAATGCTGTTTCTAACATTGGTATATACATACGTACCTCTTCAAGACCCTGCTTTAAATTATTTTGGGTATATACCCAGAGTGAAATTGCTAGATTACATAGCAATTCTACTTATAATTTTTTGAGGAACTGCCATACTGTTTTCCACAGCAGCTGAAACATTTTGCTTTACCACTCACAGTGCTGAAGGGTTCCAATTTCTCTGTATCATCATTAATATTTGTTATTATAGTTTTTTATAGTAGCCTTCTTAATGGATATGATATTGATTCTCATTGTGGTTTTTATTTGTATTTCCATAATGATTATTGATGTTGAGTATTTTTTCATATACCTGTTGGTCATTTGTATAGTCTTCTTTAGGGAAATATCTATGCAGTTTCTTTGCTCATTTTTGAATTGTTTTGTTATTTTAGGAGTTCTCTGTATTTCTGGATATCAATTCCTTATATAATTTATGGTTTATAATATATGACTTGCAAGTATTTTTAATATTTAGAGGGGTGCTCTTTTACTCTGTTGATAGTATCTTTTTGCACAATTTTAAAATTTTCATGAAGCCCAATTTATTTTTCCTACTGTTACCTGTACTTTTAGTGTCAAATCCAAGAAATTTCCAAATCCAATATTTTAAAGTATTTTCCCTATGTTTTCTTCTAAGAGTTTTATAATTTTTTCCCTTATAGTTAGGTATTTAATCCATTTGAGCTAATTTTGTATAGGATGTTTTGTGAAGGTTCAACTGCGTAATTATACTGATGGATATCCAGTTTTCCCAGCACAATTTGTTGAAGATTGTCTTTTTTCCATTGAATGGTCTTAGCACCCTTGTCAAAGATAATTTGTTCATAAGGGTGAGTTTATTTCTGGGCTTTCTATTCTATTCTGTTTTTCTCCAAATCTATCTTTCTGACAGGACTACAGAGTTTTGATTACTGTAGCTATATAGTAAGTTTTGAAATCATGAAATGTTAATTCTCTAAATGTATTCTTTTTTCAAGATTGTTTATACTACATGAGGGCTCTTGATATTTCATATGAAATGTAAAATAAATTTTTCTAATTCTTTAAGAAAAGTCATTGGGACTATCATGGTAATTTCATTGAATCTGTAGATTTCTTTGGGTAGTATAAGCATCTTAATAGTAATAAGACTTTCAATCCATAAACATGGGATAACTTTCCATTTATTTATGTTTTATTTAATTTATTTTAGCCTTATTGTATAATTTTCATTGCATACAGCTTTCACATCCTTGGCTAATTTCTAATTGTCTTACTCTCTCTGATGCTATTGTAAGTCGTATTATTTTTTCATAATTTCCTTGTCAGAGTGTTTATAGTTAGTGTAACCTGCTATTGCATATCCTGCTACTGTGTACCCTGCTACATTGCTGAATTGATTTGTTAGGACTAAATTCTTCATGAAATCTTTAGTTTTCTATATATGATCATATTATATGGAAACAGATAATTTTGTGCCCTCCCTTATAATTTTGCATGCCTTTTTTTCATGCTTAATTGCTCTGGCTAGATTTTGCAATGCGAGGGTAAGTAGAAATGTTAAAAGCATTGTTCCTGCAATGAAAACACTGCAATGTTCCTGATTTAGATAGAAAGTTTTCTCTCTTACCATTGATTATAAGGTTTGCTGTGGGGTTTTAACAATTGCCTTTTATTATGTTGGGCTAGTATTTCTCTATTCCTATTTCATTGAGATGTTTCCCTTTTTAACCATGAGAGGATGTTTAATCTTGTTAAATCCTTTTTCTTCATCAATTGGGATGATTAAACAGTTTTTGTCCTTCATTCTTTTAATGTAATATATTACATTGGTCAATTTTCATATGTTGAAACATTCTCATATTTCAGAAATAAATCCCACTTGGTCATGGGTTGAAATTATTTTAATATGCTGTTGAATTCAGTTAAATAGCATTTTGTTGATAATTTTGTCACCAATGTTTACAAGAAAATACCTTACAACATGCCATAACATATTAAAACTTATGAGTTACAGGAAAGTTAGTTTTATTTTTGTATAGTGTCTATCTCTGGCTTTGGTATCAGGTAATGCTAGCCTTATAAATTAAGTAATAGCCTCCTCTTGTTTTAGTTTTTTTAAAAAATTGGAAAGAACTGGTGTTAGTTATTTAAATTATTGCTGGAATTCAACATTGAAGCTATCACGTTTGGTGTCTATTTTGGTAGAGTTTTGACTACTAATTTAATCACCTTACTTGTTATATGCCTATTTCGCCTTTTTCCATTTCTTTGTGATTCAAGCCTCATAGGTTTTCTTTTTCTAATAATTTGTCCATTTCATCTAAATTACACAATTTGTAGGTCTGTAATTGTTCATAGTACTCTTAAAATCATTTATATTTCTTTAGAATTGATAATAATGTCATTGCATTTGTGATTTGAGTAATTTACGTCTCCTCACATTTTAATTATTCTGTTTAGCTAAAAGTTTATTAATTTTATCTTTTCAAAAAACCAACTTGTAGTTTCATTGATTTTTCTCTACTGCTTTTCTATTACCTATTTCTTGTATGTATGTTCTAACTTCACCATTTCTTCCCTTATGCTACCTTTGTGTTTAGTTTTTTTCCTTCTTTTCTTATTCCTTACCTTTTAAAGTTAGGTTGTTAATTTGAGGTCTTTATTCTTTTTTAACATAAGTATTTATTGAGCTGAGCTTTCACCTACACTGCATCCCGGTGACTCTTAAATTTGAGTGTGTTGTTTTCCTATTTGTCTCTAATTTTAAAATTTCTTTTGTGGTTTCTTCTAAGAATATATTGCTTGATTTCCATGAAGTTTTCCTTCTGTTACTGATTTTGAACTTCATCTGTTGTTGAAACACTTTGTATAATACCTATCTTTTATAACTTTTGTGAGTCTTAAAACTGTGGCCTAATATATTTGTATAATGGAAAATGTTCTGTTTTATTTGTACATTATTTTCTGTTGAAATATATTCTGTTTTATTCATACATTATTTTCTTGACTTTTCCCAAGTCTTTCTTTAGTTCTTTGAACATTTTAAAGACAGTTGTCTTAAGGTTGTCTAGCAATCTTCCATCAGGTCTTTTCATGAAAAGTTTCTGCTGGTTTATTGATTTCCTTTAAATGAGCTGTATGTTCCTTTCTTTGTATGCCTAATGCCTTGTTAAATTTTGTTTGAAAAATGGACATTTGAATCCAATAGTGTGATAAGTCTGGAAATCAGATATTTCTCTTTAAATCAGATATTGCTAATTGCTAATTTTATAGGTGTGTATATGTATAAAAAATCATACTTTATTATATATTTACTTTTATCATTATATCAGTATTATGTATTATTATTTATTTTATTAAATATATAATTGTTGTAGGCTGTCTCTGTGTCCAAAATCATCCTGAGGTTTAAATTTCAAGTCTTCTCAGGTCTTTTATAAGTCTTCTCCTTTCCTGGGCATGTGTGATGACTTTCTAATTTCCTTGATATATGTGATTGCTTTTGAATGTCATACTTTTAATGTCTGGCTCAGAGAAGGGAAAAACAGCAACAAGAAAATGCAGTGAGAAAAACAGTAACTGGCCCTTTAAATGCCCTAGAGTTGGCTTCAGATAAAGGAGTTAACTTACATTAGCAAGCTGCCTCTGTGTCTGCAGCTTAAAAACAGCAATCTTCTGCGATCAGAACAATAAGATTGCTGATATATGGAGAACAGGGTCCTTATCCTCTTGGTTCCCCCAACCTCCTGCAAGGTCAAGGTCGCCTTTCATGAGACTGGGAAGGGTGAGAGGCAGGAAATATGTATCCACTTCCCAATTTAGAGTTAAATTGGCCAAAAATTAATTGTAATTTATGTCCAAGCCTTCCCCTGTATGTTGCAAGCTTCCAATGGAGTCCAGAGTTCCAAAATAGTTAAATCAAATAGATCTTTCCAGTGAAATTGTCTAGGTGGAGAAAGTATTCCTGGTACTTCCTACTCTGGAATGTTCCCAATATGCTATATCGAATTATTTTTTAAGTCTTCTCACTTCTTACAGATTTGACTCTTCCTGTTACATGATATTTGTTTCTTAGCATGGTAACACCTTTTAAAAATGACAAATATGTATGAATAAGATTCCATTTCACAGTTAATTTTTCTTTTTTTGCACTTATAACAAATTTTAAAAATATTCTCGTATGATGGTAGAGAGACTGCTATGATATTTGAAGTTATTGAAGACAAACATATTAGAGTGACAAATAGTGGCATACCACAGGGAAGCTTCCACCCAGAAAGTCAAAAGGCAAAATTAATAGACATTGAGAAAGATAGTTACAACCACCTTTAAATATACTGAAACAAAGAAAAGACCAAAATCAAAGAGCTGAGAACAGAGCTTTTGCTTTTGCTATTGAAAATGTTATCATCTTCACACAGACATAACAGCATGCTGACAGTAGTTGAGGGGTATCTAAGTCTGAAAATAGAAACTGGAATTGTATGTGTTCCATTTAATAAATCCTCTGGAGTGTAAAAAAATTTCAAAGATAATATAGTTAACAGGAAAATTAAAAATGCAAACAGGGTTCACTCTCTTAATTAATTATTGTCAAGTAATTTCTCTCCTCGAGGATTTTTCTTTAAATTAGACTTTATTTTTTACATCACCTTTAGGTTCAAAGCCAAAACTGAGTAATGGGTACAGCGATATCCCATATACCCACTGCCTCCACACATGTGCGGCCTCTCCCAATATAGACATCCCCCATAAAGGGGAACATTTGTTGCAACTGATAAATGTACCTGGAGGCACCATCATCCAAAGCTGATAGTTTGCATTTGAGTTCAGTCTTGGTGTTGAACAGTCTATTGGGTTGGATAGATATATAAAATCATGTTTTCATCCTTATAGTATCATATGGATTATTTTGATTGACCTATAAAAAATCCTCTGTGCTCTCCCTGTTTACTCATCCTCTTCCAAAACCTTTTGTACAACTAATCTTTTTACAGTTTCCATAATTTTGCTTTTTTGAAATGTCATATGTGGAATCATACAGTATGTAACCTTTTCAGGTTGACATATTTCACTTAGTAACATCTATTTTAATTTTCTCTATTTCTTTTCTTTAGAAATTTATTTTCTAAAAACAAATTTTAGAAATGGATAGAACTGTGTTAAAATCTTATTTCTATCACTTATATGTGTGGCACAATGCTTCTATCCTATTTCTGATAAACAGGATAAAATAATATTGAAGGTTGCTAAAAGGATGGAAAAAGATAATCTATATAAAGTTTTTATTGAAGTACCCAGCTTTTAGGAAGGCCTCAAAAATGGTAAATGCAATAGAGCATATTTACTGAATACTTTGAACTAAACCTTATTCTAAGTGTCTTATGGATATTAACTAAACCATCACCATAATCTAGAGTTTCTGACACTTCAAATCTTTCTGAATGTACATTTAGTAAAAAGGATAAAAATCATCAACTCTTATGTATACATGAGTGTCACAAGTTTTATAGCTCATTTCTGTTGCGTGCTGAACAATATTTCATTATCTGGATGTGCCAGAGTTTATTTATCTATTTACCTGCTGAAGGATACCTGGGTTGCTTCCAAGTTTTGGCAATTTTGAATAAAGCTACTATAAACATCTGTGTGCAAGTTTTCTTAAGAACATAAATTTTCAACTTATTTGGGTAAAATACCAAGTGTAATTGCTGGATCACATGGTAGAAATTTGTTTAGTTTTGTAAGACACTGCCAAATTGTCTTCTGAATGGCTATATCATTTTATCTTTCTACCAGCAACGAATGAGAGTTCCTGTTACTCCATATCCTCATCAGCATCATCAGCATTTGGTGCTGTCAGTGTTCTCTGTTTTAGCCACTGTAATAGGTGTGTAGTTGTATCTCATTGTTATTTTCATTGGGACTTTTTAATGAACAGTAATAGTCATTTTCACACATGAAGAAGAAAGAAAGAATGTATTTTAAGAGAAAAGAAGTTAATTATTCCATGACAAGTAGTAAACATGATTTACAATTACTTGTCTTCGAGCATAGAGAAAATAGTCAATAGGTAAAAATTATACATTTTATCTCAAAGTTGAATTATCCTTTGTAATGTACCTTAAGAGTGTTTTCACATATAAAGTAGAATTAAAAAGATAATTTGTTTTAATTGAAAAGGCATAACATGAAATTTTAAACAAGAATCCTTCTAGTGTATCACCTTACCTTTTAATTAAATTTTGTATATACATTCTCGTAGTGGGTCATTTGAAGTACAGGAAACAGAAATTTTAGAAACTGATAGACCTTTGTTATAATCTTACTCCTAGCACTTACGCATGTGGCATTGGACAATTACTTAGTTTCTAAGCTTCTATCCTATTTTTGATAAACAGAATAAAATAATATTCAAGGTTGCTTAAAGGATGGAAAGAGATAATCTAGATAAGGTTTTTATTGAATTACCCAGCTTATAGGAAGGCCTTAAAAATGGTAAATGTGATAGAACACATTTACTGAACACTATGAACTAAACCTTATTCTAAGTATCTTAAAGATATTAACTAAATTATCACCATAATCTAGAGTTTCTGACACTTCACTTCCTTCTGAATGTACATTTAGTAAAAAAAAAAAATCATCAACTCTTATATACACACAAGAGTTTCACATATTTCAGTAATCTACTCAATCATTTAATTAGAACTTAGGAAAGAGGTAGTTACAGTTTCTGGAGGAGCTAGGTTGCTTCAGTTCACATTCCAGGAATGGTGCGTATTCAATGAAGAAGCTCAAGTAACTTATTGTCTCACAAATTATATTTAATCAAATTATGAGTTAATATGGTCATAATATCTATGGCATTGTAGGTTCTCACTAAATGGCTTTTACTGCTATAATTATTATTCCCTTTAGATAATGGGACATGAGTCTCATGATATGATATGACAGGTAATTAACATAAGGCTGCCCAATCTGATAGTGAGGGACTTTGTATTAAAAGGGCTCAGAATTATACTTGATCTTTTCAACACATAAGTCTGGGACAGGGATGCTTCTACTCTCATTTATATTATAAAACTGTAAAACTAATTAACTTGAGTAAATATCAAGGAATACAACATCGACCAAAAAAATCTGAAAATTTTTCTTTGAAAAATATAAGTCCTCGGCCCAACCTGGTGGCTCACGCCTGTAATCCCAGCACTTTGGGAGGCTGAGGCAGGTGGATCACAGGGTCAAGAGATTGAAACCATCCTGGTCAACATGGTGAAACCCCGTCTCTATTTAAAATACAAAAAAATTAGCTGGGCATGGTGGCATGTGCCTGTAATCCCAGCTACTCAGGAGGCTGAGGCAGGAGAATTGGCTGAACACAGGAGGCAGAGGTTGTGGTGAGCTGAGATTGCGCCATTGCACTCCAGCCTGGGTAACAAGGGCGAAACTCTGTCTCAAAAAAATAAAAAAGAGATATTTGAAATATCTCTTTCTTTGGGATATTTCTGAAATAAAAAAATAAATAAAATAAAAATAAATTTATAAAAAGAAAAAAAGAAAAATATAAGTCCTTAAGATATTTTACTTTTTAAGTCACATTATAAACTACAAACCCAGAGTAAAATGATTTTAAAAGCAGAAGAATGAGACTAGTGAAGCATCTCTGTGGTCTAAAAGCCAATCAGCATTGTTTTTACTTTTGCTGGAACCAATCAAAATTCTCAGTTCTATGCTCTCTAATATATTTAAGACTACTCTACCATTGACAGAGATTGTGTTTTCAAAGGCAGGTCTCCCTTGCCTCACAAGTTTAATAAATTCTGTTTTGCTTTAATACGACTTGCTATCTTGAGGTTTCTTTTATTAAAACCATCACTGACTCTCTCAGGCAAAGTCAGTCATACATTTCTGCAGACTGGTTACAACTTTTAAAAGCATGTGTTATAGTCACTATAGAGTAACAAGAATATCATTGCTATACTATGACCATAAATTATATTTTTGACATTTTATACAATGTAAAATATAATATTATTGTGTATATAGCTATGGAAATCTATCTAACATGTGGCTAGGCATACCTAAGAAATTAACATTTGCTGAAATAAGCATATTCTTATAAGGAAACATTGAAAGGGAACAAAAAAGCCAGTAACAGTGAGAAGTGACTCAATTTAGGGGAAAGATTATGAAAGCAAAACCAAATAAAAAATGTAGTAGTATTTTTACATATGCAGAGGAATACAAACAGAATTAATGTCATGAAAGGGCAGGAAAGAAACAGTAACAAGAAACATGTGGTCAACTACGCCAGCATGTCTCCAGGGAAGGTAAATAGGATTAGGACCAAATGATGTGGAAAACAGTCTGTTTTCAGTCATGTTGAGGGATTAGAGGGATTATTTATTGCAGAGTTGTTTGCAGATATAATAGGAACACAACTGAGAAAAGACAAGTGTTAGAAGAATAGAGTAAGTCTAGAACATGTATTAGTAGGAATGCGTTGCAGAAGAAAAAGAGATGAACATAAAAACGAAGGAAAATGTTTCTAGTAAAATATTTTAATAAAGAGGAATATTGGTATAGAAGCTACTAGAACTTAGAACTTGGTTTAATTCAGGTAAGCAATCTTCCAAGCAAAATGACTAAATATCTTAGCCTTTATTGTCATGGGTCTAAATTCCAGCTAATGTGAGGAAAGAGCAAAAGTGATGTCGCAAGAATACCTTTTTGAAAAGGCAGATACCTCCTTCCTGCTGATGAATGGAGGTACTGTTAGGACGAACTAAGACAAATATGATAATAGGTAGGACAACAAGCAGTCCCTGCAAAATCCACTCCTTTGCTATTTACACATCCACATATTACGATAACCCTTTTCAGATATTTTCTGAAATATCGCTTTCTTTGGGATATTTCTGAAAACGATGGGAAATGGTCTAAACATAATTATAAGTTGAACCAAGGGAATAATGTGCCCTAAACTCCTTCAGATCAGACTCAGCTATGTAGTTATATGGTTCTCCCCATCAGAAAAGGATGTGGGATCTGGTTCAACCAAAAACCAGCAACTAATAAACTGATAAATAAGTTCTCTTTCATTATATAACCAACATATATCATTAGAAAAGAAAAATAATCATCATAATGAAAAATTTATTTTAAAATGAATAACCGGAAAATCTCAGCTGTCAGTGGATTAGCAATGGTAAGATTCTTCTGAGCTGGAGTGTGGCAAGAGAGTACTTAGTGAGACTGTCTAGCAGTCACTGATTAAGATCTCTAAGAAGGGCTTCCTATCTTTTGTCACTTTTTCATACCTGAATTTGCCTTCCTGGACATTTTCTTGACTCACCACTGTCTTCTGTGCTCACAAATGAGAAAGACTTTGGGAAGTGTGTGGTTTCTGTAGCTACAGCTGAGTGAAGACTGGAAATTTATTTGTGACTTGTCCAAACTCCATCTCAAGTTCCTCTGGCAATATAATTATCTTGTTACCTCAAAAGCACAATTGAATTCCTGCCTATTAGCTCCCAGTCAATTCTATCTGAAAATAACAACCAAAGACTTCAATACTGAATTCTCTTGTCTCTTTCAGGCTGTCTCTGTGCCCTGCTCACCTCTTCCATCTTCAAGTGAATGGTGGCTCTCCTAAGGCATGGGGCTGAAGGCTACACATTTAATCTGATTTAGTCTGAGTGCTAGATCCCACTGACTTCCAGAAAACATTTAATAGAAAGCAAACAAAAACCCAAAAGCAAAATAAAACTCTGACTTCTATTTAAGTATACTTCTGCTGCAACTATTCATTACTGCTTCAGTAATTTGGAATGTATCTGCAATTGGTTTTTGAGCCCTAGAATAATCCAAATCAGTTAACTTTTGGGCAATTTCAGTTGCAGGAGTCGGGATTTCTTTTGCTTTGTACTTTTATGTCTCTGCTTAAGAAAGAATATCTTCTGGTTTGTTTGAAATATCTTTTCTTTGGGATATTTCTGAAAACTATGGGAAATAGTCTAAACATACCAACATTATCATTTTTCCTTCCATTTCCCTAACAGTCTAAGTATACAGTCTGTCTTTCATCTTACTTCAATAAACAATTTGAGCACCTACTTTGGCCACTGCATATTGTATATCAGTTATTATTTTAGCCAGTAATATCTAATCCCTTATCACCCATGAGCTTCATCAAGCTTATGCATATTTTTCTTTAAAAATTGCTTTTTAAATTATTTATTTATTTACTCATCTTTAGGCTTCCATTTTAATATGTATGCAGATCACCTGGGAATTCTGTAGAAATGCAAGTTCTGAACTGGAAGGTCTGGTATCAGTTCTGAGATTTAACATTTTTAATAAGCTCCCAGTCGCTATCTGTACTGCTAGTCGAGGACCACATTTTAATTAGCAAGATTAGTGTACTGTACTACTTCTGTCTATTAATTACTGCCTTTATCAGTATTCCCAATTAAAAACAGTCAAATTTACTCTGGTTAGTTTAAATAGAAAGGCATTCATGTCTGAATCTCACTCTGGGGATGATATGGAGGGCTGAATCAATAGTGTCAGGCTCCAAAAACAAATCCCCAAAACACATATTGGCCTTGGTCATAGGATGAGGTGTTGCCTTTGCCAACATCAGGCAGAATATTAGATTTTCCACCATAAACACTGCTTGTAAACCTTGAGCCTCTTCAAAAATCAAGAAGCTGCTACGATAACTCCTGGCTTCTAAACATTGCTTTTGCCATAATCCAGGAAAATGGATTTTCCACTCTTTGCACCTCTTAATACATCTGATTGGCAGAAACTAAATGGCTCATCTTTCTAAATAGCAACAACCCTGGTTGTAAAGAAAGTATAAAATATAGTTTATAGCTCTCTACTTTATTCACACTAGGATTTAGCATGGGGCTGTGATAGATAATATATACTATCCATCTATCACAATCAAGTTTTCCAAGAGATACATAATGTTCTGCAACTGCTTTAATGGCTGAGGTAAGAAAAAAAAAAGTGGGAAAATTTAAAGTAATTTGATATTTACATATAAAATAATATAAATTAGAAATTTTTTTAGAAAATAAATTTTAAAAGTAAAATTGAAACATGTTTGGCAAAAATTTAAAAAAAGGAAAATTAAAAAACAAAAAGAAAAATGAATTATTTCAAAGATAGCTTTTAAGCCCCCACCACCTCTACCTGAACAGATACAGGTATCCATTACTGAGAGACCCACAGACAGTTGACATCACAGGACTCTGTGCAGACAACCCACAGTACCAGCCCAGAGCCAGGTAGACTCTCTGGATGGCTAGATCCAGAAGACAACAATCACTGCAGTTTGGCTCACAGGAAGCCACATGCATAGAGAAAGGTAGAGAGTACTACATCAACGAAACACCCTGTGGGACAAAATAATCTGAACAACAGCCTTCCCTCTGATGGAGCCTACCCAAACAAGAAGGAACCAAAAAACCAACCCTAGTAATATGAAAAAACAGGGCTCTTCAATATCCCCCCAAAATCACACTAGTTCACTAGCAGTGGATCCGACCCAAGAAGAAATACTTGATTTACATGAAAAAGAATTCAGAAAGATAGTTATTAAGTGAATCAAGGAGGAACCAGAGAAAAGCAAGACAATCCAAAAAAAGGATACAAGAAGTGAAGGGAGAAATATTCAAGGAAATAAATACCTTGAAGAAAAATTAAAAAAAGTTAAGGAAACTTTGGACACACTTTTAGAAATGTGCAGTGCTCTGGAAAGTCTCAGCAATAGAATCGAACAAGTAAAAGAAAGAAATTCAGAACTTGATGACAAGGTCTTCCAATTAATCTAATCCAACAAAAACAAAGAAAATAATAATAATAAAATATAAAAAATATATCCAAGATGTCTGGGATTATGGTAAATGACCAAACGTAAGAATAATGGGAAGGAGCAGCGGGGAGATGGCGCAGTAGGAGCAACTCAGGATTGCAGCTCTCACTGAAGGCGCAGAGGGTGAGTCCAAGCCTCATTTCCAGACAGATCTTTGTTGCCCACAGAATGGGGAGATTCCCAGGTGTAGGAAAGACATGGGACACCAGCGCAGCTGTTTCGGCTGGCGCAGCCATTTCGGCCGGCACTGCAGAGCAACGGCACTCTACACAAAACGCACTGGTCAGGGTGCCCTGTTAAACCGGCAATCTGAGATTTGGGAGGGCAGATTAGCATATCCATCTGATTAAACGGGACTTGGACAGTGAGCCAGACTAGGAGATTCCCAAGAAGCAATGTTTGAGCTGGCGCAGTGGGTCACTGCACGGGAAATCATGCAGATCCCTATCAGCAGGTGACTGAAACACCTGGGAGAGAGTCAACTGTTCAACTTAACAAAAAAAAGGGCTCTGAGGCAGGGAGCCAGGTGATCAGGCTCGGGGGGTCCCACCCCCACAGGGACAAACAAAACGGCGATTCAATAGGCTTGGGGTTGAGAGTTTCACTGCAGGCACAGCTGAACACAGGACAGTGCAGCTCGGTGGGGGAGAAGTGTCCGCCATTACAGACGCATTCCTCCCCTACTGAGGTACACTCCTATTGCTGATGCAGCATGCTGTTGCTGAGGCAACCCACCATAACAGAGAGACTCCACCACTAAGGAGGCACCTATATAAATAGGACTACATGGTATTACACTCGGTAGCAGAGTGGAGCCCAGGGCAACAGGGCGGAGCCCACGACAGAAGGGCGGAGCCCATGGCAACGGGGTGGAACCCACGGCAACAGGATGGAGCCCAGAACAGAAAAGCAGAGCCCACGACAGCAGGGTGGAGCCCACGGCAGCAGGGCAGAGCCAACAGCAGCAGGGCAGAGCCCATGGCAACATCGGGGACCCCATGGCAGCAGGGCGGAGCCTCAGCAGGCAAACTGTGACTAGACTGCCTCCTAGCTTGGCAAGACAGTGCAAAGGATGCTCATAAAGAAAGCCCTAACTCCCCGAGACAGAGAATCTGAGGGAAATAGGGGGTTTTATGAGTTCTGCTGCAGCAGACTTAAACCTACCTGCCTAAAGGCCTGAATGAACAACGGAGCTCACAGCTCAGCACTTGAGTTCCTATAAAGTACAGACCATCTCCTCAAGCAGCTCACTGAACCCTGTATATCCAAAGAACTATCTCAAAAAGGACTGATCAGATTGACATTTGGTGGGCATCATTCTGGGACAAAGATAGCAGAAGAATAAACTGGTAGCATCCCTCACTGTTCCGCAGCTGCTACAGGTGTACCCCAGACAAGCAGGCCTGGAGTGGACCTCAGCAGTCATACAGCAGAGGGGATAGACTGTTAGAAGGAAAACTAAGTAACAGAAATACTTCATCATCAACAATCTGGGCATCCACTCAGAGACCCAATCGAAAAGTCAGCAACTACTCAGATGGCAGGTGCATAAACCCACAAAGATGGGAAGAAACCAGTGCAAAAAGGAGGAAACCACCCAAAACTAAAACACCTCACCTCCTACAAAGGACCAAAACTCCTCACCAGCAAGGGAACAAAGTTGGATGGAGAATGAGTGTGAAGAAATGACGGAATCAGACTTCAGAAGGTGGGTAATGAGAAAATTCCATGAGCTAAAGGAACATGTTCTAAATCAATGCAAAGCAACTAAGAACCTTGAAAAAGGATTTGAAAAAAGATTCAAGGAAATAATAACAAGAATGGACAACTTAGAGAGGAATATGAATGAATTGAAGGAGCTGAAAAACACAACACAAGAATTTTCGCAAAGCATGCACAAGTTTCAACAGCCGAATTGACCAAGCAGAAGAAAGGATATCAGAAGTCGAAGATCAACTCAATGAAATATAACAAGAAACCAAGATTGGAGAAAAAAGTGCAAAAAGGAATGAACAAAGTCTCCAAGAAATGTGGGACTCTGTGAAGAGACCTAACCTACGTTTGATAGGTGTACCAGAATGTGACGAAGAGAAGGAATCCAAGCTGGAAAATACTCTTAAGGATATTATCCAGGAAAATTTCCCCAACCTAGCAAGGCAGGCCAATATTCAAGTTCAGGAAATACAGAGAACACCACAAAGATATTCCGCAAGAAGAACAACCCCAAGGCACATAATCGTCAGATTTACCAGGGTTGAAATGAAGGAGAAAATCCTAAGGGCAGCCAGAGAGAAAGCTCAGGTCACCCACAAAGGGAAGCCTATCAGACTCACAGCAGATATCTCAGCAGAAATTCTACAAGCCAGAAGATAGTGGGGGCCAATATTCAACATCCTTAAAGAAAAGAACTTCCAACCCAGAATTTCATATCCAGCAAAACTGAGCTTCATAAGTGAAGGAAAAATAAAATCCTTTGCAAACAAGCAAGTACTCAGAGATTTTGTCACCACCAGGCCTGCTTTACAAGAGCTCCTGAAAGAGGCACTACACATAGAAAGGAACAACCAGTACCAACCATTCCAAAAACATCCCAAATGTTAAAAAGCATCAACAAAATGAAGAATCTGCATCAACTAACAGGAAAAACAGCCAGCTAGCATCAAAATGGCTGTATCAAATTCACACATAACAATATTAATCCTAAATGTAAGTGGGCTAAATGCACCAATCAAAAGACACAGACTGGCAAATTGGATAAAAAGCCAAAACCCATCGGTGTGCTGTATCCAGGAAACCCATCTCACATGCAAGGATAAACAAAAGCTCAAAATAAAGGGATGGAGGAAGATTTACCAAGCTAATGGAAAGCAAAAAAAAAGCAGCAGTTGCAATTCTCATCTATGATAAAATAGACTTTAATGCAACAAAAATCAAAAGAGACAAAGAAGGTCATTACATAATGGTAAAAGGATCGCTACAACAAGAAAAGCTAACGATCTGAAATATATATGGACCCAATATGGGAGCACCGAGATATATAAGGCAAGTTCTCAATGACTTACAAAGAGACTTAGACTCCCACACAATAACAGTGGGAGACCTTAACACTCCACTGTCAATAGTAGACAGCTCAACTGACAGAAAAATAACAAACCAACAGCCAATATCATACAGAACGGGCAAAAACTGGAAGCATTCCCTTTGAAATCTGGCACTAGACAAGGATGCCCTCTTTCACCACTCCTATTCAATATAGTACTGGAAGTTCTAGCCAGAGCAATCAGGCAAGAAAAAGAAATAAAGGATATTCGAATCGAAAAGGAAGAAGCCAAATTGTCTCTATTTGCAGACAACATGATAGTATACCTAGAAGACCCCATTGCCTCAGCCCAAAAACTTGTGAAACTGATAATCACACGCATTCCTATACACCAATAACAGACTGGAAGAGAGCCAAATCAAGAACAAACTGCCACTCACAATTGCTACAAAGAGAATAAAATACCTAGGAATACAACTTACAAGGAACGTAAGGGACCTGTTCAAGGAAAACTACAAACCGCTGCTCAATGAAATAAGAGAGGACACTAACAGATGGAGAAACATTCCATGTTCATGGTTAGGAAGAATCAATATCATGAAAATGGCTATACTGCCCAATGTAATTTACAGAATCAATGCTATCCCCATCAAGCTACCATTGACTTTCTTCACAGAACTGGAAAAAACCACCATGAACTTCATATCTAACCAAAAGAGAGCCCACATAGCCAATCCAATTCTAAGCAAAAAGAACACAGCAGGAGGCATCACACTACCGGACTTCAAACTATACTACAAGGCTACAGTAATCAAAACAGCATGGTACTGGTACCAAAACAGAGATATAGACCAATGGAACAGAACAGAGGTATCAGAGGCAACACAACACATCTACAACCATACAGTCTTTGATAAACCTGACACAAATAAGCAATGGGGAAAGGATTCCCTGTTTAATAAATGGTGTTGGGAAAACTGGCTAGTCATGTTCAGAAAGCAGAAACTGGACCCCTTCCTGACACTGTACACTAAAATTAACTCCAGATGGATTAAAGACTTAACCATAAGACTGGACACCATAAAAACCCTAGAAGAAAATCTAGACAAAACCATTCAGGACATAGGAGTAGGCAAGGACTTCATGACCAAAACACCATAGACAAATGGGACCTAATAAAACTCCACAGTTTCTACATGGCAAAAGAAACAGTCAGTAGATTGAATCGGCAACCAACAGATTGGGAAAAATTTTTGACAAAGGGCTGATATCCAGAATTTACAAAAGACTCAAACAGATTTACAGGAAAAAAAACAAACAAGCCCATTCAGAAATGGGCAAAGGATATGAACAGACACTTTGAAAAGAAGACATACATGAGGCCACCAAACATATGAAAAAACTCCTCATCATCACTGGTCATTAGAGAGATGCAAATCAAAACCACATTGAGATACCATCTCACACCAGTTAGAATGGTGATCATTAAAAAATCTGGAGACAACAGATGCTGGAGAGGATGTGGAGAAATAGGAACACTTTTACACTGTTGGTGGGAGTGTAAATTAGTTCAACCATTGTGGAAGACAGTGTGGCGATTCCTCAAGGCCTTAGAAATAGAAATTGTATTTGACCCAGCAATCCCATTACTGGGTATATATCCAAAGGAATATAAATCATTCTACTATAAGAACACATGCACACGAATGTTCATTGCAGCACTGTTTACAATAGCAAAGACCTGGAACCAACCCAAATGCCCATCCATGATAGACTGGACTGGGAAAATGTGGCACATATACACCATGGGATATTATGCAGCAACCAAAAACGATGATTTTGTGTCCTTTGTAGGGACGTGGATGAATCAGGAGAACATTATTCTCAGCAAACTGACACAAGAGCAGAAAATGAAATACCGCATATTCTTGCTCATAGGTGGGTGATGAAAAATGAGAACACATAGACACAGGGAAGGGAGTACTACACACTGGGGTGTATTGGTGGGAATCGGGGAGGGACAGTGGTGGGGGAAGCTGGGGAGGGATAGCCTGGGGAGAAATGCCAAATGTGGGTGAAGGGGAGGAATGCAGCAAAACACACTGCCACATGTGTACCTATGCAACTATCTTGCAAGTTCTGCACATGTACCCCAAAACCTAAAATGCAATAAAAAAAACAATAGTTGGTGTTCCAGAGGAAGAAGAGAATTCTAAATGCTTGGAAAACATATTCAGGGGAATAATCAAGGAAAATTTCCCCAGCCTTGCTAGAGACCTAGGCATCCAAATACAAGAAGCTCAAACAGCACCTTGAAAATTCATCACAGAAAGATTTTTTTTCCCTTCAAGTTATCCAAAGTTAAGATGAAGGAAAAATCTTAAGAGCTGTGAGACAGAAGTACCAGGTAACCCATAAAGGAATATCTGTCAGATGAACAGCAGATTTCTCAGCAGAAATCTTCCAAGCTATTAGGGATTGGGGCCCTATCTTCAGCCTCCCCAAACAAAACAATTATCAGTGAAGAATTTTGTATCCAGTTAAACTAAGCATCATATATGAAGGAAAGATACAGTCATTTTCAGATAAACAAATGCTGAGAGAATTTGCCATTACTAAGCCACCACTGCAAGAACTGCTAGAAAGAGCTCTAAATCTTGAAACAAATCCTGGAAACACATCAAAGCAGAGCCCCTTTAAAGCATAAATCACACAGGACCAAGAAAACAAAAATACATGTTAAAAAGCAAAAAAAAAAAAATAGTAATAATGCAGGCAACAAAAAGTATTATGAATGTAAATAGTCTAAATGCTCCCTTTAAAAGACACAGAACCACAGAATGAATATGAACTCACCAAGCAACTATCTGCTGCCTTCAGGAGACTTGCTTAACACATGAGGATTTACATAAACTTAAAGTAAAGGGGTGGAACAAGCCATTTCATGCAAATAGCCACGAAAAGTGAGTAGGGGTAGCTATTCTTGTATCTTACAAAACACATTGTAAAGCAACAGGAGTTAAAGGAAATGAGGGACATTATATAACGGTAAAAGACATTGTCCGATAGGAAAATATCACAATCCTTAACATACACACACCTAACACTGGAGCTCCAAAATTTATAAAATAATTATTAATAACTCTAAGAAATGAGATAGCAACACAATAATAGTGGAGGACTTCAGTACTTCACTGACAGCACTAGACAGATCATCAAGACAGAAAGTCAGCAAAGAAACAATGGATTTAAACTATACCCTGGGACAAATGGACAGATACATACAGAACATTTCATCCAAAAACTACAACATTCACATTGTATTCAGTGGCAATGGAACTTTCTCCAAGATAGACCATATGATAGGCCATAGAATGAGCCTCAATAAATTAAAAGAAATTGAAATTATATCAAACAATCTCTCAGACCACACTGGAATATAGCTGGAAATCAACTCTAAACAGAACCTTCAGCATGAAGCAAATATAGGGAAATTAAATAACCTGCTCCTGAATGAGCATTGGGTCAAAAACAAAATCAAGAATGAAATTTAAAAAATTCTTCAAACTGAATGACAATAATGACACAACCTATGAAAACCTGTGGGATACAGAAAATGTGATGCTAAAAGAAAAGTTCATAACCCTAAGCACCTATATCAAAAAGACTGAAAGAGAACAAACTGACATTCAAACCTGAAGAAATTAGAGAAAAAGAAAAATTAATTCCAAACCCAGCAGAAGAAAGGAAATTACCAAGATAAAGCAGAACTAAATGAAATTGAAACAAAAAAAACTACAAAAGATAAATGACACAAAAAGCTGGTTATTTTAAAAAATAAATAAAACTGATAGACCATTAGAAAGATTAGCCAAGAAAAGAAGAGAGAAATCCAAATAACATCACCAAGCAATGAAGCAGGATATATTACAATTGACACCACTGAAATACAAAAGATTTGTCAATGCTACCATAAATATGCACATAAACTAGAAAACCTAGAAGAGATGGATAAATTCCTGGAAAAATACAACCCTCCCAGCTTAAATCAGGAATAATTAGATAGCCTGAACAGACCAATAACAAGCAGTGACTTTGAAATTGTAATGAATAAATTACCAACAAATAAAATCCAGGACCAGATGGATTCACAGCAGAATTCTACCAGACTTTCAAAAAAGAATTGATACCAATCCTTTGACACTATTCCACAAGACAGAGAAAGAAAGAACACTCCCTAATTTATTTTATGAAGCTACTATCACCCTAATACCAAAACCAGGAAAGGACATAACCAAAAAAAAAAATTACAAACTGATATCCTTGATGAACATTGATGCTAAAATCCTGAACAAAATACTAATTAACTGAATCCAACAACATACCAAAAATATAATCCACCATGATCAACTAGGTTTCATACCAGGAATGCAGGGTTGGTTTAACATACGCAAGTCAATAAATATGATACACCACAAAAACAGAATTTTTTTTTAAATGACACGATCATCTCAGTAGATGCAGAAAAATCATTTGACAAAATCCAGCATCCCTTTGTGATTAAAACTCTCAGTACAATTGGCGTCCAAGGGACATAACTTAGTGTGATAAAAGTCATCTGTGACAAACCCACAGCCAACACAATACTGAATAGGGAAAAGTTGAAAGCATTCCCTCTGAGAACTGGAACAAGACAAGGATGCCCACTCCCACCAGTCCTCTTCAACACAGTTTTGAGAGTCTGAGCCAGAGAAATCTGGCAAGAGAAAGGAATAAAGGGCATCTAAACTGGTAAAGAGGAAGTCAAACTGTCACTGTTTGCTGATGATATGATCATTTACCTTGAAAACCCTAAGGACTCCTCCAGAAAGCTCCTAGAACTGATTAAAAATTCAACGGTTTCCAAAACCAAGATTAATGTACACAAATCAGTAGCTCTTTTATGCACCAACAGCGACCAAGCAGAGAATCAAATCAAGAACTCAATCCCTTTTAAAACAGCTGCAAAAAAATTAAATACTTAGGAATATATATAACCAAGGATTTTAAAGACCTCTACAAGAAAAGCCACAAAACACTGCCTAAAGAAATCACAGAAAAAACAAACAAATGGAAATACATCCCATGCTCATGGATGGGTAGAATCAATATTGTGAAAATGACCATACTGCCAAAAGCCATCTATAAATTTAATGCAATTTCCATCAAAATACTACATCATTCTTCTCAGAATTAGAAAAATAATTTAAAATTTACATGGAATCAAAAAAGCCAAAGCAAGACTAATCAAAAAGAGCAAATCTAGAGGCATCAAACTACCTGATTACACACAATTATAAGGCCATAGTCACCAACACAGCATGCTACTGGTATAAAAACAGGCACATAGACCAATGGAACAGAATAGAGAGCCCAGATATAAACCCAAATACTTATATACTTACAGCCAACTGATCCTCAACAAAGCAAACAGGAACATAAAGTGGGGAAACAATATCTTTTCCAACAAATGATGCTGGGATAATTGGCGAGTCATACATAGGAGAATGAAGCTGGACCCTCATCTCTCACCATATACAAAAATCAACTCAAGATGGATTAAGGACTTCAACCTAAGAGATGAAACTATACAAATTCTAGAAGATAACATTGGAAAAACCCTTCTAGAAATTGGCACAGACAAGGATTTCATAATCCAAAACCCAAAAGCAAATGCAATAGAAACAAACATAAACAGCTGGGACATAATTAAACTAGAGGTTTTGCACGGCAAAACGCACAGTCAGAAGAGTAAACATACAGAAATTGAGTGGGAGAAAATCTTCACAATCTAACATCTGACAAAGGGCTAGTATTCAGAATCTACAATGAACACAAACAAATCAGTAAGAAAAAAAAACATCAAAAAATGGGCTAAGGACATGAATATACTATTTTCAAAAGAAGATATACAAATAGAAAAACATATGAAAAAATGCTCAACATCACTAATGATCAGGGAAATGCAAATGAAAACCACAATGTGAAACCATCTTACTCCTGCAAGAATGGCACACTCAACAAAACAAAAAACAGTAGAGGTTGGCATGTATGCAGTGCTCGGGGAACAATTCTACACCGCTGGTGGGAATGTAAACTAGAACAGCCACTATAGAAAACAGTGTAGAGATTCCTTAAAGAACTAAAAGTAGAACTCCCACTTGATCCAGCAATCCCACTACTGGGTATCTACCCAGAGGAAAAGAAGTCATGTTTATAGTGGCCCAATTCACAATAGCAAAATTGTGGAACCAACCCAAATGCCCATCAATCAATCAGTGTGTATGTGTATATATATATATATATGGAATACTATGTAGCTATAAAAAGGAATGAATTAACAGCATTTTCAGTGACCTGGATGAATTTGGAGACTATTATTCTAAGTGAAGTAACTCAGGAATGAAAATCCAAACATCATATATACTCACTGATATGCTGGAGCTAAGCTCTGAGGACACAAAGGCATAAGAATTATATAATGGACAATGGACTCTGGGGACTTGGGGAGAAGAACAGGAGGGGGACAAGGGGTAAAACTGCAAATACAGTACAGTGTATACTGCCCAGGTGAAGTATGCACCAAAATCTCACAAATCACCACTAAAGAACTTACGTAACCAAATACGACCTGTACCCCAGTAACTTATGGCAAAAAAAAATTGCATGTATCTATATCTATATATATAGATATAGATACACACACACACATACATACATACATGTACACAAGGTTAAAAGGGTTTTCCCCCATGACAGCATAGTTAATTAAGATTTTATAGCTAAATATAACATTCAATTTCTAGGATTATGATATTTTTAAGATTGGATTAAATAAATGATCAAGTTTCCAATCTTGTGTACTCTAAAAATATTTAACTGATTTATATACAAGATATTAACAGCCTAAATTTGCATTTTCTTACTCAGGGAAGGGAAGATAAAAATAGTTGTTTTATTACAGTTATTCTAGAACATATGCCATTAGGATTTGGTGCCCAAAAAGATTATCATGTAGAGCAGAAATATTTAACATTTTAGAGAGCTTTAACCTCATTTTTATTTTACTTTTACCTTTTTGTCTTTTAATTTAAAAATATCTATTACTTTGTTTGATACGAGATGTTGTTTCATTTGATATGTCACTGAAATTGAAAGTAGTAAAATCCAACAAACTGTTAATTGTACTAATTTGCTATTAACATATTTATCAAATAATATTTTTGAAAATTTGGACAGCAGTCTTGAGATTTAAACATTCTGTAAATTTTCTTTACGTCAGTTATATTTTATTTTTATAGAACCAGCTGCATACTGTTTACTACCTTAGCTGAATACTTCAACTATTACATTTCTGCATACTTTACTGATTGAAGTGAATATATTAGTAGTTAAATTTGCATATACACTGATTGCCCTGAACATTGGGCAAGTGCATTGTTAACTACAGAAAAAAATGTCTAAGTAGTCACTTCTATTAAGGAGATTTAAAGCATATAATAAAATTAACCTAGTTTTGAAGATCTGGTGAGATTCCTTGTTGCCACTTTCTTAATCTGCTACTAATATGAAAGGTTGCTTTGTTCAATCCTGGAGAGACATTATTATTATTATTATTAAAGATATAACTGTTTTTTTAGTTTTTCCCCTAAGATGGTAGATGAGAGGCAATGTTTGCCTGCCTCTCCCACTTGTAAAGACAAAACAGTGTGTTAAGATTCATTCTGTGAACTTGGTTTTCCATGAAGCAACACAGGAACTTAACAGAAAAAGTCAAAGAATCCAAGGGTCTTTTGAAAGAAGCAATGGGCTGTAGCCTACACCATTAGCCACACAGAAAGTGTGAGTCTCTAGATAGTGAGAAGGAGAGAGATTGATGCTGTAATACACAGTCCCATAGGGAGCTGGGCAATCTAGGCCACAGGTGAATTTGCTAACCCTACGCAGCCCTGGAGCCGATATAGTGAGTGGTGGGGAATACAGGAGAAGAAGTGGCATCAGGATGCAAAGCAGTCTGTCACTCCCAGAACCCAGTGGGTACAGAACCATTCGTATTCCCACCTCACAGGGGACATCATGGAAGTTGGCCAGCTAACTCAGGCAGTGGCCACAGGTTGAGAGAATCTCCTAGCTGAAATTTTTAATATGACCTTGAGTGGGGATGAACTCCATCAGCCACAATGGAGGGACAAGTGGGAAGTGTGCTATAATCACCAGCTGCATAGGTCAACTGGGAAGGGCATGGCCTGAAAGCTGTGGTCTTCACCAGTTTTGAGTTCTGGGTCAAGGCTGCCTGGAACTCAGCTAGCTGTTGCTAGTAGAACACAATGAATGTGAGACCTGCCTTGCCAAGTGCATGGGAGCTGAATGGGCTACCACTCCTCCCTGTGCTGATTCTTCTGTGCAGCAGAAGAAGCTGCATTGCTCCCTGGAACAGTATCAAAGTGGCAAGGCAACTGCCCTCTGACCCCCATTGGGGCCACTGCTTGAGCTTGCACATGGGGAGCCAGAGCGTAAACTTGTCTGATTAGCCTCCACCTGCCCTGGTTTTACCCCTCCACCTGCTCTGATTGTACAATACAGTAGACTGGGATGTTTTAGAGCTCCATGGTTCCGCTCCTTGCCTGAGACACCAAAGTACTTTCTCTGGGAAACATAAGGCAATCACAAACCCCACTGCTACCCCTGCAGCTGGTACTATTTTGCAAGCACCACCTCCTGGCTGGAGGCAAATTAACACAGTCCATTACAGCATGTGCAGGCAGAATAACATAGCACTCAGTGAAGAGAAAACTTGCATGACCTCAGCTACCACCATTACTTGGATCACCCTGGCTGACCAGGAGGTCTTCAGTCTGTTCACATTCCCAGTACATTAATACTAAATCTGGCCTTTGAGAAAGCCAACACAGTAAGGCTATTTATAACTAAGGTACTCTCAGAGTTTATGTAAGTTCCCTCTTACCCCAGTCAGAGCTGGTGCTGTTACCCACTGCAGGAGACTTGAGAACAGGTCACATCACTGGCTACTTTGCAGACATTCCCCAGCACCAGCTTGGAGTGTGTTAGTCCCACTCGGCAGCTAGACAAAAAAGCATCAGGATTCACAGTAGTTTGACCCTCAGGGATAGCTACTCCTAGGAAATATGGGAGGGCACCATGTAACCACCCAATGGTTTCATCTTGCCTGCTGCCTAGACGGAACCAATTTATCAAGACAGGGGAATTGCAATGAAGACAGAGTAATTCATGCAGACCCAGCTGTGCAGAAGACCAGAATCTTATTACTACTCAAATCAGTCTCCCTGAGCATTCAGAATAGGGAGTTTCTAAAGACAATTTGGTGGGTAGGAGCTGGGGAAGTCGGGAGTGGTGATTGGTCAGGTTGCAAATGAAATCACAGGGGGTCAAGGGGAGGTTTTCTTGCTGTCTTCTATTCCTGGGTAGGATTATAGAACTGGTTGAGCTAGATTGTGGGTCTGGGTGGTGTCAGCTGATCCACCCAGTGCCGGCTCTGCAAAATATCACAAGCATTGATCTCAGGTTTTACAATAGTGATGTTATCCTCAGAAGCAATTTGGGGAGGTTCAGACTCTCACAGCCAGAGGCTGCATGACCTCTAAACAGCAACTTCTAACCTTGCAGCTAATTTGTTACTCCTACTAAACCAGACTGGTCCCCTGGTGAGAAGGACTATTACCAGTTTTGTTTCAGAGTCGAACCATAAACTGAATTCCTTTACAAGGTTAGTTCAACTTATACCCAGGAATGAACAGGACATTGAACAAGATTAGAAGTAAGATGGAGTCAGTTAGGTCTGATCTTTTTCACTGTTATAATTTCCTCAATTATATTATTTGCAAAGGCAGTCTCAATCACATTAAGAGAGTACCCTGTGGAACAGAAGAAATCAGACTACAGGCCTTCAGACTCTCAACTTTCTACTTGTGAGAAGTTTCTTTCAGCAGAGGCACAGGTACAGTGTTGGGTGCAGTGAGAAAAGTCTGTAACTGTACCCCAACAATCAGGCCTCCCTGGTGCTTTTGAAGGGTTTTGCAGAAGGATACTTCTTCTCCCCTCACCCACCACTGAAGACATAGCTGAGGCTTCTTCCACAGGAGTTTGGCAGAAGTGCATCTATAGACAGCCTTTCTGGATCACTTTGGGTGACTGCATACCCACAGGAGGAGTGTTCTCCGGGCTGATTTGCACAGGAGGTATAGTTGCAATTCCTCTCTACATGAACATTAGCATTCCTGTAGATGAAAAGAGGGGGCTATCTGATCCGAATAGCTGAAACACGATGTCAGGAGTACGAATAAGAGGTGGATAACTTCATTGCTGGCCTGAAATGACAGCTGTGTTGATTACCTCTTTCCCACTGAAATATCAGTAACTTAAACTGATTTCTACTGGTAGGCACCTCCTATATACCCAGAATCTGAACTGTTCAACCCAGTGAAAAAATACTAAGGAAGAAAGTTTTCAAAAGTGCACATCACTGGGGAGTAAGATGAGTGAAACTGCTGCCATTTCAGCGCCACAGAAGACAATAAACCTACTGATAAACCAAGCACATCACTTCTCCTATCGGCATTTGAGAATGCCATCACAAACTCTCTATAACCATGAAACTAATTCAGACTCTTCACCACTGAAAGCACCCAGAGCTGAAACTAGGTGAAAATAAACTATAAGCATTAAAGTCACATCTGCAGGGAGGAGAAATGTTATTTTTTTCTAAAACCCCAGTTGAATCAAAACTAAATTTAAAAATAATTAGAAGAACAGTCTACCCAAATGAGAAGGAGCCAGAAAAATAATTCTGGCAATGTGAAGAAATAGAGTTCTATAACACCTCCTAAAGATCACGATAACTCTCTAGCAGTGAATTAATACTGAGGTGAAATCCTTGATATAACAGATAAGAAATTTATAAGGTTGATTATTAAGTTACTCAAGGATATACAAAAGAATATTGAAGACCAATGTAAAGAAATTTAAATAAAAGCAATTTAGGATATAAATGTAAAATTTTCTAAAGAGATAAATATTTTTTTAAAAAAACAATCAGAATGTCTGGAAATAAAAGAGACATTTATGAAACTGCAAAATGCAATGGAGAGTTTTAATAATAGATTTAACCAAGTTAAAAAAAATCAGAGCTGAGAAATAAGTCTTTCAAATTTAAACAAATCAAACAAACAAAAAAGAATCACAAGAAATAGTATTCATTGAATATGGAATTACGTCAAATGAACAAAGTAAAGAATTGTAGATGTTCCTAGGGAAAAGAAAAAGCAAAAATTTTGGAAAATCTGCTTCAGAAAATAATTGAGGAAAACTTCCTTGACCTTGCTAGAGATTTAGACATTCAAATACAAGAAGCTCAATAAACTCTTGGGAGAATCACTGTAAAAAAGGATATCACTAAGGAATGTATTCATTAGGCTATCTAAAGTCAATGTGAAGGAAAGAACTCTAAGCAGTGAGACAAAACTATCAGGTAACCTACAAAGGAAAATTTAACAGACTAACAGCAGACTTCTCAGCAGAAACCTTACAAACCAGAGGGAATTGGGGTTCTATTTTTACTTTCCTCAAACAGAATAACTGTCACCAAAGATTTTAGAGTCAACAAAAATAAGTTTCAGAAATGGATAAATAAATAATTTCTGAAACAAGCAAATTCTGAGGAAATTTGTCAGTACTAGACCAGCCCTACAATAAACGCTAAAAGGCATTCTAAATCTTGAAGTAAAAGGTCAGTTCTGACTGGAATAGAATCTCCTGAAAGCAGAAAATTCAAAAAGTTATAAAGCAGTAACATAGTGGAGAAAACAAAGTCACTAGGTAACAATCAACATAACTGGTATAGTACCTCAACTTTCAAGATGAACACTGAATTTAAATGATTTAAATGCTCCACTTAAAAGACATGGGATTGGCAAGATGGATAAAAAATAAAAAGCCAAATATCTTCTGCATTCAGGAGACACATGTAACACATAAGGATTCTTATAGACTCTAAGTAAAGGAGTGGAAAAATATTTCACACAAATGGAAACCAAAATCATGGAAGAGTAGCTATTCTTATATCAAATATAATAGGCTTTAAGGCAACAACACGATGTAGGAATTGTTCAATATATTCAAATTAATAAATATGATGGATTGCACAAACATAATTAAAGAGAAATGCCATATGATAATCTCAATAGTTGCATAAAAACATTTAATAAAATCTAGCATCTCTTTATGATTAAAAACCCTCAAGAAATTAGGCATAGAGGAAACACAACTCAAAGGAAGAAAAGTCATATATGACAAACCCATAGACAACATCATACTGAACAAAGAAAAGTTGAAAGCATTCCCCCTAACAACTGAAACAAGATGAGGATGCCCATTTTACCACTTTTCTTCAACATAGTACTAGAAATCTTAGCCAGATCAATCAGGCAAGATAAAGAAATAAAGACCATCCAAAAGAATAGACCTCCTCTTAGAAAACAAGTCAAACTGTCTCTGTTTGCATGAAGTGGTCTTATACCTAGAAAACACTAAAGATTTCTCTAAAAGACTCCTAGTTTTGATAAATGAATTCAGTAAGATCTCAGGTTATAAAATCAATATAAACAAATCAGAAGCAATGTTATACACCAACAATCACCAAGGTAAGGATCAAATCAAGCATTCAATCTCTTGTATGACAGCTAAAAACACAACCTCAAATACCTAGGAATATACTTATCCAAGGATGGAAAGTCTCTACAAGAGAACTACAAAACACTGCTGAAAGAAATCACAGACACAAACAAATGGGAGTACATTCCATGTTCATGGACTGGAGGAATCAATATGAAAATGACTACACTGCCAAAAGCAATCTACAGATTCCATGCAATTTCTGTCAAAATATCAACATTATTTTTTCACAGAACTAGAAAGAAAGCTAAAATTCATATGGAACCAAAAAGTACCTGAGTAGCCAAAGCAATCCTAATAGTAAATAATACATCTGGAGTCAGAACATTACCCAACTTCAAACTACACTACAATGATATAGAAACCAAAGCAGTATGGTACTGGTATAATAGTGCATACATAAACCAATTATATATATACAGAATAGAGAACACATAAGTAAAGACAAATACTTACAACCAACTGTTCTTCAATAAAGCATGCAAATATGTAAATGGGGAAAAGGGTACTCTATTCAATGAGTGATTCTGAGAAAACTGGATAGCCATATATAGAAAAACAAAATTAGATTACTTCTCTCATCATACATAAAAACTAACTCAAGGTGGATTAAAGACTTAAATCTAAAACCTGAAATCATAAAAATTCTAGAAGAAAACCTAGGAGAATCTCTTTTGGACATTGGCCTAGACAAATAATTCATTAATAGGATCCCAAAAGCAAATGCAACAGAAACAAAAATAAATACATGGGACATAATTAAACTAAAAAGCTTCTGCACAACACAAGAAATTATCACCAGAGTAAACACACAACCTACAAAATGGGAGGAAATATTAATATTTTTAAATTATACAACCAAAAAAGGACCAACATCCAGAATCTACAAGGAACTTAAACAAATCAGCAAGAAGAAAACAAATTTCATTAAAGAGTGGGGAAAGACATAGACACTTCTCAAAAGAAGACATACAAATGGCCAACAAACATATGAAAAAATGCTCAACATCATTAATCACAAGAGAAATGCAAATTAAAACCAAAATTAGATACCATTTGCCCCAGGCAGAATGACCATTATGAAAAAGTCAAAAAACAATAGATGTTGGCATGGATGTGGTGAAAAGAAATGCTTATACATTACTATAGAAATGTAAATTAGTACAACCCCTATGGAAAACAGGACGGAGATTTCTCAAAGAACTAACAGTAAATCTACCATTCGATCCAGCAATCTCTACTGGGTGTCTACCCAAAGGAAAAGAAGTTACTATATCAAAAAGATACCTGCATGCATACGTTCACTGAAGCACAATTCATAATCGCAAAGATATGGAATTAACCTAAGGGCTCATCAACTGATAAGTGGATAAGAAAATGTGAAACACATACCATGGATTACTACCCAGCCATTAAAATAATTAAATAATGTCTTTTGCAGCAACTTGGATGAAACTGGAGGGCATTATTCTAAGTGAAGTAACTCAGGAATCTAAAACCAAATACTACAAAATCTCACTTAAAGTGGATGCTAACCTCTGGGTACCCAAAGACATGCAGAGTGATATAATGAACATTATATGCAGGGAAGTGAAAGGAGGTTAGAAAGGAAACTCTACCTATTGGGTAACCACTTGTACCCCTAAAGCTATTGAAATAAAAAAATTAAATCTTTTGTATGACAAGAAAACAAGAAAAAAGAAATACAATACCACACACCAGTCAAAATACAATTCTATTAATTTGCTTTGGTAAGGTATGCTGTGTAACAAATACTCTGAAAATCTCCATGGATAGCAACAATAAAGGTTTATATCTCTCCTGCCCTTATTAAATAAATAAATAAAATAAAACTTTATTTTTGTGATCTGGTGTATTGATTTTGTGATTGGGTGCCTGATTGTTTTAAGGTAAAAAGAAAAATAGAAAAAAACCTAATTTGCAATACATCTTCTGCTATTGTGTTAGCAAAAATACAGGTCCACTAATTTATATCTTTTGTATAATTTGCTTGATGGTTCTGTTTACATAATTTCTATAAACATGTGACTTAGAGGGATAGAAACATTAGCATTATTGGGTGTCTAATATGTGTCAAGTGACTAAAAATGTATTTCTTTTAAATTCTTTCAGCAGCTAATATTATTTCACAGATTAGGAGACAAAACTCAGAGATGTTTAAATAAACTCCCATAACATTACCCACCACCTAATTGGTAGAGTTTGAGCTCCAATATATAGAAACATCTTAATTCAAATCCTTTACAGTTTGTGCTATATCATTTCCTAGATTAAAATAATCTTCTTTAAGAATTCATTTTTATCACTTACTAGGTTTGTGTTGCTGAACAAATCACTTACATCAGTGCCCATTTTTGAACTTGGATAACACTTACCGTTCATCTTCACCTAATTTATGTAAAGGTTAAAAAATAGAAGAAAGGGGCTCTTAAAAAAATAAAGCACACCACTATTTAAAGATAACCTAAAGCTTTACTAGTCAATTGAATTGCTTCATAATATAAAGACATAGTTTTTAGTAGGAAGTATTAATGAATGATGAAACTAAAACTTGACATGTTCCCTACCAGTCAATATGCAATCTAAGAATAGGGAAACAATCATTTGCCTGCAGCAATGATGTTCCTATATTTCTGTGATCCTTGGTATCATGGCCTTTTCACATGCTGTTTCCTTTATTTGGAGGGTCCTTTTCTACTTATGTCTTGTAAATCCAATCATTCTTTCTGTTTGTGTCTCCTTACTCTGAAAAATCTTCCCTGATCAATTTCCAATGTGCTTTACATCTCTGTTCCTGAAGCACTGTGTACATAGCCCCAGCATAGGATTTATACAGCTTTCACTTGACTGTTGCTGTTTTTTCTCTTTTGTCTATATCCCTTGTCAGTCTGAGTGTCTTCATTATAAAGTAAATGCCCAAAATTCCTACTTCAGTGAGTGAGAATGTTACTATCTCCACTGTAATATAACTATAATCAGGGGATATTTATTATTTTTAAAATAATTCTTCAGCTTTTATTTTTAAGTATATGATACACACAGCAAAGTACACAAACATGAATGAAATGCAATGAATTCTTTTAAAAACTGACTGCATCTTAGTAGCCATCAATTACTAAAGTCAACAAATCTATCATTTTGAGTAGCCAAAATGTTCCCTTGTGCCTTCCCCAAACACTACCCCTTCCTCCTTTCAAAAGTAACAAGTATCCTAACTCCTTAACTATATTGAAACTAACTGTACTGATTATTCCATCTATAGTTGAGTTATACCTATTTTTCTAAATTTTATACAAATATATGTTTACCATTATTGTTATTTTTCATAGTAAAAAACATGTCACATAAGATTTAAACCCTTAACATATGTTTAAGTGTTTGGGACAACATCGTTAATTATAAGCACAATGTTATACGGCAGAATTCTTGAACTTTTTCGGCTTACATAACCAAAACTTTTTAACCCCAGCAACCATAAGAAAAATATTTTATGAATAATAAAAAAGTATAATATTTAATTGATCAGATTTATTTATTTTATTTTCTAAGAAACCTTTTGCTATAAATTAGCTCCGTATTATAAATAAGTATATATTCCCAAATATATTCTGATATGTATACACACTGATCTATATACAAATTTTATATTTTATGGGTATGTTATCTGACAGATTGAAAATACAAAAATGTACTTTGAGAGTAGGAAAATGAGATTATGAAATATTACAAAGAAATAACTAAATTTCTGTTGATTATTTTATAATAATAAATTCATTTTATAAAGTACTTAATATAAGGCATATCATGAATTTGGCACTTAAATCTTTCTCTAAAATTTATATTAATTAAACTTAAAACGTGAAGAAATAAAATCAGGAAACAAGAAAACTCCAGTTAAAAATGCAACTTTTTCAGACAATGACTAGGACCTGATTAATAAATTGTACTACATTTAGCACTCAATTATTAAAGCTGGCAACCTAATCAGCACATAAGCTTCACAATCTGTAGTGTAGTTTAAAACTCAGCAATTGTAACATCAAAGTGTGCAGCTGTATCAGTGGAATTGGTGGGTGAATCATCAAATGTGCAGTGCAATTAGTTGAGTATGAAAATCCCACGGTGTTATAATATGGAGATGAATCAGCAAAGCTTCCTGGTGATTGCTAAATACCTGACTGCTTCCTCAGTAGCTATAGTTCTTGAATAATTACCTAAATAAATATGGAAATGAAGTCTGATGAAATGAAACAGTGAATATGAAATAGTATTTGATAAATTTGAAAAATTGGTATAACTTGAAAGAAACTGGATAATCTTTTACATATGCCCACTTATATACAGGGCCAACTAGCATTTACTACATTTTATTCTTGTTCTCATAATTTTTTGAGGGGATCATTTAAATATATTCCAGTACAGTTTACTCAATAGGTGAAAATTCCTTCATCCAGAAGAAATAATTCATAGTAATACAGTATTTGCAAACCTCATCTCAATAAAGTCATCGAGGTGGGTGGATCACCTGAGGTCAGAAATTCAAGACCAGCCTGACCAACATGGAGAAACCCCGTCTCTATTAAAAATACAAAAAAAAAATTTGTTGGGCATGGTGATGCATGCCTGTAATCCCAGCTACTCGGGAGGCTGAGGCAGGAGAATTGCTTGAACGTGGGAGGTAGAGGCTGAGGTGAGCCAAGATTGCACCATTGCACTCCAGTCTGGGAAACAAGAAGGATACTCCATCTCAAAAAAAAAAAAAAAGTATAAGCTTTTCAAAACCTTTCCATAGTGAAGAACTTACCATTTACTTGTTAATGACATTCAAAACAAAATTTTCTGGAAATTGAAATTCCTATATATAGAAAGTTTCTTAAGTGTGGAAGTATGGAAGAATATAGTATTATTTCTAAAATTTCAGACAGGAAATGTAGAGGAGCTACATTTGCAGATATGTGGAAATTTGAAAGCTATATTTTATGTACGATGTTTTCTTTCACTTCAAAAATTTATGATTGAAAGTTCAAGTTCAGTGCTTTAAAAAACATTTCCCAATATTTTTAAACTTCAATGAAATTGTTTAGCTATCAGATGTCAGTATTCTGTCAGCTGGCATTTCATGTCCTGAGTAAAATTTGCGAAAATATTTTAATATAATCAAGTTACAGATAACACACTTTTCATTGTTCTTTCTTAAACAAAAAACAATTACTTTCTGAAATAATTAAGTATCGGATTTTTTCCCCAACAAACTGTATTTAAAAAATACATATAATGAGTGAAAATGTAGTGTCAAAATGATTTTCAGTTCTTCTCCTCAAACCTTTAGATTGAAGACAAAAAAATTCAAGTCACTATAGGGTTCAGGGAGGTTGAGGAGTGATATTGGGGAAAAAAAAAAGAGAACTGAAGAGGTCCCTGAAAAAGGGTAATACATCTTCCAAAGAGGCAAATGATTCCTACTCTGGCTGAATGCTACCATTCAACTTGATAGTATATGCAGCTATTTTAAGGAGAAATCAGAATAACTTTAAAATCCTTAATTGTAAATATATTGGCTGCTTTTTAGAAAAGAAATAATTGTACATTTCAAATACAATACATCTGCTTTCTATCAGCTTGAAAACTTTTGTGTAAATGGAACTCTATTACAGAGGTTATCTTCCATTTAAATATATATATATATATTTACATATATTAAAAGCTTCTAAAAGAATTGACTTCTAATAAAGGGAACTGACACAGTTAAAGGAAAGGAGTGTTGACTACTTTGTAAAGCAGTTCCCTTAATTAGAAGTCAATTCTGTTAGAAGCTATATATATATGCATGTATTAAAATCAAGGAAAATGAATTCTAAGGCAGAAAGGACAAAAGATCATTCAATTCATCATTTTATTTTAAATGGGAAAACAGAGACTCAGAAAGTTCAAATCTTTCACATGAAGTCATGCAATTATTTTTTAAAAGACCCAGAAAAGAAGGCAAGTGAAATAAATGAACAAAACACCTTCTTCTTGAGAAGTCCCATGGTTTGGGACTGCATATATGTTATAATACTTAATCTTCAAAAAAGTACTGTGATGAAGATAATGTTTGCCACATTCAAATAAATAAACAGCTTCCGGTCAATTTCCCCATATCACACACTATTTCCTTAATATTTCCTACTTATATTGATTATTATTTATGAGTAGGCACAACTGATTTGATGTACATTGTGGAGGGTTTTTCTGTATTTCAATCATTAGTTGACAAAGGACGGCAGTACCCATCTTTGGTTGAATCTAAAGATATGCTACTGCTATTTTCCTACTGGCACAAGAAGCCAAATAGCCCAGTAAGCTTTATTCTCTTCCATACAAGCCTAGAATGCATTGCTGCCAAATATCATTTTAGTCAGTTCAGCATATCTTAGCTGGGACACACAACAAGGAACCTGGACTGACAGCAAACACCCAGTGGAATGAGCCCACTGGTGCAGAGCCAGCCATCTTTCCTGTATTCGGGAATTTCTCATTGATAATACAGAAAGTGCTGAAGTAAGTTGTTCTTTACAGAAAACTTGGGGTCCAAATCCTTCAGACTAAATGCAGTTAAGCTATCATGGGAGTTAACATTTATTTTAGTACTTATGACTATTGTTCAAATTATGTGGATACCAGGTGGAACTAAATTATACATTTAATTTTTGTATAGAGTTGTGATAAAATTTATTTATCATAGATTTATGACATACTTAGAACAAAGAGTTAATAACAGAATATGCCAGCAGTATCCAACATGCTAAAAATTAATTTTAATACATTTTAATATATACATTTCAGGACAAGAATTGTCTAAATCTGGCCACACTGTTTACTTTATCACACTTCATTATTTATTCCTTTCCTTAAATATAATGATTTATAACATTTTATTTATTTGAATACAATACAGCTTCCTTTTCATGCTAGAATCTAAGTCAAATGAAGGAGAAGGTTTTGTATTATTTGTTGACTGTAAAGCTTGGCAAAGAGGTTAAAAAGTAATAAATCAATGAATTAATTAATTGATGAAAAAATCTTAATTACAGAGGAGATAAAGGAATGTTAAGCATTCATAATAAGAAAAGATTTAGATAGTGAGAAATATATCAAAATTAATGAGATTAAATTTAGCCAGTAAAAGAAACAAAATAATATTTAGAAATTTCAATGAATCTAAAAAATTTAAAATATAACACATAGGAACAATTCAGGAAACTAAAAATTAAGGAAAAACAGGCCAACTTGCTATGAAATTAATTTAAACCATTAGTGGCTTGGAATGATGAGATAGAAGAGAGGGAAAATAGTCTCCATAGGCATTTTTTGGTTATCTTAGTTTGATAGTCTAAATAAGAAAAAAATCCTAATATTTCTCTTTATGACCAGTAAATATAAGTATGTACATCCTGGATTTTAATCTCTCTTTTTTCTAGTCTTAAATGGTACATATGTCTTGCCAATTATTTTATTTTAACACCTACTTCCTTAAAATCTTAGAGTGGATTATGATTAGATAATGGTTCCAGTCCCAGATCTATATAGCTCACTTCCAAAAATCTTTACCAAGTGAAACATACAATGTATCTGTTTTTTTTCTTCAATGTCCTCTAGTTTAGTTTTGCTCACATTCTTTATTACTAAAAGTGTGTACACTTTGACCAGTATCTCCCATTTCTCTTACCACGCTCTGACACATTCAGCTCCTGGCAACTACTCTTCTACTCTTTGTTTCCAAGACTTTGGCATTTCTTAGATTTCCCTTATAAGTGAGACCATACAGTATTCGTCCTTCTGTTCCATGCTTATTTTACTCAGCGCAAAGTTTTCCAGGTTTATGAATCTTGTCACAAATGGCAGAATTTCCCTCCTTTTTATGACAAAGTATTTCATTTTCTTTATCCATTCATCTAGAGGTACACTTAGGTTGTTTTCATATATTTACTTTTGTGAATAATGCCACAATAAACATGGAAATGCACTTTTTTTAATTTTCAAAATAGTGATCTTATTTCCTTTGGATATATACCCAGTAGCTGAACTACTGGATCATTTGGTAGTTCTATTTTTAATTTTTTTGAGGAACCTCCATAATGCTCTTCCATAATGGCTGTGCCAATTTACATTCTCACCAACAGTTTCAAAGCTCCCTTTTTGTACATTCTTGCCAACACTTGTTTTCTCTTTTTGATAATAGTCAAAGAAGGGTGAGATGGTATTTCATCGCGGTTTTTTTTTGCTTTTCCCTGGTGATTAATGATGTTAAGAACCTTCTTATATTCCTGTTGGTCATTTGCATTTCCTCTTTGGAAAAGTATCTATTTTTTTCTCCAAGAACCAGAACAAGACAAGGCTTCTACTCTCACCACTTCTATTTAACATAGTATCAAAAATTCTAGCCAGTGCAATTAGTTAAGGAAAAGTAAAAACAGCATCCAAATCAGAAAAGTTACATTGTTTCTGTCTGCAGAAGACATGATAGAAAACCCTTACAATTCAACCAGAAAAATCTTAAAACTAATACATTAATTCAGTGAAGTTGCCAGATACAAAATCAACATACAAAAGTCAGTTGCACTTCCATACATTAACAACAGATAATCTGAAAAAAATTTAAAAATCTCATTTACAGTAGCATTAAAAAACTAAAATGCTTAGGAATAAATTCAATGAAGGTGGTGAAAAATCTGCACAGTAAAAATTACAAAATACTGATAAAAGAATCTGAAGCTGACAAAAAACATGAAAATATATTTTTTAAAAAATTATCAATTGGGAGTATTAATATTAAGTTTATACTACACAAAGTTAACTACAGGTTCAATGCAGACCCAATCAAACATTCAATGGCATATTTTACACAAGTAGAAAAAAATTATAGAATTCACTTAGAAACAGAAAATTGGCATAAACAAAAAAGTTTTGAGCCAGAAGAACAATGCTAGAGATATTATAATCCCTGATATCAAATCACATAGCAGCACTACAGTAATCAAAACAATATGTTCCTGTCATAAAAACAGATGTACAGAAGAATGTAATCTAATAGTGAGTTCAGAAATAAACTCAGGTATATAAAGTCCACTGATCTTTGACAAGGGCACCAATATAAAATGTGGAAAGAATAGTCTCTTGAGTAAAAGGTTTTAGGAAAACTAGATATGTTCATGCAAAAGAAATTGAATACTTGCCTTACACTATATGTAAAACTAACTGGAAATGGAGTAAACACTTAAAAGTAAGAACTGAACCTAGAGAAAACAGAAAAAAAATTCCTTGACATTAGTTTCAGTATAAAATGATATTTTTGGTATAATATCAAAAACACAGGAAACAAAAATGAAAACAAATGAGTAGTCTGCATCAAACTAAAAAGTTTTGGTAAACAAAACAATCAACAAAATGAAAGGCAATCTACAGACTGGTAGAAAATATTTGCAAATCATATATCTGATAAAGGGTTAATATGCAAAATACATAAGAATCTATTATTCAATATCAAAAAATATCTTAAGAGAAAAATAGTCAAGAGTATAAATAACTATTGTTTTTAGATCCAATTCCTCTAAGGATCTAGCAATCTAATGATGATTTTGGTCTGAACACATTTGTCTTCATCATCTCTTTCCCAAGGCTTCTCCATTTAATCAGTATTCCTTCATCCTTCTGTAGAAGTAACATCTTTTTAATCAAAAGTCATTTGGCTTAAGGCAGGAGACCAGGTAGAGGCAGAACTCTTCTTATCTCTGTTTCTTAGAGAACCTGATACAAAATCATTTAAACCAATTCAGATTCACTGTCTCCTTTGTATAGGCATGTCTATAAGGAAGGATAAAAGCAACATTCTATCTGGCAGCTTTTTATTGGTTCAGGAGATATAGAGGTGATACATATAGAGAGAAAATTATTATTTATTTAATATAGGTTGTTGATCATTGTTAGCTTTGGTGGCAGTGAAATCTACCCTCAGACTTCAGAGATTGTGATTGTTGCTATTGCACTCTGAATTCCATCTCTAATTTTCCACCAAGAAAATGCTTCTCATGGGCTGCTTCTAGCCAATGCTTCAACATAGCTCTGATAATAATCTGGCCCATTCCTAGTAGATGAATAATCCATCCCTCTGATGGACGAGTATGGCTCAAGCAATCCCCATGAGCCTTGATGAACTGATAGAATCGCACTGCAGTCTAAGAGTCTCCTACTTCATCTTCTTTCCTTTCATCCCTTAGAAAGATTAGGCCTGTGTAGTGGTCCTGACATATCTCCCAACTGTCCTGGCATCATATAATTCACTCACAAGACTTTCTCCTAATATTTTAAATATCTAATCCCAACTTGACATCTGCTTTTTAAGAGACATGGTTTACCCCACTGGGGTTAACTTTGTTGCCAACATCAACAATGATTCAGACATCAAGCCAATAAAACAAAAAAAATTACAGAATTTCTCTTATGTGAAAAGTGCTTTGCAGATATCTGGTTAAACATCATAGACACAGGGATTTACTTTTACTCTCTACTGAATTTCAGTGATGGTGGCAGTTGAATTAGAAACATAAATAACCATGTAAAACTACAGAGTAAGTAATAAGGTAACAGCAGATCAGAGATGTCAACACACATTTTGAAATTATATAGTAGGTGGGTACTGTTAAATTAATTAACGGAGTGAGGAAATGAGAGTGAAATGAAGCTTCAAAAGAGATGCCAATGAAAAGCAGCCTCTGTCCTTCAGGCATCCATGTATACAGGAAGTTAATAACGGTACCTGTTTTTAATGTTATTTTGAGTAGAAAATGAGCTAATATTGATCAATCACTTAGAACTTGGAATGTTTAGTTCACAGTAGTCAATAAATATTAAGTTTTTAAATTATTATCTAAGCTATTATTCTCTACAATTAAAAATATTCTAATTTATCTGCCAGAATAACTGGCACTTCAGTAAAACACTGATGAGAATACCGGTATGTCTCTAAATATTCTTCAGGACCTGCTATAAGTACAAAGTCTTTGGTTTTAACCAGACCTGCTAAATCACAGTCTCTGGGGTTTGAGTCTTAGAATTTGCATTTTAACAAACTCCCTGAGGTTATCTCTGCATTTTGAATTATAAGAACCACTGCATCACAGAGACATTTTAAGCTGTTTAACATGTAATGTGAGTTGTGTCGTTATTCGGTTCTTAAAATGTCTAACCTTAACTCCCACATTGCCGACCTCTTACTGATTTTATACCAATAGCACTCTAAGCTTTTGTATTCTCCAAGCAAATGACAATTTCTTCCTGTTGTTGAATGTTTCTTTTTTTTCTTCTTCTTCTTCTACTCAGGCTGCTTTACCCTCTAACACTCTTAAAAATTTAACTTTTATATTTCATATTCTAGTTCAGGTATTATTGCATTCAGAAAAGCAGTCCAGTGTCTTATAAACCCTGAGAGAATTGATCATCCATGATCCTCTTGCATGCTAGGTATGATGGCTGCCTTGGGCTCTCACAGTGTATTATAATTTGTTTCTATCTCCCCTCCTAAACTTTGCATGCCTTAAGTTCAGGGCCTATTTTCTTTCTTTCTTTCTCTCTTTCTCTCTGTCTCTCTCTCTCTCTCTCTCTCTCTCTCTCTCTCTCTCTCTCTCTCTCTCTCTCTCTTTCTTTCTTTCTTTTTTTCAAGGTGGAGTCTTGCTCTGTTGCCCAGGCTGGAGTGCAATGGTGCAATCTCAGCTCACTGCAACCTCTGCCTCCCAGGTTCAAGCGATTCCCCTGCCTCAGCCTCCTGAGTAGCTGGGATTACAGGCACCTGCCACCACATCCAGCTATTTTTTATATTTTTTAGTAGATACAGGGTTTTGCCCTTGTCAGGCTGGTCTCGAACTCCTGACCTCATGATCCGCCCACCTTGGCCTCCTAAAATTCTGGGATTACAAGTGTGAGCCACTGAGCCCAGCCTTATCTTTCTCTTTAATACAAATCCCTAGCAGACCTGAGACTTCAGTACAGTTTTTAGAGAAATTTGATGAATGATTGCCTGTAAATGGAATGTACTTGGATATTCACGCAGTATTTGTCTTTTACTTTTATTTTTCTACAATTATCTCTGAAACACAATTTTGTTCCTGGAGTACTCTTCATGACATATTCCCATTAGAAAGAAGGAACCTATATTGAAGAAGATACTGAGTTTTGCTCATTAATTCACTGATGTTAAGAAGTACTGAGTCCAAATTAGAGATAAAACATTAACATGGAGAAGCAAATCAAAATATGATATTTATGTTTTCTCTTTAAGGGTAAAGCTGCTTAAGATAGTTCTAAACTAAGCTTTAATTTAAAATATTTCTTACTTAAAAAAAATTAAATTTAAAAGGGAAAGTAAGGTGTTTGTTTATTAATCTAGCCTTTTAAACTCTTATACGAAGTACATCTAACTTCTCTTAACAGAGAAAATATGCCAGTGTCTCAGTTTTAGCACCAGATTAGCACCTGTTTTAAGAATTTGGGAGGCACTAATTGACCTGAAAACAGCCCAACATGAGCATCAGGCATTGTGTTATGTTTGCTTCAAAACCTAAGCCTCATTGCCAACACTTACCTAATGTAAATAAAAGAAAAACAAATTGAACAGTACTATTGCTTGTGTGCTAAAGCCATATCTCATTGAGCCAAATTCTCCCAGGGGCATGTCATTCCTTGGAACCCAGATAAGCATCCAGTGAGATAGATTAACACTTTGAAGTCACCAGGGTATCATGGAGACTTTTTTGTTGATGATACTATGTCTTTGGTGCTGGGGAAAATCTGGCTCATCTTGTTAGTAACAGAAATAATGTAATTTAAGTGAGCTGCCAGGATAATTAGAGCAGGTGAACAGTAGACAGAAATAATGCCCTAAAGATATGAAAGAAAATGCTTAGATTCTTTTTCACTTTATTTCAGTGCTACTAAACGCTATTGGTATCTGTTTGCTTCTGTGTCACTGTCAATGCTGAGTAGCAAATTAGGCATTTGGGGAGACATTAACTCTTCCAAGCTACTTGGAGACTGTTTAGTGCTTTTCTGAGCAGTGATAATTGACAGAATTATAAATGAAAACATAACAAAAATGTGATATTTATCTTTACTGAATTAGGAATTTTAAAAAACCACTGGAAAATGACTCACTGCCATCACTTTTTAGAGAGAAATACAATTCCAGATTCCTGCCATATTTTATTGTGTGATAACAATGAGTCAGTGGCTTCTTACACAATAATTCAGACTAGGTATGGGTTATAGTTTTCGTAGACTAGGGAGTTTACTTTCCAAAATCTTAATAGCTCAAACCCATAATAACAAAATGTTCAAAGTATTTGGTTTGTTTTCTAAGGGCATTTGGTTGCAACATATTTGATTAATATAATTTTCAATAATTTTTCTATGTAAAATGAGCCAAGTGCTTCACAAAGTCTAGCCTATCAGCTTCTTCCTGAATAAGTTTATGCATTTGTGTCCTTGTACAATTTTGTTTATTTCATTGCTCTTAATTGAAATGATCAGTCCGCCTTTCCTAATGAAGATTGGACTCCATAGTATGTTTTACATTTAACTCATAATGACTAGAACAAAAAAATAAGTTGAACAATGAGAAAAATGTAGAGCCGTGACATTATTCTGTATGATACAGTAAAGGTAGGTGTCAAAATCCATAGAACTAGATAGCAAAAGAATAAACCTTAATACATGCAAGTTTTAAAAAACTCAAGCTGGAGTATTCTGAAGAATGTGACAAAATAATCTAACTTTAGTACAATTATATTAAAAAATCTTCACTGAAGAAGTGGAGGTAAGATACTGATCTAAGTAACCATATAAATGAGTGGAGTCGATGAAATTAAAGGCCTGCAGAACTTTATATAAGTACTGTTCTATATATATATATATATATATATATATATATATATATATATATATAGTTGACAATATTATTTCCATTGGGGGTATGGTTCAATAATTCTGGTATCACTGACATTGGACATATTTACTGGAACCAAACAGTTAAATAAATGTTGGGAGTAATTATCCCTAATGGAGTGGGAAATTTCATATAATCAAAGAGAAAAGGCAAGATACATTGGTTTGAGATCATATTTAGGTCAGTGTAGAGAATATTAAATATAGAAATATTTATAAATATGCATATACATATATATACACAGACTAGAATGCACAAACATATTCCCTTGCTCTGTCTACTGAAAACACATAGACACAATAGCGGCTGCATCTCCAGACCTCACCTTTAATTCTAGTTCTTTTGCAGTTTCTACATTTGTAGTTAAATCCTCCACTGAAGTCTTGAACCCTTCAAAGTCATCAGTGAAGTTGGAATGAACTTCATCCAACCTCTTATTAGTATTGTTATTTTGACCTCCTCCCTGACATTCTTGAGGAATGTCAAGAATTTCCTCAATGACATCTAGAATGGTAAATCTTTTCTAGGAAATTTTTAGTTTACTTTGTCCAAATCTATCACAAGAATCACTACATATGCCAGCTGTAGCCTTAAAAAAGATGTATTTTCTAAATAATAAGACTTTAAAGTTGAAATGACTCGTTCTCCATGGGCTGAAGACTAGATGTTGTTTTAGCAGACCTGTGAAAACATAAATGTCCTTGTACATATATATCAGAGTTCTTGTGGGACAAGGTGCATTGTCAATGAGCAGTAACATTTTTAAATGAATTATTTTTTTTCTGAGCAGTACGGCTCAACGGTGAGCTTAAAATGTTTAGTAAACCATATTGTAGAAGTACATGTTGTCATCCAGGCTTTTTGTTCCATTTATAGAGCACAAACAGATAGCATAATTCTTAAGGGCCATAGGGTTTTCCAAAAAATGAGCACTGGCTACAAGTTATAGTCACCAGCTGCATTTCTCTGAACAAGAGTGTCGGCCTGCCCTTCGAAGCTTCAAAGACAGGCTTTGACTTCTCTCCAGCTATACAATTTGTAGATAGCATATTTTCCACTATAAGCCTGTTTTGTTCACATTAAAAATCTAGGATTAAGTATAGCCATCTTTATCAATGATCTTAATTAGTTCATTGATAAAGAGCTGTGACTTCTACATCAGCACTTGCAGCCTGACCTTGCACATTTATGTTATGGAGACGGCTTCTTTCCTTAAACTTTATGAACTAACTTCTGTTAGCCTCAAAATTTTAGTTTGTAGCTTCTTCACCTCTCAACCTTCGTAGAATTGAAGGGTTAAAAATTTGTTTTGTTTTAGGGTTTTGCTTAAGGGAATATTGTGGCTGGTTTGATCTTCCATCTTGACTGCTAAAACATTCTTCATATTATCAATAAGCTTGTTTTGCTTGTTATCTTCTGTGTTCAATGGAGTAACACTTTTAGTTTCCTTTAATAACTTTGTTTTTGCATTTATAACTTGGCTAACTGGTGCAAGAGACATAGTTTTCAGCCTGTATTAGCTTTCAACATGTCTTTCTCTAATCCCGATTATTTCTAGTTATTGTTTTAAAGACAGTGGTATGTGGTTTTTCATTTGAACACTCAAAATCCATTATAGGTTCACTAATTGGGCAAATTTCTATATTGTTGAGTCTTAGAGAATAGCATAGCCCAAGGTGAGGGATAGAGATGGGGAAATGGCTAGAAAATGGAGCAGTAAGAACACACACCGTATTTATTGATTATGTGTGCCATCTTACACAGGCATGGTCCCTCGTGCCATATAACAATTACAATCGTGTTATTAAGGATCCCTAATCATAGATCACCATAACAGATATAGTAATAATATTTTTTTCTGAAATAGTTATTAAGTCAATGTATGTATTTGTTGTGACAATTTATGTTTGATTTCTGATAGTTAAATCCTCTTTTTTGCCTCAAATCTTCAATTTGCAAAAAACACAGTATCTGTGAAGTGCAATGATGTGAAGCCCAATAAAACAAGATATGTCTTGTCCCCTTGGCAGAACAGATTACTGATGACTACTTTCACAATTGTTTTTTCCTTCAGGAAAAATCAAGTGGATTTCAAAATTTGATTTTTTAAATATTCAAAATGTCTTTTATTTAAAAAAAACAAAACAGAAAAATGAAAATTTTTAAACTCAATTAACATATTTAAAGTGTAACACTATGAATTTGCTGGACTGCCATAACAGAATACTACAAATTGTGGGTGACTTAAACTACAGAATGTTTTTTTTCTTGCAATTCTGGAGCTAGAAATCTACAATCAAATGGCAGGTGTCTGGGTTTCTGCTGAGGCCTCCTTTTGTCCTCACATGGCTGGCTTCTCCCTATGTCCTCACATGATCTTTCCTCTGTACCCACACATCCACGGTGTTTCTTCCTCCTCACATTAATTAAGGCCCATTCCAACAGCTTTGTTTTAAGTTAATGATCTCTTTAAAGGCCAAATCAGTCACATTCTAGAGGTTAAGTAGGTACTAGATGTTAGGGCTTCATCATATGAGTTTTGAGGGATACAATTCAGTCCATAACTCTTACATTTTAAGCAAATATTTCAAAGTTAAATAAGAATGATTATCAGAAATCAAATTTACAAATTTTTGCAATAAACAATACATACATTGACTCAATAACTATTTCAGAATCTATTTCTACTGAATTGGTCATAATCTTGTATAAAAAATGAAACAAATGAGGTATTAATTTCTACCTTCATGGTGCTTTCTGAATTGGGAAAGAAATGGACATAGAGACCAGTATAATCATAGGATGTAGAGTTTTTTTTTAAAAAACTACTATATTAAAACTCTAGTAATAAAGATTCCAGTTCATAGTATCAGAAGTTATTTGGGAGATATAAGAATGTTAGAGTTGATTTTTAAAGATGATTATGACAAAAAAGTACATTAAATCTTGTGACCTATTTGTATAATTTATCTTAATTTGTATGGCTTGATATTGTGCAAATAAATGAAATTAGTCTGCAACATCTGAACTTAACTGAGCTATGTTAAACAATGAACCAGACCAAGGAAGTTAAGTGATCTCCTCATTGGTTACAGCTATGCTATTAACTGCTGTATAACCGTAAGTTAGTCACTTAACTTCTCTGGGCTTTGCTTTCCTCATCTGTAAAATATGGGCATTAAATAAGATGAACTATGAAATTCTAATTAGTTCCTTACTGGATAAGTACTCTATGTCACTTTTGTAGACCAAAGAGTTTACTTTCAAAACCAGAGAGGTTTTGCTTAACTTTTCCTAAAGTCTTCCAAGAATAAAGTTTATATAGAAAAATTAATCCCAGAGTCTATTTATTTTAATTCCTGATTAATGCAATTTTGGTTTAAAAACAGACATGAAATGAGAAAACAATATTCAAAGATTTAATAAATATTTTAGAGGTAGTAGGAAGTATGGCAATAAAGACTAAAAGAATCTTAGAGATCAATAATTTTGTTTTAAGTAAGTACCCCAAATTCTATAAACAGAAAAAAGCAAGACATATACTACAATGTGAAATTTTAAAATCCTTACATTTTGTAAACTCTCTAACCTGTGACTTAGTTTTACTCTTCATGACAACAGTTTGCTTATTATAACTAATCCCTGATATCTAGTTAAACAAAAATGGACACATGGCTAGTTTTAGAAACTGAGACCTCCAACATTGCATTACACTTGTAAAAAGCTACAGGAATATCATTGCTGCTAAGGGTCCTGGAGTAAAAAAATAAAAATCAGAAATATCACTTCATATAGAGGACAGATAATATAATAGATATGACTGAAATAATAATTTAGTGAGTTGGATGATAAGGTGGAGATAGTACAAGCAAGGAGTAAAGAAACGGCAAAATGTGTGAATCTGCATGTGCATGTGTGTGTAGAAAACACAGAGACAGAGACCTATATTTTAGTTCTTGACATTACGGCAAGTTAACAAGTGTTATTGTCTCTGTACCCAATACCATAATTCCAATGCCACAGAAAATGATAATTGAGAGAAGAAAGAGAGAATGACTTGGAAATGTTGAAGGGTAAGAGAGTGCTGAGGAATCACAAACCAGAGTGGAAGCCTGAGCACCATCACATTCATGTACAGTTCAGGTGTACCTTACCTGGAAAGGTCATTCTCTTGCTTTTTGTCAAGTTGGAAAATGGATATTTTTAGATCACGAATGTAAGAACAGTATTTTCTGAGAGCATGAACACCAAGTTTTTCCTCTATCTCCTCCAGCTTGTCTATTGCTTAAGGGATTACAGCTGATGGAGAAAGGTCTTAGAAATACCAATACCCAAAATGTAGGCACATAGAGGTTTTCTAAGAGCCTACTGGTTTCTGCCCTAAGACCACTAATTACACAACATTTGAGAAACAGAAGCTGTTGCTTAGTCTTTGAGTTCCTCACCCTGAGCAGACAGTAACAACCAAGATATGTAATATACCTATGAGAATATCTGAGAACAATTTATTTAAGAATATAGAAAAGAAACCCAAAACTCCATTATATGCAAGATAGATAGATCTATCTCTTTCTTTATCATCTCTACCTATATCTCCCTCTACATTAATTAAGAGAATTTGATAACCTAAAATAAACGTGGTAAACACTAAGTAGATAAGGGAAAACATATTAGTAACAAAAACATTACAAGCAATTTTAAGAAATAATAAATTAGAATTGCTGAGCACAAAAATAGTAAACATGAAATAAAGCTTCCAAGAGCTTATAATGGAGAGCAGAATGAATATACTACTGAAAAAAAAATGAATGAGTAGGCTTTAAGAAGTTGAGAAATACATCACATAATAAGAAAAATATGATTTTTTTACCACAGAAATTTGAAAGAGAGAACTAAAAAACAGGATAATATCAATTTCAGAAAAGATCAAAATAAAGGGAAAAATATGAAAAAATAAAACCCTAAAACTCTCCTAAAATTAAAGAAAGACAATTATTTTTAGATTGAAAAAGTACTAAACAGGATAAATGAGGAATGGGCCCACAACTGAGTACATTTTATTAATGCTTCATGACATAAAGCTCACATCTAAAATATTTTTGAAAAAAAAAAGAACCAATCACTTACAGTAGAACTGCCAATATATATATAAAATACCTCAACCCTGTATTTTATATTCAATAAAAGGCTTTCCATTGAAAGAGGAAATTATTCTGAGAAATCCAAGGTCTCAGAATGTTTATTATCTGCTTTGAAAAATCCTTATATAGAGTAATTGTATAATTTTTGTCTAAACTTCTTAGCATGGCTAAATGCTGAACAATTATCAACTAAAGAATATCTATAACTGTGCTTATCAATCTAGGCAAACTCAATCTGTCCCAAGCAAACTCAGACAAATGATCACACTACTGTTGGAAAAGATATACTTTCAAGAAGAAAAAAAAATTCAGATAAAGGTCTGTATAAGGAAGAATAATATTTAGTAGCTTAGTAATATATTGTTTTTATAAAATTTTACATCTTATATTCAAAATTTCAGACTTGAAATTCTACATAATGCAATACAAAGTAATGATGGTAGATGGAAGAGGCAAGGGAAGCTGAAGGTTATGAAACCATTTTTGAGTATTGGTCTTAGGATATCTGCATCCAATTTAAGAAATTTAATTAATAAAGACATATAAACCTAATAATGAATTTCACTACAACAATAATTAGAACAAAATTTATGATTTCTAATCAACAGAATAGTAAAACCTTTCAATAAAAGTCAGGAAAGAAAACAAAAACAAGGTAGTGTACATACAAAACATAAATTAAATGTAAAATATGTTTTATCACATTTATTACAGTAAATTAATATGAGATATACCATCAAATCAAGAATATCTCTCATCTGTCAACAAGTTGTCCACAGGAAACATAATAAAGCAAATGGGAAAAAACTAAGCTTATTTAGGGAAGCAGAAACCAAAAAAGTGAGTTATCAATTTTAAAATTATAAAATATAGAATAAAGCATTGACATAAAGATAAAAATTTTCAAATATATATATAAAGTTTAATTACCATGAATATACACATTCACACACACACACACACACACACACACACACACACACACACACTTTCACCTCAGAATATATAATGCAGCAACTGAATAAAATAAAAGGAGAAATAGATAAATAGTAGTTGAAAATCTTCAGGCAAAAATATTGAAGATTTAATTAGCTGAATTAAATTAAGTCAACTAGAAATTTACCACTGAAAGAAAAAGAAAATCTTTTCAAAGGCATATAGCACATCATATTAAGCTCCAAAGAAACTTCTAATATATTTCAAATAAAGATTGTATTGCACTTTTTGACACAAGGCCTTTGTATCCGTTCATTGTGACACTGCTATAAAGAGATACCCAAGACTGGGTAATTTATACAGGAATAAAGGAAAGAGGTTGAATTGACTCACAGTTTTGCATGCTGTCAAGGCCTCAGGAAACTTACAATTATGGCAGAAGGCATGAGAGAATCAAAGGTATGTCTTATGTGGTAGCCGGCAAGAGAGAGAGTGAATGAGCAAAGGGGGAAGAGCACCTTATAAAACCATGGATCTTGTGAGAGTGCACTCACTACCACAAGAACAGCATGGGAGAAACTTCCCCCATGATCCAATCACCTACCACCATGTCCTGCTCTTGACATGTGGGGATTATGGGAATTAAAATTTGAGATGAGATTTGGGTGGGGATACAGATAGAAAACATATTATTCTTCCCCTGCCCCTCCTGAATCTCATGTGTTTTCACATTTCAAAACCAATAATGCCTTCCCGACAGTCCCCCTAAGTCTTACCTCATTCTGGCATTAACTCAAATGTCCACAGTCCAAAGTCTCATGTGAGACAAGTCAAGTCCCTTCTGCCTATGAGCCTGTAAAATAAAAACCAAGTTAGTTACTTCTAAGATACAATGGGGGCATAGGCATAGGTTAAATACATTCATCAAATGGGAGACATTGCAAAGGGCTAAGGCCCCATGTGAGTCTGAAACCAGGCAAGGCAGTCATTAAATCTTAATGGTCCAAAATGATCTCCTTTGACTTCATGTCTCACATCCAGGTCACACTGATGCAACAGGTGGGCTCCCACGGTCTTGGGTAGCCCTGCAACTGTGGCTTTGCAGGGTACAGTCCCACTCCTGGCTGACTTTGTGGGCTGACATTGTCTGTGGCTTTTCCAGGCTTATGGTGCAAACTGTCAGTGAATCTACCATTCTGGGTTTTGGAGGACAGTGGCCTTCTTCTCACAGCTTTACTAGGCAGTACCCAAGGAGGGACTCTGCATGGGGTCTCCAATCCCAAATTTCCCTTTTCCACTTTCCTAGCAAAGATTCTCAATGAAGCCTCTGCTTGTGCAGCAAACTTCTACCTGGACATTCAGTCTTTTCCAAACATCCTTTGAAATCTAGGCGGAGGTTCCCAAACCTCAGTTCTTCACTTCTGTGTACCCACAGGTCCAACACCATGTGGAAGTCACTAAGGCCTGGGGCTTGCCCCTTGTGAAGTAACAGCCTGAGCTGTAGGTTAGACTATTTTAGGCACAGCTGGAGATGGAGTGGTAGCAGCTGGGATACAAGGTGCCTGGGACACAAGGTGCCAATTTCCAAGGCTGCATAGAGAGGTGGTAGGGTAGGTAGGTGGGGCCCTAAGCCCAGCTCACTGAACCATTTTTTCATAGGCCTCTGGGCCTGTCATGGGAGGACTGCTGTGAAGGTTTCTGACATACCCTGAAGACATTTTCCCCATTTTTTTTGATGACAAACATTTGGCTTATGCAAATTTCTGCAGCCAGCTTGAATGTCTCCCTGGAAAAGAGGTTTTACTTCTTTACTACATGGTCAGGCTGCAAATTTTCCAAACTTTTATGTTCTGCTTGCCCTTTAAACTAAGTTCCAATTTCAGATAATCTCTTTCAAATTCAAAGTTCCACAAAACTCTAGACCAGGGGAATAATGCCACCAGTCTCTTTGCTAAAACATAGCAAGAGTGACCTCTATTCCAGTTTCTCATTTCCATCTGAGACCACCTCATCCTGGACTTTGTCGTCCATATCACTATTAGCATTTTGGTCAAAATCATTCAACAAGTCTCTAGGAAGTTCCAAACATTCCCACATCTTTCTGTTTTCTTCTGAGCCCTCCAAACTCTTCCAACTCCTGCTTGTACAGAGTTCCAAAGTCACTTCCACATTTTCTGGTATGTTTATAGCAGAACCCCACTTCTAATACCAATTTACTATATTAGTCCATTCTCATGTTGCTATAAAGACATACCCAAGACAGGATAATTCGTAAAGGAAAGAGGTTCAATTGACTCGCGGTTCCACATGGCTGGAGAGTCCTCAGGAAACATAAGTATGGCAGAAGACAAGAGAGAAGCAACAGAACATCTTACATGGCAGCAGGCAAGACAGAGCCAAAGAGGAAAAGCCCCTTATAAAACCATCAGCTCTTCTGAGAACTCACTCACTGTCATTAGAACAGCATGGGGAAACTGTCCCAGTGATTTAATCACCTTTCACCAGGTCCCAACCATGATATATTATAATATAATAATTTGAGATGAAATTTTGGTGGGACACAGATCAAAACCACATTAGCCTTGCTTTGTCACCTAGACTGCAATGGAGTGGTGTGACCACTGAAGCCTCAACAGCCTCAGACTCCTATGCTCAAATGATCCTCCTGTCCCACCTTCCTGGTTATTTGGGGCCATAGGCACATACTCTTGCAACTGGCTAATTTTTGGGGGGATGTAGGGTAAAGACAGAGTCTAGCTATGTTGCTCAGCCTAGTCTTGAATTCCTGTGCTCAAGCAATCTCCTGACTTAGCCTCCAAAAGTGATTAAGATTATAAGAGAAAGCCACCACACTTGGCCCATTTTAGGTTCAGAATATAAAGCAATACAATTCAATCAATAAGGAAATCAATAAGGAAAGGATGGCTAGTCTGATTGATGGGTAGAGATATATATTTGTTTAAACCTATAGTTCAAATATAATTTGGTTACATTCAGTTTTAGAAAACTATATATATGTATATACAATATGTACATATCCACCCCATATATATGTATGTATATATACACAAAAATCCCCTAAAAGCTATTCTTAGTTATTTTTCTAATGTATGATTTTAATAACCATATATAACATTTTATTTATAAATGTGAATTTTAGATCTAATGCTTTTTTTTTTTGAGACAAAGTTTCGCTTTTGTTACCCAGGCTGGAGTGCAATGGCATGTAGATCTAATGCTTTCTAACTGGATATTAAGCAATTTGCCATTTTTGTGTATTATAATTACTAAAAAATATGATTATATACAAAGCTCTCTAAATATTTCTAATTTTTTATTAATGATAATATCCTTGAGGGAATTACCCCTGAATTATACATGAGCTATTGCTTTTACATTCATAAGACTTTCATAACAAAAATCATTTATACAAATTTAGAATTCTTTATTCTTTCATCTTTATATATTTATTTATTTATTGGGACAGAGTTTCACTCTTGTCACCTAGGCTGGAGTACAATAGTGTGATCTTGACTCACTGCAACCTCCACCTCCCAGATTCAAGCAATTCTCCTACCTGGACTCCTGAGTTGCTGGGATTACAGGTGTGCACCACCACACCTGGCTAATTTTGTATTTTTAGTAGAAATTGGGTTTCACCATGTTGGCCAGGCTTGTCTTGAACTCCTGACCTCAGATGATTCACCTGCTTTAGCCTCCCAAAGTGCTGGAATTGCAGGCGTCAGCCACTACACCCAGCCATTATTGTTTCTTAAGGTCAAAAATGACCTTTTATTGCCTAATACAACAGATATTTCCACTTCTATCTAAATTTGAATTCGTAGAGCATTGTAATCAATTAACTGTTGAAACATGATCTTCCGGTTTCTGTGATATTTTATGACTGTACCTTTCTCAAACAATAAAGGTGATTATTTGTTTATCCATTTTCTAACTCCTCTCCACTCTACTTGATGTTTAACTATCAAAGTGCCTCAGGGCTCCCACTATATCTCTTCCCAACCCCATGTATATGGTATAGATATAGGCTCATAATTACTAAAAGCGCTTTCCTGCCAGAGCTATCCTGTTAATTCTGAATTCATCTATAAGCTTTGCTTGATTTAACTACTTGGCTGTCTTTGAGCTATTTCAAATTTAATATGTCTGTTATGGATTGAATATTTGTTTGCTCTCTAAAATTCATATGTTGAAGTCCTACCTCCCAGTTTAACAGCTTATGGATATGGGGATTCGGGGAGGTAATTAGAATTATACGAGAACATGAGGCTGGTACTTTCATAGTGAGATTAGTGCTCTTATAAGAAAAGACCAGAGAGTGTCTGATCTCTCTCTTATTCATACTATATATATGAAGAAGAGTTTATGTGTGCACACAGAGAGATGCTGGTCACATATGAGCTGTGAAGCTGGTTTACTGTGCAGTGATCACCAACTTGTTTCAGTACAGTGGGACAAAAGATTTATACACAAAACATGTTACATGAAGTGGTTTATTATTTACAGATAGGCAGCAAAGGAAAACTAGAATTCATTTTAAACTATTTCCTCAATACTCAGCAAGCTTCCTGGGGTGGATAAAGTCTTGCCTCACATATTCCACCGGCACCATAGCTGAGAGAGTCTAAGAAGTAGCACGCCCTAGGTTTTACAAGCCAGGTATCACAGAAAATGCTGGGCTAATGTGCTGTTTTGGCCAGTGTCTTTCCTATATCAGGAAACTGAGTTCCAAGTATATTCTATAGTTATTTAGAATAACAAATTAAAAAGTTGCGGGATAAACAGGTTTGCTTCATTGCCACCCAGAGGATTACCCTGAAAAGGCCAAGAGAAGAGGCCTGATAATAAAACCTACATTGTGGCACCTTGATCTTAGACATCTCAGTCTGCAGAACTGTTAGAAATGATTTTCTGTTGTTTAAGCCACCCAGTCTATCACATTTTGTATTATGGCCATCTAAGCTAGCTAAAACAATCTCTAAGATACTGTTCTTAATTTTTACTTCAGAGTGATTCACTAGTTTATTCTTAATAAAGAGCGATAAAATCTACCCAGATACCAAAGTCAAAAATAACAGTCATGGTTTGCTCCACCTTCTGACCCCTCAAAACCAATTCAACAGAAAACCTTGTCCTTTCTGACTACAATATACTGACTCATTCTTTTTCTCTCCATCTCTGCTGATACCACTTTTGCCCAAGTCACACATTAATTCTTGGAATATTGCCATGGAGTCTTAACTGATTTCTCGCTTGACTTTCTAATACATTCTTTGCGGTGGAGTGATTTTTAAAAATGTAACTTATATTATGTTGCTCACACCCTTTAAATCTTGTAATAGCTTCCCATTAGATTTTGAATACAATCTAAACCCTTTAACATGGCCTGTTGACCCAGGTCCAGCTTCTTTCTCCAGCTTCATCCCTGGCTGCTTATCCTTTCCCACTCAGCTCCAGTTACAACATTCTCTATGGATTTCTAGAACATGCCAGTCCATATAAAGCACCGATGTTTTTCCTTGGCTATTCACTGCCTTTATCTGGATTAGTCTTCTAGACTTCTGTCTATTCCTTTCTTTACTTTTGGAGATATAAACCTAAATAATCCTATGAGGTCAATTATTTTTTGTGTTTTCTAGTGGAACCTTACTTTCTTAACAATACAATTGGCCCTTGCTTCATCTAGTTATTTGTTTGTTTCGAATATTTTTCTCTTTTAATTTATACAATTTTTTGTTTCCCTAAGTAGAACATAAGGATATGAGAGGAGAGCTTGTGTTTACCTTGTTTTTCTCTGTGAATGAGAATTTTCCATTTATTATGGTGTCTGGCCAAGAGTGTTGGCTTAAATTATTACGTACAATAATTACATGAGGGACTTTTTATAGACCTTACAACAGTGGGTATTTATAAAAGACTTCTAATATAAAATCCATATACACAGACATTTCAAAAAAATCTCTAGACAAATGAAAATTAAAACAAAACTTACCAAAATATATGAGGCACAGCAAAAGTGATTGTAGGAAGGACGTTTATAGCAATAACCACCTACATTAAAAAGAAGAAATATATCAAATAAATAACCAAACTCTACACATCAAGGAATTACAAAAAGTAGAAACTAGGCCCAAAGTTAGCAGAAGATAAATACTAATGATTACAGCAGAAATAAATAAATAATAGAAAGATAACAAAAATTAACAAAATTAAGAATTGTTTTTATAAAAAACTGACATTCTTTTATTTTATTTTATTATTGTACTTTAGATTCAGGGATACATGTGTAGATCAAGCAGGATTGTTGTATAGGTACACACATGGCAATGTAGTTTGCTGCCTCTATCCCCCGTCACCTACATCTGGCATTTCTCCCCATGTTATCCCTCCCTGACCTCCCCATCACCCCCACTGTCCTTCCCTTGTATCCCCCCAGCAGACCCCATGTGTGATGCCTCCCTTCCTGTGTCCATGTGTTCTCATTGTTCAACACCCGCCTATGAGTGAGAACATTCAGTGTTTGATTTTCTGTTGTGTCAGTTTTCTGAGAATGATGGTCTTCAGATTCATCCATATCCTTACAAAGGACACAAACTCATCATTTTTTATGGCTGCATAGTATTCCATGGTGTATATGTGCCACATTTTCCATGTCCAGTCTATTGTTAATGGGCATTTGGGTTGGTTCCAGGTCTTTACTATTGTAAGCAGTGCCACTATGAACATATGTGTGCATGTGTCTTTATAAATAGAATGACTTATAATCCTTTGGGTATATACCCTGTAATGGGATTGCTGGGTCAAATGGAATTTCTATTTCTAGGTCCTTGAGGAAGCACCACACTGTCTTCCACAATGATTGAACTAGTTTACACTCCCACCAACAGTGTAAAAGTGTTTCTATTTCTCCACATCCAGACCCTGCTTACCTGGGGGTTACCTGCGGGGGCTGCAGAACAGTAAGAGTTGCTGCCAGTTTCTTCTGTTATCTTTGTCCCAGAAGGGTACCTGTCAGATGTTGGCCTGAGCTCTCCTTTATGAGGTGTCTCTTTGGGTATACAGGGGTCGTCAGGGAGCTGCTTGAGGAGACAGTCTATCCCTTACAGGAGCTCAAGTGCTGTGCTGGGAGCTCCGTTGTTCCATGCACAGTTGCTGGGCAGGTGCTTTTAATACTGCTGCAGCAGAACTCATAACCGCCTCTTTTCCCAGGTGCTCTGTCTTAGGAAGGTCAGCTTTCTTTATAAGCTCCTGTGGAGCCGTTGCCTTTTTTAAATGCCCTGCCTCACACGGAGTAGTCTAGTCACAATCTGCCAGCAGAGGCGCTGCTGAGCTGCCACAGGCTGTGCCCAACTGTGTGTGATCTGCCTTGGTGATGGCAGACTGCCTTGGTAGTGGTGGTCGCCCTTCCCCCGACTGAGCTGGACTGTCCTGGGTCCAGCTGTGCTTGCTGCGAAACTCTCAACCCAGAGCTTTTCAGATTGCTTGTTTTGGGGGGTAGTACCCGTCGAGCCAGATCGCCTGGCTCCCTGTCTCTGTCCTCTCCCTTTCAGTTAAATGGGCGTCTCCCAGGCCTTCCAGGCACCCATTGAAACTGCCTTCCAGATTTGTGTGAGTTTCTGTGCCCCTACACAGCACCAGCTGAAACTTCCGTGCTGAAAACTCATGATGCTTTTTGGCCTGAGAATCTCCTGGTCTGTCGGCAGTGAAAATTTGTTTGGAAATGCGGTGGGCACTCACCCTCTGCGGTTGTTCTTGCTGGGAACTGCACTCTGGAGCTGTTCCTATTCGGCCATCTTGGATCCTCTCCTGACATTCTTAATTAGATTAATAATTAAAGAAAGAAAGCACAAGGAAATAAAAACAGAAATGAAAGAGAACACATTACAACAGATGCCTCAAATATAATAAAGATCAGAAGGGGCTATTGGGAACAATTATATCTCAAACAATTGGACAAGATAGAATGGATGGATAAATTTCTAGAAATGTAAAACATCCTAAAACTGAATTAAGAATAAATTGAAAGTCTGAACAAAGAAATAATAAATAAGAAGATAAAATTATTAATCAAAAATCGCCAAAGAAAGAAAACCTCAAGACTCAATGACTAGATGGGTAAATTCTATCTAATATTCAAAGAATAATTAACACTAATTATTCTTAAATACTCCTCCAAAATAGCAGAGGGAACACATTCAGACTCATTTTATGAGGTCAAAATTACCCATCCCAAATCCAGAGAAAGACTCCACAAGAAAGGAAAATAGACCATTATGTGTAATGAACACTGATACAAATATCCCCAAAAAAATGCTAGAACATTCCTTTCAGATGGTGAGAATGTAATTAATGGAGATATGAAGATATGAAAAGAAAGTAGTATACGTTGTTTATGTGAGTGGTAAGCTTAAGAGAAAGACAAAAGCCATGGAACGCAAATTATATTAGACATAAAAATCAGATGAAGAAGTACACAGAAGAGACTTTCGGACAGACAACATGTACATTAATTGACGGTACAAATGAAAGAGCCAGAATTGAGTTGGGTAAAAGTAATTGCATGAAGCTGAGGTTTCAGATGTTGAAAGAAATAAAGGTAGAGCTTAGAAGTGTCTTAAGTTTACCTTACCCAAATATCCCTGTAAAATGAAAAAAATCCCTGTAAAAATGGCCATAGAGATAACTTATTTTAAATACATTTTTCAAAGAGTTCTTAACGCTGTTTTGAAAAAATGCCTATATCAGAGACTACATTAGACAAGGGTGAGCATTATGTAATCCAGAAGCATCACAGTAAGGTTGGATGATATTTCCATTAAATGAATGACATTCCCAGGAAAATAATCTATATTTTTGAGCCTCAGTTTACTCATTTCTAGAATGAAGATTAAATATGATGTCTAGCTCAGAGAATTTCTGGAAGCAAATGATTTAATACATCTAAAATGCTTAGAACAAGGCTTGACATCTAGAAACCTGCAGATGGTTGAAAATATTAACTACTATATTAATTGCACAAAATTAGCTTTAATTGTAACTAATATTTAAATATAATATTCACGTAGTATTAAATGAAATTTTATTAAAGGGAAGAGGAAAGAAAATACTGCTATTTTTTGTAGGGCTTTTCATTTTAGATCTATTTTCTTCACAATCTTATAAAAAGGCGACATTTGAACAGGAAGTGTAAGGAAGAAGGAGTAAACCTATACATACCTAGAGGAAGATTATTCTAAGCAGAAGATATAGTAGGTAGAAAAACTTGAGGGTGGCACGCTTTTGGTGAACTTGATGAACAGAATAAATCAGGCAGATGGTGGTGAAAGGTAAGGTCTGGAAGGTGAGCAAGATTGTGTTCAGTCTTTCAGTTCTGGACAGAAAGGTTCGATTTTGTTCTTATTATAAAAGGAGGCCTTTGGAGGATTGGGGTAAGAACACGATACATTAAAAAAGATATTTTGAACCATTGTGTGGAAGACATAATATGATGGGAAATCATTTTAGTAGGAAGATTTGTTAGGCAGCTATTGATTTGTTAGGCAGTAGAGAAAAACGATGAATTTAAGTGGAACAATGAGAGTAGTGATGAGTGTTTCCTGTAGGTAAGATCAAAATTAAACACTGAAAAGAAAATTAACTCATTATTCAGAATTATCATGTTTTAAAATAAGAGAGTTTAGATTATCTTTATATTGCTTGTTCTCCTAAAACATCACAGCTCTCAGAGTGGTTGTGATATTTCATTTGGGGAGGATTCACAGAAGGTGAGAACAGCAAATAGCCATCCTGTAATTTGAAATTCATTTTACAAAAATATTGAAACCAAACACGTTCAGGCAGGGTACCAATGTGGCTTACCTGCTGTGCATAAAATAGTGCTGAGAAGTTGTAAGAGAAAAATTGGCAAAATACGAAAAAAATGTTTTTGACGAAAGTACCAAGGTAGGCAGAATAATTACCCTCCAAAGATGTTTATGTCCTAATCCCTGTAACTTTGTGTAAATATATGAAGTTACCTGGCAAAGGGAATTAAGGTAGCAAATAGAAATCAAATTCACTAATACACTGGCATTCAGTTGGTAGATTATCTCGGTTTACCCAGTTGGGTCCAAAGTAATTCATTATTCCTCAAATGTGGAAAAACAAGGCAAAATACACCGTGTCAGAGTAAAGCAATATGAGAAACTGTTGATGAGATTAATGCAACTAGCCCTTGCTCTCTTTGAAGATGAAAGGGGGCCACAAACCAAGAATGGCAGGTGGTTGTCCATAACCTTGCAAAACAAGAATTTAGACTGTCCCCTAGAGCCTCTAAAAAGTTAGTAACTCTGCTGATAACTTGATGTTGGCCTAGTAAGACCCATTTCAGACATACGAACTGTGAGTTAATAAATCTATGTTTGCATAAGCTATTAAATTTGTGGCAATTTGCTTCCAAAGTAACAGGAAATTAATACAATTAATAAAATATGTTTATATTAGGGGAAGCTGAGTGAAGGTATATGAAAACATTGTAATATCTTGTGACTTTTCTGAGAATCTAACATTATTCCAACAGAAAAGATTTGAAAAAGAACCCCTCTAAACATTCAAGCAGCATCTTTCTAAAATTGACCTTATAATCAGTTCCCTAACCTCCGCTTTCTACATTAACTCTGTCAATTAGTTTTACTCTCATGCACCAATTAAAGCAAATCTGAAAGTTGAATATCATCCTGGATGTTTTCACTATCTCCTAAAGATCACCTCCTAACAATAATTATTCCACAAAGTAATGTATCAATTATTTTCCCCATTCTTACTCAACTTTGTGACTATTACTAGAGACCTCTAAGCCATTTACTTGCTTTTACTATTTCTGCAATTAGTGAGTGTTGTCCCTTTAATACAAACAACTATTCAGGATATTCCGTAACAATCTATGATGATGTTCTGCTATCCATAGCAATATACCCTTTCCGAAGCTCATACTCGCTCTCCATTTCTTTTTCCCTTTCTCTTTTTTTTTTTAAATTTATTTATTTATTTATTTTTGAGACGGAGTTTCGCTCTTGTTACCCAGGCTGGAGTGCAACGGCGGGATCTCGGCTCACCGCAACCTCCGCCTCCCGGGTTCGGGCAATTCTCCTGCCTCATCCTCCTGAGTAGCTGGGATTACAGGCATGCACCACTGTGCCCGGCTAATTTTTTTGTATTTTTAGTAGAGATGGGGTTTCACCATGTTGACCAGGATGGTCTCAATCTCTTGACCTCGTGATCCACCCGCCTTGGCCTCCTAAAGTGCTGGGATTACAGGGTTGAGCCACCGTGCCCGGCTTTCCCTTTCTCTTTTCTATCCATAAGACTCCAGGCACAGGGAACTCCTCTATTCTCTTTGAACATGCTGTACTATTGACACATATTTGTTTTTGTATTTTGACACGTTTCTAACATATTTTACTACCTTTTCATTGTTTCATAAGTCATAATGGTTATAACAATTACAGTGAAAAATTGACCTCTCCATGATCTTTTATGGATTCCTTTTCTGTGATCTTACACAATAAGATCAGTTGGTGCACAGTTCTATTGCAGCACATGTCACATTGCATTTTGATTGTTGGAAGTGTATACTCTCCATCCATCTCTATATTCTTCAAAGCAGAGACAATGTCTTATTTGTCATTTGCTGTCCAATAGCTACAAACAATCACCATTATCAGCTGTGTGTAGGATTAAAAATTGCCCACAAGACAAATCCAAAAGCCTGTTACAAGTGGAGTCTGTTTGTTGATCTACACATATTACAGTTTCATCACTTACATAAACTACTCGTTAGAATAACACTGCTTGATTCCACAGTTTACTAAGTGTAGGACACAGCACCTGAAACTTAGAGGAAATATATCTTTGTTATATTAATCCTTAATATCCCCCAAGTCTTACAGATCTTTGAACTAAGGGCAAGAGTTCCAATGATGTGCCCAGCAACTTTCCCCTAGCTTGTATTCAAGACTCAGGTGATATTTACCATCCTATCAGGACACATCTGAATACACTGAAGCTAATGGGAGGCTCATTCAACTTAACAGGATACACATTTACTTAACAGAATACACATCAACTTAACAGAATACGCATCAACTTAACAGAATACATCTGTAACATATTTGACTTCCATGCAACTTTTGATGCCTTCCCTTTGTTAATTCTGACTACAGAGGCTAATGCCCTTGCAGTGGTGTAGAACAGTAATGAATCAAATGAAAGCAATGGGAATTGAAAGGTAGGAACTGATTAAGTTGATGTTGGTGGCATAATAGAGGGGAAAACTGAATGTGAAAAATGTGAGTAATGAAATTATTTGAGGCTCCCAGCTTGAATGGATGAGAGGATATTACGATCATTGCCAAAGAATATTAGTCATCAATGCATCGCTGTCTTCTGTTGTACACAAACTCTGCTGTGTGCTAATATATTTTTTAAAAACCCTGTGAGATATTAAAAACTAAATAAATACTGTAAAATTTCTAATTTTCTTGTCAATTAGATGAGGTGTAATGAGGCAACAAATATACTGAAAACAACAATGCATGAAAGGAGAGAAAAGTTGGATTTAATTTTGCCTTTCAATTACCGTCTGTGTAATCTGGGAAAAGTACCTTTGCTGAATTTTTTTTAGGTGTATCTTTAAATACAACAAATTTGTTGTTTTATGTAAGGACTATTGTGTATGTAAACATCAAAATTATGTATGCATATATGCAATGTATACTTTATATGTTAAACTCTAAATTCCAACAATCTATATAATATTGGGCATTACTATTATTGAAGTTGCTTTAAAATTATTGCATATCTTTCTTTTTGCTCTCAGAAGACTCTTGAAATTGTTCACATATTGGCTTTCTTTGCCCTTTCACTGAAGCAATTAAGAATTTTAATGCACAAAATATAAAATAGAAACTTTATTCACTGTTAGGCTCACGACTATGTCAATTGTCAGTTTCAGGGTCAGGTTTCCAGCCCCAGCTGAGGTTCGAGGGGAGTGGGTAAATGGGCATATAGCTGAAAGAACACTTGGGGCCATAGGCAGGTGAAATATGGCTTTATTCAGCATGTATCTTGGCTATCTGCTCCGGCTATGTGGCTCCTCTCAGCAGCTGGCTCTGTGTCTCCTGCCACCCGCAGTCTTGCAGTTAGACTCCATGACCTGCAAGGTCAACTACAGGCTCAGCAGGTTAACCCTTTCCCTCTGGGCACAGGCTGGTTCCTGGCTCCCCACCTGCCCACCTTCAAGGTGACTAGTTCTACAGGAGTCAGCAGTATTACTCTCTCTCTATGGGCACCACCAAGAGCTGAGCCCATATAGTGTCAGCAGGGCAGTTATATCTTTTCAAATAGTGGCTCAGAGACAAGTATGAGCTTACACAGGTCATATAACAAGTGGAGTTTGTGCCTGCACCCTAAACTCACTGAGTCATTCTGGCTGGGATGTCTACCTCAACCTATTCCTTAACCAAAGCACAACCATGTACCTTATATTCCACCCCATAGGCTGAGGGAGACATAGGTTTTGGGCACACAGACCCAATACACAGGTTTGGCACATAGGCCCTGGTCCCAAGTCCTCTTATAGCTCTGCTGCTGAAGGACTTGTACTCAGGATACTCTGCTGTTCTAAGTAGGCACCTCACTTTGCAAAGTGAATGTCTGTGCCTTTCCAGTTTGGGGGTCATTACTCATGAATGTACCCACCCCACTATTGGTCAAGTCGGCCACAAGATGACTGTAACTCACCCTGCCACACTCTTGTGAGAATGAAGGGCAGAGCATAGGCAGTTAGCAACTGTTTCTTTATTAATAAACACCAGAGCTCAGCCCTCTTTCCTGGTTGGGACTAAAAGCCTACTGGAACTCCCAAGCACTCCATGCACCACTGTAGGCCCTAAGCAAAACTATCTGTAGTCACATGCATATTGAGTTTAAATGGGCGCCCCTGGTCAACTGCCCACAGGGTTTGTGCCTGCTGAATAGTCTGTATTATCTGCCAGGAAAGGCTGTCTCAGCCTCCTCATTTAATCCCAGGCAAAATGGGGCGTTGCCACTTCTAAATCTGCAAGAGAATCAGAGGTTAACATAACATCCTCAATAAGACCATGAAATATGGTGGGACTATGCATATAGCCCTGCAGCAACCCTGAGGAAATCCATCATCACCCTCCCACAAAGGCCGACTGTTCCTGGCTCTTTAGAGCAATGTTCATTGAGAGGAATGCATTGGCCGAGTCCACCACAAAGTGGCACCATCCCAGTTCCATTGTCAAACCGTCTATCGAGTCCGTGATAGATGGCACAACTGCCAAGTCATGTGAAATATCCACCCCCAGAAAGTCTTCAGGTATAGGAGAGACACACACAGCCCGTAAGTGGAGAGCCAGACGGCGATGCCAAGATGCAGAGACACAGGTTTCACTCTCACTGACTAGTTTTCATAGCAGTCTATGTCGCCCTGCCTGGAAACTTATCCTGGTGCAGAGAGCAACGGATTGCCAAATCTACATGTGCCTCTGGTCGTCCAGTGCCCCCTAAGCAGGGAATCTTGGTCAGTCTCTTATCAAACAGAAAAGGCTTTACACTTCCACCTGTCTGCAGCAGGAAATCTGTGAACTGGAATGCTCAGGTGGGACCAGGTTGTGCAGCAGTGTCCTTATACCAAATGACTTGCACTAAGTCTGTACATGACTGAAGGCATTACTTGCTTAACTCCCACAACAGCAAGGGCACAGGTACCTTAGGAAATGTGTTCCAGCACTGTGGGTGGGTGGGGATCCCGTGGGGTCACCCTTGGGGCCCAACAGCTGTTCATGCTTTATTTTCTGTTGGATCACTGGGCAAGCCTGCAACAGAGGTTCTTCTTCCCTTGGGGACTGGGCATGCACTTCCCACAGCACTGTTATAAATGTCCAGTTGACTCTGTGAGCAAAGGCATGTTCGTTGTTGATGCTGTGCACTCTCAGCTGCTTCGGCGCCTTCTCCACACTTGCAGGAGATCTGTTCCTGGCCCCCCACGTTTCCACTGGAGTGCAGCATTGCTGCCATGTAGCAGACCCAGGAGCCTTGGGGGCTGAAGACTCACCTCATCCCATTCTCATCACCAATTGTTAGGTTCATGACTATGCCAAATGTCAGGTTCAGGTTCAGGTTCAGGTTTCAGCCCCAGCTGAGGTCCAAGGGGAGTGAATGGCTGGGCAGATAGCTTAAAGAACACTGGGGAGCCACAGGCAGGTGAAATATGGCTTAATTCAGCAGCTCTCCCATGAGCAACTCTCTCACACTGTCTGCCTGTATCTCAGCTGTCTGCTCCAGTTATGTGGCTCCTCTCAGCAGTCGGCTCTGTGGCTCCTGCCGCCCCCATGCTTACAGCTGCATTCCCTGGCCTGCAAGGCCAAAGACAGGGTGAGCAGCTTAACTTTATCCCAGCTTAACCGGCACAAGCCGGTTCCTGGCTCCCCCTGCCCACCTGCAAGGCTACTGGCTCTTTTACAGGGGTTAGCAGCATTACTCCCTATCTGGGCATCAGTGCCAGCCAAGCCAGTATAGTGTCAGCAGAGCAGTTATACATTTTCACACAATTGTGACTCAGAGCTAAGTATGAGCTTACACAGACAGGTCATATAACAAGTGTGTGCCTGTGCCCTAAACTTGCTGAGTCATCCTGGCCAGGATGTCTGCTTCGGCCTATTCCTTGACCAGAGCAAATCTGTGTACCTTACTTTCACCAGTAATAACATACTATATTTATGATACCATGTTAGAAATGCTGGCCTCTATAAATCATATAGAAACCGATGTATGTTTAAAAAGCAGAGAGCAAATAAATTATGAACTACTTAATAGTATACAAATAAACTCCCTTTTATAACAGATAATCATTAATTGATAGATTCTTAAGTTCACAGAATATCTTAAAATGTTACACCTTGGAGACCCTAGTTTATAACTGAAGATTAAAAATGTATTAGTCCTTAGGAAAAATACCAAGTATACCTATTTACTAGTTCTATAAACAACATATAAAACTATTAGCCTCAAATCTTTTTATCTTGAGATTGTGTTCATGACTCAGTCTAAAAAAACTGGAAAGAAAACATAATTCTGGGCATGTGACATTTCATCTTCAAATTATTTTAAACTGGATCCTTTAACGAAAAGTGTCTTTGAAGGCCAGAGAGGAAACAAAAAGAGGGAAAATAGTTTTTCAACCACACAAAAAAAATTGAGATTGGAAATGGGAATGAAAGAAATATATGAATAGTGTACACTGAATACAAGGAGAGTTTTGGTTACATTTGTGCAAGTCAAACTATCTGGTTTTGTTTTACTCTCTGTAAAATTGAGACATTTAGATTAGAAGATCATTCAATCACTTTCCAATTTTACTTCTTTTGATTCTAAGCTCTTATCTGTTTTTTTAACTTTTATTTTAAGTTCAGGGGTACATGTGAAGGTTCGTTACACAGGTAAACTTATGTCATGGGGGTTTATTGTACAGATTATTTCAACACCCAGGTATTAAGCCTAATACCCATTATTTTTTCTGATCCTCTTCTTTCTCCCATATTACACCATCTGATTGGCCCCAATAACTGTGGTTCCCCTCTATGTGTCCATGTGGTCTATCATTTAGTTCTCACTTATAAATAAGAACCTATGGTGTTTTGTTTTTTGTTCTTATGTTGATTTGCTAAGGATGATGGCCTCCAGCTCCATTCATGTTTCTGTGAAGGACATGATTTTGGTTTTTTTTGTGACTGCATGGTATTCCACATTGTATATGTACCACATTTTGTTTGTCCAGTCTGTCATTGATGGGCATTTAGATTGATTCCATGTGTTTGCTATTGTGACTAGTGTTTCAATGAACATTCACATGTACCTGTCTTTGTAATGGAATAGTTTATATTCCTTTCCATATATACCCAATAATGCAATTGCTAAGTCAAATGGTAGTTTTATCTTTAGATCTTTGAGGAATCACCACACCATCTTCCATAAGAGAAGAACTAATTTACATTCCCACCAACAGTGTATAAGTGTTCCTTTTCTGGCCATCTCTACTAACCCTATCTCTACTAAAAATACAAAAATTGGCCAGGCATGGTGGTGGGTGCCTATAATCCCAGCTACTCAGGAGGCTGAGGAAGAATTTTTTGAACCTGGGAGGCAGAGGTTTCAGTGAGCCAAGATCATGCCATTGTACTCCAGCCTGGGCAACAGAACAGAGCAAGACTTGATTTTAGGGGAAAAAAAAAGTACTACATTTTCTCCTCCATTTCCCCAGAATCTGTTATTTTTTAACTTTTTAATAATAGCCATTCTGACTTTTCTAGTATCCAGCATCTTTTTGGAACTTACACAAATTTACAAAAAAAATAAAATAAATAAACCACCCAATAAAAAGTAGGAAAAGGCATAAGCAGACACCTTTCTAAAGAAGATATATATATATATATAGCCAACAATCACATGAAAAAAGCTCAACATCACTGACCATTAGAGAAATGCAACTCAAAACCACAATGAGATACCATCTGACAACAGTCTAAATGGCTCTTACCTTATTTCTCCTAAACAATGACTTTGTTATACCTATTCTACCCTTTTTAATGGTATATATGTGAATGTGTGGGAAGGGGTAGATATAAAGTCTGAATTACACAATTCCAGATAAAAATAGCACTCATCAACTGCCTATCTTCTCTGTTCAGAGTTTTATGCAATAAAAACAGTGGTTATTGCTCAGATTAAGAATTCTATCCTCTGTCTTATAAGTCTGTCTTCAGATTTAACTCTTTGAAGTGAACCTGTGACTCGCTTTTAATTTGTTTATTTCTATTCTTGTCTTCCCTCTACTTCTGATATAATTGAAAGTGGTGCATAGTTGACCATGTTTGGAAATAAAGAATGTTCATAGTGATCAAAACTAACAATATCACTCATCAAGCCAATTGCAGTAAAGATACACCCATTTAAAGCTGTTATTTTTTAAGTTTAGATCATTTCACCAGATGTTTTGAGGCAGAGTTCAGAAGTTTCTTTAAAATAAATTGGTTGAAATTATTTTAAAATAAAGCTAAGAAGATTTCCAAATCTGGACAATAGCCAATTCTAAAATACTAGACAATTCACTCACTTTTTACAGTCCTATTTGTTTCATTAACTAGTATATAGTTTTAACTTTTTAATGTATATATTTAGTTATAACTTTATCTATATATAGATATATCATTGCATCTATCTATATATATAAATACAATGTGCGTGGTGTGGAGTGTGTGTTTCCTCCCTGAAGCTGTGTGCAGCAGACTAGCACCTCTGAGGGATGCAGCTCCTGGGGCAGGGCAGCTGTTGCTCTTGCCCCCTTGGCAGGGACATCTGGGGTCCTGTGGGTCCCCACAATGGTCCAAAACAGCTGCCTCTGCCACTGACTGCAGGAACACAGGCAGCCCAGCTCCCAGGACATGACTTGTAACGAAAGTGTGGGGACATGTGGTTGATTGTAAATAAAGGATGATGGCCACGACATGAAAACTCCAAAAAAAAAAAATATGGCTCTGAAATCCTCCAAGAAGTAGTTCACCAAGATGAAGCTGTGCTTGCTTACCTAGCTTTGCTAAAACAGGAAGGGGGACATGCTGATGGATTATGTTGTTTGCTGAGAATGACAGCAAGGAAAACTGAGCCAGCCCCCTAAGCAGAAAATTGGGCCATTTTAAAGTAGTAAATAGTATATATATATATAGATATATAGCTATATATAGATATATAGATATATAGCTATATATAGATATATAGATATATAGCTATATATAGATATATAGATATATAGCTATATATAGATATATAGATATATAGCTATATATAGATATATAGATAGATATCTATAGATATCTATATATAGATATCTATAGATATATATATATAATACACCAGTTAAACTAATTATTTAAGCACAGGATGTGTGACCCTGCCTCCGTGGCTCTGTCATGGAGAATGCTTTCTAGTTCGTCTTTGACAAGTGGTAAGGAGGCATCAGCTGCCTGTAGTTTGTCTTGGTTCTACGAGAAAACACAGAGCACCTACTTGTTAAAAATAATCACCAGTTCAGAGAGAATAAATACGTGGGTCAGAGTCTGCTTGAGGCTCTCAGCTAGGAAGGCTGTTAGCCCCTGATATCCCACTTTGCTGTTCTATCTCTGTGTCTGTTTCTTAATTCCTCTAGCACCAGCTGGTTGGGGGTCCTTACAACCGAGCTGGTTTTGGTAAATAAATGTTCGTTTGGATGTGGTGAAAAGGGAACACTTTTACACTGCTAGTGGGAATGTAAACTACTACAACCACTATAGAAAACAGTATGGAGAGTCATTACAGAACTAAAAGTAGGTCTACCATTTGATCTAGCAATCACACTTCTGAGTACCTACCCAGAGGAAAAGAAGTCATTATATGAAAAAGACACGTGTGCACACGTTTATAGCTGCATAATTCACAATTGTAACCACAAGCAGTTGGCTCTCAGTCTCCGAGAAGCATATGCTCTGGCTCCCTCTTCCAGGGAATTGCTTCCTGGGTGAGTTGCTCCACTCTGTCCTTGGAGTGTAGGACACTGTATTGTCTAGAATGCTTGGGATCCAATCATAGCAAGGAGTCCTGTGGTATGGGAATGCTATATCCCTCTTGGCTGACCTGGAAGTGGAGATAATAGTGGGGCCTTAGGGATATGGAGATGCAGAGGCTTTTGGGCTCCAGAGAAAGATGTCTGGTGGAGGCTTGGCTGGCTCTCAAAATAGCAAAGTGCTATAGTTGCTTTGGTCTCAGGCAGTGTGTGGGATCCAGCACGAATATTGTCTCTGGAACAATGTCACTGCTTGAATTTCAAGAAGTTCTCTATTCTAGTTTAAGGATCCATGAGGGTCAAGGGGCTCTCCTGTAGTTGGGATTGCAGGAGCCCATGATGGGAATGTGGACCTATTGAGATCTCTTCCTTGCCTTTTCCCCATGACTGGGGCATTCCTTCTGGATCCAGGTTGATATTGGCCAGGTAGGCTGCCTCAGTTCACTCTTCTTTCATGCCTTAGATGTTCTCTGTCACTTCCTGACTGAATTCCATTGTTCTGTCTTAGACGCTTTATTTGACATGTTGTTGCCTATTCAGTGTTTTTGTCCTTCATGGAGAAGGCAAGTGCCAGGCACCTTTAGTCAGGCATCTTGAAGCCTCCCCGCACTTGAGACTTAAATGTTATCATCTTCCTCATAGACACTAACGTAGTTGGCAAATGCAAGTTAAACACTTTCTAAAAATTGTTTCAATTATTAACCAAAACAAAGATAGCTCACATGGACTCATAACTGAACACATACATCTTTTAGGTCTTGCTCTTAATTCTGTGTTAAGACTTCTAAGTAGAAAAATAAAACAAAGATCTTCCTTTGGGTTAGCACCATGAAAACTGAGCAAAGTGGATGAGACACAAAAAAATCTATGAGGAAAGATATTTTTACTTGATTGCCATTAAAAATTTTTAATGCATTTTAATCTGCATAAAATAAACGCTGACTATTATAAAACTATCATTTGGTGTAACGCATAAAGTATATCCCTTCAGAGGCTTGCTTTATGGCAAAGAAAATGTGTTAAGAGCATGATCCATAATTTTATAGTTAAGCCCAAGGATGCAAATAAAACAAAGGAGAAATAAAAATACAAAGGATAGAACATCCAGTGCAAGCTGAAAAAAGGACATTAAAATATCTTCATTGCAAACATGCTAAAAAGTCACGGTTTATGTTAAAGTCATTATATCAGAATAAATACTGAAAAGTACTTTATTATTTTTTGTTGTCATAGTCTGGCTTTTTCACAGAAATGGTATATACCTCCTGTCACAGTCTCTCATATTCTCCTGCCATACCCTGTTCTGCCTGTGGGGATCCTTACATATGATGATATCTCTAATGGACTTCTTTTACCCAAGACAATTCCTAAATAGTAGACAAACCTCATTTGAAATGTCCCCTACAAACGTTCCTCAGTGTCCCTGTACTAGGGCAGGTGCTAAACTAGGGACACCATGTGTCCCTAATCATTCTGAGCATCTCCGATGGTAACACTTAAAGAACTTTACTTTTAAAAGTTCACAAGTAATAAATAGTCTTTTTTCCCGAACAAGGTGTTGCATAATTAAGCTTACTATTGCTCACGAGGAGAGTCAAGAAGTCACTCAGACACTTGAGACATCTCGACAGAGGCCATGCAGAAAACACAGGACTGGAAGAGTCTACTGAAAAGGAGAAGCAAAACGGCTTTTTGTCTAGTAGTCCCTCCAACTTCCCGTATGCCATTAATTCAAGTATGCTTATAGGGAGTTAACTCCCACTGATCTGGGTTGCATGACCTTACCCCTTCAGCAACTTTATATGAATTCTGAAGTAGTGGCAGGAGACAGGAGCAGGTTTCAGGGCTCTTTGGTAAGGGTTTGAGAGACAGGTGTGGGCTGCTGCATCTGAGGGAAAGATGCCATGGGCAAGGTACAGAAAAGGGGTGAAAATACTAGCACTGTTTTCTAATCTGCAATCCTACATCTCACAGAAATTCTCAAAAACATTTAATATGTTGAATATGATTCCCACTTCTTATGTGAGTTAACAAGCACATAGTGATTAAAATTCTTACACAAGTTTGTTAAAGCATTAATAAACGTTGTGCTAGAACTCAGTGTTTCTTATACCACAGCCATCTCATTTTTTTCCTAGTGTAAATACAGTGATGGTATAAGTTTTGGATAATTCATATTGAAAGAGGAAGTGGCTGAACATTTGATTTCAGCCATTCTTATTAGTTGACGATTCATGTAATTTGTTTTATTAGTAAGAAAAGAAGAATTTTATTTTGAGAAACTGTGAAATTAGACATTTCTTCCTTGCAACGCATACTTTTTGTTTAAAGGCAATTATCTAGTTTGCTGTTAAAAAAACACAAAATCTTTCAAGCTACTGTGGCTTCCATAGTTATGAACATATAATGTTTCTGGGACAACCTTAGAATAACTCTTGGACACATGGGAAAGCTATTAAAAAATAAAATGCTCTTTAAGCTCCTCTGACTAAATGCTTATGAAACATTAAAATAGTTTGTTTTTTTCAGAATGTAAAGGTGCCAGTTTTCCATTGAGGCACTAAAACCTCAGGATATTGGAGAAGACAAAAAACAGATTATTCAGTTACATAAGCAAAATTACTTTGATTTTAGATACACACTTCTGTGATTAAGTACTAACACATTATACTAAAGCACACATAAAAGCAAACAGGTCACACAAGCAAAATTTCATCCCAGTTGGAGTGAAATATAGTATTATTAAATTATAATAATATAATTTTACATAGTCAAAATGAACTTCTTAGAGGACATAGAAACACAATTGACTAATTGAGTATTTGTTGAAAAAGAGAGTAGAGGAGTTTGCATTCTTCAAATGTTTTATTTAAGAAGAAGCAGGCTGGGCATGAGGGATGTTGGGAGGCTGAGAGGGGAGGATTGCTTGGGACAAGGCATTGGAGACCAACCTGAGCAAGATAGTGAGACTCCATCTCTACCAAAAACAACAACAACAAAAAAGAGAGAGAGAGATAGAGATGACAAGCCTTCAGATTCTACAAAGGAGTTCATAATAGACAAACATCTCTTATTTTTGCCCTGCAAGCATCTGTTTGCTGAAAGTAGTTGAAGGAAGTTAAGATTACCAGAGGATTTTGTCCTGTGATGTTAAAGCAATTGAAATAAAGATATAGAAGGCCAGCCAAATTGCAAAGATGACCTAAAACCTTCTCATTAAAATGTTCACTTCTGCTGATGTGGAATACCTGCAGAGATAAACGATAGGAGAATTTACTACTGTGGTGTGGTTACAACTCTTTAAAGCGCTAGTGACCCCGGGGTCTTCCAGGCCTATCGACCCCAAATCATGCTGGTTTTGCTTATATTTCTGAAACTGTATAAAGATCCAGGATAATCCCATAAAAGAAAGAGAAGAATTAACTTATATCCAATACCCTGCTCTCTTTGACATCAAGATATTTTTTAATTAGAAGGGTGCATTATTTACCATGTATGCATGTGAGAAATACCTATTGTAGATGACGGGGTGATGGATGTAGCAAACCACCATGGCACGTGTACCTATGTAACAAACCTGCATGTTCTGCACATGCACCCCAGAACTTAAAGTGTAATTAAAAAAAAGAAACGAAATATATTTTATTTTATGATTTTTGATGTGTATTGTTTTGTGGATATTTTAGAAGATTTGATCTGTTGTATATAAGTAGAAAACATTTTTCACTTTCTTTGTTAATATATACTGATTATGAGGCTGATATTGGAATAGAAAAAACTAGATTCATGAAGAAAATTCTATTCATTATTCCCAGGTATTTAACACTTTTTTGTAAACCATAAATTATTCATAGATAGAAGAATGATTCTAATATATATATACATATACGTGTATATATATATATATATAAACATTTTTTTCAGACAGAGTCTTGTTGTATTGCTAGGTGCCAGGCTGGAGTGCAATGGCGCGATTGCAGCTCACTGCAACCTCCACCTCCCTGGTTCAAGCAATTCTCCTGCCTCAGCCTCCTGAGTATTTGGGACTGCAGGTGCATGCCACCACGCCCAGCTAATTTTTGTATTTTTTAGTAGAGATGGGGTTTCACCATGGACTGGATCTCTCGACCTCGTGATCCGCCTGCTGTGGCCTCCCAAAGTGCTGGGATTACAGGCGTGAGCCACCATGCCCAGCTGAATGATTCTAATATTTAACTTCTAACTGTAATATGCAATTCTTTGTCTTGTCCTCTTTGGCCACATTATATCACACTGTGGGAAGAAGCAAATTATTAAAAAAGTAAATAGTTACCTTAATTTCTTCTGAGAAGTCTGTAGTGGCAGCAATCGTCTATCAATCAATGCAAAGGGAATATTCTTTATTCACAAGCTTTATCACAAATAGAGTCTCTTTATTAGAGACAAAGACACTCAATCCTTAGTGTTCATTTGCAGTCAAAGTCTTGTTTAGGTTGCAGAATACATGCAAAGGCATTCAAAATCATATATATATATATGTATATATATGTGTGTGTATATATATGTATATATTTAAAAAACAGAAATGCTGTAAGACAGTAGGCTTGGTTGAACTGAGATAATTTTTATTTGCTTTTCATTGTGATCAAATGTTCACAACATAAAGTTTGTCCTATTATGTATGGCTATTGTGTATGTCCTATTGTGTATGTCCTATTGTATATAACATAAGGCCTTCAAGGTTAATCTATATTATAGCATGTATCAGAATTTAATTCCTTTTTAAGGTTGAATAATATTTCATTGTATACTTACACTACATTTTTTTAATCCATTTGTTATCTGATGAATATGTAAGTTTCTCATGCTTTTTGGCTATTGTGAATAATATCGCTATGAAAATGGGCATGAAAATATCTGAGTTCCTGCTTTCAATTATTTCAAGTAAAGGTAGTTTATATAATAATACCATTTTTAAAGGAACTGCATTAACTGATTAAAAATTACCTCATTTTACATTCTTGAGTGATTTTGTTATCAGTTATTTTTCCTAATTTTTTGACTATATGGTAGCATACTTAAAATTGATTCATGTATTTATTTGTTAAAAGGAGAGAAAAGTTAAATGTTTATTGCTAATATGTATGAATACCTGACCAAATAGGGTTAACTGTTACCTGTATCTGCTAATTTCATGATTAGATAATGAAAATGATTAATAATTGGCTCTTGATATGTGTATATTTGCAGATATTTATGGTACTCCAGTAGGGGGGTGAGTCAACTCTTTTTTTTTTGAGAGAAGGAAATAAAAAAAAGGAGTGAAGGAGAGGAAGAAAGAGGAAGAAAAAGAGGGAGAGAGAACGGAAATGTTGCTTTATTCTAAAAAAATGGGTATTAATAATGGCCAATCAATATTTCATTTAAACCTATAAGTAGGTGTGATGTGGTATTGACAAGAATGTATATTTTGTGTATTTAAAGTGGAGAGCTCTAAAATATTTATTAAGTTTACTTGTTCCAGATCTGAGTTTGAGTCCTTGATATCCTTATTAATTTTCTGTCTCATTGAGTCTAAGTATCTATGTATCTGGGTGTTAGGATCATTAGCTCTTATTGTTGCATTGATCCTTTTACCACTATATCTTTGTTGCTTTAAAATCTATTTTATCATATAGGAGAATTGCAACTCCTGCTTTTTTTTTATTTATTTTTGCTCTCCATTTGGTTGGTAAATCTTTATCCATCCCTTTGTTTTGAG
>CM052648.1:166003204-166036073 GCA_028533165.1 Leontopithecus rosalia | reverse complement strand
CATACTTCTCGGAGTTCCTGTATTGTATTCTTCATTTCCATTAATTCACTTATATTCCTCTCTAAGTTGTCTATTCTCATTAGGATTTCGTCAAACCTTTTTTCAAAGTTTTTTTCAAAGTTCTTAGTTTCTTTACTTTGGCTACAACATGTTCTTTGAACTCACGGAAGTTTTTTATTATCCATAACCTGAAGTTTGATTCTGTTATTGGGATGCGCTCTTCCTCCATCAAGTCTTGTTGCATTGTTGATGATGAACTGTGATCATCTTTAGAGGGAGAGGTGTTCTGATTTTGAGTATTCTCAGCCTTTTTACACTGGTTTCTTCCCATCTTTGTAAATTTATCCTCCTGTCATCTTTGAAATTACCAGCTTTCAGTAGGTCTCTTGAGTGGACGTCCAAGATGTTAGTTCCCAGGGCAAGAAACAGCGGCGTTAAGACTGATGGTGTTTTTCTGCCCAGGCTTCTCCTGTCTGGCTTCCTTCTTGTGTTCGTAATAGGCGAGTCTGCGTTCCTGGAGCTCCAAACCTCAGTCAGAAAGGGAACCAGTTGCGTTCACTCTGCGCCGAGGTGCCGGGACAGCTTCTGCGCCGGCCTCAGAAGTCAGCGCTGGGAACCCGCGCGACTCCTCCAAATCCCCGTCAGAAAGGGAGCCAGCCCTGCCTAGTCAGCTCCGAGAGTGCGGAGGTGCCGGCGAGACCGCTACGCCGCGGTGCCGGCGAAACTTCTGCCCCGCGTGTCTCCTCCACTGGGAATCTTCTGCTCCTGAGCGACCAGAATTTGTCTGAAAGTGTGGTGTCCTCTAGTTCTATGAGCTTTAACTGCGAGCTGCAATCCCGAGATGTTAGCGATCGGCCATCTTGGATTGTTCCTTAAATATCTATTCTTAAGTAAACATTAGAAATGTGAGCAAGTCTTGCACTGCATATGTTTGCTACAGTCTATTCAAACTATAAAAAGAACAACCTGAAATTCAAACCGCAGGAGTCCAGTTAAATATATGGTGATGCATAAATACAGAGGAATACTATGCAACCATTAAACTAGCCATTACATTTTTAACATCATGAAAAACTGGTGTCAATATTGACACTGTTGCACTTATACTACACTATTAAGAGACGTTCCTGAGCAACATAGAACACCTTCACTTCTACATGAGCCACTACCTTTTCCCTTGCAATGGTTTTATTTTCTTCTTTCTTTTACATTTCTTTCTTTATTTCTTTCTTTCTTTTACATTCTCTGCTGGCACATATTAGCTTACATATTGTTCACTGCCTGTCTCACACACGTTGACATGGGAGCTCCATGAGAGCATCAGATTTCTTTTGTCAATGCAACATTCTTGATTTCAAGAACTATGCTTGGGACATTGTAAAAGCTAAGGAAATATTTTTGGAATGAATAAATAGTGCATAATTGTATATGCTTAGATATCAATTATGCAAAAACATCTATACAACCCTAAAACACCCAATGCCATAAATCAATAATGCCACAATTATGGAATTTTGAGCATTTCTATTTATAAAATATTTACCTAGATATAAGAAAATTTTCTGTAAGAATAATGAGTACTTTTTGTTAGAGAAAAACAGCAAAGTTATGACTAAGAAATAACTTGTCTTTATTTTAGTGTGGTGAGGGGGACACTGGCATTTATTATGACTTTGCAGTGAATATGTTTAAAAATATTGAATCTACCAGCTGAGGAATGGTGGTAATGAAAAAGAGGCTAAGAGTATTATGTGTGTGTTGTTTTCTTTCTTTCCTGTGAAAACATCCATTGATATTATCCAAATTCAGTGATTAGGGCACTGATCTTTCTTCAGGCTTCCTTGAATTTCCTCCCCACATACACACACTCTTTGGATGCTCTCTTATCCTAGACACCAGAGTTGAAGAACAGGAAGCCAATTGCCACACCTGAGCTGCTACAAAACACTTCTGTGTGTGTGTGTTTGGGTTTGTTTCTGTTTAGCTCCTGTGCTCTAAGCCTGACAAACATAGTCCTTTCTTGTCGTATTTGGATCATAAAAAAAAAAGAAACTGCAATCATAGACTTTTGTTTGTTCATTGGGCTGGGCTTTAATTCAAGATGGCTTCTTGGAACCCTCTTGCACAGGAAAATAAAAGGCCCTACTTGATTCCACTCTGTATCCAGGAATTCCATACTGGATTCACTTCCAACAAAGGACTACAGGGCTGGGTCTGTTTTTCTTACTTTGCTGTCTATTCATGTTTCTCCTTCATGAAAATATATGGAGAACAGGGTTTTAATATGTGTGTCCTCATCAATTTCCACTGTAATAACAATTTTTATCCTTCTATTACCTTCTTACATCAGCTTATTTTAACAAGGAGAAAACTAAATTATGTAGAAATGGATCTGTTGGATGTTATTTCAATCATATTTTATATCATAGTTTTAGTATATTAAACGTACTTTTTTATGTCAGGTCATTTCCTGTGAGTCATTTTTAATTTATTGGTGTGAACGATAATAGAGAAGAAAAGTAATTGATAAAGTTTTTCCATAGATAAAGATAGGAGTCTATTTATTGTTTCAACAAAACTTTATTCAGTACATACTATGAAGCAAGCAAGAATAGCCTGGGTACAACTACGAATTAGGAGTCTGGACACAAAGCTAACAGCCACCAAAAATTAAAAATGCAGCACTACCAAAAACATACATAGCAATATCAAAATTCTGCCTAAAGCCAGCCCTAATTGTGAAGATTCAATTTCTCTTCACTTTAATACGTTAAAATTAACAAAAGTATTTTAAGGTGACTTGGTTAATAAAATGTATTAATTTAACTTTTATTATAACAAAATATATGATTATATGTAACTCACTATCAAAAGCTCTCCATGAAAAGTCTGGTTTTAGAGTGAAGCTGGCTCAAGATTACTACAGTTAAAAGTCTTGAGTTTTGTAGCATATAATCATAATAGATTTCTGCCACAGAAATCCATACAGATGTAAGAAATTCCTTTCCCCACATAATATAATCTTCAATTTTATGAAAATGTTAAAGTTGTGTTTAGATGATTAAGAAGGAAATTGCTTGTATGAAAGTTCTACCACCTGAAGGTACTGGTTACTAGTTGGAACACATCTCTATTTAAATGACTTATTAAACTCATGTCTGACAGATTTTTGTCCAAAAAGGAAATATTAGTGTGAAATGTTAGCTAGGAACCTCATATCATCCATTATCTCAGGTTTTCTAAAAGCAATGATGGAATAAAGAACTTTCAGACCAGCCATCATTTTTAGAGAGCACATTATTTAATGTATGAAGCAAATATACTAGGAGGAATGCAAAAATTCCTGAGGTGCATAGGGGTAGGGGGGACACCTTTTTCCAAAGATTTCACTGCTTCCATTGAAAATTAACATATTTTATTACTGGGAATTGTTTACTTTCTAAGGTAATTGATGCGGTTCATGGTTTACTGCCAGCTACACTTTCATTGTGTCATAGCTGAGGCTGACGATGACATTCTGCAAGGACACCACTGACACCAGTGCTTTGTCTTTCATAACAGCACTCAAGGCCATATTTTTAACACAGCATGAATCAGAGAATCACACCCATAACTCTGGGAATGTAATGCTGAAAATTGATTCTACTGAGTTCTACCCAGATGTCTCTTCACTCATAATCTAGAATAATTTATGGAAAGAAGCCATTCACATTATGAATTGATTATTTTTATTGACTCACAAATTAACATAGCTATATATGATATGTAAACTTAGGAATATGTGATTGCTTTGAAAAGGAATTTAAAAGAAAGATAAAGCTGAAAAATATTAATACGAAGATAAACCATGTAATTACTTGGAGCAGTTAGGAAGAAATAGGGCATGAGGTTATATGCCAAAATACTTGAAGATAGGGGAGAAGTCACATCAAGAAAGGTCCAGGCATGAATCAACTTAAACTGTGACTACAACGATTATGAGTTAATGGAGTGCTCACTTTGGCAGCAGAGGAATTAAATAAACACGCACACAATTCAATGTGAATGAGGTAGCGGATGTACACAAGACATGAATTTCCAGTGTATGTAAAGTGTTCTTAATCTTTGTACAAATCGAGAATGTTAAACCAGGAATTTATTATCAAGAACAAATTTTGAGTGTAATATGTAGATACAGTCATGATTCGAGGTAAATTTAAAGTCGTTTCATTTATTCTTTCAAGCACTAAGCACTTGTTAGCTACCAAGCACTAGACTGGGAACCTGGATACAGTGGTGACAGAACAAGAATTATGTCTATGTTATGTGTTCTTTTTGATCTTCAATAGCTTCAATTTTGTATGAATGGGAAATAAAAAATTAAAACATAAATATACATAATATATAAAATTTTCGAGAATGGTAAGTGCTATAAAAAGAGGGAAGTAAGGGTCACAGGTTCATAATAAGTTAGGAGAGGACTATGAGGAGAGAAACATTATAATGCTGCCTTCATTAAACAGGATGATCAGGTAAATCCTTATTAAGAAAATGATGTTTGAGCAAATAATGAGATGGCCATATGCATATCTGGGTAAAAAGTAGTTCTGCAGAGGAAATAGTTAGGACAAAGTCTCTAAGGCAGGTGCAAGCCTGGTATCATCCAAGAGTATCAAGGCTGCCTAAGTTTGCATAACTGAGATAGTGTGGTGTGGGTGATAAGAGATGAGGTCAGAAAGGTAATAGATTCCTTATTATCTAGGGCCTTGTAGCAACATAACTCCAAGTTAAGTATGTAGCCACTTTAGGATTTTAAGCAACAGTGACATATTATGACTTACATTTTAAAAAGGTAATTTGATGTACTTATAAAAAGTAGAATGCAGGGGAAATAGGAGAAAAGTGAAAATAATTCTGAAGGTTATGTTGCAGTGATCCATGTGGGAAATTTGGTGGTGACTAAGTGCTAAAATGGCCAGTTCCTAATTACAGGTCAGGGTATTGTGCAGGTTTAACAAACAGGTTTAACTGAAACTGGTGTTCAGTGTGAGAGAAAGTGGAGTAATGACTCCCATGTCAACATAAGCAATTGAAAGATTGTCATTGCCCAAAATGAGTCCAATTGTAGGTGGAGAAGTTTGGCAGAGAAATGCAGGCCTGCTGACTAAGGCACATTGATATTGAGACATCCAGTCGGCATGTGCATGGAATACTGAGTATGTGGTTATATACTAAGCCTGGATTTGGTGACCAAGAACTGAACTGGTGACATAAATTTAAATGTTACTAGCATATAGTTAGAAGTTAATGCTAGGAATTAGAATCACTGAAAAATAGAGTACAAATGTAGAAGATAAAAGGTCAAAGTCCACTGAAATGTTTGTATATCAAAATTGTTACCTGACACATTTCTTGTTTACTGGTTATAAAGAAATCCTTGTATATAGGGATGGAGATATAGTATCTGATTTTGCTGGTAAACACACAATATTAAATAAAGAATGCCAGCATTCAAGTTATGAAGCATTTTATAATGCTTTAAGTAGTTTCAATTTTGTAATTTCATAATTCAGTAAATATGATAAATAAGGTAAGTAAAAACATATCAAGAGCAAAGTGAGATCATTTCAGCAGGAGCTTCAGAGAGATTACATTGGAATAAAACTCTAAAATTCAAGTTAAAAAGAACATTTTAGAAAGTGAGTTTCCCTAAATACTGTGCTTAGGATAATTTAAAGTGAAATGTAATCTTTGTATTACAGTAAAATAATAGCTGTGATAATGGTAAATGTTAAAATGTAGTATTATGGAGAAGTCTCATTTTCATACTCGATTCACAATAAAAGCAATAGAAATGCCAACAGAAACATGCTAATGAAATAGAATGAGGATATTCAGTCAACATACAGTAAGTCTTCATATTGCATCATATAGGTTTTAAATTTAAACAAAACTTATTTAAGTTAAATATTAAATAGTTTTTTTTGTGTGTGAACGGGAAGGTTGGGAAACAACTGTATGGAAATTAACATTCTGTATTTGACTGGAGTTGAGTATCTGTACCAAGTGAATATTAAGCATTGCAGCTGGCATTCTTACTGACTGAAGAACTGCACTTTTTTTCCCAAGTATCTGCAGTCTTAGAAATTTGTCTCCATTTTTTTTTGTTTTTGCTATTTAGGTAATATTTAGGAAATATTCTGCCATTGTACATCAGAACAAAATAGTTGGTCATCATAAAAGTAGGCCCAGAATATAAAAAGAATTAAAATATCCTGTTTTTTTCAGCTTCCTTGTAATGTAAAAGAAGAGTTTTATTTTGTAAATACTACATTTGATCAGCTGAAGAATTTAAATGTACCTGTAACCTCAAATTGTTAGATAAGTCTAGAGCATCTTATCCTACTTCCCAAACTATTAATGTAGAAATGACTGGAATTTACATCTCTGAAAAACATGGGTTTCTCTCCTCATAAGAATGCTGTTGTATCCTCCTAGCAGTTATAAAGAAATATTTGCTATAAGTCACAGGAACTATTATTGTGTTACATGTGGTAGGAAACCAGGTACAGAATAAACATCAGCCACTGCTGTCAAGTAATATAAAATAGAAGCACAATTAGCTATTACAAGAAAGCTTTTAGGGAAACTTTCCAAATGGAAACCCAGTGCCTTGAATAACTTGATTAACTTCCTATGGGATCAAATCCATCACTGTTAAGTACCTGTCATATATAAGTATTGCCTACAGTAAGGCTCAATAAATGTTTTGTATTAATGCTAACATTATTTATGCCTCTATATTACAATATCTAGAGAAATGAAACATATTTGCCACATTAAAAAAGAACTTTTGTAATTGAACTAGCAGCTGCCATGATATTTAAAAAAGTAATATTGAAAGTGAACAATAGGGGAGATGTATTGAATGGTTTACTAGGGGTTAGAGATATAAAGACATTTCTCTGGGATATTGTTGTCATCTTTACATATCAGTATGAAGTGAAAAGTTTTGTTACATTCCATATATGCCTACATAATCATCTTATGACAGCTTGAAACTCAACCTCAGCGACCAGAGAGAACATCGTTTATGAATCATTCAGGAATACATTCACGTACTTACTCACTCATTCAACAATTGGATTTCTATGATGTCCACAAATTACATGTCCAGGTAGATGTTGTCACTCTGTTTTTCAAGATAAAGTGTGCCAATTTAGTTCTCCAAACTAAAAAGACTAAACATATCAAAATGATATTCAAGCTTTGGCTGTTTGGCTCCAAGATCCATACTCTTATTAAACATTGCATTGTACCAGGGATAAATAATAGTAAACAATGGTTCTGTAATCTCAGTATAGTATATTCAGGCTGGCTATAACAGCTGATTTCTTTTATCACTGAAATGGTACATAGCTAGTCTACTTTGAGAATGATGGAATGCAAATTTAGGAATTTAGAGACAGTCATTGTGGCATTGATTCACCATAGATTAGGACTGTTCTGTGCTGTACTTAAAACAGTATAATGATATAACATGGAAAATGTTGGTAAAGTTATGCTAATAAGAAATATAATTGCTATTTCTAAGGTCATGTGGAAGAAGGTGGGCATTTTATGTTCATACACCGAAGTCTCAGTGTATATGCTCATTGTCTGTATACGTCAAGCACCCCTTTTTTGCAGCTTCTGTATTTTCACATTTTCATCTCAATTATACTTTACATAGAGCAAAACTTTAAGCAATATTTCCAACTCATACTTTTCAGCACCTAAAATACACTTGTGTTTTATGTCTATTTCAACTAATATTTAGAACACATCTAGGCATCTCCATTCTCATTTGAATAAAAATAACAAAGAAAGTTTAAATTACTCCGGGCGGCTCGGCGTACTGGCTCACACCTGTAGCCTCAGCACTTTTGAAGACTGAGGCAGGAGAATCACTGAAAGTCAGGAGTTCAAGAACAGACTGGCCAACATGGCAAACAGAATGAAACCTGTCTCTACTAAAAATACAAAATATTAACTGGGTGGTGGCAGGCACCTGTAATCCAAGCAACTCAGAAGGCTGAGGCAGGAAAATGACTTAAACCGGGAGATGGAGGTTGCAGTGAACTGATACAGTGCCACAGCACTACAGCAGGGGCAACAGAGTGAGACTCCATCTCAAAATAATAATAAGAAGAAGAAAAAAAAGTTTTTAATTATTCAGAGTCACACTGGTGATAAATAGCGGAGTCATAAACCTTTATTTGTGAGGCTCAAAAGCCAATGCCTTCTTTTGTTCAAGTTATTAAATTTTGCTTTCCATAATCTGATATGAATCTCTGAGAAAATGCATAAGCTACATCAGAATGGAGTTTGGTTGGGCTTTAGAACATTATTACTCAATTGAATTTGATATCAATAAGTTTTCTGGTAATAATTTAAAAATATATTTTCTTGCATATAAACAATTTTCATGAGCAATTTAGATTAGATGACCACAGAATCCCTTGACATTTACAATTTTAAATGTCTTAGAATATTTGCCTGTGAAAATGAAGTACTAATCTCAAGCAATATACACAATTAATGCACTCCATGATGAAATTTTCTTATAAATCACCTTTATCAGATTCTATATAATAGATAAGTTGGAATGTTTGTTAAACCTATATTTCCCCCTGTGTTTTTATGCTTTTATGGTAAAGACAGTTCTATTACAATAATACATATTATTCACAGGAAAAGTAGAACTGACAAATATACTTCCATAACTGAAACCACCTGGAAAATAGAAAAAGGGAATTGTTCTATTACCTTGATATAAATTTTCTACATTATCTTTATTTAACTAAGGCAATCTTTTCCAAGAATGTTTAGTCTTTGGATATTTCCTCACATAATATTACATCCTGGAAGACAGGGATGATGAAGACAGGAATCAGCAAGGCAGCTTTATGCATTTCTAATAATAATAATTTGTTTGCATGCTAAACACTCCACTGAGCTTCTGATAGCCTGTCAGCTATTTATTAGTTGGAATCAAACAGAACACAGAGCATGAGACTCTAAAAAGAACACGACCCTTATATTCACTAGATATAAGCACTTCAAATAACTGACAAGATATTTAAATTGTCTGAAACAAAGTTTTCCTCAGGAGTAAAATGGAGATACTAACACCTGTGTCATGGTGTTGCTATATTCAATTTGCATTAAAAAAAAGTTGTTAAGAGACCCATAGTAAGCCTTCAACAAATGTTAGCATAGTGTTATAATGGTGGAAATTAAAGAAGCAACAGTCCAAACTTAGTTTTGAACCAATTGAATAATAGGCACAGGTGCAAAATGGTGAGAAACATTTTTTTGTTGTGTTGTTCCTAGTGAGGCTGAGTTTAGAGAACATAACTTGAACTTGAGATTACTTCCACCTTCATTCAGGTCTGGATAATATGACCCATCAGTGAGGAGAGTGAGTTTTTACACAGGTAATCTGAGTCCGCCAAAGGAGACCAGGGACAAAGAGAGAAACCAACCACTCGTATAACGTCTAACACTACCTCTATTCCTATGACAAGGTGGGAATAGCGCACATACAACCTTTTTTCATATTAACAAATATCCCTGCTTTCCACAGGAAGAATGCAATGGTATGCAAAATAAAAGAAACTGGCTGACAGCACTTTAAGGAAGTTCTTAATTTCCAGAATGGCTAAAAGGAAGAAAAAGGCAATATAGTGTCGTGGTTGAAGTCTCTGAAGCTACAGTGCCTGAGTTCAACCACAGCTCTACCAAATATTTCTGAGTAATATTCAGTGGGTCCCAAATTCAGTTCACGTAAGGATCAAAGTAGTATGCGCTTGTCTAATACTCAGAAGAAAGCATAGCAGGGAACGTGTTTTCCCCTACAGCTTAATTACTTTATTCCCTATTTCAGTGAGGTAGAGTTTGCATATCATTTTAGAATGCAAATATGAATAACATAGAAGCATTTCTTTCACACGGTTTGGGGGAAGGTAAATACTGGTTACCTTCACAATGTCAGTGAATAGAAAATTAAAAGAAGAAAGCTTTTTAATGAAGCTGAAAGTTTTACTATTCACATTTAAACTTTGGAATTCTGAATACTATGCTATACAATGGGAAATTTTAGTTAGAAGTTATTTCATGTGTAAAACAAAATAAACAACACTTCAGTGTGGACCTGCCAAGCTTGAGTTTAAATTGGTTTTATAGAGAAAACAGAGATATATCTGTAGCCATCTGATGACCTCATGATGCACATCAGTTTGCTTGAAAATTAGATGGGTTACTTGGAGAGAATAGATTCTAAGAGCAAATCAGGGAAGTAAATAAAAATAAATATTAGTAAATAGCTTGATGCACAGGAAAACAGACACTGATTTTTGAGGTCAGTGATTGTCTTTAACTTGTATTTATCTATACAAGCTTATAATTCAAGCTTTAGTCAACTTTTGTTTGTGACCCAGGGAAAAAGGGGTGCTATCAGTTATTAATATTATTATTTTTAAATGTTTAGTTAAACCTTTTTTAGGGCATGCAAGCACAGGTAATACTGCTATGGTGACACTCTAATAGAGTATAACTCAAGAAGCAGTATGCATCTTTCTCTGGTATCCTTAGAATATAAAACAGCTTTGGGCCTCCAATGGCTCCTATCAACCTTTGATACTACCGATTACAATGTAAGCCAATGTTCATGTGGGGGCAGCAATATTCAGTAAAGGAATCAATTGTAGTGAGGAGATTCAGCGAGGAAACTATCTTCTAACACAAATTACTAATGCCACTGTCAGAAGCCAACTATTAAAGTGTATCATTCACGGATCTGACACAACATGCTAATTTTTGTTTTGCACTCAGTTGCCAAACAAAGCACACAATGTTTACATTTTTTGATTGTTTGGGGCAAGATAGGGGAAGCAAGATTGGGGAAGTCAAAGAAGTAAGTTATGGAGATCTGAAATGGAAATCAGTACTTTTATCAAAAAATCAGTGACAAAGGTGAATTAATCATCAGTCTGTCTGGCAACCTTAGTTAGACCATCTACAGAACAGTATTGCATGGCATTGTATGTCACAACAAACTTTCAGATATGGCTAAAAATAATGTTTAGGGTTTGATGTTCCTGTCCCTCAAAGAAGCCTCTGAATGTCTTTGGTTCTTAGGCTATTGTTAAAGCACGTACTCTGAATAAAGATACCCCCCAAACAGGCTTAGTGTGAACAACATGGCTGTTTATTCACCCGGGTGCAGGGGGTGCTCAGTCTGAAGAGAGTCAGTGAAGCGCGGTGGGATAGGTTCGGTGTAGGCCATGGAAAGTTAGGGAAGTTACAGTTCAGGGTTGTTTCTTGCAAGCTGGGAGGGGGTCATAGGTTTGCAGACTGGGAGGTGGGTGGTGGGGTCTGGAGTCAGGAGGTCGACCAAGGTTGGTTACAAAGTCCAATGGCCTTGCTGAGGACGCAATAAGAAACAATAGAAAAATGTCTCAGGTTAGTTATGCGCCGCAGGGGTTGATCATTCTGTTTTTCATGATCTTCCAGCTACTTCAGGTTTTCTAATTCCGGAAGGCCCTCCAGAGGTGTAGGTGTGGGTTGCAGGGGTCGCCCTGGCATCAATGGTGCTGTCGGGCAGCCTAAAAGACCTTACAGCCATGGAATAAAGAAAGCCAGAGTCGAAGCATGGATAGTATCAAATATCCTCAGAGGAATGCTTGTATTTAACAGTATTCAGTCTGGCTCTCTCTTTTGTTAATATTGATGTAATAATTGCACATTTTTCCTTTCCTATGTATGATATATGTTTTAGTGGTCATTTTTTATACTAATGTGTTTGGGAATTCAAGTATTAATACATGCTCATAAAAAGAACATTTTGGAAATATTTAAATAATTACAAATAATAAAATTAGGAGTATTTGACATATTGTGTGGCATAACAAACACCAAAGTCCTAAATTTTAAACTCTCCTTTACTAGTTTCTGAAGCATTTTGTGGTTTGTTGTGTTCCAGCAGCTTATAGACATTTCTCTAAGATTTTCAAAAATAAATCAAAGGCAAGATGAGCTGTACTCATTACTTATACATAATAAATAACATTTTCTTGATATGAAAATTTTTCATGACTTAGATATAATTTATAAACCTTAGAGTCAAATAAACTTCACTTCTTGTCAGGTTCCTTTGGCTCATCATATTTTCTCCTTTAAAAATATTTTGCTCTTAAAAATGCTAATCAGCTAGATGTATGATGTATAAGTTTGCATGTGTGTATATACGGAGTTCTTTCACAGCAGACTATAATTAGTGATTATTGACACATTATTTTTATTGATCCTGAGTGAAAAATGATATAAATTGTGATCTTCTATGGGAAATAAAACCTGAGATATTTTAATATATAAAAACATTAAGAACTTGCTGAGCTCTTCCGGGGACGTTGTGTGCAGGCACTCAGAATGGTCCAACATTTGACATACCGACATAGGCTTTCCTACAATACCGCCTCTAACAAAACTAGGCTGTCCCGGACCCCTGGTAATAGAATTGTATACCTTTATACCAAGAAGGTTGGGAAAGCACCAAAATCAGCATGTGGTGTATGCCCAGGCAGGCTTCCAGGGGTTCATGCTGTAAGACCTAAAGTTCTTATAAGATTGTCCAAAACAAAGAAACATGTCAGCAGGGCCTATGGTGGTTCCATGTGTGCTAAATGTGTTCGTGACAGGATCAAGCTTGCTTTCCTTATCGAGGAGCAGAAAATCGTTGTGAAAGTGTTGAAGGCGCAAGCACAGAGTCAGAAAGCTAAATAAAAAATGAAACTTTGAGTAATAAAAATGAAAAGACTTAATAAAAAAAAAGAACTTGTTGAATGCAAGATGCTTAATGACTTAAATGTAATTTTAAGTTGGTTGTTGTTTTATATAGTGTTACAAAATTAAAACAGTGACATGGTGAAATCGCACATGAATTTTTTTCATAAGAAATATTTATAAAATCTTTAAATAAGTTGAACTGAAATAATTTAAAATTTTTGGTAAATGTACCTTACCTACATCCAAGAGAAGCCTAAAGTCTACCCAGGGATCAATTCTTCCATGTTTTTAAGGGGGTGGGGAAAATTTCCAGCTCATTCCAAGGTTTACATCCCTTAGGCATTATCTCTTCTGCTGATTTTTGTTTCTATTTTCCATGCACTGTGAGCCTGAATAATGGTGCTTCCCTATTACATTTCCCTCTCATCTTTGTAGAAAACCTTGTGTATCTTTTGGCCACAATAATTTTCTCTAGTAGCTGAATCTTATTTCTGGTTTCTTGATGACTTGAGATGGTTCTTTTATTTAATAAGTTATTTTTGAGTAACCATAATGTGCCATTAAAAAAAAAACCAGAAAAGATAATGTATAAGATGGAACGCTCTTTTCTTTCTTTCACTTTTTTTCTCTGAAATATTGTATTTGCTTCAATTAGTGATGATTATGACACATAATTCTGATTCTGTACATGATCCACATTAACTCACCAAGACATTCCCCTCAGCTTAGCTAGATTTTAAAGAGGTATCTTCCTGACCCTAGGCCCCTGATCTCCCTTTGCTTAGAAAACTTGTAAGTGCATATCTTTCTCTGACCCTTAAATTACATACAAATCTCTCTGCCTCTTGCTAATTTTACAACCAAGGAATGTCTATTTCATGGGCCTGGGAGACATTTCTTTGGAATATAATAATCCAAAAATGTAATGCTGCTTTCTCCCAATCTCTGGGGTCTAATTTCAACAAGTGCCTATTAGCAAACACAGATGGATGGCCTAATCACAGGACAAATCTCTATACCAGAGTCATAGCCCTTCCACATAGCTCATTCCAGTGCTTAAAACAAAACAAAACAAAAACACTTGCTTTTAGTTTCATGGGTGTTAAGTTCAATCTCTCTCTCCTATCACCTTGTCTAATTTACTATGTTGCTAGTTTTCTTTAGTCATTCTGGTGTGCAACTCAGATAGGATTTGACTCATCATTGGATTCCAGAGAGCCTGACACCCAGAGGCCCAGGAGTATACCTTTAACTTTTGCTTTACCTGATGATTGATTGATCAGGGAACATATCCCTGAGCTGTTGCTCTAAACCTCTGACCACTATAGGAATTGATGCTGATATGGTTTGGCTCTGTGTCCCCAACCAAATCTCATCTTGAATACTACTCCCATAATTTCCACGTGTTATGGGAGGGACCGAGTGGGAGAAAATTGAATCATGGGGGCAATTTCTCCCATACTCTTCTCCTCTTAGTGAATAAGTCTCATAAGATCTGATGTTTTGATAAGCTGTTCAGCGAAAAAGGTTGAACACCCAAAACTCCCAGTCTTGATTGGAGGGCAGACGCCTAATGTTAATAAGCACAGATTAGAAATATGGATGACACAGTCACCTTGACCACCTTCCTGTGGTATCTCCTCCAGAACGTTTTTACCAGCTCACTCTTTGGCTTAAAAAAAATTTCAACTTTTATTTAAGTAGAATTCAATCTCTGTCCCATAATTCAATACTCTTGAATAAACTGTTCTTTGCCTATTCAATTAGTTGGTAGAATTTTTATAGGCATGTCCTTTACCTGAGTATAGTATAGTTAACATACATCATTATTCCCTGATACCCTGTCCCTGTGGTTTATGCATCCCAAACCCCTAATTTAATCCATAACCAACTTCAAGAATTGTTTTCTTATATTCATTTAGCTGAGGAAACTGAGGTTTAGATCAACTAAGTAAATCATCATACCAAGTCATTCAGCTAAGCTTCAGGACCCCTCTCTTAACCCACTTCTTTTAAAGTGCTGTGCTTTTTGTGTGTGTTTATGGACCTGTGTTCTTTTTTTCTTTCTTAAAAGAAGATCTTCCCAGATTGTTTGAAATGTTACTGAACCTGCAGATGCCTTCACACAGCTAATGAGTGTTAACTTTAGTGTAGTATTCCTACAGTATCCACTATTGTTTGGTTACAGGTCCTCCTATGGATATGAAAATCTGTGGAAGATTACATCTCTGATATAAAATTGCATATAATTTACATATAACCTGTGCACATCCTCCCATATACTGTATTTTAAATCCTTTCTAATTACTTATACTACCTAATACAATGGAGTTGCTTTGTAAAATGTTGTTATACTGTATTGTTTAGAGAATAATTACAAGAGAAAAACTCTGTACATGTTCAATACAGCACAAAGTTTTTAAGAAATATTTTTGATCAATAATTGATTGAATCCGTTAATGTAACATAAATGGTCAACTGTATTTAAATCTGGGAATGTCCAAATTCAATGCCTATGTGCTCCTTTCATTACAGTTATTTTCCAGATTTGCTGTTTGGAGATCTGGTGTTCATAGAATTATCTTGAAGGCAGATGTGCAGAACTGTTGGCAGCAGGAGAAGCTGAAGTCTGGGGCCTCCACACCAACTACAACCAGATCAGTATTGCTTCCATCTATCTGTTTATCTATTTACATGTTCTTCGAACCAAATTCGTTTGGAAGAAAACAATTCTGTGGGCAAAATGGTTTAAAAGGACAGGCATAATGCAGTGCTGCTTAGTCTCCTTTTCATTGAGTACATTTTGATGTAGGGTAGCAAGTGTGGAAAAGTTAATTACACCAAATGTATTAAATATATTTTGAACTGAAAAGGACTAACAAATTATCTAGCTCAGCCTTTCTTTTTAAAGATTGGAGAAATGAATCACAGAAGAGAAAGTAATTTACCTAAGGTCAAAGACTAGTTCAGCATAGAATTGCAATTATTAAACTCTCATAATGCATTGTGTCTCTAGTTTGAGAGATACTTCTAAAAACCATCCAATGAAACTTGTTATTATATGGACTATAGTGATGCTTTCGGGGTCATTGTTCACTATACATCACTTTACTCTTTTTTATGAGTGAGCACAAAAGTTATTTAACTTAGTTTTAAAATCAAAACAATTGGTATTGAGTAGATTTTGGGGTTGTTTTGCTTTTCCTTATCATGTTAAATTGTGTGATTGAATTTCTCTTTGGTTGGCCAAAGAGACTGAGGAGCTTAAAACTATCACTGACAAGGTTGAGTTACACATATAAAGGATACAGAATTTCACAGCTTGTATTATCTCTACCAAGTTTATTCCTGCTTTTTGCTGTTTAGTATAATTTTTCCAAGGCTTTAAGTTTTTTTCATTATACACTGATAGATTGATCTATCTTTTGGTAAGCTGTCACAATTCATTTGGACTGATTCTAGCCAGTAACACAGGGGCCATGTTCCATTAAGATTTTTGTGTAACTGTAACCCCATCTCACTTATATACAAGTATTTTCCTAGATCTGAGCACACAGTTTTGTACATTATAGAGAGCCAATAAATACTGATTGAATGAATAATGTACAAAGGGAAATTATAGCAAATACATATGAATGCCAACATTCTAAAGGCAATGGCAAAGTGAATGAGAGTTGAGTCTCCAGATCCACAGATAAAGAAAAAGTTCATGTATTCGTTTCTTACAGTGTTTTAGATTCTGTGCTGTATACTTTGTAGAAACTATTATATTTCATAATCTTATGCACCTTAGGATATAAGGCTTATTTTAAAGATGAGGAAACCAAGGTGCAGAGGGGCTAAGACCAAGTTTACATGATTAGCAAATTGCAGAGCCAGTGTCTGGAACTTTATATCTCTTTTTAGGAGCAACAATTTTGTGCTCTTTTCACTTTTTAAATTAACTTTTTCTCTTTACTTTTAAAAATTACTTTGTTGTTTACTTTTTGTAATCATTTTTAATATCTTGAAAGTTATTCTGTGTCCCAGTAAAGTATAAAGAAAGTAATACAATGGTTTAAAGCAAGGAGATACTATTTACATTTAATGAATTATGAGGTGATGTTTAAGTTACATATTGAAATTTAAATGGAATTTGAACTGTAAGAAAGAAGAAAAAAAAGCATAAATCAGACATATTAGATTCTAGTCATAAAGTGTGTCCATAATCAAATAAACCTGATTATCATTTCCATTTCACTCTCAAGATAAATGTTGAATTGGGTTAAATAGATTTTCCTGACAATTATGGAGATTGACAGTCTATAATACATAAAATAGTAATTCAGAAGAAAAGATCTAGAGTATGAATGTTGGATTTGAAACCCATGACCATTATTTATTCACTTGAACAAGTTACTTTCTATGTAATGTTTCAGTTTCCTTTCTGAAAACAAAGCTACTGTTTAGTTATTGTATCACAATTGCTGCATAAATGAAGTAATCCTTAATATATCAAAAAGGATAATGCCTTGCATGTGTTAGTTTTCATTTACTCTGCTTGTTATCAATTACTTTGAAAAACATATTTTCTGATGTTTTATAAACAACTATTTTGTATTTATAAATACATTTTCTTCTAACAATCATTTGGGTGGAAATCATAAGCTGTTTCCTTAAATCTAATCATTAGAAGTGTCTGATCAGTTTGAAATTTATTTTTCTCTTCATTTCAGTTGTGAGTCTTCCAGTCAGATAGTTATGAGTGGTAGGTACTATTCAATTCTGTCTAACATGTTACTCATTATCAATGAAGTGAAGTATTTTTGCAGTAGTTTTTATCTTTATTCAATCCTCTTTTTGGTCTTTGCTTGAGGATACAATAAAAGATCAAGAAGCCATCATAAGAATGTATTTCCAATTCCCTAGGGAATTTTTACAACTCAAAGACCTAAGCATTATCAAAGCCTTTGAGATGGAAGCCCAGAAGTGGTGTATATTAATGACTGAGCTTTTGAACTGCTTATGCCATAAAATATGCAAAAGCCAAGAAAAGCTTTCAGAGTCAGCACAGTCCTGATTATCTTTAAAAGAATACCAGAGTTAAACACTATAAGAAGAATATACATAAAAATATTTTTGTCAATTATTGAAAATTAACATTTTACTTGACAAAAATATTAGTTGAAATTATAGGTATATATTCTTCAAACTCCTATTAGCCTCTAAATAACTAAGTCATTCAATTCAAAAATATCTCCCATATGCCTATGTAGTACGTAGAGTAAGTCAGCTATTCTGCCAGGTACGATGTTATAAGTTATCAAAGTAAATTACCCAGACTCAAACTAATGCTAATCTGCAGAAGAAAATAAAGGAAAGTAACAAGCTATTTCATAGTAAGCATGAGGTCATTGGAGCACAAGAAAGAAAATGTCCATGACATTGGAAACAAAGCAAACATTTTATATCAAGGTAACACTTGGATTGATGCAGTTTGCTAGTTGCTGTATGGAAATGCAAAATTTTACAAAATGGATATTAATTACCTCCACCAAACTGCCCAAGTGATTGTTATAGATGTCTTACTTAAAATCTGAAAGTCTTTACCTAAATATACATTTTCTTGTTGTTCATCTAATGATTATCATGTAACATTCTCTTTTTTCTATAAAATGTCCAAACTAAGAGTGAATTTTTCGACTATTCTTTCAGAGTTTATTTCCCTTGTAGCAAGATTATAATAATCCTGATACATGCTCTTAAATAGTATTAAAAAGAAAAAAGTAAAGACATGCCAGATGGAGAGGACAATCTGTGCCATGGTAAACAGCTGAGACGGATACTGATGCTTTATGAAACCTCAAGCAATTTTGTTTGAATGGATGTGTAAGAGTGAGTTGTGAATTCAGACAAGTAAGAACTTGCATTAATATTCCATAAAAGGCCTAATTTGAAAATGAAGAAGTTTAAAATTTTCATTCATATTTCTGAAAACCTAGTGAAGAATTTTAAGAAGTTTAGGCACACCGACATATTAATTTTTAAAATTAATATAATTATGAAAATGTTCAGTCAAAATTTGAGGAAACGGTATAAAATTAACCACAGTATATTTATAACCCAAATGAAACAATTATCAAATCATTTAAATATTTATAACACTTATTTGCTGACATATAACTAAACCATAATTAAATGTCTTCAATAGTCTCATATATTTAATTTCTATGCTTGATTTTTGTTTGTTTATTTGTTTGTTGAGATGGAGTCTCTCATTGTCGCCCAGGCTGGAGTGCAGTGGTGCAGTCTCATCTCACTGCTACCTCCACCTCCTGGGTTCAAGTTATTCTCCTGCCTCAGCCTCCATAGTAGCTGGAATTACAGGCACCTGCCACCACGCCCAGCTAATTTTGTGCATTTTTAGTAAAGGTGGGGTTTCACTATGTTGACTAAGCTGATCTCAAACTCCTGACCTCCTGATCTGCCTTCCTCAAATTCCCAAACTGCTGGGATGACAGGCATGAGCCACCGCACCTGGCCTGGTCATTGTTTCCATCAGAACCCATATGAGGTATTCCCATTATGTTTGGGTTTTGTACAACGTAAGTCTCTTGACTTGGAATAAAGTGTCAATAAAGCAACGAAAGTGTCTTTCATTGCTTTTAGTTTCTACTATTGATTGTTGCAAAGTCCAGACCAATTGTCTTTTAGATTTTCCATATTTTATAATTTTATTTATTTTTTGGTGGCATTTGTTTTTCTACCTTCTGTTTTGTGTTAGGTGACATTAACTCTAGAAGCTTGATTCAGTTCATATCCAACTTGTCAAAAATAATCCAGAATTAGTTTAGTAGAAGATGCAGCTGAATTTCTTTATATACAACGTAAATTATAAATTATATAATAGTAAGTGAACAAAAGCAAAGCAGAGTTTAGAAAACAGTCTGTGGGACAATAAGCTGTGTTCTGTTGTGTTCTTGTGTTTGTTCACATTTCTTTTTCAAAGTCCTGATATAAAACCACCAGGGCTTAGCAGTCTGCTATAAAGTAGATCAACACAGTTATTAGGGAAAGTAATTTCAATAATCTGTAGTGTTTCTTAAAAAAAAAACTTGTGATTTCAACTGTAAACATTTTATGTTTATCTCTGGGTAATGGGTACTGGTATCCATCTGTTACCATCTCTGCTAGGTAAGCCAGGATTGTGCCATTTCCCTCATAGTAATCCCTCAGTCTTTCCGTTAGGTCAAACTCAGGTCCTGAAGGAGCCAAATTGACTAGAGGCTAAAGTCATTTTATGATATACCATCTGCTGGATGACAGATTAAAATTATCAAAGGAAATAAATATTTAAAGCATCTGTATATCAGAAAGCAGAGGAAGGCAAAAAATATTCATACAATCACAAATAAATTAGGCAACATTTGGAAACTTATATTTATTCAGTTATGTTTTGTTTTATTGGTGTACACTCACCTAAAAAAATTAATCTCATAGATTAACTTGGCCAAATTTTGATTACCAACATTTACTTTTTCCTAATTGAATACTTAGTTTTTCCACTTATCCTGACATGGTTAACTTGTTTTTGATTGTGCAGATTTATTTGTTGGGTATGTAACATTCAGATGGTTATCTTTAATAATGGAGCAATAATCAGCAAAAGTTGTAGATGTTTTAGACTGGACTAGAAAGTCATGTATAAATTAGTGAATACAATTACTAAATCATCATACTAGGCTGTTTATAACATATAAACAACTAAGAGATTTGTTTGAATTCTGAAAAAGGCAAATGTATGAAGTGACAAATATGCCACATTTTGATAAAGAAGCATGCTACAGCTTCTGATTGCATAAAAATATGTAGTTCAAGGTACAAAATAAGGACACATTAAGTGGAGATTGGTAAAAGTTGCTATCTGGATTTGTTAGTTTTATTGTGGAAGACAATTTAATGTCCTGGATGGAGCTTAACTAATGCTTTTATGTGGCTTTCTAAAAAAAAAAAATCCAACTCTACATTAGTTTTAAAATTCAAATTTAAAACTTTTAGCACAGGTTCTCATTTGTTTAAAGCAATCTTATCTCATTCTAAGTTTTTTTCATAAATCATCTGTATGAAAAATATAAAAAAATAAAGTTTCAAATTTTCTCTAGAATTTTTAGTACAAAATATTCCACACTAATTTAGCATACTTAAACAGAAAAAGAGAATGGGAAAATGATATCAGATGTATATGGGGTCCAGGTATTGAGTAAATTAGGCTAATATTTTAAAATTACTTTGACTACTGTGATCAAAATTAAAAGACAATTTCAACAGAGTACTATAAATATAATCAGTTGACATTATAGAAGCAAAGAATGAAAAAATACCCTGAAAGTAATCAATAAATAGGTTTCATAACTCATCAGATAAAATTGAGAAGGGAATTAATGAACTAAAACAAAATTAGAAGAAAATATGCAGAGTGATGTTCAGCCTACAACCAAATCTCAAAATATATGAGCAAAAATTTAAAAAGAAATAACAAAAAACTGTATAATTATATTTAACATACCTTTCTAGCAAATTATCTCTAAGCATGATATAGCCATTAAGAAAGAATGAAAAAAAATTGAGCTAAGTACTAAGTGACTATATCGTTTCCAAAATCTGCTGCATTCATTTTTGTTATTGTTATTCTGGGTCACATAGCAGGTCTCAATATGTTTCAAAGGATTGCAATGTAAAAAGTATGTATCTTATCCAGTAAAATCAATATAGAAATCAAACTTATAAAAGATAACTACAAAATCTGTATATGTTTGGAAATTAAGATATATGTGTCTAAAAGCTCATTGGTAAAATAATTAAAATTAAAAAAATATTTTAAATGCATATTTAATAAAATATAACACAGAACATGTATACTGCTGCAAAAGTTATACTTAAAGTATATTTAAAGTGTGTGTGTGTGTGTGTGTATGTGTGTCTGTGTGTGTGTATGTATAGTTAGGAATATATGTATGCATATAAAGGGATATATGTATGCAAATATATGTATCCCTAAATGCATATAATAGAAAATAAAGTCTTAAAATTAGTAATAATTTATCCATCTACAAAAATTAGACAATTAAAAAAGATTAAATAAAATGAAAATAGAAATAAAAATATAATAATTACAATAGAATAAATTAATACAACTTAGGATGCAAATATGTATCAGAAAATATCAGCAACTCAGTTGTGGTTCTCTTAAGAGAGTAATAAAATTGACAAATTCCTGATAAGACTAAGGAAAAATAAAAGAAGACAAAATTTTCCAAATTCAAATAATTAAAAGCAAACTATCACTATGTACTTCACAGACATTAAAACAATAATATTGAAAGTGACATAATAACCCCGTATACAGCTTTTTTGAATAAACATAAAAATTTACTTTTCTGATATTAAAGCTTAAAGCTTACATTTGTTTTACCTGAGTTACTTCCCCAGGAAATGAGTCTTAGTTCTCTCAAAAAGTATCAAAGAACTAAAAGTCACCAGATCACCATATGCAGGCAGTGAGATACCAGAACCCTTCATTTACTTTGATTGCTTCCTTACCCCTCTTTAATTCCTGTTTTCCTAACCAACCATCTGCATCTTATTGACTAACTCCTCCTCTTGCTTACTTCTCTGTGGTTCCTGTTTTCCCACATGTGGTTCTATTTCTTCCCTGCTGTAAAAACTCCTAATTGTTGGCTGTCAGGGAGATGGGTTTGAGACTGACCTGCCACCTCCTCAGTTGTGGCACCTGATTAAAATCTTCTTCCCTGGGAATACTCTTGTGTCAGTGATTGACTATCCCCAGGAGAATAGACTGAACCCCCTGGCATTTTGGGAACAATATAAAAATATTATAAATTATTTTCTCCCACAAATTTTTTAAAATTTAGATAGACTAGAACATTTGTAGGAAAAAAATGCTATGAAACACAGTTGCAAACAATCTACAGAAAATAAGTCCCATTTGCAATATATATTACATTCAACCAAACTGACAAAATCGTTTTAATATTTTAAAATATTTGAAATTTTAAAAATATTATATTATCTTAATAAATTCCAAAGCTAATTATAACATTTAATACATGGTGAATATCTTAGTAAATTATATAACTAGAATAGGAATGGATCAATCTCATAGAGTATCTAGAAAACTGTATACAGAAAACATCACATTTAGTATAAACAATAGGCTTTTCACCGAGATGGGAAATAAGATGATAAACCTTGCTGCCATCCACATTTCTATTAGGCTGAAGGTCTCTACCAATGCAATAATAATAATAATAATAATAATAAAGAATAAAAATAAATAAAATGTATAATAATTGTAGAGAAAAACGTGTTGATTTCATTGTGCATATATTGAAAACACAAACTAATATATGGGTAAACTTTAGAATTAGGTTTAGTAAAACTGCTTTTTTTCAACAAGAGTATTTGTGTTGTCATATGTCAACAAAATCAAATAAAAAATAAACTGTAATAAAACAATGTAATTTATAGGAACAATAAAAAATAAGTATGTAGGTATTCATTTGCTTAACAAAATATTTAGAAATTATAGCACAAAAAAACTATGAGGTATTATTGATAGTTTTTTTAAATTTATATAAGCAGAATAATATACTATTGTCTTGGAATAAAGGCTTTAGATTGTAAGAAACAAAATCTTAACTCAGGATATATAAAACACTAACAATCAAAAGTTTGACAAATTGGACTACCTGAAACTTAGGAACATCTATGTATCAGAATTAAAGGTAGTCTGTAGAGTGCTAAAAGTATTTGCATTTAATTTATATAATAAAGGACTTCATCTAAAATATACAATTAACAGGTAAAACCTATTCAACATTTTCAAAACAAAAGAAAAATGGCAAAAATTGAAAGTGCATTTCCTAAGTGATATCCAAATTGCTCTGAAACGTAAGAAATTCCATTTCAATTCATTAGGCATAACATAAATGCAAATTGAAACCACAATTACTGCACAGCTATTAGAATGACCTTACTGGCAGCAATACAGAAAGGGTCTCCCAGGTAGCCTCAACTCCAGCTTATCTCATGCATTCCCCCTGCCCCGATTCTCTTTGACCTCAGTGTCGCTCACCCACCCACACAGGCGATGAGCTCCAAATCTACACCTATGATCAGAGCTTTCTGTTATCCCTCATGGTATTCTTCATGTTGTGACTCCTCCTCACCCTCCTTCAGAAGATCCATTTCTCAAGATTTAAATGACCATTAGGTATTCTTTCAAGTTCAGGTGTGCAGTCTCTTGATGATTGATTCTTTCAGGGTTAGTGAGTGGAGCATGATATAAGAGACATAAGATTAATGATAGCCATGAGCCCCATGCAAACAACTTGCAGGGCCAATACTGTGTTTCATTCAGCTACATAATCCAACTTAGCTTGGAGATTTCCAATACTGGCCCATAGATTCCCAGCAGAGAAGTCTACTTTAGTACAGATGCTACTGTCATAAACCTTACAGCAAAGCTTACCCTTATAGCTTACATTTTCTTTATAAAAGAAACTCCTGGTAACTGACCCAGATTGAATACAGGAATAAGAAAGGGAGAAGACCTCCTAAACTCTGAAAATGGCCTCTGCACAGAGACGCTCCTGGTCAGGGGGTAAACCGACACTGTGGTTGTATCTGGCCAAAGCCACTGCCTATTCCTGCTATCTGTCTTGTAAGAAGGCTGCCAAAATAAACTGCTTGAACACTGGGTGATGTCTAAGGCTTATCTTTGACTGGAAGCAGACTGAAAGAAAAAACATTGCTTCTGGGGAGTCTGATTAACTATGACCACCAGAAACCCTCAGAGTACAAGTAGTAAAGAATGCTTCCAGAGCCACAACAAAGAAAGGGAATATAGATTTGATATGTGTTTCAGCAGGAAGAAGGAATAGACACAGACAGTAGAACTCTTCATGGAAAGACCACTTTAATACCTAAGAACTTAATCATTAGAAAGACTCATGGTCATATGTTAAAACATTTCTACAGTCTTATTTATACAAATTGTTTAATATGTGGGAAAATTCTTCTAATATTAAACAACGTATTGCAGTCAGCATTAGCACTTAGGCATTTAAAATACAGAATTTCTTATAAGTGAGACAAGGAGAATGGGAGAAAGAGCAAAAGAGATTTGTTGAGTTTATATCTAATTAATGTCCCAAGATACTTTTAAGTATGTAAAAAGTATTATTTACAAATATAATAGAAACTTAACTGTACTTATAAACACTAGAAGAAAACCTAGGTAATATTATTCAGGACATAGGCATGGGCAAACTTCATGTCTAAAACCCCAAAAGCAATGGCAACAAAAGCCAAAATTGACAAATAAGATCTAATTAAATTAGAGGTTCTGCATAGCAAAAGAAACTATCATTAGAGTGAACAGGAAACCTACAGAATGGGAGAAAATTTTGCAATCTATCCATCTGAGAAAGGGCAAATACCCATAATCTACAAGGAACTTAAACGAATTTACAAGAAAAATCAAACAAGCACATTAAAAAGTGGGCTAAGGATATGAACAGACACTTTTCCAAAGATGACTTTTATGTGACCAACAAACATATGAAATATAGCTCATTATCGCTGGTCATTAGAGAAATGCAAATCAAAACCAAAATGAGACACCATTTCATGCCAGTTGGAATGGCAATCATTAAAAAGTCAGGAAACAACAGATACTGGAGAGGATGAGGGAAAATAGGAAGGCTTTTACACTGTTAGAGGGAGCATAAATTAGTTCAACCATTATGGGAGATAGTGTGGTGATATCTCAAGGATCTAGAACCAGAAATGCCATTTGACCCAGCATCCTCATTACTGGGTATTTACCCAAAGGATTACAAATCATTCTACAATAAAGACACTTGTACGTGTATGTTTATTGCAGCACTATTCACAATAGCAAAGACTTGGAACCAACCCAAATGCCTATCAATGATAGACTGGGTAAAGAAAATGTGGTGCATATATACTATGAAATACTATGCAGCCATAAAAAGGATGAGGTCATGTCCTTTGCAGGAACATGGATGAAGCTGGAAACCATTATTCTCAGCAAAGTCACACAGGAACAGAAAACAAAACACTGCATGTTCTCACTCATAAGTGGGAGTTGAACAGTGTGAACACATGGTCACAGGGAGGGGAACATCACACACTTGGGCCTGTAAGCGGGAGGAGGGCTAGGGGAGGGAGAGCATTAGGAGAAATACCTAATGTAGATGATGGGTTGATGGGTACAGCAAACTACTATGGCACATGATACCTATGTAACAAACCTGCACATTCTGCACATGTATCCCAGAAGTTAAAGCATAATAAAAAAGTATAGATTTTATTTTCCATAGATTATTGGTGGTTTTTGGTTTCATGAGTAACTTCGTTAGTTGTGATTTGTGAGATTTTGGTGCACCCATCACCAGAGCAGTATACACTGCACCCTATTTGTAGTCTTTTCTCCCTCGACCCCTCCCACGCTTTCCCCCAAAGCCTCAAAGTCCGTTGTATCATTCTTATGCCTTTGCATCCTCATAGCTTAGCTCTCACATATCAGTGAGAACATATGATGTTCAGTTTTCCATTCCTGAGTTGCTTCACTTAGAATAATATTCTCCAGTCTCATACAGGTCAATTATTATTACTAGAAAACCTAGAAGAGATGCATAAATTCCTGGAAAAATACAACCCTCTTAGCTTAAATCAGGGAGAATTAGATATCTTGGACAGACCAATAACAAACAATGAAATTAAAATGATAAACAATTACCAACAACAACAACAAAAAGTCCAGGACCACAGGGATTCCCAGCAGAATTCTACCAGACATTCAAAGAATTGGTACCAATCCTTTTGACACTATTCCACAATATAGAGGAAGAGAGAACCCTCCCTAATTCATTATATGAAGCCAGCATCACCTTAATACCAAAACCAGGAAGGACATAACCAAAAAGAAAATTATAGATCGATATTCCTGATGAACATAGATGCTAAAATCCCTAACAAAATACTAGCTTAGCGAATCTAATAACACATGAAAAAGATAATCCATTATAAGCAAGTGAGTGTCATACCAGGCATGCAGGGATGGTTTAATATTTATGTTTGTCAGCATTATTTACAAATAATTTTATATACTGAATATTATTTTAGAATTTATTTGATTATTTCATTTAAAAAACAATTTTCAACATCCATCCATAATAATTCCCCTTGCCCTACCTCACTTCTCTGTTCTTATTTTCTCATCGACAAAGAATATTCTAATACTATGCACTTAGACAACTAGTGGCTGTTTGTATGCAGTGAAATATTTAAAGAAAAGCTGCATGCTAGATGGAAATTCCCTGGAGTAGTGCCAAACAATGCATTTAAAAGGCATGATTTTATTTTTATATTCTCTTGAAGTCTATTAATATTTTTATGAACAGAGTTGAAAAAAAACAGTATCAGTGTATGATTTTGGGAACTATGTTATTCAGGAAAAAAAAGGAAAAATACAAAAAAAGGACAAAGAAAACAAACATAACAGGGCAGATAGGGAAGGAGTGGAGGCTAGAATAAAGTTCCAATAGAGATTAAAAAATATGGATCCTGATCTCCTAATGTAGGTTACTAAGAGGATCAAAAAATCCATGGGTAATAAGAAAACATCAGTTCTGTAACTAAGTGCTATGAAGAATCTCACTACCACTACTTTGGCTTAACTTGTCCTCTTGTTAAATCAGAGAATCTTGTAATGCTTGCCTTTTACTTTTGACTTTCTCAGGAGCTAATGGAAGCAACAGGATACAGGAACCCATAATATGGAGATAATTCTGGCAGCTGATAATGTGAAGGAAACAAAATCCACTGGAGACAGTAGTCATACTGAAGTTTGAGTGCTTTCTGTGATGTTAGCAAAATGTGGATGGAATGGTGTGAGAATGTAAATAGGCTTAGCAGCAAATAAAAGATTGTAAAGGGAAGACCAGGAGGTTCACAAGGGAAATGACAAAAGTGACAAAAATTTTTAACAATGACTATAGGAATACTGAAGAAATACTTTTGGGTGGGTAGCAGATGATGACTTCTGCAAATGAGGTACTCAATAATGAATCTCCCTCTGATAATAAGAGCCAGTTTTCCATTTTCTGGAGGCCTTCATCGAAGTGTTTAAAGTACTTGAATTTGTGCTGGGAGAGGCTGATGCCCTGTTTGGATTTCAGTATTAACATTCCGCATCATTTATCAAAGGATTTTCTCCTGTTTGAGCAAAAGTTATAAAGAAAATCCAGTTGCCTATTAATTTAATGGGAATTATATTATCCTTTAATAATCTCAGTAACTAATACTAGTCTGCAACATTATATTTTGTACAACTATATTTTCATAAGTAACCCCAAATATACACGCTTTTCAGGACTCCTCTAAATCTTCTAAGGTAGATGGAGGAAGATAAATCTAAACTGTATCATTGTTCTTACACTCTTGAATATAATGATCATGATATAATTCCTCAACTATTCACTAAAGCCTTATGGATTCCACTATATTAAGCTCTAGGTATGTCTACGTAAGAAGTACACAGAATAACTTTAGGTATATAATATATTTACTATGTACAAAATGAGGCAACTGAGAAAGTAGGGAGTCTAGCATCTCAACATTCAAATTGTGATCTGTGAAGTAGCAGCATCTGGCATGTATTCTAGCATGGTGCAGCCTTGCCCTGTGTATTGTCCAAAGATATAGAAATTAAGCCAGTTGTGTTTTTCCTGAGTTGTAAGGTACATACAATCTTGCTTGTGGCTGATTAACATCTGCTTTTAGAACTGCCATAGTTAAAAAATGTCTATTATAAGTTTGTACATAAAGCTAATTATGATGTGGATAACTAAAACCTAATCTCATATGCAAACATTTCCTAGAATTTTTAGAATTACTAAAATCAATAATTAAATAAACAAATGGCACATGTATCAGGATCTCAATGTCTTGTAAAAGGTTCATATAAGTAATCAAAACAGCATGGTATTGGTACCAAAACAGACATATAGACTAATGAAACAGAAGAGAGGCCTCAGAAACAACGCCACACATCTACAACCATCTGATCTTTGACAAACCTGACAAAAACAAGCAATGGGAAAAGGAATCCCTGTTTAATAAATAGCGCTGGGAAAACTTGCTAGCCATGTGCAGAAAGCAGAAACTGGACCCCTTCCTGACACCTTACAGTAAAATTAACTCCAGATGGGTTAAAGACTTAAACACAAGACCTAACACCATAAAAACCCTAGAAGATCCTGGTCAACATGGTGAAACCCTGTCTCTACTGAAAATACAAAAAATTAGCTGGGCATGGTGGCGCATGCCTGTAATCCCAGCTACTCAGGAGGCTGAGGCAGGAGAATTGCCTGAACTCAGGAGGACACAGGTACATGAATGTTCATTGCAGCACTGTTTACAATAGCAAAGACTTGGAACCAACCCAAATGCCAACCAATGATAGATTGGACAGGGAAAATATGGCACATATACACCATGGAATACTATGCAGCCATAAAAAATGATGAGTTCGTGTCCTTTGTAGGGACATGAATGAACCTGGAAACCATCATTCTTAGCAAACTGACACAAGAACAGAAAATCAAACACCACATGTTCTGACTCATAGGTGGATGTTGAACAATGAGAACACATGGACACAGGGAGGGAAGCATCACACGCTGAGGTGTGTGTCAGGGAGAACTAGAGGAGGATCAGCAGGGGAAGGGTGGGGAGTTGGGGAGAGATAACATGGGGAGAAATGTCAGATATAGGTGATCAGGAGGAAGGCAGCAAACCACATTGCCATGTAGGTACCTATGCAACAATCCTGCATGTTCTTCACATGTGCCCCAAAACCTAAAATGCAATAAAATATATATTTTTTTAAAAGTAACAACTTTTATATGCCCTGAACAAAATAAAGGTTCATATAATTCCATTCCTTTAAAATTATAGTAGAATACTGACAATGACTAGTTTTCCTTGTTAGAGCAATGGTAAAGGCAGATCATTATGTTAAGTTTCATTTGTAGTATCTGCATATTTTATATTCTTAGAATCAACAACTTTTTAAAGCTATTTTAGCCTATTATGTAATCCTCATAAATTATATTTTCAAATACATAAATTTATGCAAATGAGTGAATAAATAAAATTTTTAAAGAAATATAAAAATAGAATAGATTATAGTTTTCAAGTGAAGGGTATTTTGTTTACCTGTAGTATTATTTTCAAGACATAGATATATATTAACACATCATTTTTTATGCTTTAAATACATAGAATAAAAAAGTATATTAAATTTCATATATTTCTATTTGCATTATATAACCCAATATTGATTTGTTGTTTGTTACTATTAATATTAGTTTTGTGATTTGACTATAGTGTTTCTGATATCCAGAAGCTACTTCTTCATCATGCACATTGGCTAAAACATCACATAGAAAACTCAGGTATTAAGGTAATTTGTTCATGTTAAAACTAAGATAAATATTTAACATCATATCCCATATGTATATAGAAAAACAAAGTTATGCATTGCAAGACCAATAAATCCTTTTATGTCCATAATATATTTTTATCCAGGAATAGTTTCCTACCAGTTATCTTTGTCCTGGCAGAACACAGAAATATCACCATGTATCTCAGCTTTCTATGACCTGAATAGATCAACAGGCTTTTGTACTCAGCAGGTCTAAGGCAGCTCTATAAATATGAAAACAAAATTTTGCAATGTATAAGTCAAAATCATGATATTAGAATTATGAAGAAGTGCTCTGGAAAATGAATTATTGAAAAACAACGGGGTGGGCATGGTGGCTCATGCCTATAATTCCAGCACTTTGGGAGGCTGAAGTTGGAGGACTGCTTGAGGTCATGCGTTCAAAACCAGCCTGAGCAACATTTTTATTCTCTGCAAAAAAATGCTTAATAATTAGCCATGTGTGGTGGTCCATGGCTGTAGTCCCAGCTACTCCAGAGGCTGAGGTGAGAGGATCAATTGAGCCCAGGAGTTCAAGGTTGTACTGAACTATGATTGGGCCATTGCACTGTAACTTGAGTGACAGAGCAAGACACTGACTCAAAAGCAAAACAAAACACCCAATAAGAATAACAACTGTTCCTGCATGTTCTCACTTATTAGTGGGAGCTAAATGATGAGAACACTTGGACACATAGAGGGGAACAACAAACACTGGGGCCTATTAGTGGGTGAAGAGTGGGAGGAGGAAGAATATCAAGGAAAATAACTAATGGGTACTAGGCTTAAAACCTGGGTGATGAAATATTCTATAGAAAAACCCCCATGAAACACACCTATGTAACAAACCTGCACATGTACTCATCAACTTAAAAGTTAAAAAAAAGAGTAATTACTAAAAGCAAAAATATTGGTTAGAAAATTGCAAGGAAAGCCAATATTTAAAATAAAAATATTTGGAAAATTAAATCATATGATGAAATTTTAGAATGAACATAATTAATAACGTTATAAATTCTAATTCCAGATATTTGGCACCTCATTTAGAATTTAATTCCTCCATGTTTAATTCCTGCACTTAGAATTAAATTATATCTTATATATTTTCAAATTGTATAAGTAGATATAAACTTGGTTATCAAAAACAAATGACAATAACAGTAATTGATGTCTGTAAATGGACAGTTAAGAAATATTCATAAATGCATTAACTCAATCATGTATAACAACTGAAACTTACAATTCAGATTAGGTGTTTTTAAAATAATGATAAAATTGTGTTGTCTTTATGTTTATTAAAAATGATCTGATTAGGTCACAAGCAAAAAAACCTATTATTTCTTCTTCATCTTTGAAAACACAGCAAAGAAAATGCATTTCTTAAAGATTAAAATATTTTAAAAGATTAAAAAATTATAACTGAATTGGAACTTAACACTACTCTAATCCACCTGAGAAACTGCTATAAGTACACGACGATAAAGCCTAGATTTATTTAAACGTTATACAATAGAATTTTAAAAATCTGTATTAGGTTATTTAAAAACGTCTTGCTGTACTATTACTCCAAAGCAAATGTTAAAAAAAAGATTAGGTAGGTCACATACAGATAAAGTAGGAGATGTCCTTTATTTTATTTTGTTTTATTTTTGAGTACCTCATGACTGAAATTTTTATTTTTTATTTTTTTATTGCATTTTAGGTTTTGGGGTACATGTGCAGAACATGCAACATAGTTGCATAGGTACATACATGGCAGTGTGATTTGCTGTCTTCCTCCCCTTCACCCACATCTGGCATTTCTCCCCATGCTATCCCTCCCCAGGTCCCCCTCCCGCTGTCCCTCCCCTATTCCCCCCAATAGACCCCAGTGTGTAGTACTCCCCTCCCTGTGTCCATGTGTTCTCATTGTTCATCACCCACCTATGAGTGAGAACATGCGGTATTTCATTTTCTGTTCTTGTGTTAGTTTGTTGAGAATTATGTTCTCCAGATTCATCCATGTCCCTACAAAGGACATGAACTCATCATTTTTGATTGCTGCATAATATTGCACGGTGTATATGTGCCACGTTTTCCCAGTCCAGTCTATCATCGATAGGCATTTGGGATGGTTCCAGGTCTTTGCTATTGTAAACATTGCTGCAATGAACATTTGTGTGCATCTGTACTTACAGTAGAACGATTTATAGCCCTTTGGATATATACCCAGTAATGGGATTGCTGGGTCAAATGGAATTTCTATTTCTAGGTCCTTGAGGAATTGCCACACTGTCTTCCAAAATGGCTGAACTAATTTACACTCCCACCAGCAGTGTAAAAGTGTTCCTATTTCTCCACATCCTCTCCAGCATCTGTTGTCTCCAGATTTTTTAATGATCACCATTCTAACTGGCGTGAGATGGTATCTCAATGTAGTTTTGATTTGCATCTCTCTAATGACCAGTGATGATGAGCATTTTTTCATATGTTTGTTGGCCTCATGTA
>CM052648.1:165896648-166002704 GCA_028533165.1 Leontopithecus rosalia | reverse complement strand
GGGTTTTTATGGTGCCAGGTCTTATGTTTAAGTCTTTAATCCATCTGGAGTTAATTTTAGTGTAAGGTGTCAGGAAGGGGTCCAGTTTCTGCTTTCTGCACATGGCTAGCCAATTTTCCCAACACCATTTATTAAACAGGGAATTCTTTCCCCATTGCTTCTTTTTGTCAGGTTTATCAAAGATTGTATGGTTGTAGCTACGTTGTGTTGCCTCCAATGCCTCTGTTCTGTTCCATTGGTCTATATCTCTCTTTTGGTACCAGTACCATGCTGTTTTGATTACTGTAGACTTGTAGTATAGTTTGACATCTGGTAGTGTGATGCCTCCCGCTGTGTTTTTTTGCTTAGAATTCACTTGGCTATGTGGGCTCTCTTTTGGTTCCATATGAAGTTTAAGGTGTTTTTTTCCAGTTCTGTGAAGAAGTTCACTGGTAGCTTGATGGGGATAGCGTTGAGTCTGTAATTACTTTGGGCAGTATGGCTGTTTTCACGATATTGATTATTCCTAACCATGAACGTGGAATGTTTCTCCATCTGTTTGTGTCCTCTCCTATTTTGTTGAGCAGTGGTTTGTAGTTCTCCTTGAAGAGGTTCTTTACATTCCTTGTTAGTTGTATGCCTAGGTATTTTATTTTCTTTGTAGCAATTGTGAGTGGCAGTTCATTCTTGATTTGGCTCTCTTTAAGTCTGTTATTGGTGTATAGGAATGCTTGTGGGTTTTGCACATTGATTTTGTATCCTGAGACATTGCTGAAGTTGCTTACCAGTTTAGGAGTTTTTGGGCTGAGACGATGGGGTCTTCTAGATATACTATCATGTCATCTGCAAATAGAGACAATTTGGCTTCCACCTTTCCTATTTGAATACCCTTTATTTCTTTTTCTTGCCTGATTGCTCTGGCTAGAACTTCTAGTACTATATTGAATAGGAGTGGTGAGAGAGGGCATCCTTGTCTAGTGCCAGATTTCAAAGGGAATGCTTCCACTTTTTTGCCTATTCAGTATGATATTGGCTGTTGGTTTCTCATAAATAGCTTTTATTATTTTGAGATTCGTTCCAACAATACTGAGTTTATTGAGGGTTTTTAGCATAAAGGGCTGTTGCATTTTTTCAAAGGCCTTCTCTGCGTTGATTGAGATAATCATGTGCTTTTTGTTTTTGGTTCTGTTTATGTGGTGAATTACGTTTATAGACTTGCATATGTTGAACCAGTCTTGCATCCCCGGGATGAATCCTACTTGATCATGGTGGATAAGCTTTTTCATGTGCTGTTGCAATTGGCTTGAAAGTATTTTATTGAAGATTTTTGGGTCAATGTTCATCATGGATATTGGCCTGAAGTTTTCTTTTCTTGTTGAGTCTCTGCCGGGTTTTGGTGTCAGGATGATGTTGGTCTCATAAAATGATTTGGGAAGGATTCCCTCTTTTTGAATTATATGGAATAGTTTCAGAAGGAATGGTAGCAGTTCCTCTTTGTGTGTCTGGTAGAATTCGGCTGTGAACCCATCTGGACCTGGGTTTTTTTTTTTTTGTGGTAGGCTCTTAATTGCTGCCTCAATTTCAGACCTTGTTATTGGTCTATTCTTAGTTTCAGCTTCCTCTTGGTTTAGGCTTGGGAGGACATGGGTGTCCAGTAATTTATCCATTTCTTCCAGGTTTACTAGTTTATGTGCATAGAGTTGTTTGTAATATTCTCTGATGATGGTTTCAATTTCTGTGGAATCTGTGGTGATTTCCCCTTTATCAGTTTTTATGGCATCTATTTCGTTATTCTCTCTTTTCTTTTTTATCAGTCTGGCTAGTGATCTGTCTATTTTGTTAATCTTTTCAAAAAATCAGCTCTTGGATTTATTGATTTTTTGAAGGGTTTTTCGTGTCTCTATCTCCTTCAGTTCTGCTCTGATCTTAGTTATTTCTTGTCTTCTGCTAGGTTTTGAAATTTTTCGATCTTGCTCCTCTAGCTCTTTCAATTTTGAGGATAGGGTGTCAATTTTGGATCTCTTCACTCTTCTCATCTGGGCACTTATAGCTATATATTTTCCTCTAGAGACTGCTTTAAATGTGTCCCAGAGATTCTTGTATGTTGTATCTTTGTTCTTGTTGGTTTTGAAGAACTTCTTTATTTCTACCTTCATTTCATTCTTTATCCAGTCAACATTCAAGAACCAGTTGTTCTGTTTCCATGAAGCTGTGCGGTTCTGAGTTAGTTTCTGAATTCTGAGTTCTAACTTGATTGCACTATGGTCTGAGAGACTGTTTGTTATTATTTCAGTTGTTTTGCATTTGCTGAGGAGTGATTTACTTCCAGTTATGTGGTCAATTTTATAGTAGGTGTGATGTGGTGCTGAGAAGAATGTATATTCTGTGCATTTGGGATGGAGAGTTCTGTAAATGTCTATCAGGTTTGCTTGTTCCAGGTCTGAGTTCAAGTCCTTTATATCCTTGCTAATTTTCTGTCTGGTTGACCTGTCTAATATTGACAGTGGAGTGTTAAAATCTCCCACTATTATTGTGTGGGAGTCTAAGTCTCTTTGTAAGTCATTAAGAATTTGCCTTATATATCTGGGTGCTCCTGTATTAGGTCCATATATATTTAGAATCGTGAGTTCTTCTTGTTGTATTAATCCTTTTACCATTATGTAATGTCCTTCTTTGTCTTTTTTGATCTTTGTTACTTTAGTCTATATTATCAGAGATGATAATTGCAACTCCTGCTTTTTTTTGCTCTCCATTTGCTTGGTAAATCTTCCTCCATACCTTTATTTTGAGCTTTTGTGTATCTTTGCATGTGAGATGGTTTCCTGAATACAGCACACTGATGGGTATTGGCTTTTTATCCAGTTTGCCAGTCTGTGTCTTTTGATTGGTGCATTTAGCCCATTTACATTTAGGGTTAATATTGTTATGTGTGTATTTGATAATGCCATTTTGATGCTAGCTGGCTGTTTCACTCATTACTTTAGCAGATTCTTCATTTTGTTGATGCTCTTTAGCATTTGGTATGTTTTTGGAGTGGCTGGTGCTGGTTGTTCCTTTCTATGTGTAGGGCCTATTTTAGGAGCTCTTGTAAAGCAGGTCTGGTGGTGACAAAATCTCTGAGTACTTGCTTGTTCACAAAGGATTTTATTTTTCCTTTACTTAAAAAGCTTAGTTTGGCTCGATATGAAATTCTGGGTTGAAAGTTCTTTTCTTTAAGGTTGTTGAATATTGCCCCCCACTCTCTTCTGGCTTGTAGGGTTTCTGCTGAGAGATATGCTGTGAGTCTGATGGGTTTCCTTTTGTGGGTGACCCGACATTTCTCTCTGGCTGCCCTGAGCATTTTCTCCTTAATTTTATCCCTGGTGAATCTAACAATTATGTGCCTTGGGGTTAAACTTCTTGCGGAATATCTTTGTGGTGTTCTCTGTATTTCCTGGACTTGAATATTGGCCTGCCTTGCTAGGTTGGGGAAATTTTCCTGGATAATATCCTGAAGAGTATTTTCCAGCTTGGATTCATTCTCTTCGTCACATTCAGGTACACATATCAAATGTAGATTAGGTCTCTTCATATAGTCCCACATTTCTTGGAGAGTTTGTTCATTCCTTTTTGTACTTTTTTCTCTAATCTTGGTTTCTGGTTTTATTTCATTGAGTTGATCTTCGACCTCTCTTATCCTTTCTTCTGCTTGGTTAATTGGGCTGTTGAGACTTGTGCATGCTTTGCAAGGTTCTCGTGTTGTGGTTTTCAGTTCTATCAATTCACTCATATTCCTCTCTTAGTTGTCCATTCTTGTTATCATTTCCTCAAATCTTTTTTCAAGGTTCTTAGTTTCTTTGCATTAGTTAGAGCATGTTCTTTTAGCTCAAGGAAGTTTCTCATTACCCACCTTCTGAAGTCTGATTCTGTCATTTCATCACACTCATTCTCTTCTTTCCAGCTTTGTTTCCTTGCTGGTGAGGGGTTGTGATCCCTTGTAGGAGGTGAGGTGTTCCAGTTTTGGTGTTTTCCTCCTTTTTGCGATGGTTTCTTCCCATATTTGTGGATTTATCCACCTGCCGTCTGAGTAGTTGCTGACTTTCTGATTGGGTCTCTGAGTGGATGTCCAGATTGTTGATGATGAAGTTATTTCTTTTTCTTAGTTTTCCTTGTAACCGTCTAGCCCCTCTGCTGTAGGACTGCTGAGGTCCACTCCAGGCCCTGCTTGCCTGGGGAACACCTGTAGCAGCTGCAGAACAGTGAGGGTTGCTACCAGTTCCTTCTTCTGCTATCTTTGTCCCAGAATGATGCCCGTCAAATGTCAGTCTGATCAGTCATTTGTGCAGTGACTCTTTGGATATACAGGAGTCAGGGAGCTGCTTGAGGAGACAGTCTGTACTACAGGAGCTCAAGTGCTGAGCTGTGAGCTCCGTTGTTCATTCAGGGCTACTAGGCAAGTACATTTAAGTCTGCTGCAGCAGAACTCATAAAGCCCCTTTTTTCTCAGGTGCTCTGTCCCGGGGAGTTTGGGCTTTCTTTATGAGTATCCATTGCACTGTCCTGCCCAGCAAGGAGGCAGTCTAGTCACTGCCTGCCTGCAGAGGTTATGGTGAGCTGCTCTGGCCTCCTCCCTGCTGCCGTGGGCTCTGCCCTGCTGCTGTGTGTAATTCCCTGAAGTCCTTTTTATATGGGTGTAGTTAATACTGCCTTGGCGATGGTGGACCGCCTCTGTAATGGCGGACTCTCTTTGTTATGGTGGGTTGCCTCAGCAACGGTGGGTTGCCTTGGCAATGGCAGGCTGCCAGCAATGGCAGAGTACCTCCGTAGGGGTGGAGTGCCTTGGTAATGGCAGATGCCCCTCCCCCACCGAGCTGCACTGTCCTGGATTCAGCTGTGCTTGCCATGAAACTCTCAGCCCCGAGTGTTTCCAATTGCTGTTTTGTTTGTTTTTGTGGGGGTGGGACCTGCTGAGCCTGATCACCTGGCTCCCTGCCTCAGAGCCCTTTATTTACGTTGAATGGTTAACTCTTTCCCAGGTGTTCCAGTCGCCTGCTGAAAGGGCACCAGGATCTGTGTGATTTTCCATGCAGTGACCCACTGCACCAGCTGAAACAATGTCGCTGCCTGGGAATCACCTGGCCTGGCTTACTGTTTAGGTCCTGCTTAATGAGATGAATATGCTGATCTGCCTTCCCAAATCTCAAATTGCCGGTTTAACCGGGCAACCAGACCAGTGTATTTTGTATGGAGTGCTGCTGCACTTTGGCGCCAGCCAAAACCGCCCCACTGGCCAAAACAGCCACACTGGTGACACGTGGGGCTCCTACACCTGGGAATCTCCTGGTCTGTGGGCAATAAAGATCCATCTGGAAATGCAGCATCCACTCACCCTCTGCGCTTTCACTGGGACCCGCAATCTTGAGTTGCTCCTATAGCACTATCTTCTCCTCAAATGTCCTTTATTTTAAATATAAATATATAAATTAGTGACTTCACAATCCATTCTCTTTTATTTGTGGACTCCATCATTGAGTTAACTAATTTGCTTTAACCATCACCTCTGTGATTAAAACCAGATTCTTTCTCTTCATGAATTTCAACATTGGCTTTGGTCTCTTTCTTAGATATGCACCATGTCCAAATTGATACTAACTTTTCTGGAAGAGATTGTCTTACTCTAAGTTTAATGTTTTGGCACAAATTGTTTTTTGAGGAAAAAATTTACATGAGAAAATTCAGTTCCCACTGTTTTATAATTTAGCCAAGTTTATTATCATATAACTGATGTAAATATTTGCTTTTGTTTTCTTCCTGAGTGCAGTGGTGGGATCTCAGCTCACTGCCACCTCTGCCTTCCAGGTTCAAGTAATTCTCCTGCCTCAGCCTCCCCAATAGCTGGGACTGAAGGTGTCCACCACACCCGGCTAATTTTTGTATTTTTAATAGAGACAGGATTTCACCATATTGGCCAGGCTGGTCTAAAACTTCCAACCTCAGGTGATCTGCCTGCCTCAATCTCCCAAAGTTCTGGGATTACAGGCATGAGCCACCATGATGAGTGATATTTACATTTTACAGAAGTTAGACATTAAGTCACAAACTGGAAAATCAACAACAAAAACCAACCTTTCTGTAATTTTAAGCAGGTGTTAGGCCTTGTCAAATGTCCCTATGTGATTACTTCTTAAATCATTCCTCATATTAATATTCCTGCTGCCATTCGCCCATTGCAATACCTCCAAAATAATTAACATATGGTTTGAATATATAGTTAAGTGAATAAACAACCTCACATCTAAACTATAAAAATGCTTTCTCATCTTTTCTTCCTTTCTAAATATTTTTCTCTTCCGAACTATGCACATAATCATAGAAAAAGGAAAACAAACCAAAACAAACAAAACACCATGGTCATCCTATATAATTTTATTCATAGTAACGTTTTACAGCAATCAGAGCTTTAAAATAAGGATAGATTTAAAAAGTGAAGAAATTCGCAGGATATGATTTTAGTACTGTGAAGAACCTACTTACTATGTAGAAACTAGTTTATCAGTGACCAGTTAGTTATGTTACTTATATGCCCATTCTACTACCTCATATAAATAGAATTATAGCACCTGAGCATTAACTGATTTTCTATTTTATTAATTTATCTGTGTGATTCATAAGTATGCAAATTCATTGAGCAATGGAAAATTGACATTAGGTACATTTTATGTAACTATTTATGATTGTTTAAAAAAGTTATATTTAAGTGGTAGTTTAGACAAATGCTTAACGTCATGTTTCCTATATTAATTATGATTGGTAGTGATATAGAAGGAGAGCAGGGATGTGCTGGGAGGAGAATGGTGTGGTCCCTGATGAGGGCTCCACTTCCAGCCTATGCCCATGGACCTAGGTGAGGACAGGCACTCCTGCCTTCATGCCCAAATGTGGCATTTTCCAAGACCACTCTGGCCCGCCATGCCCCCATTCTGTGCCTATAAAACACTGAGACCTTAGTGAGCAGACATACAAGTGGCCAGACGTCAAGAGGAACACATCAGCGGAGGAACATACATGCGACTGGACGTTAAGGGAACGCCAGGGGAAAACCCAACTCCCTGTTGGCTCCCCCATCTGCTGAGAGCTACTTCCATTCAATAAAACCTTGCACTCATTCTCCAAGCCCATGTGTGATCCAATTTTTCTGGTACACCAAGGCAAGAACACTAGGATTCAGAAAGCCCTCTGTCCTAGCTTATGCTAGGGGTCTAATAGAAGTGACTAACACAAGCCACCTATGGACAGCTAAACTAAACAAGCACCCTGTAACCCATGCCCACTGGGGCTTCAGCTGTAAATGCTCCTAGACACTGCTGTGGGGTTGGGACCCCACAGGCTGCCCATCTCTATGCTCCCCTAGAGGTTTGAGCAGCAGGGCACTGAAGAAGCCAGTCACATCCCCATCACACATCCTGCAAGGAGACAAGGGAACTTTTCCCATTTCAGTACTATAAAGTAGAATATTGCTTACTGTAGACTTACTGCTCTAATAAATAATTCAAAAATGTAAAATGTCTCAAAGAAAATAAACGTTTATTTTTTGTTTACATAAAAACACTCAACAGGTAGACCTATTGGTGGGATTTGTCCTCCATGCAGTCATTCAGAGTTGATGGGTTCCACTTAATGAGAAGCTTCCCAGATGTCATGGACTGAAGATTTCCTTAAGTTTGGAAATGAGTAAGAGAGTATGAATTATCTTGTGCCTCTGGCACTATTAGCCAAAGTCTGTCCTCAAAAACAGATATCTGTGTGCATCCTTCGATCTCATTAGTACTTTTTCAATGTCCAGTCCCTAGATTTGTTATTAATTCTTTGCCTTGTCTTGAGTGAATTCAAACCATGATATTGTATAAAACTTCACAATATTCCTAATCATTTCACTCTGGTCTAATTATTTTCCTAGTTTAGTGTCTTTTGAACTATACATATTCGTGCAATATATATGAGTGCGTGTTTAAAAATCACATTCTCATTACTTTGATGGAAATTAGGGAAAAAAAACTGTAGTTCTGCTTTTCCGTTTTTTCTTTTGTTTTTGAGTCAGAGTATCACTCTGCCACCCGGGCTGGAGTGGAGTGGAATGATCTCAACTCACTGCAAACTCGCATCCCAGGTTCAAGTGATTCTCCTGCCTCAGCCTCCTGAGTAGCTGGGACTACAGGCGTTGATCCACCATTCCCAGCTATTATTTTGTATTTTTAGAAGAGATGGGGTTCCACCACGTTGACCAGGCTGGTCTCGAACTACTGACCTCATGATCCCCCCGCCTCGGACTCCCAAAGTGCTGGGATTACAGGTGTAAGCTACTGCACCTGGCCTAACTGTAGTTTTCTATTGTGATACTTAAAATTACAATAAAAGCATTATACAAACATTTGATCAATTATCTTTTTCTCTAACTCTATGAAACAAACTGCAGGAAGATTGAGATATTTCAATTAATAATTATATAATTTACATAATTTGTTTCAACTTCCAGTCATTGTAACATTATAACTTTAAGTAGCCCATTCTTATTTCTAAATCATGGGAATCCTGGATAAAATGTAAAATATAAACGCAAAAGTCAGCTGTATAAAATGAGATCTTTGAGACTAAAAATCAAAACTAGAGAGCAGGGAACAGGGCTAACACCACAGCTTATTCTATTGGTCTAAAATCAGGTAGGAGTTGCCAGAAGTTCTGTCCATGCAAGGTAAGCATGAGGGAATTAACGGAAAAAAACCTTTCATTCAAAATTCAATTCAAAAATGACTGGAGTCAAGCTCACAGATGGAAACTAGAGGTCAAATGTGTAGTTCAAATTCTCCTCCCATGCTTCAAAAAGAAAGCTTCAGAATGTTAACACTGACCTCTGAAAACTCAAGCTTTTATGAACCTATAGTCTAGGCTGGTGGGAACAGAAAAATCACAAACCCTTGACCAGGGATTGAGTCAAACCACCTGCTGTTTTGAAGAATAGATTCCCTATATCCACCAAATAAGCACACAACATCAGCCCAAACCAATATTAAAGACCTATATTTTGGAGAGAAGGCCACAGGGAAGAGGTAACTGAAAAAGCAAACATAAAGCTGGACAAGATGAAGGTATAGAAAGAGACAGCAAGTAATGGAAAAATGATTAATTTCACACAAAGAAATCCAACTGTGCATATTATATAAACATACCTAATGTTAAGAAGGACATATATTAACAGCAGAATATATGTGAATTTCAAATAAAAGATGTGTATGATACACTTTAATACGAGTATGCTGGTTTATTCAAAGAGATAAGCAGAGGGATAACAGAGGTAGAAATTAATTCTTGCAAAAGAAACAGAAAAAATAAACACGATTAGTTTATTATCAACAAGAACAATAAAAATATTCCGAATGGGAATGTGATGATGCTGAGAAATTAAGATGTAAGACAGAGGTAGGTAAATGTTAAATAAATAAAAGTTCAATTAAAATTACGATGCTAGATTAAGATTTCTTTAAATGTTCACTAGAAGTTGCTAAAAAAGAAGGACCACAGAAACTTGATAATTTAGATTATTAAACTGAAATACATTTCAGTGCTAAGCAAATAAAGTAATTCTAATACAGACACATGAGAGTAAAAGAAGAAACTATTCAAGGTTAAGGAGAATACGTTAGAAGCCAGCATGGGCAAAATACACAATATATGCAAAAGGTGGCAATTGTCCTAGCAGTACTTCTTTAATCAAAAAATCAAAACTAAATGCTAAAAGACAATTAACACTAACATGAAAATAATAAGGAGAATCATGGTTAGTCTAGAATTTAAAGTTGGGGTGAATTAGCATTCGTTATAAGGGCAAAATAAAAAGACTTTAGGATATAGATATTCACCAAAAGAAATAGTAAAGGATAAATATCAACTTTTTGTTTTTTGCTGATATGATTCTTAAGCTTAAATTTTTTTCTCAATTTGTTTTTTTAATTTTATTTTTAATTGACACATAATTGTACCTATTTCTAGCAGACAGTGTGATCCTTTCATACATGTATGCAGTGTAATGATTAAATTAGGAATTAACATATCCATCTTCAGAAATAGGTACCATTTCTTTGTGGTGACAATATTCAAAATCCTCTTTTTCAGCTATTTTGAACTATACAATACATAATTATTAACTAAATCACCCTACTGTGCAATGTGTATTCCAGGGGTATACATGTCACATTTTCTTTTTCCATTCATCCACTGATGAAAACATAGGTTGATTCCATATCTTGGTTATTGTAAATGATGCTGTAATGCAGATATCTGTTTGACATACTAATTTTATTTCCTTTGGACATGTAACCTATAATGAGATTGCTGAATCAATGGCTGTTCTATTTTTATTTTTGAGGAAACTCCATATCGTTTTCCTAATGACTATATGAACTAATGTTACCATCAACGGGGTATAAGAATTCCCTTTCTCAAAGCTTATCCAGAATGTTATTATTTATGTTTTTTATAGTAGTCATTATAACTGCAGTGAGGAGATATCTCATTGTGATTTGATTTACATTTTCCTGACAACTACTGATTTGAACACTGTTTAAATATACCTGTTGGCAATTTATATGTCTTATTTTGAGAAATGTGTATTCAGTTCTTCTGACCATTTTTAAATCTGACTGTTTTTGTGACTTCTACAAGAATAAAATGGCATACAGAGGAAGGAACTGAATGCAATAATAGCAAAATCAAAAAGCTGAAGCTCAGATACTGACAGAATTTGTTGGTGAATTTAACCAATGATTACAAAAAATAAAAATGTAAAAATGTAAAAAATAGCATAAATATTGTACCCTAGTAAAGGTGAAGGTAACGTTTTGACAACTCTAACAACATTAGCAGGTATGTACTACCATTGCTTTTTGTGAGTATTAGAAGTTGGAATACCCACTAAGGGCAACATGCTCTGAGGAAGCCCAAGGTACATAAAAAGCCAAGTGAAGATGCTCCAATGGTAGCTTCAGATTTGCAAACATCCCTCAAGGTCACCAGAATGTGAATGTTAGTTAAACCAACTCGGGCCTCAGGTTCAATTTATCCTCCAGCTAAATGCCACTAATGTCTGTTGGCACCATTTGAAGTATAGGGATTACTCACCAGAACCTTTCTCAAATTCCTGATCTACAAAATGTTGAGATACATTTAAATACTTGTTGTTTAACCTTGTGGGCTATGTCACTATGGAGTAATGAATAGCTGGAACAAGCAGTGCTTTATGTGTGTATATATATATGTATGTGTGTGTATAAAATTATTTTTACAAATTCGAGACTCAGTCAATATCGAAAATCAAAGTAGTCAAACACCTTAAAAGATGGAGGCCAGACAAGTTTTCATTTTTTACCATAATAGATATTAAACCAAAGGAGTGGATAAACTTCAGCATTAATGTATAACATTGAATAAATTGATCTGTTTAATATACATGTACAACAAAAAATTCATATTTAATATAACATTTTAGCAAAATGACTTTAATACAGCCCTTTGTAAGACAAACAACATTTTACTTGTCAATGTCAATATTTTGCTTCACAGTTCAAGGTTTTTTTGAATTTGAAGTATCCAGGGAGTCTTTCTCATAGTGGTCACTTAAATCACAAGAAGTAAACAAAAAAAACACGGAATTCAAATTCTGCTAAAGAAACTAAATTTGCTAAATATTTGAATCATCCTAAGATAAACAGATGGCTTATATTCAAGCAAAGCAAAGCAGTAATTATACACATCTGTACAATACCAATAAAAATCTAATATATCCAGAAGCTATTGGCTGCCATATCAGATGCTTCCTGAGAATAATATTTGTAAAGCCATTAGTCATTTTTTATAAAAGCTAGAATGACACCCAAGTAATTTTTATCATAGAAAGCACAAGAAAGAAATCTTCAATTCATTCCTCCTAAAAAATTATAATTGACTATCGACAGAACATCAAGCTTGCTAATCATAGGATATCTTTGCCATATTTTCTTCCTTTGTGTGCCATAGATGTATTTGCTTCTGTTTATAAAAAATGCTAGTGTTTACTCAGTTAGTTGAAGAAACTTATATATTCCTGTCATCAGTGGTGTGGTAAACATCACACCTAAAAACTCATGCTAAAAATATTGATCACCAACAAAGCCGAATATTGTTCATTGAATTCTAAACTTCTCTTCTGAATTTTCATACATAGGCAGAAATGCCATCACCTAAAGTAGGATGTTGCAGTTCCATGTGAAGGAACAGCAGCTTAACCATCTGGAGAGATGCTTTAAAGGTTTTTATTGTCCAATTGGATTTCTCTAGTTCTGTATGGCAGTCTGTAGACACCCACATTTTCTGTCTAGAAGTGCAAATGAATAGTTTTATTTCTGGCAGCTCATGTAAAATGCTGCTCTCCGGATAGCCAGACTGCAATGCTTCTGGCAACCAAAATCATTTCATTAGCCCAGTTAGAATGACACGCATAAAATTCAGATTACTCCCTATAAAATGAATTCTCATTACTAATCTTAATGAGGCCAATATGTTTTTCCATATACAAAACAGTGTAGAGTTTAGCCTACTTTTAGGATCAAATGAAAATACACATTTCTGAATGTTGTGGATACTATGCAATTTGTTGTAATAAAGGCATTTCTAACTTGATAATCTTAAGGGAAATAGACGGCAAAGAACGTTTAAGAGTATTGAGAGAAATTTAACATTCAATCTAGTTATTTCTGTCTTACAAATGCCCTTATTCACTTCAATTAAATCTGTATTGATCTCCATGAGTTAACTGACATATACTTAAATAAATTTGCATTGTCCAAATAGGAAAGCTAAAGCTTTACCTGTGTCAGCAAAATTAGTGAAATTGATGAAAAATGGCCTTTATTGTTGGAAAAAAAGTTACCCTCTAAGACCATGTAATTTAACAAGTATTTATTATATATATACAATATATATCTTTTGAATATATATTATTATATATCATATATCTTATATATAATATATTATTATATATCATATATCTTGTATATAATATATATCTTTTGAACAGGTTTTTTAAAGGCACTTGTGAGGCATTGATAGTAGATACAGATATGAAAACAGATAATACATAACTTTAAAATGAATTTACAATTCCATTAATGTTTTAAATATAACAAATCAGCTACAAATAACATGATGTTAGTATTATAAATTAAGCTAAGAAAAGTAGATCATAAAATCAGGATTTAAAAATTCAGAAAATAAAGGGATTGTTGGTAGTTGATTGGATAAATGTAAACTTCATGGAGAAAAAAACACATTAAGATCTTAAAAGACAGGTAGAATATAAATTGAATTAGACTTAGGGGTTATCTACATACATGTTATGGCTATGAATATTGAGTGGTGAAAGATAACTTATAGTTATAAATTTGAAATTTTATGAATGGGAACTATTAAAAATGTTCAAAAGAGATTAGGAGTGATTGTCTAATGACAGGTGTTGCAACTATCTTCACATTTAGAAAAAGGGAAATTTGGCATAATTGCTAAAGCATGTAGGTATATAGTAAGATAATAACTTGATACCTAAAGAATGAAACAGATAGTTAATTTCAGGCAGAGGTTGTAACTATATGTGTGTGTGTGTGTGTTTGTGTGTATATATATTCTATACACACACATTTTATGTATATAACTATATATATTATATATAGTGGTGTGTGTATATGTATAATTGTGTGTGTTTGTGTGTATATATATATAGGTTTTCATGTATAGGTATACAAATATATAGACACATGGGTACACAGAAGAACATTTTGTAACAATGGGGCAATTGTTAACGTAAGTGTATTATATGATGTTTATAATAATAAAGTTATATTGCTGGACTTAGTGTTTGGAACATCAAGTGGATTAAGATTATGTTAAATATGTGACATAGGAATGACACAGGATAATTGCATCTCATTTTTCCCTCAGACACATTCATTTAGAAATAGTGGCCGGCGTGGTGGCTCAAGCCTGTAATCCCAGCACTTTGGGAGGCCGAGGCGGGTGGATCACGAGGTCAACAGATGGAGACCATCCTGGTCAACATGGTGAAACCTCATCTCTACTAAAAAAATAAAAAAATTAGCTGGGCATGGTAGCGCGTGCCTGTAATCCCAGCTATTCAGGAGGCTGAGGCAGGAGAATTGCCTGAACCCAGGAGGCTGAGGTTGCGGTGAGCCGAGATCGCGCCATTGCACTCTAGCCTGGGTAACAAGGACGAAACTCCGTCCCACCTCCCCACCCCCCACCAAAAAGAAACAGTAATCACAAATACATCAAAGAGGAACTAAAGTCGTGGGAAAAGTTGTTTTTATGTTACAAATAACATTAAAATTAATATAGCAATTGAAAGTATTGCTTGAAGTAAATATGCTTGAGAAAGAATAAAAACTTGCATCTGGACTACACCGGACAAACATTTGTAGAGCAGATACATTTGTATATAGGACTAATTTGTTATAATTGTAATTAGAATAGTCTTATTTTAGAAAGCAGAGATATCTTTACATTGAGTTTTCAAGTTAAAAATTCATAACCATGTAACTTCTACATAAAATACCTAAGAGTCAAAATTGGAAATTATTATAACTTAGTACACATGATTTCCAGTTCAAAAACTTCAATAACGTTCTTCACTTTTTAGTGTATAACCTCACTTTTACCGCCAACTTGGCTCATTAGGTTGTCCAGGGAAGGCAGTAGGATGTCATGAGAAGAACACCTGACTCAGAATTAATCCCCACTCAGAGAATTTCCTCTGCATTAGGCTGACAGGTGGTAATTCAAAAGTTAGAAAACCTTCAAAGTTACAATATAGCACATGTAATTTCAGAAAAGTTCTCCTTGTGAAATATAATTCCTTTAGATTGGTGGCATATCTGATACTCTGTTGTTACTGCTATTTAGTCAGTGTTATAGTAGATAGATGATTGATAAGTAGACAGATAGATAGATGATAGATGATAGATAGATAGATAGATAGAATTCCTTCACTACAAGTTTGCAAAGGAAGTTTAAAATGATTATTATGAGTATGCTTTTTGGAAAGGAAGACTTCTCTCATAGAGATGCATACTGAAATACAAGTAGATTGGATATGTGTAGGATTTGCTTCAAAATATTTAAGAACAAGTGAATTAGTTGTTACTAAAGGAATCAGTGCTGGACATTGAGATATTAATTGATGAAACTGAGTAATGTACAGAGATTCACTATACAATTCTGTCTGTACATATGTATGTTGTACTAAAAAATAAACAAGGGAAGAAAAACATGTATTTCTATGTATATTCATTCAGGTAATCAGATATGTGATCAGCCTAAAGGAATCAATTTTCACAAGGAGAACTTTTTCGAAATTACATGTGCTTTGTTGTCACTTTGTAGGTTTTCTGACTATTGAATTACCACATGTCAGCATAATACGGTGGAAATTCTCTAGGTGAGGATTAATTCTGTTTCTAATATTCTTCACATGATATCTTACTGACTTCACAGGACAACTATGTATTTTTTCTTTCCTTCTTTATTTTTTAATACAACATATGAAAATACGTGATTTTTCAAATGCTCCATGTTTTTAGTTGGCTAAAATGCTGGAGGAAATGCTACTTCCTACAAGTTTAATAATATATTTGCAATGCAAAATGTTCTTGAATAAATGTTCTTAGAAGCTTCCCTGCTTTATTAAATCTAGTCACTCATACTGGGAAAAACAAAATATTTTCAAATGATGGCTCAACTTCAAAAAAAAAAAAAGAAAAAGAAAAATTTCTGGAGACAAAATTGGAATAAAAATGACCATTACACATGTAAGCAAAACCCGAGCCATCCTGAGGACGTTTGCTGATTATAAAACTAAAAGTCAGGAATTTTTATGGTAACGTGGAGACTCCTGAAAAGGAGTTAAGCCTTGTCAAAGTGAAGTAAGAATCAAGATTTCCACAAGGACCCAGAGTCTTGGAGGGTTGTGGAGCCTGTGAAAGGGTAGGCTGGGGAAAAATGAAAAAAATTCAGCCCACATGCAAAGACAATATGTTTAATTAACTATTTTGGCCTCAGTTCCAAATAGGACAAAATAATTCTGCCCTGCAGATTGGCAAATATAAGTATGTTTTCCAGTTACAAAACTGACTTACAAGTTTGAATTTATACTGCATGCTTGATTCAATATCCTCTAATATGAAATACAAATTTAAAGTGATCCCTGATTAGTGACACCTTAGGTTGCTGTTGGAAACAAATACATATGCTGCTTAGAATAATTCATGTTAAGTTCAAGCATGGCAAAATGCTTCCTGCTGGCTAGGCAGCTTCAGATATCGAGATAATTGTTATTGATGTTTAAATACTTAATTTAAAAGGCAAACAATAAATAGAAATATAATCCAGAAATAAAACATTGTCGAAAGAATCAAGTATAATTTGATAAAGAACCACAAAGCTTCTAGAAATTATGTGCATGTAAATATCTCTGTCTATAATTAAATCTATATCTAACTATCTGCCTACCTGACTATGGAGAAAGAGAGGTAGAGAGATTTTCTAAAGTTTAATAGATGGGGTTACGGCAACCTGGACAAAGCAAAAGAACATTACTAAACAGAAACAAAAATTAATCTGAAGAATTCACTAAGAATTCAACAAAGATACAAAAGTGAAAGAAAATATGAAAGAAGAGTCAACAAACAGGGAGGACAAAAATGAGAACATTCATCATGGGTCTAACTTGATTGCCAGACGGATAGATGATGTAGATATAAATAAATCACAGTTGATGAGAAAATACTGAGAATTTTCCACACTGATGAAAGTCACTGGAAAACACACCAAAAGCTAGACAAAATACATGAAAAGAAATAAAAAAAAACCATCTGAAAACTGCCCAAAATATATGAAAACAAATATGTGTTTAAAGCAACCAGCGAAATTAATACTATATACAAAGAACAATAAATGATGTAACATGAGAATTTGCAAGACCAATAGAAAAGACTGAAATAAATTCTTCAAGTTCTGAAAAGAAAATAACTGTAAAACTGAAAATTTACCCTAGGTTAAAAATATTAACTTATGAGGGTGTCAGAAAGGCCTTTCCAGAAGTAATGAATTAACTGTAAGTATATATTGTCAATAATATAATAGTTACTTTAGAAAACTGAGAATTGACCCCAAAGAGAAGATACAAGAGACAAATATGGTGGGAAAATAAAATACGTATAATTTTAATAATTATCCATTGTACAAAAAATGATAATTATAATGTTTGTTTTTTATAACAAAAGCTCAAACTTACAGAAAATTCAAATGCATCAATAACCAATATAAATATAAAATAAAAAATTATCCAACTGAATCAAAAGATGTTCAGAGTTTTTTTTTTTAATAGGTCAAAATAGAGCACGAAAGATTTTTAGGTATTTTTAAACAAAGTAGCATATACCTTAGTTGGGGCAAAATTGTATTAGTTACAAAGACTATTATTATATGTCAAAGTTTGACTATACTGGCATGAAATGACAATTAAAAAATATATTTAAACTTCACATAGTTTTAAAATAAATGACCCAAACATCAATTTTCAGAAGCAGAAGCACAAACATAAGAATACTTAAATTAAAGCAAATTTGGACAATGCTAAGAAATCTTATTAGTAATATTAATTAATGAAACACACCCCTAAAGGCAGCACTAAATGGGCCACGAAGTAATATAAATTATTTGCCATACATTTATCCAACAAAATTTATAACTAAAATAAAGCTAGGGTTCTTTTAAACCAGTAGACAACCCAGACAATAAATTAGGAGAATGTTGAGCAAGGTTTTCATATAAGAGGAAATCTAAGAAGCCAATAAATATTTCAAACATATGCTCAAAATTGTTAATCTTCAGGAAAATAAAAAGAAAAATCCATTGGAATAAGAAAATACTCATCAAATTTTGAAAATTGACACAGAATGATAGTTTCAAGTTTCAGTGAGGATGGGAAATAATGAGAATTTTCATATATTCCTCATAGAAATGAAGTTTTAAAAGTCACTTTCAGAGGCTAATTGACAATATTTATTATATCTGAACATTTTAATAGCCTGTCACTTACTAACTGAAATGCGTGTATATGTGCACTGAAGAATATTTAAAGGAATATTTATAGCAGCATTATGCATACTAGCTAAAAGCTTATTTTCAGCAAAAGGCTAGATAAACTATGATATATCAATCCATTTACTGTTGGAATAATGTACAAAATTTAAAATTAATAAATTATTGCCATATAACACATAGAAGAGTCTCACAAACATAATATGTCAAGCCATGGAAAAATGCATAATCTATGAATTTCATAAAACAGGCAAAAATAACCTATGCAACTGATATCAGCATAATGGTTCCTTTTTAGAAGTGGTGTGCAGACTTCTATGGTAATGGTAATATTCTACTAAGCATGTGTTTGATGGTTAAATATTAACCACTTTTATGCACTTATGATTTGTACACTTCTTTTTTTTTTTTTTTTTCTGAGACGGAGTTTTGCTCTTGTTACCCAGGCTGGAGTGCAATGGCGCAATTTCGGCTCACTGCAACCTCCGCCTCCTGGGTTCAGGAAATTCTCCTGACTCAGCCTCCAGAGTAGCTGGGATTACAGGCACTCACCACCATGCCCAGCTAATTTTTTGTATTTTTAGTAGAGATGGGGTTTCACCATGTTGACCAGGAGGGTCTCGATCTCTGGACCTCGTAATCCACCCACCTCGGCCTCCCAAATTGCTGGGATTACAGGCTTGATCCACCACGCCCGGCCAGATTTGTACACTTCTTGTATGTATGTTTTACATTAACAAAAACTGTTGATTAAGCCATATATAAATCAAACAATAATGAAAATGCAATGGACATTGTAATAGCAACAATATTGGTCACACGTTATGTAACATGTCTGTGAGTAATTCATAGATCAAGTGAATACAAAACCAAAAAGTTTGTACCAAAGTAAAAAGTTTACACAGAAGATTGAACAATCAAAAGAATGAACATAATTATAATAATAAAACACACAAATTATAATAATTGAATACCTACTATGCAAGTCTTAATAAATTTTAAAGAATTAGGCTATATTTTCTCAACATAATGTGATTCAAGTGGTGATCCATGACAGCAATAACTGTAGAAATAAAAACAAAAACCAATTACAAATATATAGACATATTTTTAAGTAACCAGTCAGTCAAAGAAAACATGATAAATTATACTTGATATTTCTTTAAAAATTGGAAATACTATAATGTAATATAAGCAGAAGTTTAAAATCTATTCATTAACATCAGCAGACATGGTTTTACATTTCCAAACATGAACAATGTGGCCAACACAATATTGAGAATGACATTAAAATCATTCATATGCCTTCATGAACAATTAAAGAATAAAATTAACAAGCTAAACATCAAAACAAGAGTATTTTGCACTATTTGCATAATAAACAAAGAGAAGAAAATAATAAACACCAGATATTAATATAATATAATAAAATATAAAATACAGGAATGTTTCACTTTATTGCTTTTCACTTTATTGTACTTAGCATATAGTATTGCATGTGTTACAAACTGAAGTAGAGTGGCAATCCTGCATTAAGAAAGTCTATCAACACCATTTTTCTAACAGCATGGCTCACTTGGTGTCTCTCTGCCAGATCTGTTAATTCTCCTAATATTTACAGTTTTTTCTATTACTAAATTTATTATGGTGATGTTGGATCAGTGATCATTGACACTATCTTTGTAATTGTTTCTGAATGCCGTATCATGTCAGTGTAAGACAGTGAACTTAGTTGATAAAGCAGTGGCAGATTTTAAAAGGATTAACTTCAATTCTGTAAGAAATTCTATGGTGGATAAAATGCTAGTGGCTTTAGATGATACAAAGGAATCTTTTGTAAAAAGAAGAGTCAATTGATGCAGCAAACTTCATTGTTTTATTTTAATAAATTGTCATAGACACCCCAACCTTCAGCAGCCACCACCATGATCAGTCAGCAGCCATCAACATCAAGGCAAGACCCTCCCATAAGCAAAAAGAATATGACTGGCTAAAGGGTCATTTAATCATTATTATTTTTTTAAATGAAGCATTTTAAAATTAAAGTGTGCACATTTTTTAAACATAATCCTTACTCACATTTGATAGACTATATTGTAAAAATAACTTTTATATGCACTGAGAATCCAAAACATCCATGTAACCTACTTTAATGCAACATTGGCTTTCTTAGAGTGGTCTGGAACCCAACCCACAATATCTCTGAGGTTTTCCTGTACGGAGCTTCAATATAATAAATATTTAAATATTTGAAAATGTATTTAATAGATAACCTTTTAACAATACTGATCAATAAAAATTGAGATATAAATTAGTACAAGTCACAATAATAATGATGTGAGAAGTATCATTATTTCAGGTTAAAATGCAATAAAAATAAATTTGAAAACTTAGAAAAGCATGTTCTAAAATAGGATAATTATTTAATAATATTCAATGAAGAGCAGAAGCCCTAAATTGTTTTATGACTCTTACACACACTTAATTTCTAGTTATCACTGAGCATAGTTTTCAGAGAAGTGTTTATCAAACATTCAAGAAAATAATAACTCTGATTAGTTTTCAAATTATTTTAGAGAATAAGACAAAAAGAAATCCACAATGCATTGTCTGAAATGAAAATACAGTTTACTACTTAACTCAGATTATAAGAAAGGTAAGTTACTACACATTATAAACTATAAACTCAGATTAAAAACCTTGTATACTAGCAAACTGAATGCACAATTACATAAAATATGCATTAAGAACAAGTTGTGAGTGTGTAATAATGCAAGTAAATGTCTTAACATATTCACACTATTTGTGCATGTAATTTATCGAAATAATGTAAGGGAGAAACCCATAGATCATGTCAGTGCAATTTTTTCTATTTTTATTGTATTTTTAAATAAATTTGACTGTGTATATTTGAAGTTTACAACACGATACTATGGCATACATGTAGATAGTAAATTGGCTACTATAGTGAAGCAGATGTATATATTTGTCATTTCACAGAGTTACGTTTGTTGATGAGAATAACAGGTAATATTTATTTATTTAAAAGAAAATCCCTAATACATTAGAATCTCATAAACTATAATCCTCATTACATTAGAGCTCTAGACTTATATCTGCTACCTGTACCATTTGGCCTACATCTCATTTCCTACAGCCTCACCACCCGGTAACCATTTTTTTATTTTTTATTTGTATGTATTTGAATATATTTGACTTTGATTGTTTTTTCAGTTTTTACATATAAGTGATACCACATAGTATTCTCTCTGTCTGGCTTCTTTCATATTTCATAATGTCCTCCAGGTCAACCATGTTGTGGCCAATGGCATGATATGCTTTTCTTTCTTTCTTTTTTTTTTTTTTTGAGACAGAGTTTCGCTCTTGTTACCCAGGCTGGAGTGCAATGGCGCGACCTCGGCTCTCCGCAACCTCTGCCTCCTGGGTTCAGGCAATTCTCCTGCCTCAGCCTCCCGAGTAGCTGGGATCACAGGCGTGTGCCACCATGCCCGGCTAATTTTTCGTATTTTTGGTAGAGACGGGATTTCACCATGTTGACCAGGATGGTCTCGATCTCTTGACCTCGTGATCCACCCACCTCGGCCTCCCAAAGTGCTGGGATTACAGGCGTGAGCCACTGCTCCCGGCCCAGGATCTGCTTTTCTAAGACTAAATAGTATTTACATATATATATACACACACACACACACATATATATATATGTGGTGATTTTCTCAGCATTTACCCAGAGGAGTGATTGCTGTCATATAGTAGTTCTATTTTTAATTTCTTCAGAAACCTCCATACTGTTATGTAATGACTGTACCAATCTACATTCCCACCAACAGTGTTCAAGGGTTCCCTTTTTCCACACCCTCAGCAACCTTCGTTATGTCATCTTTTAACAGCTCTCCAACCTGTTATGGTGTAATACAGTGGTTTTAATATATATTTTTTCTGATGTTGGAGATATTTCATTATATTGTTCATAGCTTTGGCCTTTCTGAGTTTTTAATGCATACTACATATAGCAACTCATTGCCATTTTTTGACATATGATATTGACACAATATTGTATGTATAACACAGTATTATATGTATCTGTTAACCATTTTTATGTCTTCTTTGCAGACTCTCTGTTCAAGTTCTTGCCCATTTTTAAACTGACTTCTTTGTTTTTTTGCTATTGAGTGGTAAAGATTATGTATACCTTTTGGATATTAGCCTATTATTAGATATGTGGACATGGCTTGCAAATATTTTTTTCCATATTGTAGGTTGGCATTTCATTTACTGATTGTTTCCATTGCTGTGAAAAGGGCTTTTGGTTTAATGTAGTCTTATTTATTTATTTATTTTTGCTTTTGTAGCCTTGAGCCTTTGGTATGATAGCAAAAATCATTGCCAATGCCAAAGTCAAGGAGCTGTTCTCTTGTGTCCTGTTCTAGGAGTTTCATAGTTTCAGGTCTTATATTTAGATACTTCCTCCATTTTGTGGTGATCTTTGTGTCTGGTATAAGATAAGGCTCTGATTTTCTTCTTTTGCCTATGGAAGTCTGGTTTTTCCAGCAGCATTTCTTGAAGAGACTGTCATTTTCATATTCTATCCTTTTTCTATTATGTCTTTGAAAAAAAAGTGTTGATCATAAATGTTGGGATTTATTTCTGGACTTTCTGTCCTATTCCATTGATTTATATTTCTGTTTTTATTCCATTACCAAACTGTTTTGATTACTGTATGTTATCAGGAGGTGTGATGTCTCCAACTTCAGAACACTTCAACACTGTTGATGTCACGAAATACAAGGAAATCTGAGAAACTTTCATAGACCAGAGGACACGAGAACATGACAACTAAATGCAAAGTGCTAGCCTGGATTGAACCTAGTATCAGAAAAAGGGTGTTAATGAAAAAAATTGCTGAATTCAAATATTTTCAGGAGTTTAGTTAAGAGTAATGTATTAATATTGGAAAATGCATCATAGTAATGTAAGATATTGATAAGGATATTAGATGAGGGGTATATAGGAACTCTTTGAACTACCTTTGCAACTTTTCTGTAAATCTAAATTTATTTAACACTGAAATATTTATTTTTAAAAAAATTGAATCCTGACATCATATGCCAGGAAAAAAAAGAAAAAAAACAAATGGCAACATGTTGCCATATGTAGTATGCATTTAAAAGTCAGGTAGAGAGGTCCAAAGCTATGAACACTATTACACCAAAAACAAAACATAAAAAGCTTATAAAACAAATTATAAGATGTTAAATCCCATTAGTAATTATAAAATTATAAATTCAAACCATTATGAGATATATTTTCACACCCATCATACTGACAGGAAATAAAATATCATATGTTGTGAGAAAGCAGGACACTAACCTCTTTAGTTGTAGGTAAAATACTCAGTGTAAATATACAGAGGAGATAATTGGCAAAATGTAGTAAAACCAAAGATCCTTTGAATCTGTAAGTCAACCATGTACTCCAAGTGTGTATATTAGAGAAGTAGAAGTAGGCACAGGACATGTGTACCCAAATGTTCATGGCATTATTTGTTGTGAAAGAAATAAAGTGGAAACCTACCTATATAGTTATTGACAGAGATTACTGAAAAACTATAACAACATTTTATACATATTCATATAATGAGATACTGTGAAGCAGTGAATATAAATGAAATAGCACAGCACATAACAATGGATATGAACTTTACATACATAATTTTGCTAGGAAAAGATAAGTTTCAGAAAGTATATATAATGGGTTCATTTTCCCTAAAGTTTTAAAACGTACAAAAGAGCATCACAACATGCTTATAAATGTATACATATACAGTAAAGTTAGAGAGGATGTATCACAGTGATACACATAAAATTAAGTAGAGGAGACATCTCTGCAGAGTAAGTAGGGAATTAGATCAGGAAGATTTTAATAGTATTGGAAATGTTAATTTATTAAGCTGGCTGATGGACATACAAGTGTATATTATTTTATTACCGATGTATTTTGCTTGTCCTTAATTTTTTATAACCCATACACTTTAGTTACATATGTTACATTCCCCTAGCCATTTTGTCTGCTCCTTTCTTAACATGATTCCATTCAATGCCTCTCTGAAAATATTTTACAAGAATTACATATGACGATACAACTTTTAATAGCTTAAAATATGTCATATGTTTGTATCTGCATGCATAAATTCCATTAAATATGTTAAAAGTGAAATACATTTTTTAATGTTGTTTTATTCTTATTGATCTTGCTATTAAAAATATTTGTAAACATTTTTCATGCATGTTAATGTGTATTACTACCTGTGACTATTTTTCTATAACTGATTTTTTAGTACAAGTTAGAAATAATAATAATAATAATAAAGAATAAATGCTGACCCTGAATAGTTAATGATCCTGCTGCATGGTGTATCTCCTGGCAATGTTCAGAAGTTGTCCTTCAATAGGCTTCTCACTGTGACACTCATACATTCATGAATTTACTGTGGTTCAGGATCTGATCCTTCATTTGAAGAGCCAGAAAACTGATTGTATAATTACATGCAGAATGGATCCACATCTCACTTGTGAACTAACTTAATCAAGTTCTCTAAATTGATCTATGAAGCCAGAACAACAATTTACCAATTCAAAATAGAAATATAATTGTTAAGTGAAGGGAATTATTTACCCATATTAGTAGTTCATCCTCTCCCTTAATACAGATACAGATAAGGAAAAAGAGTAGAATCTGATTGTTTTATGAGCATTTTATAAACTAAATTAATAGATTAATTTCATATGTATTGGCATCAAGAATAAGAAAGCTTAATATTTTATGCAATATATTTCTAGGTCAACATTGCTGATGAAATATTAATATTTAAAATATATTGTCTAATCATTTGTCTAAAATATATATTTGTCTAAAATATATTTGTCATAAATATATTTGTCTAAAATATATTGTCTGATCATTCTTCCATGATCAGAAATAGAATTGAAACAACCAACGTTTGCTTCTGTAATTCCCTTTTTTCCACACTCCCATGATTGATACTTCATGCTTCTCAGTGACATATGATTTTTGGAAATAAGATAATGCATTCAGCCAAATTACAACTATGCCTTTGAAGTCTGGGACCTTGTCTGCCTTTGAGGTGACTTTGTATAAATGGCCTCTGATACACTGTGTTGATTTTCCAATATAACTCTCATAGGACATCTTATATCCTTTGTTTCTTCTTTGCATCTGATATCTGTCATCCAACATAATGGCTATCACTTCCAGTTTTTTGTTGGCTGCAATTGTAATTATGCAAGCCATTGATAAAAATGTAAAACAGAGCAGGGCAAAAATTTCTGTTGCATGCTGCTAGAATCTGTATTCTCTTGTGACAGACTTTCAGTAATTATAGCTCTTTCTGAACATGATCAACCATTAACAATGCCACCCAGATGCCTTGTCTTCCAACAAAATGAATGTTTGTTTTCAAGGACATCATGTGAGACCTTGTGAAATGCCTTTCTGAAATCCAGATGAACTTCATCCAATAATTTAACAAAATTAATTGTTCAGTAAACTTATAAAGTAAAATATGCTGATCTTGAATGATCTATTTTGTGTATCCAAATATTTTTGGTGGGTGCTTTTTATTTTAAGAGCATAATGTTATTTACTTGTTTAATAATAATTTTTTTAGTGTATCTTCTTTCACGGTTGATCACATACTAAAATGCATATGGTTGTAAAAGGCTTCTTGGGCCATGCAGGTAGAAATCTGTGAATTACACGGGACTGTTATGTTTGCCCTCCTTTCCAGTTTGCACTCTGTCACCAAATCTGGAATTCATCCATTTCATCTACTTCTGTTGCCTATATTCTTGCAATTCACCATCCACTATGGTGTCAGAAAAATCTGCAAACTAGGTATCATAGACTAAATTGTATCAACCTAAAATTTATATATTGAAGCCCTAATTGCCAGTATGAATGTAATTGGAGACATGCCTTTAAGGACGCAATGGAGAGTAAATAAGCTTTTAAGGGTGGGCCCTAATTCAATAGGACAATGTCCCCATAAGAAGAAACAGATACCAGGAGAGCATGCACACACAGAAAAAAGGCCAGGTGGAAACACAATGAGAAGGTGGCATTCTGCAAACCAAGGAGAGGGATCTCAGAGAGACCAGCTTTGCCCACATCTTTGCCTAGATAGATGTCTTTTTTTTCCTATAAAAACAGACAGACACACACACGCAAACACCTGTGCTTTTACATAATATTTTTCTTAATAAACTACTTTAAATTATGAATTTTCATTTTTCGTTATAAAGCCTTTTTTCCTCTAGTAAATAGCGGCATTATTTTCAGGGCACCACTCAATCTAATCAGTATAATACATGTAAATGTTCTCCTTACTTTCTATCTAGATTATGTACATCTTGAACACAGGGATTTGGCTTTACTGATACTTTTTTCTTAATGTTTATCACAATTTTTCTCAACTAACATAGAATATAATTGAGTATTGTATTTAACTGAATAAATTTTATTTTGATATATTTTTAATGTTATCAAACCATAGCATTATTCAGTATTTTCTGAGAACTAAAAAAAAAGTGCTTTCTAAGATTTCTACATACCTAAGAAAGCATAGGAGTAGCAGAGGTGGAAAGGATTATCTCTGGGATGAGTATCTTTGTCAAATAAAGTGAACATAAGGGATTCAGATGAAAGAATGTTAGATTATCTGCAGTGGAATTGTCAAATTAGTCATTAAGGAAAATAAGTGTGGTAAAAACATTTTGAAATATTAATCAATTTTCCTCTGTCATTTTTCATATTCTGTGTCAATGTCCCATTTATTCATCTGATTTCTCTTTGGGATTTACCTCCTTCATTCTCTGGTTTCTTGAATCAATCAACTATTATTCAACTTATGTTTTAGGGTGATAACCTTGTGAGCCACATATGTGAGAATCAGTACAATAGATGGAGACACATGGAGATGTAAGAGAAACAAGGAAGCAGAAGACAGAGGCCTCTAACAAGAATGAGCAGGGCCACTGTCAAGGACGGTGTTTTGGCAACACAATGATCCACCTGTCCCGGTATAAATCCGGGATATATTCCTTTGAACTGAGTAAATCTAAGGATTACTGGATTATTTATGGTAGCAATATGGGATTTCTTGTTATTGAAGACACGTATATGGTTGACAATTAATTACAAAAGAAAAAGAGATGTGGCCATATTTATTTACAGTCATATCAGATGTATCTGGTCATACAAATTAGATTGCTAATACAAGCATTTCAACATTACCCTAGCCACACTGAAGGGATAGTCTGGTTAGAAATTCCTGAAGGTAATAAGGATTAATAGTGTTGCTTATGAATAAAAACCATCTATTTTTCTTTAATATTTGTACATAAAAGTGGGAGCAACAGTACCAAAAATGAAAAAAGAAAAACAAACTTTAAAAATTCTAAACAAAAAGAAAGTCTCAAATAAACTTTAGGCATTCTAATGAGCTACTTCTCCTAATGTTTCTTTTTTTACTACAGTGTTTACCTGTGTATAGATGCAATTTAAAAGTTATAATTACAGAACAGATACAATTAGATATGTTTTCATTTCAAACGACAAAAACTGTTCACATTTTATGACATCTTACTAGAGAGTTCTTTGAAAATGTGATGACTAAAGAGAGTTACCATCATAGAAAGTGAGAATAAATTAAAACAAACAAACAAAAAAAACCCAAGAACTCAAAATTCTAGTGTCATGGAAAAAGTAATGAAAATTTTAATTAAGGAAACTAATTAAAATGAAGTATTTCATAGTGAAGATAATTAAATAATATGGATGTGCCAATGCTGAGGTGGTGATAAGACATCCAATTATCCAAGTCAAAAATATCTAGTACAAAAATGGATCAATCAATCTAGGCAATTTGTTCAAATATAACTTTTTCTTTGTGAGTGTAAAATAGTATACAGTGCACATCATAAATATTGTGGTTACATTTCAGTGGTATGGAAACTATCTCCACTTATGAGATACATATGTCCATATTCATAAAAGTAATACATATATATATATATTTAGAATATATATGTGTGTATATTTATATAAAAACTGGTAATAGGCATATATATGGTAATAGTCATTAGCTTCATTTGAATATAACTCAAATGAATGTATCTATTAATGGTGAAGCATCGCTACCAAAAATACATAAAATTGCAGGCAATTATGATAAAAACTTTATTATCTTTAACATTTGATTCAAAATTCAGTTACCTATAGTAAGTTGTAACTAGTTACCTCATTTGTCAGACGTCAATTACATGATATGGGTTAAGTAGTTTCAGAATTGCCAGGCATTGTGCAGACTTAAAAAAAAATCCATTGAGGTGTTTGACAGCACAGAAGTCAATTGAAAAGTTGTAAAGTTCTAAGTACTAATATTGACTGACATTTTAAAATCAGGTAAATTGTACTTTGTTGCTATCAAATGCAGTTAAATAACACTGAGAATAAATAAAAATAGAAAAGAACATAACATTAAGCATAGAAGGAGATAGACTTGGGGTGTGTGTGTGTGTGTGTGTGTGTGTGTGTGTGTGTGTGTGTGTATTGTTTGTGTTTGTCCATGTGACAGTCTGAGGAACACTGAGATATGAGTTCATATAATCAGGTCGTAGTCTTGCTTTTTAAAAATATTTTATGATTTAATACTGAGAAAGTCATGGTCTCTGATTTTAGTTTCTATCTATATACAGACATCTTCACTAGATCATATCTAAAATCTCTTTTAGCTTTCTGACTCAGTATTTAAATATTAATGTGTTTTATTTTGAATAATGAAAGCTATAAAATACAAGCAATCTACTTTCATCTCTCATGAGGTGTGCTTTTTTTTTTGCAGCATCAAATATATTCAGACCTAATCCTAGAAAGACATGTTATTTTCATGACATATATTGACACTGCATTAATCAATCAGCTTTAAAACCTAAAGATTCCAATTCAGTGTATGTACTTTTTTGTTAAATATGCTAAATTAAAATCATCTCACTACAAAAGGTAATGTCTAACAGGAATAATCTGTTGTTTTTCTCTCATATAATTTAAACATCATATAGCGTGAAATAACAGAAGAGACTTGCTTCTGTCCTAATACAATATTCAGACAAAGTTTCCTTTGTTTTATTGCATACTGAGTGATTTGGCCTCTATTGAAAAGCAGTTCAGAAAATCTCAGAGGAGGATAATGTCTGTTGATGATAACTGACGTTGGCTTCCATGGAAATGCTAATTTGGTAGCAGTTACTGTCCATCAGTCGCTTTGAGTTATTGTTCCAGCACTTCTAGATGCAATACGTGACGCTGATGAAAGTTCCCACTACAGTAATTAGACTGTCTTCAAAGAAGAGAGGGTTGTTAACTTAGGCTAGGGTAAACAAGCTCGAAGCCGGGAAAATCATCATAAATAGCTTTAAATGATTCAACAAAGAAGTGACTTCAGGAAATCCTTCTTGTTCTCATTTTCATAAAAGAAGAGAACAGAGGTTGAACAAAATCAGCAAATCATATGGTGTATAACAAATTGAACCATTCTGGTTTGTCTATATATTTATTATAGTTAAAAAAAGTTAAAATTGTATGTCTATCAGTGTCATACATGCTTTAAGAGAGTAGTTCTATGAGGCATAAAAGTTTTAAATCTCTGATGCTATGAAATTTTTCTGTAGAGGTGGATTACTTAGTAAAATATAAAGGTATCCTAACTGTTTTTAATTTCACTAATTAGGAAATACAACTCTGATAGCAGGAACAAAGTTTGGAATACAACAATTAAATAATCTTTAAAAATTAGATTACTGTCTTTCATTGTTGTTCGGTGTCTTAAAATTATAGTCAAAACAGAGCAAATGCTAAGGTTTAAGCTGCAGTAGCCACTCAGCTGAGATTTGAGGTACAAATACAAAAACTAAGGAGCTGGGCTTTAATTCTGAGTTATGTAATTCAAATTGTCTAGATACTGAATATCTTCTGCTGAGAACATATGAAGGATATGAATATATTTTACAAGGCTATAAAAGCTTGTTCTAAGTTCTCATTCTGTAGAAACTCTAGTTCTAGAGAACTGCTACACAGTTACATCTCTATCACTGGTTTCTGAAAACCTGTGATTATAAGAACTGGCAAACAATTGCTCCCTGCCTGTTGTATCAAAGATTTTTGGAAAAACAGGCATTAATATGGCAAGTGTTTATACCATGTTGAGGAAAAGAATGGATTTAATGCAGTCACAAGAACCTTTACCTGTTATTTTGTTTCCAAACTAATTCTCAGAACTTGAAATCATTTGGGACTGAGCAAGTGGACAATACAAATAATAACACATTTATGAATATTCAATTCCTGTTTCAAACTTTACATTTGTATTTAAAATGATTATTGATTTACCTCATCCAGGAATATAAATATTTGATAAATATAAATAATTAGAAAGATATGCTTCTGTATTTATTTATAAGCATTTTTTACGTACACTAAAAGAGACAAAAATGACAATGTTGGGGATGACTATGAAAACATTATTTAGAGACACAGTATTGTTTATGATAAGAATTTTACTGCTCCTATAATCTAATTTCTTCAGTAATCAAAGTGCCCAAAAATTTGGTGGCCTAAGGCAAGCATGTTATTAAGCTAAGAGGATCTACGAGTGAGGCACTCACCATCAAAGAGATAGCTTGCCTCTTCTCCTTATGGCTGAGACCTTAGCTGTGAGGACTCAAAACCTGAGTAACTTTGTGTGTGGGACTTGGACTTATCTGGAAGTTTCTTCAAACGCATTTCAGCCAGTTGGTTCAGAATGATAGAAACAACTGGGCTTATTTGAGATTGTCATCAGGACGCCTGAACATGGCTTGACTTGTTTATACTCATTATTGTAGCTAAATTCCCCAGATCTGATCTCAAGCAGTTAGGGAGATAGAATACGTTCTAGTGTTGAATAGCACACTAAGATAACTATAGTTAGCAAAATCTACTGTCTGTTTCAAATGGCTAGAAATAGATTTAGAATCTCCCCAAAACAAAGAAACAATAAATATTTGAGGCGCTGCATATCCTAAATACCCTTATTTGATCACTACACATTATATGCATGTATCCAAATATCACATGTGCCCCAGAAATGTATAAAATCTTTATGTATCAAATAAAAATAAAATGAAAGAACAAGACAGGAATTGCATCCCCTTTATAATCTAATATTGAAAGTCACATAAAGTCACTTCCATCATACTCTGCTGCTCAAAGAAATTACTTTACCTAAATTCAAGGATAAGAAACATAAACCTCACAACTTTAAGGGATAATATTAAATAATATTATTGTCATTTTCTTTTAAAAAATTATCACACTGCTGATAACCCAAAGATGGCTGTGGTACTTTAAGTATTATCATGCAAGGACTTTAGTAAAATTGTGAGATTCCTTTCACCAGAGCTTCTTTACAGTTTACTGTCCAATCTATTTTCTTTTTGACTTCTAAGGTGCTTTTAAATTATGTAGGGCAGAAGTACTGCTCAATATGACCCCTACTAGAAAAAATGAAATTCCTTCATTTATTCAGGGTTCTAGAACCCATACAGGAACTTTTTAACGTTAGCTACACTAAACTCTTAAAAATCTCTAACTTCAGGAAAATTAATATAAAGTTGGTTTGATTTGATATACTTTACATGGCTCATTAATACAGTCAGTGTTTTTTAAAAGCTTTGGAAATTAATAGTTTAAGTTGAAAAAGCTTTAAAAAAAAAGCTTTAAAAAGAGATGGAGTTTGGTGGAATAGGGGAGAGTTACACTTAAACACCTACAATTTCTGATGCCCTTTGAAGAAACATTTCTTTATTGGACTAATATGCAGAATTATCCAAGGTAATAAAACAAGCCCATCATGCTTTCAGCCATGATTTCTGTCCTCATCTAACATGTGGATAACCATGTAATATTTTTGGCTAACAGAGCTATAGAAAACATGTAAGTTAAAATGATGACACTATAGGGAAAAAATCAAGAAAACAAAGTAGAATTTCTACTGACACATGTACACAAAATTATGTTTATGTGTTTTCATGTGGGCCAAAGAGTAACCTTAAACATGTATCATTATATATTAGTTCATTTTTCACACTGCTAATAAAGACATACCTGAAATTGGAAAGAAAAAGAGGTTTAATTGGACTTACAGTTACACATGGCTGAGGAGGTGTCAGAATCATTGTGAGAGGTGAAAGACATTTCTTGCATGGCAGTGACAAAAGAGAAAAATGAGAGAGATGCAAAATTGGAAACTGCTGATTAAACCGTCAGATCTCATGCAACTTATTCAATACCATGAGAACACTATGGGTGAAACTGCCCCCATAATTCAAATTATCTCCCACTGGTCCCTTCCACAAAACATAGGAATTATCAGAGTACAATTCAAGTTGAAATTTGGGTGGGGACACAGAGCCAAACCATAACATTCCACCCTTAGCCCCTCCAAATCTCCTGTCCTCACATTTCAAAACCAGTTATGCCTTCCCAACAGTCCTCCAAAGTCTTAAACTCATTTCACCATTAACTCAAAAGTCCACAGTCCAAAGTCTCATTTGAAACAAGGCAAATCCCTTCCACCTATGAGACTGTTTAATATAAGAAGCAAGCTATTTACTTTCTACATACAATGGAGGTACAGGTATTGGTAAATACAGATATTCCAAATAGGAGAATCTGGCCAAAACAAAGGGGTTACAGGGCCCATGCAAATTCGAAATTCAGCAAGGCAGTAATTCTAAAGCTCCAAAATGATTTCCTTTGACTCCAGGTCTCACATCTAGGTCACATTGATGCAACAGATGGGTTCCCACAGTTTTGGGCAGCTTTGCTCCTATGGCTTTGCAGGGTACAGCCCCCGCTCCTGGCGGCTTTCACGGGCTGGCATGGAGTGTCTGTGGCTTTTTCAGGTGCATGGTGCAAGCTGTCAGTGAATCTGCCATTCTGGGGTCCGGAGGACAGTGGCCCTCTTCTCAGAGCTCCACTGGGTGTGCCCTAGTAGGGACTCTGTTTGGGAGCTCCGATCTTACATTTTCCTTCTGCACTGCCCTAGCAGAGGTTCTCCATGAAGGCCCTGCCCCTGCACGAAACTTCTGCCTGAGTATCCAGGTATTCCATACATCTTCTGAAATCTAGACAGAGGTTCCCAAACCTCAATTCTTGATTTCTGTGTACCTGCAGGCTCAACACCACATGGAAGCTGTCAAGGTTTGGAGCATGCAACCTTCTGAAAACATGAGCTGAGCTGTATCTTGAACCCTTTTAGCAATGGTTGGAGTGGCTGGGACACAGGGCACTAAGTCCCTAGGCTGCACTCAGCATACGAACCCTGGGGCTGGCCCACAAAACCATTTTTTCCTTCTAGGCTTCTGGGTTTGTGACGGGAGGGGCTGCCATGAAGACCTCTGACATGCCCTGGAGACATTTTAACCACTATCGAGGATTAACATTCAGCTTCTTGTTATTTATGCAAATTTCTGCAGCCAGCTTGAATTTCTTCTTAAAAAAATAGGGTTTTCTTTTCTACTGCAATATCAGTCTGCAAATTCTCTGAAATTTTGTGCTTTGTTTCTCTTTCAGAACAGAATGCTTTTAACAGTACCCAAGTCACCTTTTGAATGCTTTGCTGCTTAGGTATTTCTTCCACCAGATACCCTAAATCATCTCTCTCAAGTTCAAAGTTCCACAAATCTCTAGGGCAGGGGAAAAATGCCACCAGCCTCTTTGCTATAACATAAGTCACCTTTGCTGCAATTGCTAACAAGCTCCTCATCTCCATGTGAGACCATCTCAGCTTGGACCTACTGTTAATATCACTATCAGCATTTTTGTCAAAGCCATTCAACAAGTCTCTAGGAGGTTCCAAACTTTCCCACATTTTCCCGTCTTATTCTGAGCCCTCCAAACTGTTCCAACCTCTGCCTGATACCCAGTTTCAAAGTTGATTTCAATTTTTGGATGTAATTTCAGCAATGCCCCACTTCAATTGTACCAATTTACTGTGTTAGTCCGTTTTCACAGTGCTGACAAAGACATACCCAAAACTGGGAAGAAAAAGATATTTAATTGTACTTACTGTTCCACATGGCTGAGGTGGACTCAGAATGATAGCAGGGGGTGAAAGGCACTTCTTACATGGTGGTGGCATAAAAAAATATGAGAACTATACAAAAGCGGAAACCCCTGATCAAACTGTCAGATCTCGGCCGGGCACAGTGGCTCAAGCCTGTAATCCCAGCACTTTGGGAGGCCAAGGCGAGTGGATCACAAGGTCAAGAGATCGAGACCATCTTGGTCAACATGGTGAAACCCATCTCTACTAAAAATACAAAAAATCATCTGGGCATGGTGGCGTGTGCCTGTAATCCCAGCTACTCAGGAGGCTGAGGCAGGAGAATTGCCTGAACCCAGGAGGCAGAGGTTGCAGTGAGCCGAGATCGCGCCATTGCACTCCAGACTGGATAACAAAAGCAAAACTCCATCTCAAAAAAAAAAAAAAAAAAAAAAACTGTCAGATCTCATGAGACTTATTCAGTACCTTAGGAAGAGTATGGGGAAACCATGATTCAAATTGTCTCTCACCAGATCCTTCCCACAACATGTGGGAATTATGGGAGAACAATTCAAGTTGACATTTGGGTGGGGATACAGAGCCAAACCATACCACATTATTTTTACATAAATATTGTGTGTGGTACTTAGTTAAGTCTGACATTGGAAGAAAGAGAAAAGAATTGATAATTTATAATTTCATTGTATACTTTAAATCATTACAGCCTATATGATATATATTTTTTAAAAGTGTTAAATATTTCTATTGTTTACTATGCAAAATATTCCACTAAAACAAAACAATAATTGGCAACAATCAATGTAACTCCAGCTTCCCTACATCAGTTGGACTAGCAGAAAGGAGGCTTAATCACTTCAAATATTTAGCTCAGAGAAAGAGCTATAATAATGCACCCTAAAAATGCATTTCTGGTAGTCTAGGAAAATAAACTTCATAATGACCATGTTAACACAAGTATTTAATCTGCTACATTATCATTATTGGAATTTAGTTGTTTAACCTAGAACAGTCAGTACAGTCAACAATTTATGAGAAGACTGCAATGTAGAAAATGAAAATTAAAATCAAAAGCTAAATAAATCTTAAGGCAGGAATTAGAGAAGAGGTTTTCATTTGGGTTTTTATAATAAACTATAATGTTTTAAAGACTAGAGATTCCAGGTTTCATCTTATATAGATTCTATTTCAAAAATCTCTCTGTTCACTCCTACCATTTCCTTAGGATTTGGACACAGGCTAGTGTTTTGAGCAATATGCCATTTGAGGGACTCACATTTCAAAAGTGTTTATCCAGTGAGTACCATATGCTAAGGGTTGGGGTGTGAAGTGAGAGCAAATGAATGGTAAGCTTCCTGTCCTTGAAGAACTCAGTCCACTGAAGGAAACAGACAAGTAGACAAATATCTGCAATTTAATACTTTAAGTGCTATGTCAGTGTACCCGGGGAGTATTTAAATTAAATTGAGGAAGAGAAGAGTATTAAATGTTCCTAAAGGAGACACCAGACACTGACCTGATTCTTAAAGCTGAAAAGAAAGGGTAAGACATTTAATAAAGCAGGAGGGGGAAATAAGTCTAAACAAATAAACAGATCTCAGAAGCTTAAGGACTTTCCACACCATTCTAAGGAAACTGGCCTTTATTCTAAAAAAAAAAAAAGAAAGAAAAAGAAAAAAAATGGAGGGAACAATTTAAACTTTCTTTGTAGAATATCAGTAAGATCATTTTGTGATTTGGAATTAGTAATCTGTGTATAGCATGGAGATCCCATCAGAAAAGTGCAAGAGTTTAATCATAGGAAGCTTTTATTCAGCATAAAAAAGAACTACATTTTAAGACTTTATTTCCTCATTATCGAAGGTTGATTATGGTATTAATCACTTGTAGTTTCTGGGTTTATGATAAATTAAAAAGAAATGTACAGTCCAACTATGGATCAACCTATATCATCTGCTTGATTTCAATTAATAAATAATAACTCAAAATCTTAGCAGAATCTCTCATCTCTTTTTTCTTCCTTAAGCCTAAACTTTGGTGTCTTTTCAGTCCTAACTTACTATATTTAATTTCAGACTGAGGAACTGGAACTTGGGGAGCAGAGACACAGCTGGAGCTTCTGCTGCCCTGCTTACATGCAGATATACCACATATCTCAGCATAAGGGTTCATGAGGCGATGTTTGGAAGCTGGTTTTCAAGAATAACTTTTTTCATGCACGAGTCCTCCCTCCTGATCGACATTGCTTCAAAAATTTAGGTATTCATTCTCACTAAACAAATGAGATACTGTTTCTCACAGAAGAAAAGAGAAGCTTAAACATTCCCTCAAATATTTTCTTTTTTGAAAATTAGGACAAATTTTTTTTCAAGGCACCATAAGACCTTGAGAATCAGGCTTTTCCCCAGAAATATCCCAATTGTTATTCTCCTATGATTTTTACCCTAACAACAAGCTTGTAGTCAACCAATAGTATGGTGGTTACTTTGAAGCAAGAAAGCAGCAGATTATGCGGCCAGTCCTGCCCCTTGAGATTTTTCTATAAAAACAAATTCTGCTTCATGGTGTATCACTTGAGACTAGCTAAATTAGAATGTATGTAGTTACTATAACATTTCTAAAATTTGTATTAATATAACTAGAAATCTCTCAGGATAACCTCTTCTTTGTACAAATAGTACAAAGAGCCACTAGGTACCGTGTAATTATCACATCAGGATCCCTAAGCTTGAAATTATTGAAAACACAAGCCAAGCCCTATGGATTGCAACAATTATTCACACAAAACGTCATTCTCAAAGCCACATCCAGTACTTATAAGACTGGTAAGGGTTTGCAGCTTTATCTTACTTATAGAATAACAATTTAGCCTGCCACGGTTTTATGGATTTGGGCAGAAGACAAAAGACTTCTAGGTCAAAAGAGTATATTTCGAGCAATAGCAATAGCTAGAGTATCAGCAATTTTTATATAGAGTGACACAAAGAAAGCCAGATGATACCAGCAAAAACAACAGTGGCTTGAGTTATATAAAAGGAACCCTGAACTTAGGAACCTATATTTTTCAGAGTGAAGATTAATTATGCCTGATATTTGCATCTCAGAGAGGCACTACGTGTTTCAAGGATTTAACAAAACATGCCCTTTGATTTGAAGGGAGACTTTGTCTTTCAATGCTCTTTGCCATAAAGACATCCCTTGAAAAGTTAGTTTGGAATGAAGTACAGTTTCTCTGTCACAGTATGTGTGGAAAGTGAGAGATCCATGGAGAATTGTCTCCCAAAAGCATAAACAACATAGATGATAGATAGATAGATAGATAGATAGATAGATAGATAGATAGATAGACAGATAGATAGATAGATAGATAGATAGATAGATAGATAGATAGACAGATAGATAGATAGATATAATTTTTTTGGCTGAAAGATATTGTGTTCCTTCTTAAAAGGTAGCATGGAATTAATCTTTTCTTAAGCAAATTTACAATGTGCATCCCCAATCTTTAACTCTCTGAGATTTACATCTTCCATGTATAGGCAACAATAAGTTAACATCCTTATTTTCCATTGTTCCATTTACTTTTGTATTTCTGGCACTCTCATGATGAAATATATATGCAATTTTAACCAGAAAGCCCAGTAAAATATTTTTCTTAGGTTTAAAAAAGCACAAACGTATCTTAATATTATCCCCTTAAGAACAAGACACCTAAGACAATTTTGGTAACCTGTCCTAGTAACCCGTATTTTGTTCAGGTATTCTGTGGGTTTGTAGATCATTGCCTTCTAGGTGAAATTCCGTGATTGTTCACTTTTAGCTTTCCTGAATAATCAATCTGAGCAGATTCTAAAACAGAAGACTATTGTTGGTAATTCCAAAGTTTCCATCCTCCAATCCTTCTAAAGATGGGTATGTGTTTATGCTATGAATTTGCCAGTACCTTGCATTTAAAAACTAACAGGCTTTATGAATCTTGTGCCATTTTCGAAAAGTGATATTTTTATTTTATTTTTCAACTTTTTTTCTTATAACAATAGAATATGCATCAATTGTGCAATGTCCTTCAGCTGGTCCCTTCTTTCAAGAGTACCTTGTTGAGATGTTACGATTATAATCTCATTTCTAAATTGACTTCTTCTCTACCACTTACAGGGATAAAGGTGAACAGGCTATTTATTTATCTTCATTTTGATTCGGATATGATTTATGAACATATTTTACTAAATTCTATCTTTTTTATATTCTTAGAGCTATAAAGTTAGTGTTTTTAGTGACCCGAAGCATAATATTAAAATCAAAACTATATACCTTCAGAACTATCTAAGCAACTTCTAAAATGGTGTATATAATTTTTTCCAATATAAAATAATGCTTAATATTTGTTGCGCATTTATTATGCATCAATCTTCTAAATATTTTTCATGAGGTAACCCAATAATTTTAAGAGGTTCGTCTTTTTGGAAGACTCTCTGTAAATCAACAATTGTGACTATAATTTTTCTAATTGAGCTTGGTAACACACTGAGACAAACTAAAAAAATTATTTCTTAAAACATTTGACAAATACAGGATGAATTTTAATATAAGCATACAATGTCTTTGAGATATAATCATACGACAATTAGAAAGAAAGTGGCACAAGTGAAAAATAAGAGAAAAGGAAAACCAAATCTAAGGGATAACTTTTTCAGATGTATGTGTCAAAACAAAATTAATTATATGAATTTAATAATACAGAGATTTGGCATCTCTTTCTTTGTGTGGTAGGTTAGCTTTTAGTTAGAAAAGAAAGACAATAATATCTCCACTTAAAGAAACAAAAATACTTAGTTTATATATTTCTTGAAATTTGACTAATGTACTGTCTTTCTTATTAGCAATATTCCCTTAAAAATTCTAAATTTAAGTTACTGTGTGCACTGGAGAAATCAGCCCATAAATAAAAGGAAAAAAATAAGAGCTTGTGCACCTTAGAAAACTGGCTATATCTTCTTCCCTGTAAGATACCTGTAACATGTATAGCATCCTTGTCAGTGAAAAAGGTCAGGACCACAATGAAAATGCTGTACATTGCCATGCATAATTGTATTTATTTACATTGCTCATTAAAATTGCTAAAATTCTTGAAAATATAACACTAAATATATTTTTAGTTATAAATATAACAGTTAATAATTTCCACAATCTTATTATTGGTCATATTCATGGCTAAGTTATTTTTACTTCTCATAATAACCTATTGAGTTGCATTACTAAAAAGAATAAAAATAAGCTCAGAGAGGTTGTGTAAATTTTCAAAATCACAGAGTATATATCAGAGAAAAGCTGGAATTTGGGGCTGAGTATTCAAATTCAAATCTGAAAACCTTCAAGGAGAGTTAATAACAGTTGCCAAGACAGTATTATTAACTATAACACTCCTATCACATGGAATCTGACTCCATTTTTTTTTTTGATGTTTGACTATGGACTGCTCTTAGAACTCACGCCTTCCTTTTCCCCTTCTGTCCCACATCTGATCAAGCTTATAAGAAACCCCAAGCTCTCAGTCTTTTGGTACCTGTAGGAAATTCCAACTTTGTTATCCTCTGCTCTAACCACAACAAAAAGTCTCCAAACCAATCTCCTTTTCCTAATCTCTGAAGCCATTTTTGGACTGCTTGAGATATATACCCTGTTCTCACCAGAAAAGCAACACTACAAAAATAATAAATCTCTTCATACTTTCTTGGTATGTGTGGTGTAATCTGTGTCTACATTGAACTCAGTTTTGTGTAGGGGTTCATATTGTCTATTTAGAATGGCCACATACTACCCAGTATATCTGGCATAACACTGTAAAATTTGCTAATGAAACCACACTATTTTGTAGTTTTCAAAAGCACTATTTTCTTGAAAAGAAGTTTTTGAAAAGAAAATCAATACAAGCATATTTCTTGGGTAATTCAAGTTATTGCAGCACCTTAGAATAATGTTTCCATTAATTATTATGATTAATATGTGTTTGTGTGTATGTATATATACAAAAACATATATAAATACAGCATAAAATACTGGAGTATAAATAAAATAAAACTGTACAATGAAATGTAGAGTTTCTACTACATATTTGATTTATCTATTTTATTTTATAATCTTTTCTTTACACTAAATTCTAATTACCTGTATTAGTCTGTTCTCAAGCTACAATAAAGAAATACCCAAGACTGGGTAGTTTACGAAGTAAAGAAGTTTAATTGACTCACTGCTCGGCATGGCTGGGGAGGTCTCAAGAAACAAAATCACGGTGAAAGGGGAAGCAAACACGTCCTTCTTCACATGGTGGCAGGAGGGAGAGAGAGAAATGTAGAGTGAAGGGGGAAAAAACCCTATCAAACCATCAGATCTTGTGAGAACACTCACTATTACCATAATAGCATGGGAGAACATCCCTATCACCTCCCATGAAGTCCCACTCTGAACACATGAGGATTACAATTCAGATTACACTTCAAGATGAGATTTGGGTGGGGACACAGAGCCAGACAATATCATCACCTAAATATTTGTTTGTTATGTTATTTTTGTTTGGTTCATCTTCAACACGCATTTATTTTTATTTACGTATTTTGAGACAAAGTCTTGCTTTGTCACCCAGGCCGGAGTGCAATGGTGCATTCTCGGCTCACTGCAATCTCTGCCTCCTTGGTTCAAGCAATTCTCTTGCCTCAGTCTCCTAAGTAGCTGAGATTACAGGCACAGGACAGAATGCCCGGCTAATTTTTGTATTTTTAGTAGAGACAGATTTTCACCATGTTTGTCAGGCTGGTCTCAGACTCCTGACTTCTTGATCCACCTGCCTTAGCCTCACAAAGTGCTGGGATTACAGGCCTGAGCCACCATGCTGCTGCTAAGTTGGTAGTACTCTTCTAAAAGCCAAGAATAACAAAAAAGATAAATGTTTCTGTTAACAAGAACCTACTTTATTTGTCAGAATATTAAATATAAAGGCTTTGGGAGTTTTCACTCGTATAGCACTTGTATTCCTTAATTCACTTAACCTCCCTATACCTACTTCCTCCCACATTATATGTATGTACTGATTATTGACTTGATACTTTAGTTGAGTCATGGAAATTTATGGCATAATGCCTGTAAATTTTTTTTAGTGAAAACCTTGTGCCAATGTATAAAATTATCATTGTTTTTAAAATAATAATGAAAAGAAATTTGTGAATTTAGATGTTGAACTTAAACCAGTAATAGAGAAAATTATTTCATTTTTTTCTAGTCATAACCTAGCAATATAAAAGACTCTTAACTAAATAGATTTCCAAGCACTCACGTTTATTTTTTATCAACAGATCATTTTTTATTTTGACCTGCCGAGGTCTGTGATATTTCTGTAGTTCTTGTAACTCTAGTTTTGAGCAAATTCACTATAGATGAATACCATGTTTCATGCAAACTATCCAGTTGTAGGGCAGTGTAATAATACACATAGGCATAATATTATATTGCATTACTATATTGTATTACATACACATATATACTTAGTAAACTCTTCAACTTTTATAAATCTTATCATTAAACAAGACTTTCACATATCTTATTTCACCTGGAATTTGCCCCCGTAACTTTTTAATAAAATAAACCATAAATTTTATTTCTTTTCAAAAAATAATGATAAAAATTAATTGGGACCAGAATTCATTTCCATTTGCTTTCAAAGTTCATACGTTTTCCATTTTAGCATGAAAAAAAACCAATGCTCCAAAAAAGTCTCTCTGTATTTATCTCTTTGGTGTTGCTCTCAATTCAGCAGATTATTTGTGACAGTTGTTTTAATGCAATCTAACTTTTACAATAATCCATTATATTTGAAAAGTTTAGGAAAAGCTTTTATCATTCACTTCCAAAATGATTTATGTTAATGAGATTGTTTTAAGATTAACATCTTGTTAAATTTCAACACCATGTCCTTTTTCTGGTGGGAACTAGAAATTCAAGAAAGACATAATCAATATTTCAGAAAAATTTAGATAGCATACACAACATGTGATCACCCTTGTGTATGGACATCATCATATGATATATAATTATTTTTAGTGAGATTCTTTTTCTTAGAATGTCTTTGACCAAGATTAGTTTTCATGGAAAGAGAACACAATAACAATGCAAATGTCAAAGTAGATCTCATAAGGTGTTGACCTGACCAATGCCATTTGTCTTTACTCTTAACACATCTATAGAATTTAGAGTAGTAGCGACCATTGAAACTGAATCATCAACAAAGAAGACAAAAGTTTGATACCTACAAGAACTAAGAAGAAATCACTAAGGAATATACAATCTAATTTGTATTTGAAAAAATAAATAAAGGCTGAAAATTCACTGACTTGGAAAAATATGCTAAATTATAGTTTCCAAAATGTATATAAAATATAGTTTACATATATATATAATAAATACATGTAAGCCATTTTATTTATCAGTTAAAGAAAAAGCCAATAAATTGTTAATGCCTGTCCAAATATTTCAGAATCGATGTATCTAATAGGTAATTTGATAAAAGAATGATCACATAAGAATTCTAAGATAGAAACAAACTGACCAATGCTCAAAATGGCAATAAATCACAAACTTTGGGTTATGTTTTCCACTTAGAAGTGACTCTCTACTAACAAAAAACCTACAAACAAAACTCCATCCATACAGAATTATGAAATAGCCTAGTCAATAAAAAAGTCCATCAAAGATGCAAGGTTAGCACTGCTCTTAAAAGCACCCACATATCTCTTATGCCTATCTCCAAGCTATGGATACTTTTACTTAGATATAGAAAGAGCAGCAATGTCAGCTTTTTAGACAGACTGAGGTTTATAAAGAATTTTCAACATGAGACCAAAATCCTTAGGCTATTTGCTGTAAAAATCTCTCCCTGATTTTACTGACCCAATGGGAATATGATTTCCAAATATTTACCCAAAGCAAGTACATCTTACAGGTTGAGTTATACATATGATACTTTGGATAATAATCATCAGAGAATGATCAAAGTATAGGTAATAAGTTTGATGGGGTCTATATTAATTTAGCTACAATTTCATTGAATTTCCTTTTTTATTTGAAAGAAAAAAATATCAGCTAGGCACAGTGGCTCGCACCTATAATCCCAGCACTTTGGGAGGCCAAGGCAAGCTAATCACTTGAGGTCAGGAGTTTGAGATCAGCCTGGGTAACATGGTGAAACCTCATCTTTACTAAGAAATATAAAAACTAGCCAGGTGTTGTGGTGGGAGCATGTAATCCCAGCAGGAGAATTGCTTGAACTGGGAGGTGGAGGTTGCAGTGAGCCGAGATGGATCACCCCACTGCACTCCAGCCTGGATGGCAGAGCAAGACTCTGTCTCCAAAAAATAAAATAAAAAAGAGAAAAAAGAAAGAAAAAAATCATTTAACAGAACATCATATTAAGTGAATATTTAGTAGATAATTGGCTTTCCAACTTTCTTGACATTACTCAAAAATAAGATTATCTTACATAACTTATGTGTATATATTTACTATATGCAACATGCTTAATTTTAAATATATTCTTTTTTATGTTTAGTTAGTTGCTTACAGTTGGGCATGCATCTCTTGTTTTTTTATGACAAACAAGTGGAGTCACAGTTTAAAAAACATTGCAATGTATCATGAATACTAATGTATTCACAATATGATAAGGTACAAAAACATGAACCTGTGAAGTACGGTCTTAAATATAAGAAATATTAGGGGAAAAAGCCTTGTATGACTGCATCAGTGTTTATAATACTGTCTAAAATTCTGTTTATGCAGTTGTAAGAATACATTTTTAGGTTGTTATTGTAAATAAAGCTTATTAATTGCCTGACCTCCATTCTCTCACTGAACTAAGCTTTGTTTCCAAAACAGATTAAGATTCAGCATAAATTGCTGGCTTTTCTAATAAAACAATTAGCGAATTCTACTCCAGGCATTAAGCATCAAAAGATGAAATATCTTGGTAAAGATACTTTTAAATACTTTAAAGAGAAAGGATTTTGAACCCAATAGGTCTATATGAGCTGAAAAACTGGAATAAAAAAGTGGAATAATCGCTTACGTTACCAAGGACAAATCAAGCACTCAGTTTCCCACATTGCCCATAAACTCATATACATACACAGATTTCTTTAAATACTAGAGATCAGGTGTGCAAAGAAAAAAAAGAGTTGATATGATGCTACAATACTGACATTATCCTTACAACTGTTACACAAACTTTTTCTCAGAGTCAACAAACTACTCAGGAAGTAGTAATCCCTAAGAATTCTCAGAGATTACCTATATCCTTGCCCATGTCGCTCATGCTCACACCTGAACCAGGGGGTATTTTTTCTTCATCTCTTACATCACAACCATTAACTTAATAAGAATTAACTTACAGTATAAATAAAATTTTCCTTTTTTAATGCCCTTTCTTGACATCCTTGAGAATTCTCATACTCATAAATGGTCATATCTAATTTGGACATTTACTAAGAGGTACCTGTGTGTCTAAATTAAACCCAAATTGAAGCTCTAAAGAATATGCTAAGTGTGTAGGCAAAAATGTCATATCACAGGTAAAATTATTGGGCTGAACCCCTGAAGGTTCAGATCAACCTAACAAATCCTCTACTGAAACTTGTATTATACTCTTTAAAACCAGAAGCAAATAAATAAATAATTTTTAAAAATTTCTTTTTTAATTCTGGCGCAGTGGCTCAAGCCTGTAATCCCAGCACTTTGGGAGGCCGAGGCGGGTGGATCACGAGGTCAAGAGATCGAGACCATGTTGGTCAACATGGTGAAACCCCGTCTCTACTAAAAGTAAAAAAATTAGCTGGGCATGGTGGCGTGCGTCTGTAGTCCCAGCTACTCAGGAGGCTGAGGCAGGAGAATTGCTTGAACCCAGGAGGCGGAGGTTGCAGTGAGCCGAGATTGCCCATTGCACTCCAGCCTGGGTAACAACAGTGAAACTCCGTCTCAAAAAAAAAATTTTTTTTAAAGGATGATACTTTTTAAAATTACCAACTATACCCTTTCAAATGAGAATTTAAAATCAATAGTCAAAGACTGGTAGAAAAGAAACTCGTATTTTTTTCTCAATCTTCCTAATACTATCTTATTAATCCAAAACAAAAACATAAAACACCACTCAGACTTATGAGAAATCCCTTTAGAAAATTAAAAGAAAACTTTTTTTTCTATGACTGGGTCATATCTTAAGATTGAAAAAGGAGAATATTAAAGCTGTAACATAGAAAAATAACATCATAGGAAAATTATGCCAAGATATCAGAACCAAATCAAGTTCTCTAGAGTTTGATGGTTAGCTGGGAAAGAAGTCCTGTGTATACACTGCTAATGGAAACCTCTTTCGCTGTCATCCATAATTTTGGAAACTATTGGAAACAACAAAGTTCCCTGCCCTCAGCAGTGAGCCAGTTAGGGGTGATCAGCATATTAAATAAACCTTGCATTCTCTAATACAGTCTATGGTGATGACCGTTATAAATGTCGAAACTCATGAAGAAAAGGATAGGTGTAGAGAAGCTAAAGGAAATTTCCTGCATGGCTAGTTCCACAGACAGAATCTTATTATAAGATCTTAGTACTCATAATATACCAAATAGACAAATTTTTGGAGAGGTTTACAGAGAATATTTTAAATCCCCATAATTATCTCCTATTAGAAAACAGATACTAAGAGAAATTTCAACATCACACAAGCGAATAATCCTTGGCACCCTTAAATTGGCTGCTAAGTTGCATTGGAGAACCTCAGGTGGAGCCTTGAAAACATCGTATATAAAATTACCACCACTGCAAGAATTGGCCATTGTACTCAACAAATTTTTTTGATAAACATTTATGCTAAAAATTCTAAATTTGCTTCTGGTTTGTGTACCGGTTACCATGATAATCTGATAAATCATGAATGTGTGACACACAGAAACCTAAACCTCAGAACCATTTCAAATGTCTCCACATTGATTTTTTACACTTTTCTCTTGAAATGAGTTATTATTAGAGTAGGCAGATAGCTAGACATGAACAGGAGGGGGAGCTCAAGAGAAAAGAAGCTCTGGAAAATCTCACACTCCAGGGACCACTTAAAATACGCCTGCCAGATATAAGCAGAGAGGAGGGAAAATACCTAAGCAGAAAGGAATGCCCCAGAGCACCTTGTAAGATGCTCAATAATCACTTATTCTGCAGTCACACTGTCAGAATGTTGCTAGCTACATGCTGTTAAGAAGGGAAAGAGGTCAATGGGAAAATTCCTAAGAGATACACCTGTGTAATAAGTACAGATTGAATCGCTATACGATTTTCCTGGGATGGCAGTAATGAGCACTGTTGCCATTAGGTAGAAATCATATCTAAGAGCTGTCCCCCAGCATTCATCAACTATCAGTAGCAGAGACTCCCACAAATCTGGGAAGGAAGTAGGTGGGGACAATGCAGAGACTTAAGATGCACAGAAAACTAATTAAATCATTGGCTATAGGTGATAAACTTAGCTTTCAGCGCCTTTCCTCTCCCTAGAGGTCATAGTTGGGGCTTGAAGTACCAGTCTTTTAATCACATAGTTGGATCCCCTGACAACCAGCCTCCACCCTGAGCTAGCCAAGAGCCCACAAAGTATGGCTTCCTTAGAAGAAAAGATGCTCTTATTACCCAGGAAATTCTAAGAGATTTAGAAGCTTTGCGTCAGATGGTCCTTTACTCAGGACATTACGAAGGTCTTAAGAACTCTGTCAACAACTCAGGGCAGAGTCAAATATATGTATTTATTATTATTTTAGAAAAGCTTCAAATTTCCTTTTATAATTTGATAAACATGTGCCCAGCAATGTCATCTATTCTAAACTCCATATTTATACAAGCAGACATGGCCACCTACTTCAAAAGACAAATGCAGTGCATCCATTCTTATCAATAGGCATAGGCACCCATTCCTCAATGTCCTCCTAAATCATCTTTGCAAAACTTATTCCCTGGAGATCTGGTCTGTTGGATAAGGCAATAGAAAATCACACTTCTTAAATACTGATGGAAAGATTTCTATCAGGTACTCTTAGCTATCTGAGCAGTGAAACTCCAAAGAATTGACATTTATATTTCATATATCAACAAAAACAACAAAACCATCCTCAATCACTGGAAGATGGTCGCAACCAGAGACCTCAATCTGAGAAGTCAGGATCCTTCTGGAATCAGTTTCCATGAAAAGATAGCTTCACCCATGACTTGAATTAACTACTTTGCTTTTTGAAATGTAGACAGTGATTGCTTAAGATACATGAACAAGAAGACAGTTTATCATCACTCAGACATTTTGTTTTATTTTCCTAGATATATTCTTTCCTCTTTTGCTGGTTTAAGCCTACTCTTAAGTGGGTTATCTATAAAAAAGGCCTCCACTCTTAATATTTCATTTTGCAACTTTAGTTACTCTTTATTATGAATTCAATACTTGGAAACCATTTATTTGTGAACTAGCTAAAGAATACAACACAATGGACTGGTGGATTGGTTTTCCTTCAGGAGCCACCTAGCTTACCTTGGTATAATTTACTTGTGATAAATTAGTTGGTTTTCTGGGTAACTGACTCAAACATTAGGTAACTTTTAAATAGCATACACCCCCAACAAGACAGACAGCCAGAAATCTAAAATTCTCTATTGCTTCATAATTGGAAAAAGAGGTTCTTGTCTCCTTCAAAATACTACTCTAGAACCTTTCATAGGAGCTAGATTTTTTTAGCTTGTTGGCAAATGAACTTTCATAGAAATAAAACTTGGAGGAGGATTAGAGAACAGATGGTGTATATTTGGAGACTTATCTCCCTTTTACTGATTTTATGTGCAAGAAGCACTACTTCTCTTTTACTTTAAATCTATTTATCTTGATTCTAAAACTTTTGATTCCTGTGATCAAAACATTCCAGATGAGCAGTGCCACACCATTACAACACTCAGCCTCATACTCAGAAATGAAACTCTAACCCTTCAAAGGGAATTCTAGACTATTTTCCTCTTTCCTCAAGCCTCATCACTCTGTGCTTTAAAGGAGTCCCAGAGGATGGGGATATTGCACAGGATATATCAGAAAAGAAAAATGGTACTAGATAATGCACGTGCACATGAAAGTGAATCGGCAATGATTCAGAACAGAGCCTTTTTAGCTAGCATATTGGCATCTCAAGAAAGAACAGAGTTTTAGGCAAAGAGTTCTGTGCCCATATCCATGCATCTTTCTAGGTTCTTTAATATGAAATATCTGTGAAAGAAACAAAATGTCTGGGAAAAAAACAAACAAAATAATTAGGTATATTATTTTGAATAATGTAACTATATCTGACTCTGAGATCACTTTGGATTGTGAATAGAATCTATGTAGAAGTAGACTATAGACTGAGATAATTTTTCTGATTTTTCATGTATTGCACTATTTAGGTGTGTGATTTCCACTGTTGTAAATACCGCTGTGTAGCTCTTATACTATAAAATGTTGTAGTGAATAATCATAAGACAAAAAGAGAGAAAAACTCGACCATTATAGAGGATGAAACAACCACCCCCCAAAAAACCTTCCATCTTTCAATATATTGCATCAAATAGTTGTTTATTCCATAAACTGTTTCAAAAGACTCACCTCAAAATCTTCACCATTTTAGGTCCACCAAACGTAAACAACTATTGTTTCATAATTTATATTCATTTTTCAATTAAAACTTCTTCATCAGCTCTTACGATCCATAGAATTCTTCGACTCTTAGGATACATAGAATTCTTTGACATGGTATTCAAGGTGTATAATGGTCAGCTCCATGCTTATCTCTGCAGCCTCATTTCTCATGTCCCTAGCACCAAATTATTTTCATACAAAAGTAATACAGGTCTTTCAATTTCATTTATAATCATATGCTATCTCTTTTTAAACATTTCTAGATTATTATCCACGTAGAACATTATTACCACTTTTATCATTCTCTCTCTGAGACACAATATTATAAACATATTATGATTATTAAAATATAGTATATATTAAATATTGTATTTCTATAAATATATAATTATTATAATATAAATACTATGTAACAATTATTGTAATATTGTATTATAGCTATCTTCTTTCCTCTTTTGCTGGTTTAAGCCTACTCTTGCACAGAATATGTTTATAATATTTTTTATAATATGTTCATAATTATTTATTGAATATATAGATTATGCATATAGAAATTTATAGATTATTGTCCATGTGGAACATTATTACCACCTTTATCGTGCTTTCTCTGAACCCCAAGATATCATATAGTAATATGTTTATAATGTATATCATAATAAGTATATATTAGATGTATGTGTATATCATATCATATTACGTATCATATTACATATCATATTACATATTACATATCATATTACATATCATATAGTAATATGTTTATAATGTATATCATGATAAGTATATATTAGATGTATGTGTATAACATATATATTAAATGTATATATATATAATTGGATTTTATGGTTGTATTCATATGTCTGTGTTTCCTATGATTTTTATATTTATGGGCTACTTATAAATATTCTACTAAAAATTTGGCAGCACACTTAGCAAAATTAAGACTAAACAAGATATTACCCACAAGTAAGTAAAAATATAACAACATCTCTACAATGCAGCATTTCAGAGTGTCTATAAAATAATTCAGAGTTACTGCACTATTTAATACTAGTCATTCAACATCATGTTTCTTTTTCTTAATTATACTTTAAGTTCTGGGATACATGTGCAGAAAATGCAGGTTTGTTATATATGTGCCATGAACATATATATGTTATATAAGTATATATGTGCCATGAACACCATGTTTCTTTTAGAAAGTGATGTTTACTTCCTGGAATAACCTCTCTTATATTCTCATGTGGCCAAGTTCTTCAATGTCATAGAAAACACTTTCTTTGACATTCATTTAATTTTATGCTTCGTCTCCTACCTCTGACTCAAAGCAAGTTGTACCTTGCTCAGCAAATGGTGTAGCATTCAGCCTGACAGATGTGGTCATAAAGAAATGGTATAGAGTTTAAAATCAAAATACATGTTATATGTCTTTCAAAATTTGGCACTTAGCTGAAAAGAGTTCAATAAATCCCATTATATTGGGTCATGCTTTGCCATACTGTTTGTAAACCACTAAGACAGAGGACTTCTTGAATGTTGGTAAATGATTTTTTTTTTGGTAGTCTTAAGGATTAGTACAGTTCTTGGAATATCAACAAAATTAATTGAATCAAATTCGATACATCTCACCTGTCTCTCCTTTTCTAGCCTCATACGCCATAAATAAAATTACTGTATTCTCAACAGTGATGTTCTTTGAATACATTTTGTGAACATTTGGCTACAATGGGTAAACAGGTGCCTCTGAAGAACTACCTTGGACACTTCAGATGTATGATCAGCAGTTTCAATTCACTGAGATTCAACTGGGCATAGAAAAAGAAGCACAGGGAAATGCAACTAACTTTTTTTCAGCAAATGATTTAAAAATATCAAGATCTTGGTACAATCTAAATTAGCTCTTAGCTTTAAAGAGATTAAAACTCTCAGTATAAACTCAGTGATGTTTAGGATAATTTCATTCATTTACACTAAGGCCTAATTACAGAAATTCAAATATACTTTCTCCCTCATCATTCAACTTCACGACAACAAGTCAATATTATCTGTCTACTATATGCTAATCTTTGTATTAAAAATGTAGCTGGTATAGGTAAGGAAGTGAATTTTTAAGTTTATTTAATATTAAGAAACTTAAATGTATGGTCTCATGAGACTTGACTACGTTAGACAGTGCAAATCTAGATAAATGATTCTACCTTCTGTATACCATTTACCTGTGTTCCTTCCAATTCAGAATTGCTATGATTCATAGTCAATAATAATCTATATTGGAACTCATCCTATAAAATTAAGTAAATATGACTTTCAGTCCTTTTATGTTATCTACATAATTTTCAATTATTAAAGTCTAAAAGAAACATAAAAATGAGCATATTAACATGCTATTATGTAGACTTATCTTTGTTTTCTTTTAAATAATTTCAACTTTTATTTCACATTCAGTGAGTACATATGCAGGTTTGTTACATGGCTATATTATGTGATGCTGAGGTTTGGAGTACAGATGATACCCATTCCCTTCCTTCCTGCTCTAGTAGACCCCAGTGTCTTTTTTCCCCATCTTTTTATCCATGAGTACCCAAAGTAGCTTCCACTTGTGAGAATATGTGTTTGGTTTTCAGTTACTGCATTAATTCCCTTAAAGAAATGGCCCCCAGATGCATCCATGTATATGCAAAGGATATAATTTCACTCCTTTTTATGGCTGTGTTATATATCATGGGGTTTATTTTCTTTATCTAATCTAACACCGATAGGCACCTAGATTGATTCCATGTCTTTGCTATGGTGTACAATGCTACAATGATCATGTGAGTGCATGTGTCTTTTTGATAGAACGATTTCTATTCCTATGGGTATATATCGAGGAATGGGATTACTGGGTCAAACGGTCATTTCATTTCTGTTTATTTGAGAACTTTCCATACTGCTTTCCACAAGGGCTGAACTGTTTTGCCTTCTAACCAACAATGCCTAAGTGATCTCTTTTCTCCATAGCCTAATCAGCATCTGTTATTTTTTGACTTTTTAATAATAGCCATTCTGACTGTGTGAGATAGTATCTCACTGTGGTTTCATTTACTTTTCTCTGATGATTAGTGATGAGCATTTTTAAATATTTTTTTTCTGCTTGTCTGTTTTCTTTTGAGAAGTGTTTGTGTGTGTCTATTGCACGCTTTTTAATCGGGCTATTTGTATTTTGGTGTTTATTTGTTTAAGTTCCTTTTAGATTCTGGATATTAGATCTTTGTCAGATACATAGTTTGCAAATTTTTCTCTATTCTGTAGCCTGTATATTCTGTTGCTGGTTTCTTTGCTGAGAAGAGGCTCTTTAGTTTAATTAGGTTCCATTTGTCAATTTTTGGTTTGTTGCTGTTGTTTTTGAGGACTGAATCATAAATTGCCAAGGCGGACATTTGTAATAGTGTTTTCTACATTTTCTTCTAGGATTCTTATAATTCGAGGTATAACATTCAAATATTTAATCCATCTTGAGTTATTTTTTGTATATGGTGAAAGGTAGTTGTCCCATTTCGTTTAATGTGGTCATAAAAACAGAAGTAAAGCATTTAAAATCAAAATACATGTTATACATCCATCAAAATTTGGCACTTAGCTGAAAAGAGTTCAATAAACACCATTATCCTGGGTCATGCTTTGCCATACTGTTTGAAAACAGTATATACCTAGCCAGCTATCACAGCTGTCTGGGATTCCTCTTCCTGTTGTTTATTTTTACCAACTTTGTCAAAGATAAGGTAATTGTATGTATATGGCTTTAATTTGGGGTTTTCTATTATGTTCCATTGGTCTATGTGTCTGACTTTGTATCAGACTACACCTAATTTAGTAAGTAGCTCTGCAGTATGGCCATTTTAACAATATTGATTCTTCCAATCCATGAGCATGGAATGTTTTTCCATTTGCTTGTGTCATCTATGATTTATTTCAGCAGGGTTTTGTAGTTATCCTTGTAGAAAGGTTTCACCATTTTGTTCAGATGTATTTCTATTTCTTTGTAGTTATTGTAAATGGGATTGCATTCTTGATTTGCATCTCAGTTTAAATCTTCCTGTACATAAATGCTCCTGTGCTCTGTACATTGATTGTGTATCCTGATACTTTACTGAAGTCATTTATCAATTCCAGGAACCTTTTCAAAAGGTCTTTAGGGTTTTCTAGTTATAGAATCATATTTTTGGAGAAGAGAGATAGTTTGATTTCTCTTTTTCCTGTTTGAATATCTTTTATTTCTTTCTCTTCCTGATGGTTCTGGTTAGGTCTTTCAGTCCTATATTAAATAGGAGTGATGAGAGCAGGTATTGCCATCCTGTTACAGTTCTCAAGGAAAATTCTTTCTGCTGCTGCCCATTCAGTATGAGGCTGGCTGTATATTTGTCATACAGGGCTCTTACTATTTTGAATTATGTTCCTTTGATGCCTAGTTTTTTAATGGTTCTTATCATAAGATGTTTGATACTATTAAAGACCTTTTCCATCCTTTTTGAGATGATCATACAGTTTTTGCATTTAATTCTGTTTTATAGTTAATTGCATATATTTATTTGCATATGTTGAATCAGCATTGAATCTCAGGTCTACATAATTGTAGGTGAATTGAGGTGCTACTGGATTTGGTCTGCTACTGTTTTGTTGAGGGATTTTGTGTCTATGTTTATTAGGGATATTTGCCTGTAGCTTTCCTTTTTTGTGGTGTCTTTACCAGCTTTTGATATCAGGGTTATGTTTGCGTCACAGAATGCCTTAGGGAGAAGCCTCTGTGATTTTTTTGGGAATAGTTTTAGTAGAATTTGTACTACCTCTTCTTTGCACATGTGGTAGAATTAGGCTACAAGTCCATCTGATGTGGGACTTTGGTTGATAAGTTCTTAATGACTGACTCAATATTCGAACTTGCTATTGGTCTGTTAAGGGTTTCAATGTATTCCTAATTCAATCTTGAAATTTTGTGTGTTTCCAGGAATTTATCAATTTCCTTTAGGCTTAGTTTGTGTGCATACAGATGTTCTCCTTTAGAATATTTTCTATTTCCGTTGGATTGGTTCTAATGTCACCTTTGGCATTTCAATGGGGCTTATTTAGATCTTTTTTTTTACTTTGTCAAACTCACTAGCAGTCTTATCTATCTTGTTTATTTTTTCAAATAACCAACTTTCTATTTCATTGATTTCTGCTTCATTGATTCTTTGTGTAAATTTTTGGGTCTCAATATCATTCAGTGCCACTGTAATTTTAGCTATTTATTTCTTCTGCTTGCTTTGGGGTTAGTTTATTTTTCTAGTTTTTCTAGGTGTAATGTTAGTCATTAAATCAAGTTCTTTCTAACATTTTGTGGTAGGCATTTAGTGCTATAATCTTTCCTTTAAACCCTGATTTTGTTGTATCCTAGAGATTTTGGTATGTTGTGACTGTTTTCAAATACTTCCAAGACTTTTTGATTTCTGCCTTAATTTGATTGTATACTCAAAAGTCGCTCATAAGGAAATTGTTTACTTTTCATTTGTGTGGTTTAGGAAGATCTTAGTACTGACTCTATTTTTGAAAGTAGATTTCTTAGACAACAAAGTAAGTTGATTAGATTGATTGGATAATACCATGCAGGAGTTTGATTCTCTTTCTTTTATTTTCCACTTACTTATTTTCACTTCATCTCTATACTATAAAATAAGAGTACTGTTCACTATTAAAAGTAATTATGATAGGAAAATGGAATATGAACAGATGTAATGTAAATGTCCCCATTATTGGGAACTAAGGAATGTACATATAACTTAATTTGGTTTTTGTCATTCACAAAGAATAAACAGATTTCCTAAAAATGAATGGAATAACTCTATCTTGCCATAGAAGCCTGTTACAAATGCTGTTATTACCAGAAGCTCAGTTAGCCCAGGTAATTTACAACCATTCAGAATAGAGTCGACATAAAGAGTGACTATCTGACCTAATTCACTGCATCTTTCTATTGTTCAAGCAATTCTATTGTTCTCACCAAAAGGTAGAGTGGCATGTTTTTCAACCTTAGCTGGGAATGTATAGGGTGATTCAATTGTTTCATTGTGCTCTACATGCCCATAACCATGAAAGCACCATAAGTATTATTAATTTTGTGGTTATAAATTAATTTTAGTGAGCAAACAAATAGAAAAATAGCAAATCCATAAATAATGAAATTAGAATATGTATAAAATGAATGCATATGTGTGTACACACACGTATATGATTCTGACACATATAACACATATATCATACATACATGTGTGACATACATATATATTTCATATATATATGTCTCTGACATTGACCCTTAGATTTTATTATAGTGAGCAGTGTGTGTGTGTGTGTGTGTATGTATTTTGTGTACATGTACACACACAGGTGTGTGATACATATACATGTACAAACACACAAAGGTTTGTTTTTAAAAATGCTGCTGCTCATAGTCCATAGAATGAATTTCCTTTTTATCAAAGGAAGCCTCAGCTCTGCTCTTAAGGTCTTTTAATTGATTAAAGGAGAATACTCACATGGTATAGTATAGTCAGTCTCTTGATTTAAAAGTCAATTGATTGGGGACTTGCACCACATCTACAAAATGCCTTTAGGATAGACCCTTGTTGACTTAAGTTTAAAAAATGGAAACACACATGCATTTTTTAGAAAACAGAAAATGTAATGGAGTAAAAATAAACTCTAAATTCATTAAATTTGAAAGCATGATGGTTTTTGCACTGATAAATCCTCAGTGTTGGGCACATGGTATGCACTCAATTAATATTTATTTGAAAAAATAGATGAGTGAATATGCATGTGTGGATGTATATATAGTGAATGATAATCTATGAAGATTTCATATAACAAAAGGCTGTGTTACATATATTCCTTCATTCCTGTAATATATATGTAGCCCTTTCTCATTTAAATTAATATAATCAATATTTTAATATAATTTAATATATTAATATATTAAATAATATAGTAATTTAAATTAATATATTAAATAATATATTAATTTAAATTAATATAAGTAAAAATATATGATACATTGAAAATTTGTTTAGAATATAATGAAAATTTTAGTATTTAATATACAATAATTGGTCTAGTTTTCTCTGTGAATAAGGTTAAGGATTGTTTATTAGATGACACCGCCTCTAAAAGTGTTAGAAAAGACACAATTTCTAACACTTTTAAATGTACATGCACTCTCACCATTTATTTGTTTTTTTTGTGAACTGAAAATGAAATACTCTTGTTCATACCCAAAACTTTTAATCAGGGAGTTTCTATAGCACTAGAGACATATTACTTTATTCTTTATGTATTGAAAAGTTCAATATTTAAATTACTTAATCAAATCATCTAGCTTACCTTCCAGATACCTTTTTACCTTAATGAACTTAGAGTCAGCAAAGTGGAAACATGTCAGTTGGAAATCAGTTATTGTCATTTCTATTTCCACATGAGATCAAACATTGGAGAGGTAAACAAGGTGCTTTTCTTAAGTGTATTTAAAGATGTATCAACATATGAGAATTTATCTGGCTACCAAATTTACCTTCCACAAAGATCTTATATATATGTGTGTGTTTAATCATTTGGTTCTTAATATGTTTAGTACCATATGATTTAATCTTCAATAAAATGTGAGAAATAATTAAGTTATATCATTTAATATTTCTAAATAAATAATTTATTTGAATATTACATTGTACAACATATCCGAGAAGTTCAAACCCAATAGGAGATTATATGTTTAAAAAATATTATGGTTTAGGCCAATTTTAACAATTACTTAAAATAATATATTTACATCAGTCATTTTCTTCATTTAATTGGAATATTTACATAATTTATCTTGTGGAAATATAAATGTTTGAATAATTTAAAATAAAAATAACTTTTTTTGGAAATCTTTACTTTTAATACTGGCTTTGTGATTTAGAATTTAACCTTCAATAATTCAGATTAGTCTCTTTTTTACCACAATTAAAATGTTCCTTGAAAAGTTCTATTAAAAATTTAAAAGTTCTCTTACAAATTTAATTATGATTCACTGAGATAAAACATATAAAATTTCAGCAAAATGCCTGGTTATCAAAACATGATAGCTCTGTTGTCTGATTTATAATAAATATTGAAAACAAATAAAAGAATCATTTATTTCTATTAAACTGGTCTACTTAGATAGGTATATCAAATAAATAGGAAAACAGAATTTTAGTAAGATTGTGTGGAGTTATGAAGGAAAATGTATTTCAAAATATTAAAAACTTCCTGTATTCACCAAACTTTACTAACAGATTTTAGTTCCTCTCCATACTGGCTAAGATGGAGAGGAAAAAGCTTATCAGGTTAAGGTAATTGAGTCTTCATATTTCCTAATTCTTACACACTGTTGCCACCAGAAGAGTGTAGTTTAGTGGAAAAGGTAAGATTCAATGAGAACTATGTGAAATATTATGATAGATTCAAAAAATATTTTTTCTTTAACACTAAAATTGTGATATTATTAGACAATTTAGAGCTAAGAGAAGCTAGATATTTGAAACACTTTTCTATTTTACAAAGGTGTAACTAATCATTACCCTACACCAATGTGTGATAGGAAAATTACCCATCAGTAGAAATACAATAAAAATGGAATCAATTACCCTTTTTAGAAAACAGTGAATACGCGATGATTCAAGGAATTACTTTATAAAGCTTTGCCAGTTATAATCTTAAACACAACTTTAAAATAAAACGAAGATTAGCATATTGGTCACATGTTTAACACCAGGCACTTGAAGCCCTAAAATGTCACTAATTTGGTTAGGAGAATATTTCTCACTGGTATTACTTTGAAAGTATGATTATGTATTAAATACAAAATATTTTGTATTACTCAAATTTTATGTATTTTCTTTTTTATTTAGTTCACTGATCCATGAATTTATTTTTATGCAGGATGAAAAGTAGTGATTCAATTTATTTTACCAATATTGTTTAGTGATTCAAACACAATTGACATGTTTATTCCCCCTTTAGTTTCAATGCCATTTCTGATATATATATATGAGATATATCTCATATATATGACATATATATATGATATATATATGATATATATATGATATATATGATATATATATATGACATATATATGATATATATATGATATATATATGATATATATATGATATGATATATATGAGATATATCATATATATATATGAGATATATCTCATATATATATCTCATATACCACATATATATGTATATATATATATATCACACACACATATATGATATATATATGAGATATATATCATATATATGATATATATCTCATATATATATCATATATGTGTGTGTGATATATATGTACATAAGTGTGTGTGTGTATATATATAAATCATGCACAGACAAACATGGTTTCACTTTTTAAATCTTTAGCTTTAGTCCATATGTTTATACCTCCAGCAACATAGCACCCACATAATATATCCTGATGTCTGATAGAGTGAGTTCCCTCATCTCTTAATTCTTTATCAAGAGGTGCTTGCCTATTTTGGACCCTTTGTATTTCTTTAAAATCAGCTCCTCAATGGTCAAATTCCTGAATGAACTTTTTGTACTTGGATTGGGATTACATTAAATCAACAGATTAATTTGGAGTGAATTAGTGAATATCTTATAAGTTTCCAAGTTTTGACTCATCAGTAGTCACTAGTTTTTTTATAGAGGACTTTTACAACTTCATAAAATATATGCCAAATTCAACCACATTTCCAGTGTTTTTAAATTAACATATTTTCTAAATTTAATATTTAAATACAATAATATTGCTTAATTTTAATATATCTTTGGGGCTGGGTGTTGTGGCTCATACTTGTAATTCCAGCACTTTGGGAGGCCATAGTGGGCAAACAGCCTGAGCTCATGCGTTTGAGACCAACGGGGGCAACATGGCAGAAACCTGTTTCCACAAAAAATACAAAAATTAGCCAGTCACGCCTGTAGTCCCAGCTACTTGAGAGGCTAAGGCAGGAGAATTGCTTGAACATGGGTGGCAGAGGTTGCAGTGAGCCGAGATTGTGTCACTGCACTCCAACCTGGAGCCTGGCTATGGAACAAGACTCTGTCTCAAAAAAAAAAAAAATTAGCCAGTCGTGGTGACACATGACTTCAGTTTCAGCTACTCAGGAGGCTGAGGTGGGAGGATTACTTGAGCCTTAGAGGCAAAGAATGAAGTGAGACAAGATCACAGCACTGAAATCCAGCCTGGGTAACAGAGTGAGACTCTTTCTCAAAATAAATAAATTAAATTAAATATTGTTGGTATGCATCAATATAAATTTGTATATGGTTATTTTATCCACCAAGCTATCCTTTAGAATATTTAATATTTTCTCTTATATTTGTATTACATCTACAAATAATAAAATATTTTTCCTAATGTTTTTCCTTATAAAACTGGCTAAAATCTTTATCTCAAAGAAAAGTAAAAGTAATACTGATTGCTCCAGGACTTAAGATCTTAGGCTTGCAAGTGACCTGCCATCACTTCTTCCTTGTTCTATTGGTTAGAGCAAATCACACAGCCAAACCTGAGGTTAAGTTATGGGAAAATATATTCCATCTAGTTAGTAAAGAATGGAAGCTCACTGGCAAAGGTTATGGATAAAGGAAGGAATGGAGAATTGAGCCATTAATACAATCTCCAACCACATGTTTGTTTTTAGCAATTTTGAAGTTTAACTTTTTAATGTTTCAGCATGCTTTTACTACAGAATGCAGTCTTATTTGCTATACTGTTGTAATAGATTGAGTTCCCTGGAAGCAATTCCTGAGACAGGATTTGATATTCAGGATATTTGAGGCATCAATACAGTGATTGAGAGTTGGAGAAAACAGGATTGAGCAGAATATATCAAACTGCAATGTGAGTCAAACAAACTTTGGGTGATTCATTAGCATCCTTTAGAGAGAATTAGTATATCAGAGTTTTTTTGTTGTGGGTTTTTGTTTTCACATAGGTAGTAAATGTCCAAGCTACTAGAGTTTCTGCAGCTAGGACAAACACTGAAGGATCTAACAAGTGTAGGTGATCTGTTGAGAGCATTCCTAGCAGCTGGGGCAGTAAGTATTTCCTTGAAGACAAACCTGAGAAAACCATTTCTCTGCATACTGCACCTCTATTACCTTAAAGAAATGCGTTTTTTTTCCACAGCATACTAGTTATATTATCAAATTGTTATTAAATACATAATAAATGAAAATATTTAAAAATTATAATTTTCTCTTTTAATTTATTAATGTAAGGAATTGAAGTATTTAAAATTATAATTTTCTCCTTTAATTTATTAATGTAAGGAATTGAATATTTCTATGGCTTGAATGTAAGGTCTCTCCCAAACTCATATTAAAATTTGATTGTCTTTATAACAGTTTTAAGAGGTGAAACTTTTAAGATGTCATTAGACCATGAGGGCTTCATCCTTATGAATAAATTAATGCTGTTATTACAAGAGTGTATTTGTTATCAAAGGAGTGGGTTCCCTATAAAAGGATGAGTTCAGCTCTATTTTGTCTCTTACCTGTATGATGTTTTCTCCCATGTTATGATAAAGCAAGAAAGTCTTTTTCAGATGCTGATACCTGTATTTTGAACCTCTCATCCCCCAAAACTGTAAAAAATAAAAGTTTATTCATTAGAAATCACGCAAGCTATAATTTACCCATGGTATTCTGTTTTGGCAGTACAAGCCAGATACAAATACAAATACTTTCTAAATTTGATTAAACCCTTATTTCCTGCAAGAAACTAAATATGTTCCTCCATTTATGCCTTTTGGTTACATTTTGAATGATTTCATCTTACTAACTTCCATTTAACTTATGATTGTCAACAATGTATTAGCTGTAGATTAGTTTTTAACTTTGATTATTATAAGTTTTTTTTCTTTGAGACGGAGTTTCCCTCTTGTTACCCAAGCTGGAGTGTAATGATGCCATCTCTGCTCACCGCAACCTCCGCTTCCTGGGTTCAGGCAATTCTCCTGCCTCAGCCTCCCGAGTAGCTGGGATTACAGGCACGCACCACTATGCCCAGGTAATTTTTTGTATTTTTAGTAGGCACAGGGTTTCACCATGTTGACCAGGATGGTCTCGATCTCTTGACCTCGTGATCCACTTGCCTCGGCCTCCCAAAGTGCTGGGATTACAGGCATGAGCCACCATGCCCAGCCGATTATTATAATTTTTATTTCTATATATAAGAATTTTTTTCCTTTTGCAAGTTTTTTTTGTAGTTTCGAATTTATTTTCATCTAAGCATTACTTTGCCTAAATTAGCCAATAGTATATCCCTCTGTGCAGCCATTAGAAGAAGAGAAAATATTGGCCAGACATGGTGGCTACTGCCTGTATTCTCAGCAGTTTGGGAGGCCAAGGCTGGTGGATCGCTTCAGGAGTTCGAGACCAGCCCGGCCGACATGTTAAAATCCGTCTCTACAAAAAATACAACAATTAGCTGGGTGTGGTGGTGGGTGCCTCTAACCCCAGATACCTGGGGGACTGTGGAAGGAGAATCATTTGAACCTAGTAGGCAGAGTGAGCTGAGATCAGGCCATTGCATGCCAGCCTGGGCAACAGAGTGAGACGCGATCTAAAAAAAAACAAACAAACAAAGTAGAAAAGATATGGATTTACTGCTGGTTTCCTTTTAGTCTGTGGACTTCACCTTTCATGTTAAAATTTTTCTGGACATGAAGAGTGTCTTATTAAAATTTCTGCTTGAGTAGACCCAGAACTTGACTTCTGTTTCCTCACTTTCAGGCCCTTGCATACAGTTCTATCAAATATAAAGTTGAAATTAAGCAGTTGGACAAATGCTCCAGAACAAAATAAGTTTTATTTATCTGCTTTACATTTGGGGTACTGCTCTTACTTTGAATCTAGACTGATTTTTGCTGTCTTGTTAGCTTTTTGGGAATTAAGAAACATGTAAACATTGAATTTTTCATTTTCAGTTTCTTTTAATGGAAACATTTTGTTAAGATAGCCTTTATCATCATATTACTGAAAATAAAAGTTAAATTCATATATAAAAGTCATAAATTAAGGATTACAAAACAGAAAGTCTATGTAAATTCATGAAAAATCAATAAATATATCAAACTACCTGAGATTGGAAAAACCAACAAATATTACATTTCTTAGCAGAGTAATACAAACTTAGTGCACGTTACAAACTTACTTTCTATTTACTTAAAAAAATTTTATCTGTCTTTTTTTCTTTTTCAGATGGAGTTTTGTTCTTGTTTCCCAGGCAGGAGTGTAATGTCACTATCTCAGCTCACTGCAACCTCCACCTCCTGGGAGGATTCTCCTGCCTCAGCCTCCCAAGTAGCTGGGAATACAGGCATGCACCACCACGCCTGGCTAATTTTGTATTTTTAGTAGAGACAGGGTTTCTCCATGTTGGTGAGGCTGGTCTTGATCTCCTGACCTCTGGTGATCTGCCCACCTCAGCCTCTCAATTATTGGGATTACAGGCATGAGCCATGGAGCTTGACCTGTTTTTTTTAAATATATCTGAAAACTCCCTGAAAAGATCACCCTACATACCCTATAACATTTTTCAAAGCAGGGCACAACTTAATCAAACTGATTAAATATATCACAGTTTTAAATATGAGAATAATTAAAATAGAACAAGATAGAAAAAATAGTATACAAAAAACAGACTATATTGCATACAGTATATATAAGAATTTCATTTGATACTTTTGTTTAACGTAGAAACAAGTGTGTATACTGGAATTTTTGAAAAAAATAGTTTCACATCCTTGGTTAAAAAAAGTTTGAAAGTCTCTGGATATATAGGGAACAGAAGCAAATAAGAAAAAATCCACTCTACACACATTAAAGGAAGGAGTTTTTTTTATCATATTTATAACTATAGGAGTAAGTTAGTCCACCTTAACACACATAAAAACTTCGTGCTATTTAGAATGATTATGATAAATGCAATAAAACAAGTGTTATGAAATTTCAATTAATCAGGATTTAGATTTTAAATATTTGTATCGCCTTTGCTTTTTTTCATTCCCGATTTTCCATACCTGTTACGAGGTGAGTGGTACAAACAAGAGCATAAAAAACTTGACTATTTACGTTTATTTTATCATAGGAAACTAAACCAAATTTTAAAAGAAAGAAATAATTGAGTTTTTGATAGAAATATAAAACTAATAGGCTCAACAGATGATTGTTGTACTCCTTGGGAATTTTATTAAAGGAAACATTATTTCCTTTGATACTATGATTAAATTAAAATTGATTGTAATTGATGAACTTATGTTCTATATTTGCCATTTTCTAGTATAAAAATTGCTTAATTTTGATGTAGATCAGTTTTTTAAAAATCAGAAGCAAATATAATCCTATTTTCTCAGGGATATGTATGATACAGTATGTACATTTCATGTCAGTAATCTAAAAAGTGCAAGAAATAGAGATTTCCTATTCATTCAATATAAATAAAGACTTTTACTGATAGCTCTGCAAGCATTCAATACTCTGAACTACCTTACATTTGTATAGCATGTATAAGCACAGTTTAGAATTTGTCAGCAGAAAGACATCTTGCAATTTACTTGCTATATAGAACTGACCTCATCAGTATTACCTGGAGAATGCCATCTAACATTGACAGCATTCTATTAGTTAAAGATAGAAAACTGTTCAGGATTTCCATTAAATTTATATTCCCAGGGGTTTGTAACTCAGCATCAAAAACACCACAGGTGTAAACTTACCATACAAGGTGTTAGCAGGGTAGTTTATTTTAAAAGGTTGTACATATTCTGTGAAAATGTCCTTCAAGTTTAAAAAGGCAACCTGGCAGCATGAAGGACGACATAAGAAAACATCTGTATTCACACTGTCTCTGTGTTCCCAGAAATCCTGCTGATGTTTTAATCAGGGAAAGACAATGATAGAATTAGTTGACTGAAAATATCATACTACCTAGCCAGCTATTTCTCTGTCCTCAGTTGTTTGCATATGCTCAAAAAGGACTCTTCTAATTCTGAAGATATCTCCAAATAAGAATATCACAAATGTATTGCATAATCTGAGGTGGGAACTGCCCTTTAGAAAAGAATGTTGGGAGTGTAAACTAGTTCAAACATTGTGGAAGACAGTGTGGCACTTCCTCAAGGACCTAGAAATAGAAATTCCATTTGACCCAGTAATCCCATTACTGGGTTATACCCAAAGGATTATAAATCATTCTATTATAAAGTCACATGCACACATATGTTCATTGCAGCACTGTTTACAATAGCAAAGACCTGGAACCAATCCAAATGCCCATTGATGATAGACTTGACAAGGAAAATGTGTCACATATACACCATGGAATACTATGCATTCATAAAAAATGATGAGTTTGTGTCCTTTGTAGGGACATGGATGAATCTGGAAACCATCATTCTCAGAAAACTGACACAAGAACAGAAAATCAAACACCAAATGTTCTCACTCATAGGTGGGTGTTGAACAATGACAACAAATGGACACAGGAAGGGGAGAATCACACACTTGGGTCTGTTGTGGGGGCCAAGGGAGAGACAGCAGGAGGGGGCTGGGGAGGAAAAACATGGGGAGAATGCCAGATGTATGTGATAGGGGGATGGAGGCAGCAAACCACATTGCCATGTGTGTACATATGCAACAATCCTGCATGATCTGCACATGTAACCCAGAACCTAAAGTACAATAAAAAATAAATCAATCAAAAATAAAATAAATATAAATAAATTAAAAAAAGAATGTCATGGCTTTTAATCTTTTGTCTTAGATCTGGCACTTAATAGCAGCTGATGGAATCCAAATTAATATAAACACTAATTACTCAAAATGAAAACCAGTAATGATAATAATGCCTTCCCAAAACATTTCTGCTGAGTCTTAGAAATTAAAGCATATAAAATAGAAAGTACATTGTTAGCATTATGATTTGAGATACTTCAAGCAAGATACCTCAACACAGAATTGTCTATTCCCTAAGTGAGAAGCAGGCTAAGGTGCTGATTCTGCTAAACTTCAGTGTTATCTATTATAAGGCATCTAAGCTTCCCCTTATTCTTTTCCTAGTAATTGCAAGAAAGAGGGATTGTGTCTGTTGATGAATGTTTATATTAGAATGACTAATGTCAATTTTATTAACCTTGAAACTGTAGAAGTCACTTGGAGCCTTCTGTTCAAGATGAAATTGCAGTGACAAGTTTTACTCCTAACTAAAACAACCACCAAACCAAAATGCACAGAACAATAGTTTCTAAGATAATGGACACTAAGCAATGAAGGAAAACATATAATGGAAGCAAACAAGGTGAGCTCTACCATTGTACCAAAATACTGATATGAGAGAGTTTCCAGGCTTCAGTTCAAAAAGCAGAGCCAGCACACTACCAAAGGTGAGAAGATGAATCTAAGTGTCTGGATAAAACAAGTCAGCAAGTCAACAAGGCTAATTATGGCAAACAAGAGAAACACATAGACAGAAATTCCAGTAATCTGAGAGTATCACTTAAGTGTTGAGCTACATATTAGCTTGTGTGCCCCTGCAGTGGAACACCCTGAGGCTAAAGACCCACACAAAAGGCTATCAGGAATAATAATCAGTGTTATTGAGACCCCAGTATATGCTGTCTACAAAATACTCATTTACTGGTAAGGAAACATATAGTCTAAAAGGAAAGGCATATAAAAAGATATGCCATGCAAAAGAAACCAAAAGAGAGCAGGGGTAGTTATACTAACAATAAATGAAACAATCTTTAAGCCAAAAAAAAAAAGAAAAAAAAGATGAAGGTCATTATATAATGATAAAGAGGTAAATTTAATGAGAGGATATAACAATTATATATATATGCACCCAACATCAGGGCACATAAATATTTCTAGAAAATATCAATAAATCTGAACAGAGATATGTACTGCAAAACAATAATAGGGATTTCAACAGCTCATGTCCAGCAACTGAAAGATTATAGAGCAGAAAATCAATAAGGAAATATTGGACTTACACTACACTGTAGACAAAATGAACTAGGGACACTATAGACTGAATAAACTACACTATAGGTAAAAGTAGTATTCTGCTGGTTTATAGATATATGTAAAATATTCCATTCAGCAGCCACAAAATACATATTCTTCTCAACTGCATATAAAATATTCTTGCAATATATCATACAAAAAGTAACAAAGCAAGTCTTAATAACTTGAAGAAGACTGAAATAATACCAAGTATCTTTTCTGACCAAAATTGTATAAATCTGGAAATGAATCATGAGAAAGTTCAGAAAATTTACAAATCCACAAATGTTAAACACATTCTCCTGAACTACCAATAGATCAATGAATAATGTTTTCAAAACATTTAAAATATTTCTTGAAGGAGTAGGGATGGATGAGATGGCTAACTACATGTAGTTAAGAAGTGTTGCTGCCTCCAAGAGAGTCCAAATTATCAAGTGAATCACCATAATTTGGGCAGATCTTCAAAGAGAAAATGCTCTAATATTTATACTGATAATATAAACTTTCTATAAAAATTACAAAATTAAGTAAACTCATATAAAATTGACAAAGCTTCTGATACTTAGAGAAACTATAAATTACAACATACATAGTACAGGGAGGAGTTTAGTGACATTATTTCACCAATGTGAAAGCAATCACATTATATTTTAAAAGACATGAATACTACTAGAAATTTACCTTAGGTTTGTAACTTCGAAAGTCAGCAATGCTCTATGGTAGAAAATGGCATATGTTCACAGATGTTTATCACAGAGCTTATCACTACAAACAATGAGAATTATCCTGTCCTTTCAGCAATTGAGAACTTGAAGGTACATTGTTTCATAAACAATTTAGGTCAAATATAAAGCAAAACAAGAAGTAAAAGGAGGCCAATGTACCAGGTCGCACACACTGGCTTTGTCTCTCTGGGTTGGCTCCATTATCAAGCTCTGAATGATGACAACTTTAGGCACATATCTTAATAATCAGTCAAAAAGAGGAGAGTGTATTTCTTGTTAGAAGCCCAAACTATTTCCCCTTGGATGTGGCCTCATCAATTTCCAATTATAAGCTACCCACTTTGTGGTATTTTTTTACAGCGGGCCAACAGACTAAAACAATATTCTACGTGTTGCAACTCATTATTCTACCTTGTACTCTAAAACTGCAGGTAAATGCAACCACCAATTAATGCCAGGTTTCATAATTTGTTAAATCTAAAATGTGAAGTGTCATCTGGTCTCTCATCTCTTTTCTAAACATAATAAAAATACTAGGAAACATTTTGAAATTAGTAAATGTTTCTCAGAAAGAATGATGTTAAAATTTATGGCATATGAGAACATCAATTGTATGTTCTCAAAAGGACATTACACAGGCAGTTAGCTCCCTGACATAGGAGTAAATCTGACAGAGGTCATATGTAGTTTCTACATTTGTCCTAAGAAATAAGTGTTATAATATTAACCTCCCTTTGTGAATAAAATAGTAACTGCATTAGTTTTCTATTGTTGCCATAGCAAATAACCAGAAATTTAACAACTTAGAACAACACAAATTGATGTCTCACAATTTCTTCAAGTCTAAAGTCCAGGGGGCTTTTCACTGGTGGTGAATCTGTACTAGTTTGCAGCAACCTCAATTCTTGCCTCCTCAGAAGAAAGGATCTGACTGAGTGGTTTTGAGACCAAAGATAGTTTTAGAGCAGGAGTGAATGTTTATTGAAAAGCTTTAAGCAGGAAAATAAGAAAGGAAAGTACACTCGGAATAGGCACAAGTGATTGACTTGAAGGACAACTGTTGAATTTGAACTTTTAATCTAAATTTTCATACACTGCACTACTCTGGCATCTTGCATCCCATTTCCCTTGATTCTTCCCTTAGGGTGAGCTGCCCACATATGCGGTAGCCTTCTAGAACTTAGGAGGTAAGCATCACAGTGTGCCTATTGGAGTTGTATGCATGTCCATCTGAGGCATTCTTCCCTTTTCCAGTGGAATGCCCCCAGAAGGTCATATATCAGTTAAACTCTGCCATTTTGCTCTTAATGTGCATGCACTAGCTCACTCACCCAGTTCCTGAGATCTTATCAGGAAGTTACCAATCACCAGTTCCAGGTGTTGTTATCTATTAGGAAATTGCCTTTCACTGGCACTGGCTGCAACCAATTATTATTTTAGAGAGGTAGTGTGACAACTGTCTGATCATCACCTGATAGTCACCTGATACTCCGTGTGGGGTGTGGAGGTCCTCTCCTGTCCTGTTCTTGTCTGAACCAGCTACCCACTATAACCCTTCCCACCTCAATAGTCCAAAACCCCAATTCTTTGAGGAAAATGGATGAAGGTCAGTCTTCTGTAACTGCTGCCTGCTATTAGAGGGGCGGTGGTGGTGATTCTGTGGGTCTTGGTCTCTTGCTAGCTGTTAGGACAGGGTTGGCTCCATGGGTTGGTGAAAGCAGTGTTCAGTTAGGTCCAAGGGAGACAGTGGCAGGATTTCACCTCTAGTCATGTCCCACTGACAGGTGGGACTATTGAGAGGATGGTACCCCTTACTGTAGGTTATATGGAGTTCGATAGCCTGAAATGAAGAGGAGACTTTTCTTTCGTGCTATTTACAGATTTTAATAATTTATTAAGATAAACCCATGTAAAGAAAATGAGGAGCCAGCAAAAGAAACTATCATCAGATGGGCATGATGGCTCATGCCTATAATCCCAACACTTTGGGAGGCCCAGGTGGGTGGATCACGAGGTCAAGAGATGGAAACCATCCTGATCAACAAGGTGAAACCTCGTATCTACCAAAAATACAAAAATTAGCTGAGCATGGTGGTGTGCGCCTGTAGTCCCAGCTACTCGAGAGGCTGAGGCAGGAGAATTTCTTGAACCCAGAAGGTGGAGGTTGCGGTGAGCCGAGATCATGCCATTGCACTCCAGTCTGGGTAACAACAGCAAAACTCTGTCTCAAAAAAAAAAAAGAAACTATCATCAGAGTAAACAGACAACTGAGAGAATGGAAGAAAATTTTTGCAATCTAACCATCTGACAGAGGTCTAATATCAAGAATCTACAAGGAACTTAAACAAATTTACAAGAAACAAACAACCCCATAAATAAGAGGGCAAAAAACTTGAAGAGCCACTTCTCAAAAGAAAACATTTTATGTGGCCAACAAACATGACAAAAACATCAACATCACAGACCTTTAAAGATAAGCAAGCCAAAACCACAATGAAAGCCAGGCACAGTGACTCACACCTGTAATCCCAGCACTTTGGGTATATCACTTGAGGTCAGGAGTTCAAAACTACCCTTGCCAAGATGGTGAAACTCCATCTCTACTAAAAATACAAAATTTAGAGTGGTGGTAGGCACTTGTAATCCTTGTACTTGGGAGGCTGAGGCAGGAGAATCACTTGAACCCAGGAAACAGAGGTTGCAGTGAGCCAAAATCATGCCACTGCACTCCAGCCTGGGTGACAGAGCTAGACTCTGTCTCAAAAACAAAAACAAAACCATATCACACCATTCAGAATGGCAATTACTAAAAAGTCAAAAAAACAAGATGCTGGTGAGGCTGCAGAGAAACAGTAACACTTTTACACTGTGGGTGAAAATGTAAATTAGTTCAACCACTGTAGAAGACAGTATGGCTACCAAGGCTTTGACTAAGTTTTTACTGGATTGGTACGCATGTTCACCTGAGGTGTTCTTCCCTTTTCTGGTGGAATGTCCCTGTAAGGTCATAGTCCCTGCAGGACTATGCTTAATTAACAGAACTATTCAAGTTGTTGAAAACATTTGTTTTTGGTTTTTATTTTTTGCAATTCTAGTACCGAGGTCCCCATTTCTCTTTTTCAGTGTTGTCCAGAGCTCACTTACAGCTTCTAGAAGCTGACTGCATTTTCTGATTTCTGGCCCCCTTCAGTGCCATTACTAAGGATAGGAACCTTCTCATGCTGCATATTTAGCTGACATTATTATCACCTTTTCCTCTGCCTCCCTCTTGGACCACATGTCTCTAACTCTGCTACTTTCATTTGTTATCTTTAAGGGTTTGCAAGATTGTTTGGGACCCATCTGAATCATCAAGACTAATCTCCCTATCTTTAAATCCCCTAACTAGCAGCCTTCTTTCCATCTGCAAAGTCCCAACACAGCAGTATCATATCTCATATTCCAAGATCAGAATCTTGGAATAATATATTTGGAATTATGGCTACCACAGTAACCAAAAAGTAATTCTGCTCACGTTTTCTGCTAATAGGTCAAAATAGTATTTTTGGTCACACTCAACTTACAACTAATATATGAATATGATAATAAATTTTAATGTATGCATGTTTAAAATGACCCTGAAAATTTTTTAATTACTAATTCATTATTTAACTTTTAACTGTTGGTTGAAAAGTTTTGTTAGTTTTAATTGGAGTTGTAAATACATATGTATCTCCTTTTATTCTTCAATTATAGGACTTCTTTTTTCATTGATCTTCAAATCTGCACCAGAAGCATGTCAAATTACATATTTTGTTAGACGGAACTTGACTATGTTAATTTCAAAGGTGCCTAATCACTCCATTTAACAATGTCATTTCCTTTCTCTAATCATAGATAGCTAATTGACTTCACATATATTTAATATAATCAAAGTAACTACTTAAATCATCTTCAATGCCTAAGTACACTCTAAACAGCTTGTGTTGATTTAGATGCACTGGAATATCTCACCCTGGGAGAGCTCACATTATAATTTCACAGGGATATACAACAGTGTGAAGAGAACATATCTGGTAGGACTAAGTATATTTTTGCTCAAAATGTTACCTGTCCTCTTTATTACCCCTAGGATGGATTGGAATACTAGTCCTTGGTATGCAATTCTAAATTTTATCAATGCAAGTCAGAAATTCCTAATAAACTGAAATCTCCACTTTATGGAAAGATCGGTCATAATGTTATTTTTTTGGGGGGGACTCAATTGTAATCCCTCATCTTTCATCCCCATCTTTGAAAAGGCAAGCATAATTTTTAATTATTTTTTTAACACTGGCCTGGTTCTTTATTAAAAATAATAAGAAGGCAAAAGGAAATGTGTTTCTTCCAAGATTATTATTAGTTATACTAGTATACTCTAATGTGGTATCATTTTAAAAATTGCATTTCCCCATGTTCAGTCAGTATGGAATTCTAGCAAAATTGAGCTAAATTCATCAGCCTATTAATCCACTAAAATCCTCTAAGATACTCAGGGACACAATCCTGAACATTTCACTTACATTTTGATGGATATATATTCTCAAGCCATAGATCTAATTTGTAAAGTTTAAAATGAATGCCTCCTTTTAAATTAAGACAACTGGAAAGTATGTGACTCTTTGACATAATCACTTGAAAGCCTGAATCTTTGCCCTTGCCTCAAATTACTTTTTCAGCTTCATCTCTTCCTTCTATCATCTATTCAAGAAATACATGTAGGGTACAAAGTCCTGTGCTAGGCAGTAGAGATTTTCTTTCTTTTCTTTTCTTTTTTAAAAGAACACAGCCCCTTTTTGCAGAGTGCACGGTCTCGTGGGGGCTGCACAAGGATGACTGACCAGGCAGTGTTGTGAGGGCTGTGTGAGACATGTCCTGTATACCCAGCATGTGGGCACACACAAAAGAGGCTGAAGCACCTGACCCCGACCGTCACCTTTGTCTTTCCTCCAATACACCATTCACATGCTTGTCCCTGCACCTTTCATTAATAGTATCCTAATTCCATTGTGTGTTTTTCATCATTGTATAATAACAAATATTTTTCTATATTTAAAAGGCAATTTAAAATACAACATTATTCAGGATTTCTCCTTGCAGTCCAATTCATGCACACATGTAACTCCTAGAATAGAAAGAAAGTTCCAGGTCCTCTGGATGTACAGGGTATAGGTCATACCTCTGGGAAACTTAGGAACCTTATAGGTAAAATAAGAATAAAATATCCCCTTCACTACATATTTATGGTAATAAAATATGACTATATACATGAAATAAAACATCAATTCAATTACAATGTGCTATTTAAATACCTAGTTTTTGTGTAATATTTTAATGCTTTACTAATTTGATTGAAATAACGAGAGGGCTGGCACAGTGTTGGGCACTGTTTGCTTATTACATTATTTTTTGCTCTTGCATTTCTCTTCTACTTCTTCATTTACACTACAGACACCTAGAAATTGATAACATACATTCTTATTTCTTCATGTTAAAAAAAACAAAATTCACCTTGTTTCACTTATGTTAGCTATGACTGTTTCCTCTACCTTCACCTCATTATCCCCTGGATAATGAGTCTACATTTTAATAGATTTAATTCTTTTTTTACTGATTCTGCTGATGGTGTCCCTAAATATATTTTCAAGCCCACAAATCCACATGTCTGCTTTTGCATATGCAGAGCAACTGTACTTCTTGAATAGAGCAACTCTTTTCATAACCTTACTATCTTTTAAATGTCCATGACATTTGATCCAGCTGAAATTTCCTTGAAAACCTTTGTTCCCAACTTTTAAACAACTTACAAGTCTTGTTCTCCTCAAATTTAATTGACCTAAGTAACATGACTATTTATTATGCTGGTTAATGTTTCTTTGCCAGTTTTGAAGTTTCCTTTGTCTCTATACCGGCTTTGTACCTTGGGTCATTTCTCTGTCATTTTTTCATACTTCATGTTACTTTCTTTACTGAAAAACTAAGTACTCTCATGTAAATAATATATTTGTAAGTATAAAACTAATAATGTATTCAGACGTATAATACAGATACATAAAATGGGAGAAGGGCTCATTCTTAAAGTAGAATGTTAACAAATAAATGTAGAAGACATAACGTAACTAGAAAAATAGCTGTTTAAATCACTAGTTGAAAGCTTAAAGAGAAGAGAGATATTTATAACACTTCAAAATATTTCACCACTTATTATTTATAAATTACAAAGAAGAAAATACTAACTTCATAGGGTAGAAATCTGGCAGACATCATCTAAATCAACTGATCAAAGTTAATATCACCAATAATGCGACAAGCTGGCAGCCAACATTTCTTAATGCAATTCAGTAAGAGCATATTGCCAATTATGTGGTATTCCTGATGAATATTTGATATCTAAATCTAATCAGGTGGAACAATCAACAAACCCAAGCAGAAGATTTTACAAAACAACTGTTCTATTTTTTTGAAGACTAAAATTTTTTAAAGCAGTTTTTGATTCATAGCAAAATTGAGAGGGAGGAAGGTACAGAGATAAATATACTTTTCCCCCCAACACTTTGCACAGTCTTTCCATTATCAAAAAGAGTGGTAAGTTTGTTGCAAGTGATGAACGTATGTGGACACATTTGTATCACCCAAAGTTAGGTTAGAGTTAACTCTTGGTGTTGAATATTGAATGGGTGTGAACAAACATATAATTACATATTTGTCCAATGATGGACAATATCCATCATTATAGCATCATACTTAGCATTTTCACTGCCCTAAAATATCTTCTGTGTTCTATTCACTCCTTCTCTACTTTCTAACCCTCAGAAACCACCAGTTTTTACTCTCTCCATAGTTTTGCCTTTTCCAGAATGTCATATATTTAAAATCATACGATATGTAGTCTTTGCAGGTTGGCTTCTTTCACTTAGAAATACGCATTTAAGTTTCTTCCATGTCTTTATATGGCTTGATAGCTCATTTATTTTTGGTACCGAATAATATTCCATTCTGTAGATGTATGTCAGTTTATTTATTCATTCATCTACTGAAGAACATCTTGGCTGATTCCATGTTTTAATAATTATGAATAAAACTAGTTTAAACATCTATGTGCAGTCTTTTATGTGAATATAAATTTTCAGCTTTTCTGGGTAAATATCAAGGATTGCAATTGGTAGATCATATGGTAAGAGTTGTGTTTAGTTTTGTAAGAAACCACTAAAGTTTCTTCCAAAGTAACCTTACTACTTTGCATTCCAACCAGCAATGAGTGAGACTTCCTGTTTCTCCAAATTCTCACCAGCATTTTGTTTTCATTGTTCTGGACTTTGGCCATTCTAATACATATATACTGTTATCTCACTGTTGTTTTTTAATTTGTATTTCCCTGATGATGTATCATATTGAACAGCTTTTCGTATACTTATTTGCTATCTGTATATCTTCTGTGGTGAGGTGACTGTTAAGGTCTTTGTCCCATCGGTTAATCAGGCTGTTCACTTTCTTGTCATCAAGTTTTGACTTATTTGTATACTTTAAATAGTGGTGTTTATCAGATAATTCTTTTGCAAATATCTTCTCCAACTCTGCAGCTTATCTGTAATAATGAAGTGAGTTAGAATGAGCCACACACGGAGTTCCAAATGAAGAGTCCTTTTTATTAGCCAGCGACTGAGAGATGGCTAATGCTCAAAGTTCCCTCGGCCCCTAGGAAGGGGCTTGATTATCTTTTATACCTTGATTTAGGTAGCGGAGGGAGTACCTAGAAGAATTAAAATTTAACGAAGGAGTAAAGCAGGTTAGAGGAAGGGGCTGCAGGCACAGGTGGTTTCCATACAATTACCAAGAAGAGGAGTGATCAGCCTCCTTCTTCACAATGATCAAAGGGAAATTTTTTTCTTACAATAGCAACGGGGAGGTATGCCAAGCAGGATGCCGTTACAATGGTAACAAGTGTTAAGAACAGTAGCTTCAATGCTTCTAAGTGCAGCATGACCCAGTTATGCACCCAAAGGGGCTGTGGTAGGAAGGGAGAAGCCAGATTGGAGTTTAAAGCTAAGATGGAGTCAGTGATGCTAGCCCAGGGTAGGTTATTACAATCTTTGCAACCTCTTGATGTTCTGTACCTTTCAAAACACCAATATATAATATATCTAGAATAAAAAGTAAAAGCACAGAACAATAAAATAAAAATGCATAGCCTTGTATCAGGAAAATAAAATTACTGTTAGTATATTATTGAAAAACAATATTATATTGATATTAAATGTCCTGAATTCTCATCCGTATTGGATTCCTCTGAAGAAATGCACGCTGAATAATATGTGAGGATGTCTACAATTTTGCAACAAATGATACTAATGTTGATGTGTATTAATACTAATGTTTACGTGTAAATGATACTAATGTATATGTTTATGTGTATTCATAGAAAGAAAGAAGCACACTGTGATGGTTAATACTGAGTGTGAACTTGATTGGATTGAAGGATGCAAAGTATTGATCCTGGGTATGTGGTGAGGGCATTGCCAAAGGAGATTAACAATTGAGTCAGTGGGATGGGAAAGACAGACCCACCTTTAATTTGGGTGGGCACCATCTAATCAGTTGCCAGTGTGGCTAGAATATAAAGTAGTCAGAAAAACGTGAAAAGACTAGACTGGAGTAGCTTCCCAGCCTACATCTTTCTCCTGTGCTGGATGCTTCCTGCCCTTGGACATCAGATTCCATGTTCTTCAGTTTTGGCACTGGGACTGGCTTTCCTTGCTCCTCAGCTTGCAAATGGTCTACTGTGGGACCTTGTGATCATGCGAGTTAATACTTAATAAACTTCCTTATATATATGGCTCTGTTTCTCTTGAAAACTTGACTAATACACACCTATTTCAAAATATTGACACACGGTGAATCTAGATGAAGGGTATACAAGTGTTTACTGTACAATTCTTGCAACTTTTCTTGTTTGGATTTTAAGTGAATACATATAGCAGATATGAAAACAGTAGTGAAAAGATAATTAAGAAATTCAAATTTTGCTATAATAGAGCTTACATACTGAGACAAATTAGATTAAAATATATAAGAGCTTAATTACATATTATGGTAAGTTCTATTTATGAAATAAAATATGCAGTGTGTGAGAAGCCCTCTTTAGAATGTGATCAGGAATTTCCTCTTCAGAGGTTCCATGTGAGTTGAGGTAGCATGTGCATGGCCCAGGCCAGCAGAGGACTTGCAGAAGAGCATACCGTGCACAAGTAGTAGCCAATATAAAAACCCTGAAGCCACAAGAGGCTTAGAAGTTAAAAGAAAACAAAGGGATCCAGTGCAAATGGACTTTAAAGAGAAGGGGACCAATAGCTGAGGTGTCTCGGGAGACAGAGCTAGAGGCAAGGTTCACTTAGGTCACCATAAAGAGGCTGGAATTTAATCTGAGAATAATCCTAAACCACTGGAATATTTAAAAATAAAGTTACAATACCTTACTTACATTCCGAACATGACTCTGCTTTAAAAAGTGGGTAAACTTTGTAATTTAAATGAAAATTGTGGTAGAGATGTAGTGGTAATTAAATAAGAAATAATTCCCCAATAAAATAAAAGAAATATGTGGAAACTGGTGTTGGTTTAATGATGAGAATCCCAGGTGAAAGGAGAAAAGCGAGGTATGGAGAACTTCCAGGGCAGAACTGAATATAGAACTAAATACAGTTATACTTGTATGTGTGTGTGTATATATGTGTGTGTATATACGTATGTGTATACATAAAATATGATTTACATGTGTAATATTTACACACATACATGATAATAAATAAAATATAACATAATCATTTTGTTATTTCCATATATACTTAGTAACTTTCAATTACTCATTATGAGTAATTTACATGATCATGAGTTCTGTTTGACAACAACAAGGAAGAACTTTCTTTGAGATATAGATTGAAGCAAGGCAGAGAAAAGGAGATATGCAATAAGATAAAGGTGAGACAAAAAATTCTAGAAAAGGAAAAGCTTAGAGCAATGGGTCTCTAGAAGAAGTATATCTCCAGAATTGTTCTGAAACTTGTGACAATTATTAATATATTAAATCAGTGTTGGCTGTTTTTCTATTTATGAGATGTAAGTTTGCTTCCTTTTCATTTATGTGTTACAGTAGAAATGAATTTTATAACGCTAAAGGAATTGTGGATACATAGGCAACACCCCAAAGATGGTATCAGCAGAAAAATAATATTCTCATAAACAAGTACCCCCTATCTGTGTTAAGAAGGAAGCAGAGGATGAAGGCAAGCAGAAGGAAAGAGGGAAGAAAAACAAGGCAGGGAAATCGCAGACATGGGCTTGAGCCATTGTTTCTTAAAGTATACTTTTCCAATTAGAGAGGTTAGGTAGAAACTTAAACTCAAAGCCTAGCTTGGAGTTTATAAAATTATACTTCCATGTGTTTATGACAAAAGATAACTGGACCTTTAATAAATAAGGGAGATTATAAAAATTATAAAAATTATTATAAACTTGTATTTAAGGTACATAAGAAGATAAATGAGTCTATAGCTTTTAAGGGTGAAGTTGAGAAAACAGACTTGTGTTCTAATTAATCCAGAGAGACACTCTCATTAAATTTAAAAGGTATGTATATCTACATCCATGCTTATCAATTTCTATTATCTCAAGAAAGCCTACAATATTTAACTATTGACTGGACAGCTCATTTGACCTCCAAATATAGGTAATATCTATTTTTTGATTTTTCTTAATTATCTCTCAATCAATTCTAAATTAAAATTATCTATATTAATAACAACTGATTTATTATCTTCAAATATAATAATGTTTATACTTTTTCCTATTACTACAGTTAAACATATGTAACTTTTCATTCTTCCATCACCTTAGATATATACATAAATATGTTTCTACGTTTTAAATATCGTCTCTTTATCTCCATATTTCAATCACCTAGCCTGTGCCTTAAAGGTTTCCTTTTAACACTGCAGCACTATGATTTTCAGTACTACGATGGTGGCTATTCGTGCAGACAAACCACCATCCTATTTTGGATGCTCTCTTCTTCTCAACTAATGTTATGCACAGCAAATCATATTTCTTGATTGAAGTAATTAGTTTTCCTGCCATTTGAAAATCAACAGGATATAGGTAATTTTTCTGTTTCATGGATACTATGTGAGGATAATACAAAAATTAATTTAACCCATCTAAGCCAGTCTTAGATATATAAACAGCCTTGGACAACATGTATTGCAACAATTTTGTTTAAAGATGAGAAAAAGACCCAGATATGTGAAGTCAAATTACACAGATGGCATAACTCGAAACTTGTGGTCTCCATTACAGTTCTCCTTTAGTACACATACCATCAAAACAAAACAGAATTTTAATTGAACAACACATTTATCAATATATTCTATTTAAAAACACAGGAAAATATACCCATATATTAAAAAACACATGAATGAACCATAACTATGGATTCAAACAAGTGAGGGAGGTGGCCCTCTGTTTCTCTCATACTGAATATACGATCATTTCTGTCTGGCTTGAAGGTACTATGAAACAGGTATCTAGCTTGTTGCCCATCTAAATAATTGGAAGAATAAATCAGGGATCTGAAAATAATCCACAACTCAAATCCAGCCTGCTACCCATATTTTAAACACACACACATACACACACACACACACACACACACATACACACACACGAAATACATATTTTATATATGTATATATGTATAAAAATACATAAAAACCTTTGGTGTAGAATAGCTTTATATTTACAGAGAAAATACAAGGATTCTATAGCCAGTTCCCACATTAGCTATATCTACTCTCACTATTATTAACTTCTTACATTAGTATGATAAATTTGACACAATCTATTAACCAATATAAAGACATTATCAAGAAGTGTTCATACTTTACTCAGATTTTCTTAGTTCTTACCCAATACCTTTCTGTTTCAGAATTCCATTCAATCATGACATTGAATTGAGTGGGCATATCTCCTTAGGCTCTACATCATTGTGACATTTTCTCCAAATTTCTTTGTTTTTAGTAAGTATGACAGTTTTGAGGAATACTGGTGAGAGATTTTGCACCTCAATTGCAATTTGTTCAATGTTTCTCTCATTATTAGACTAGTGTCATCAGTTTTTGGAAGAGAGACCCGAAAATAAATTGCCATGTTCATTATATCAGTTCAAGTGTTTTGATGTTGATGCGAATCTAGATCAACTTACTTAAGTTAAGCTTTGTCAGGTTTCTACACTGTAAAGTTACTCTTCTCCTACCCTCACTTTTCATACCATACTCTTTAGAAGGAAGTCATTATACTCAGCTTATCCTTAAGGAGTGGGGAGTTAGGTTCTACCTCCTTAAAGGCAAGGTATTCAGATATATTATTTAGAAATCTTCTGCATAGATTTGTCTACTCAGTACATTTATAACTATAAACTCATGGATATTTATTTTATATTTTGGATTATAATCCAATCCTAGTCTACTTATCTTATTTTTCAAATTATTTCAGCTTTGGCTATTGGGGAGCACTTTCAGTTGGCTCCCATGTCCATTTGGCATAACTGCTTATTTCTGTTGTTGTTTTGTTTTTGAGCATTCCCTCACTTTCTGAATGCCAAAATGTTCCAGGCTTATCTTGTATACTTACTGCACCAGTCATACAATCAACGATTCTCTAAAAGCACTTCTTCCTTTTTTTCAAGAATGGTATTAGAAACCAAAATCTAAGCATTATAGGTAGTTATTGTTTCTGAAGCTCATTGCTTCTAAGTCTTCTTAGCTGATAAGCAAAGAAATATGCATGTATATTAACCTGATTATATTCACAAATATGAAAAAATATTTATATGTAATCATGTTTATAAAGATGATGTGACATAATATTTTTTTCTCCAACGTGCATCAGTTATCACATGGAACATTCTAGCCTCTTTCCTCTTGTTACCTATAACTTCCCACTCCCCAGATTGAAAACCTGGCTCTAGTCCTCAACTATTCATTTACTTAATGTTCAGTTACATACAAATATACGAAGGCATCAGTATTGTTAACCTGTATCCCCATTGGAAATAAATGTGTCAACTATAGCACAATGCTTATGTATAGTTTTTTCTGTCCTTATGGACATCAATGATTTCAAAAGTTACTTAGGTCAGCAAATTTTTCTCTTTGTAGAGAGGCTATTTTTTATAATTATAGTTAAATTATTTAGTCACATTTTGCATTGTATCCAGTTTTCTCTTGACCTCCTAAACTATTTTTAATTGCATATTGCATGATATCATTCCTGCATTGCTATAAAGAAATACCTGAAAGTGGTTAATTTATTAAAAAATGATAATAAGTTTATTTGGCTCACAGTACTACTGGCTTTCCAGGAAGCACAATGCTGGCATCTCCTAGTCTTTTAGGGAGGCCCCAGGAAGCTTACAATCATAGTAGAAGGTGAAAGGAGAGCAGGCATGAGAGCAGGCATGTCACATGGTGAAAGTAGGAGCAAGTGGAAGAGAATGAGGAAGGAAGTGCCAAACACTCTTAAATGACCAGATCTCACAACAATGAACTATCAAAAAAGATAGCATCAATCAATGAGGGATCGGCCCTTATGATTTAAATACCTCCCACCAGTGCCCACCTCCAGCATTGAAGATTACAATTCAACATGAGATTTGCATGGGGACACATATCAAATTTATATTACATATATTAGGGTAAACCCCTTGTGCTGTTAAGTTCTATCAGTTTTGCAAAATACATAGTGTCATGTCTCTACAATTACACAGTATAATACAGAATAGTTTTAATATATGCTAAAAAATCTTTGATGTTATAACTATTCAATTCCCTCCTTCCTTTCTTTTTACTATAGTTTTACCTTCTGCAGAATGGCATATAATTGAAATTATCCAACATGTATCCTTTTTCATAATGGCTTCTTTCACGGTAGTCATATGAATTCACAGTTTGTCTATATTTTTCAATGGCTGGATTGCTCATTTCTATTTAATGATAAACAATATTCCACCATGTGGCTGTATTACAAATCGTTTATCCATTCATCTGTGAGTAAAATCTTGGTAGTTCTCAATTTTTGGCAATTGTAAATAAAGTTGTTGTAACCATTCACACACAGATGAAAATAAGTTTTCAAATGAATTCAGCATATATGTTAAAGCATGATTACTGCACTGTATGGTAAGAGTACATTAAATTTTGTAAGAATGTGACAAAATGTCTTCCAGAGTGGCTGCACCATTCGATATGAATGTGTTTTCATAACCAACATTTGGTATTGTTCTTTTTATTTTTGCTATTGTAGTACTTGTGTAGTTTTATCTTATTGTTTACACCTGTATTTTGAAATAAGGTTTTATTGGAACACAGTCACACCATACTACTGTCTATTACTGCTTTCATGCTACAATGGCAGAATTGAATAGTTGTGATAGAGTTGCCTATGACCCACAAAGACTAAAATATTTACTGTCTGACCCTTTAAATAAAAAGTTTGCAATTCACATAAACTAAAAGAGACAATGCACTGAAATTTAATTGGTAAACTGCAAAAATTATTACGTGTATTTTTATTACATATTCCAATAATTTCAAATTAAAGTTACATAACTACAAAGTAAAATTATAAACAGCTATAATGACTTCCTGGAAATTTTCATAGAAAATTTTTCAGATGAAATAAAACTTTGCCTTTTTGCCTATATATATATATATATATATATATATGAAGGCAAAATGTATATTAATTTTCCATTAATATATAATTATAATATAATATATAATATACTAATATATTAGTATACTTGAAAAATAGAATAGTAAGTGAATGTAAAGATTATACAGAAATGTAGCATGAAGTAGTTAAAAATAGATAATGGAAGAACTAATATATTTTACTTGTATTGATAGCATGTGACAATAATTTTGTATAACAACTTCTTTTATTTTTAAAAGTAATTCCAATGATAGTATTATGCTATACTAATTTGGACAAAATTAAGATTTACACATTTGTACAAGTGCATAAACTAATAAATGGGTTTAAATCCATTTGATAACAAATTTTGTGTTTGTATTTTCAGTGCTGTTCATTTCAAAATATCACAATATGAAATCTTATCATCTAAGACCATATTACTCAAAATTTAGCTGCATCATCTCCTAAGGGGAGTTAATAATATTAGCAGGCCATCAAAGGACTGTGCCTCTTATTAAAATATGTACTGAGTTTTGGGAATGTTATACTTCTGTAGATTTTATCAAAGTCTATAATATTTATCAACACTGTACATGAAAGTTTTGATGTTGTAATCCTATAGGAACCCTATATATGATGTATTTTTAACAACAGATTGCCCAACGATAGGAGGTAAAATGAATCAAAGTGCTATAATCATAAACAGAGACTAGAATGATTACTTTTTACAAACAACGATATGCTCCTATATACATATAAGTAACATATATTGGCCAAAGAGCACTAGAGCATACAGAAAAAGGCCCCTTTTCTAGTACCTGAGAACTGGGAGATTTAAATTTAGCAAAGACTGAAGAAAGACTGGATTTAAAAATCATCATGAAAACAGTTCTTAAATTTTCATATAATAACTATGTCCACCAATGTTGATCAAGATTTAAAGTACCACAAATATTTAATTGCTTATATTGTCACATTTGTCATTTAAGAAACATATTAAAATTGGGTATAATAAATTAGAAATATGGACAATACACATCTTTTCTAACAGAAGATAAGCTTAACTCAGCCTACCACCAACATACCATCTGTTCTGCATCTCTTCTTAGATCAAGACACAATATACTTAAGCATATGGACTGTAGGCTGTGAACAAGAAAGAATTTTTAGCACGTTAGCATTCTTTTTTGGATTTCTGTTTTGTTTTGCTTTAGATTATTGTGTTGTGTTTTGTTTTTCAACATTCTATGTTTTTATTCATCTGAGGGTAATTTAAATAGCATCCTGATTGAAGGGTGAATGGAACTGCATGCCTTTTAAAGGATATTTTTGTTTTCCTAATTTGATATTAAATGACAAACAATGGAGATGGCTAAAAATTTCAAGAACATTTTTCCCAGTCCGCAACTCTTCAGAGTGAAGTTTAGTATGTCAACAATCACTGCTACTGAAAGAGAAATTTGTCCTTATTGTATTGTATTCCTTTACCTATTTCCCTTACCAACTGATAATTCATAGATGTAAGTGCATAAATTATCCCTTATCTGCATTTAATATATATTACATGTAATAAAATAGTAATAATGATATTGCATGCAATAAAACAGTAACAATAAAGATAATATCTAATATTCTGTATTTACTATAAAGATAATATTAAATATTCTGTAATTGATATGTTACATGTTGCTCTACATCTCTTACAATTTTCAATTTTAGTAAAAACATATATGTTAAGTATTAATATTTTGAGACCCATTTTATAAATGATGAAAGTGAAGAACAAACCACAGTAGTTCTTAGAGGATGATAACTGAAAGATACTCCAAAGTACTGAAAGATAATATACGAATCTCACATCATAATAGTCTAAGATAAAAATGAAACTTTAGGCCAATTTGAATAATGAAAATTAGAACCTCAATATCAAGAGACGCATAATGTATTAAATGTGATTATCATTTTTTAAATGGTCTTCCAATTTGAAAGTAGGAATGCCATTATACTTGACTGAATTTTTAAATATTACACCTTCTTTTTATCCCTGATGGAGAGAGGCATGTGTATCTAAATCAAGCAACTCACCTTATAGATTTCAATAAAGAGAAAGGCTAAGTAGATAGTCATCACTGCACTGTTTTCATCTGTCCAGTCAAAAAAATCAGCATTTAGATTACTGAATTGTTTCTTTCTCATTTTTTTTTACCACCATCAGGCACAAATGACTGCTTCTGAAATGTTCTTGTCAGTGTTCCCTATCATTTCTGATGTAAATCTAACCATGACACTTCCTTGTTACTAGTTTTCACGCCTGCTTATGTGAACAACTTTCACAAAGCTGGTTCTACCTATCAGTCATACAATACAAGGGAAAGACAAATTTCTGGCGACCCAGGACAGAAGAAGAGAGAGAATGAAAAAGTGACAAAGACATGCACCATTCAAATTCAAAGGATGTGGACAGCTTTCTTGTTTGGAACATCAATTTCTGTCTGTCAGATTTTAAACAAGGTTGCTGTCTAAAACATCTTGATACAGGAAGACAGCTATAGAACAAATAAGAAAATAGTGCTAAAGCCTGTGAAAATTTGTATCACCAATAAGAGTTTGAAAACCAAAACATTCTTTAAACGCCTCTAGGTACTGAGGGAATGTACTTAGAGTTCATCTTTTTCACCTTTTAATTATGCTACTAGGAAACTATTGCTTAATATCTGTTCTTTTGTTTCAGCCTCTGAAATATGAGAATGGCAATCATATATGCCACATAAAATTTGCCATGTAGACTTAGTCAATCCAAGCACAGTACTTAAAATGGTCTTACATTTAAGAAGGGGTAAGTAAATGCCACTCTTTTTTTAAAATAGAAATTGGATTTTGCTATGTTACCCAGTTTGGTCTTGAACTCCTGGCCTCCAGCTATCCCCTGACCTCAGTCACACAAAGTAATGGATTACAGGTATGAGCCACTGGGCCAGGCCAAAAATGTTATTATTTTTTAGGTTTAACATCATAATATTTTCAGAAGTAATGATATTGAGTAATAAAAAGTGATAACTCAGTAGTGTTGGAAAAATGTCTGGTGTTTAAATTCAAAAGTTTTAATCTCTACAAAATTTTTAAAATTTATTATAAATTTTACATAAATTTTGAATAGCATGAATTAAGGATTTCACCTAAGCTAGAATTTGCATGAATTACAACTGAATTTTTTAAATTAAATTTCAAATGAAAAATTGTAGTAATATTATCACCAAATCAGTTGATTAACAGACTTAAACAAAAAAAGATTAATAAAAAAATTATTTATGTTTTATGAACAGAAAACTTTTACTCTTAAACGATTTAAATGTGAAACTCCTCTGTTGGTATGATTTTAAATAACTAAAGACAATTTGGTTATCCAAAATACCTCTTCTTGCATCTACAATAGTTTTTAAAATATGCTTACATATTCTGTTTTAGTTTTTGCAATAAAAGCCCGTGTTAACATAATGTCAAATAATTAATAAGTGATTAATAAGTATTAGTATGCTAGTAAATGTTATTAAAAGTAGTGGGTAAAAGAGTGTCTTTGCAAAGTATTACAGGAATAGAGTTCAGATTTTTAAAGGCCATTTTCTAATTATAAAAACACAAGAAATGTTAGTAAAATTTAAAAATATAAATTAAAATACAATAAGAAAAAAAATTCACACTATTTTCAGATTTCAGAACAAAGGCTAATATTCATTGTATGCAATTTGGCATTACACCTGGTGAATATCATCCTTGAAATAAATACCATTTGTATCAACAATAATGTATCAATAATAATTTTTTAAAAATCATTTTATGTCTAAGATATAGAAAGAGAATATAAAATTCTGTAAGTCTAAGGAAAACTACCAAGCTCATGCTCACCTGATGAGAGAGGATGTTGAAATAGACCTTCTATAAATTGATTTGGCAAAAATTATTTAAAAATCTTAATAATAATCATAATGTTGAACTAGATAATCTTAGTAACCCATGCTAAAAAAATTATAAACATGAAAAAAGATATATGCCAATTAAAATACAGTGCAATGTGATGTATAGCAAAAAAATTAATTTTTTAAAATTAAAATTAAAATTTTGTATTCAAAGGATCTATACACAGGTTTGTTAAAAGAGTATGTTGTGTGACGCTGAGGTTGGGCATACGATGGAACCCATCATCCAGGTAGTGAGCGTAGTATGCAATAGGTCATTTTTTTTAACCCTTGCTCTCCCTCCTTCTTCCTCACTCTGTAGTTCCCAATATATGTACCTATTTTTTTTTTTGCTTTTTTTATAATTTCAACATTTATTATAGATTAAAGGGTATATGTGCAGGTTGGTTACATGGGTATATTGAATGCATTGAGTCTCAGTGTACAGATAATCTCATCACTCAGGTAATGAATGTAGTACCCAAAGGTAGTTTTTCAGCCTATGTCCCTCTCCTTCTCTCCCCTGTCTAGTTCCCAGTGTCCCCTTTTTCCTACTTTATTTTTATGTGTACCCAATGATTAGCTCCACTTACAAATGAGAACATGCAGTCTTAGGTTTACTATACTTGTGTTAATTTGATTAGGGTAATGGCTTCCAGTTCCATGCATGTTGCTGTAAAGAACAGAAGTTTGTTCTTTCTGTGGTTGTATGGTATTCCATGGTGTAAATGTACCACATTTTCTGTATCTAATCCACCACTGATCAGCACTTAAGGTTGATTCCATGTTTTTGCTGTGATGAATATTGCTGTGTGGAACATGCAAATGCATGTTTCTTTCTGCTAGAATGATTCATATTTCTATGGGTATATACCCTCTAACAAGATTACTGTGTCAAATGATAGTTCTATCTTTACTTGAGAAATCTCCAAACTCCTTTCTAAAGGAACTACAGTATTTTGCATTCAAACCAAATGTGTGTAAGTGTTCCCTTTTCTCTGCAGCCTTGCCAGCACCTGCTATTTTTGATTTTTTTTATTAATGGTCATTCTGACTGGTGCGAGATGGTATCAGTGGTTTCAATTTACGTCTTTTTGATGATCACTGATGTTACGCAATTTTTATGTATTTGTTGGTCATCTGTATGTCTTTTATCAAGAAATGTCTATTCATAGCCTTTGCCCATTTTTTAATGGGGCTATTTGGTTGGTTTTGTTTTGTTTTTGATGTTTATTTGTTTAGTTCCCTGCAGATTCCAGGTATTATACCTTTGCTAGATGCATAGTTTATGAGCATTTTTTCTTATTCTGTAGGTTGTCTGTTTACCCTGTCAGTAATTTCTCTTACTGCGCAGAAGCTCTTTAGTTTAATTAGGTCCCACTTGTCAATTTTTGTGTTACAATTACTTTTGGGGACTTATTCACAAATTATTTGCAAAAGCAAACATCAAGAAGCCAATATCTAGTTTTCCTTCTAGGATTTTTATATTTTGAGTTCTTATAGTTAAATATTTAATCCATTTTGAGTTAATTTTTATATGTGGTGAGAGGTAGGGGTCCAGTTCTTTTGATTTAGGTAACCAGTTATTTCAGCATTATTTATTGAATAGGATGGTCTTTCCTCATTGCAAAATCTTGTCCATTTTGTAGATCAGATGGTTGTAGGTGTGTAGGTTTATTTCTGGGCTCTCTATTCTATTCCATTGCTCAATATGTCTATTATTTGAATTTCCACTGTTTAGTTATTACTTATAAGTGAAACTATACAGGATTGGATTTCTGTTTCTACATTAATACTCTTAGGATAATATCCTCTAACTGAATCATGTTGCTGCAAATGAAATTATTTCATCCTTTTTATGGCTGCATAGTATTTCATGTTGTATATGTGCCACAATTTCTTTATCTGATCTGCTGTTTATGGGGGGTTGATTCCCTGTGTTTGCTACTGTGAATAGTGCTAAGTAAGATGAAGGTACAAGTGCATGTGTCTTTTTAATAAAATGATCTATTTTCCATTGGGTATATACCCAGTAATTGAATTGGTGAGTCAAATAATGGTACTATTTTTAGTTCTTAGAGAAATCTCCAAACTGGTTTCCACAATGGCTGAAATATTTTGAATTCCCACCAATAGTGTAAAGGTGATCCTCTTTCTCTGCAGCCTCACCAACTGTTGTTTTTGACTTAATATTAGCCATTCTGGTTGGTGTGAGAAGATGTCTCATTGTATTTTGAAACTGAGAAAAGTCATTAAAAGTGTATTATTTTTGTTGAATGTTAGGAAACTCAGAAAATAATAAAATAGAAAATACAAGCTGCCAAAACTTTTGTTTGCAGAGACAAATATTTTGGTGCATTTTCAATTCTTTTATTTTCCATTACTATCACATTTGGGGAGGAAGTAGGCTCAATTGTTATGATTTCCAACTTCAGGGCCTGATATGAGTAAGTCTTGCAATTTAATAGCTCTGTCATTCATGTTGTGGAATTAGTTTAATCCCTGAAAGACTAATCAAAATGAAGATTCTGTTAGTAACCATATCAAAGGACTTATTGAGGATTACATTTGATCATTCAAAGAAAGACATAGAACACATCTGATTTATGATCCTTTGTCAGACATTGGTGTAAAAGCTTTAACATTAAAACATATTTTTCCCTTTTGCCTTTCAAAGAGGAGAAACATTATCTAATCAAAATATGACTTTCTCTGCCTGAAGGAGTATTAGGATTGATTTATTCAGAATGTAAAAGCAAAAAGAGAGTTTATATCAGGCTTTTGACATACAAAATAGGACATGGCATGGAGTTAATAAAAGGCAAAGCTTTGCCAAGTAGAAAGATTTATTCAATACCTTTATTTTCTCTTTTATGACATCAAAAATTAGTCCTTAATTCTTACTGATTCTTACTGGTAGAATTTTATGTAAATAAATATATAATATATTATGTTAATAAAAGAGATAATGTTTGACCCTTCCCATCTGGATTGTGGAAGAGAAGCAGGTTGAAGGCAAATAACGTAGGCCCTACTTTCAGTGTAAAATGCTGGGAAGATGTCTGCTGAAATCCTAGGGATAAAAGTACAATGTGCTTCAGGGTCACTGCTCATCTCCAAGAACCACTAGAGATAAACCACTGCCCAGAAATAAAGAATGAGGTTCTGGAAGGCATTGTATGACCCGAACACCCTGTCCTCTCCATTCCCACGTGTGATAAGAGACATGCAGTACAGGACACTGTGGCTCATACCTGTAATCCCAGTACTTTGGGAGCCCAAGGAGAGGGGATCACTTGAGGTCAGGAATTCGAGATCACCTATAATCTCAGCTACCTGGGAGGCTGAGGCACCAAACTCACTTAAACCCAGGAGGCAGAGATTGAGATTCAATCACTGCACTCCTGTCTGGGCTACAGAGGGAGCCTATGTCTCAAAAAGAAAGAAAGAAAGAAAGACATAGTGTCCTCTTCCTTTATTCCTATATCCATATTCCATCATAAAGAAGACTAGTATATAGAATGGAATCTGAAGGAATGAACATGCTATTTACAGACTATCCAAATTTGGAGAGAGTAGAAAACACAGTTCTCTGTTCAATTATGCAGAGGGGAAGACTTACACAAGGAGGATGAAAAGAAATATAGGATATTTAGAATGAACCTGAGTATAATATCATTAATTTGCAATCCTGCCACTGGAGTTATTACGATTATTACAGTTAATATTTGTGTCTGTAATATTTTTCTTTTTTGTTTCATTCTGTGCCTAAGTCTTGTTTAATTCTCCCCTGGATTTAAATACTTTCAGTTAGGTGTCTCAATGGTATGAATAAACATAGTTTATCCAATATTTAATTACTGAACTTTAGATTATTTTTATTATGTTTTTCTGTTAGAAATAAAACTTCAGCTGATATTTTGAGCTTATTTATGGATGAGATTATTTTCTTAGTATACAGACTAAAATAACTTGTTTAGAACATATTAATATTTTTAAACCTTTGAAGCACATTAGCAAGTTATTTTTTTCAGAATGTTTCAATGGTCATTCTAATTATATTGTTGCAAGTAATAATTAAGTTTGACAAAAAGGAAGGGCATCAGAAATATCCATAACCGATAACAAAGCCCTGGTAAACAAATAATTGTAAAAATTTTTATATTAAGTTTCTTGAACATTTAAAACAACATTATAATATAGATATTAGGAATTACAGAGATGAAAGTGGGTAAGCAGTTACTATAAGAAATTTTCCATTTAATTTCTCAAGCTTTTCTATGTGTAGGAGTCTGTTTTATTAGTATTAGTCACAAATACAAGACTGAATTCATCTGTCACCTGGTATTATAAGCATTCCGTTTCATTCTTTTGCATCTAGATCCTCCTGTGATGAAATCTCAGAATTAGAGTACAAATTATCATGTGTTTTGAAATCAAAATTCTGAATTCAGAGAAAAGCATGCAAATACAAATGAATACACATTTTTCACATCTTTAGGAAGGAAAACTCTACATAGATTTTACATCCTCCAAAATCTAGTCCCACATTTTTTTTTCCAATCTCACTTTTTTCTTTTTATTATAGACAAGTAATAATTGTAAATGTTTATAGGATCCGATGTGATATTTTGACATATGTATACATGGAGTAATGATTTTATCAAGCTGGTCAACATATCTCTCACTTCACCACCTATTCTCTTTTAGACAGAACATTTAAAAATCTAATCTTTTAGAAATTTTGAAACATATGCTACACTGTTATTAACTCTTGTCACCATGCTGTGCAATACATCTTGGGTTCTGAGAACTGCTTAACTCACAATCTACTTAGCCCAGAGTGATCTGTACTCAGTCATTCTCATTCATTTGTTAATGCAAACTGAGTCCTCTAGGCCTAGACATAGAGGACCACTTAAATTCTATGGTTTCCATAAAATATTTTGTTAATACACTTAAAATGATTTTCTCTTAAACTTTGCCAGTCAAATTAAATAATTTTTTAAATTATTATTTTAAAATCTCAAGAGAAAATTACTGAACACCGAGGCCCTACTTGTTTCCCACTTTTTCTTTCATTCCTTCTAACCATCTACATATATGATTTTGACATCGTTCAGAATGTATCAGTTTAAACAGTACCAGTTAAGATAATGCCTTATATGTGACATATAGCCCTTCTATTGCTGTTTAAGAAGTGCAAATTAGTACACACAGGAGATTAAATTTTCAGGATCATGTCTGAATTTATTTTAATTGTCCTATACATCATAATATATTTTCTGTCTGCAATTTGCGTGTGTGTGTGTGTGTGTGTGTGTGTGTGTGTTTAAAGCTTCCTAGCCAGTTAAAGTTATCATTACTCTCATGATTTTGTTTTATTTAAGCTACTTGTTTTGTGATAGAGTTAAATAACTATTGGCTTGTCAAAGTACAAGAAAAGATGTTTTGCCTAGGGCATTGTGTTTTCTAGTAGAAATAATATACGAAAAATGTAGATGCTTTATTTCTGAATTGGTGATGAGCAGCAGTATATGAGACAGTGGTTTATAGTTTTAGGGAAGAGAGAATTTTATTTACTGAATCCACTGTTAGACCAAAATGGTATGTTTAATATGGTTATTCTTTTGGAAAATGGTAAAATCTCTGGAGCCAGGTATAACTGTTTATACTGCTTGTTTGACATAAAAATAAAAGTTAAAATAAAAAGGGAACAAAGACTACAAACCAAAGTAAAAATAGCTTAAAATGTTCCTGTAAATAAACATAATCAGACATTCCTTATACTGAAACCATTTCCCTCATTGTTTAATAACATATATTCTTGCTATTGGACTTTCAGTACCATTTTTCTTCTATGGTAGGGAAAAATTTTGGCACCAAAGAACAGACCTCTTCATAAACATTTATGTGACTCAAACAAGAAAAAGAGAGGATATTACAAAGACAAAAGATGATCTCAGAAAGCTCAAGGGTTTTGAATGGCCAATGATGCCTAAGGAAAAAAAAGAAAAAAGTGAATTTATTAAGGTTTTGGTCAGGATATGATACCTGCAAGATAATCAGAGTTTTATGCTATCAAACTCCTCAATCCCTCACATCATCTTCTGTATAATATTCTCCCAAAAGAGAGTCTCCTTTTAATCCCATGACCAATTTTTGCTAAATTCAATTAAAAGAGGGAGTGAAACAGGGAAAATATGCTGGTATACATGATAAATTCAAATCGTGGTCAATAAACATTTAAACATAGCTATGTGCAAGACACTCTTCCGTAGTTATCCATTTTAAAAGGATAAGTGAGACATGATTCCTGTCTTCAAAGAACAGATAAAGTTATAAATGGTACTGCAATATAATGTTAAGTCAGCTAGAATGGCCGCAGGAGAAAGGATAATTACAACTCAGAGGATAGGAAGCCCTTGTATATTAAGTGACTTCTGAGACAGTCTTGAAAGGAATAGAAGGTAATCAAAAGATCTAGAGATAGGTGAGTTGGCATAACAGTTGGGGAAAGACACATTGAGCAATAGTCTGGAGTAATGAAAGCTGTATAATCAAACTCTGGTAATTCCGTATGGCTGAATGGAATGCTTATATGAGCAGGTTAGTGTGACATGAAATTCTAAGACGTTGTATATAGTGAGAGGCAGGACATTGTTACGAATTGAGTCATATTGTTTCTCCTCTGGTTTTCTAATTTGAGGGTTCAGATCTATTGTAAAGATAGTATCTTACCCTCTAAATTGGGTAACTGGATATTCCAGGCACATTAAAACAAACTATACTTTTCACAAATGTTCAAAAAATGTTGGAGCAAGAATATTTTAAATGTAAGCCTAGAGTGTAATTTGTTGATACATGAATATTAATTTCACCCATATATAAATGGAGATGTCTCAAATCAATTTGTAATCTTGTAAGATTTTAATTTTTAAATTTTCTATTGTATTACAAAACACTAAAATTCAGAATAAATCAGGCTTTCAAATCACTGGGAGAGGCACACATTCACAGTGGGAAAAAGGAAAGAGACAAATCAGAAGTCTTTATCATTTTGTATTGTTAAGGAGCTACAAAAATAACATGTAATAGCAGAATTTTTAACTTAAGTAACAAATATTGACTTCCCTTAAGTAATAAATATTGACTCCTTCTAGTTGTAACATAAGTACAAAATTATTGAAGTCAACATATTATTGAATAAATATACTTACTAAAAGTCACTGGAAGTTCATCTCCCAATACATGGATGTATTAATTATATTTTACTGAGTTTTAAGAAAAGTATTTCCATTCAGAAAGATCTTAAATCCAATCTCTCTGAGACTCATATTATTGCAGTTAAATAGAAGTAAAAATGTTTACCTCGTCCCATGGTAAAAATTCACAAGAAAAATAGCACTTTTTGGGTACCTAATAAGCACTCTACAAATGGGTATAATTGTTAAGATATAAAGCTTTACTGCAAATCCTATTATTTGATGTTTAACTAACTTAGAGATGGAATCAACATTTCTTATGCATCAATCTACATTAACCCTCATTCATTCATCAGAATCAACCAGCCCTCTAGATAAGACTCACAGTTGTACTTTGTTAACTTTTATTTATCTATTTATTTACTTACTTACTTATTTTACTTTAATTTCTGGGGTACATGTGTAGATCGTGCAGGTTTGTTATATAGATATACATGTGTCATACCTTTGTAAACTTTCATTTCTTGGTTCTACAGAATATATAAACATGTGAAGAAGAGTCTGTCTTACTCTTAAGGTTAATAATGAACATATCTTCCTCTGCAGGCCCTTTACTTCCTAAGCATTGGTTATAAATATTTATGTGGCATTCACCAAACAAGATGAGAACATTGATAGATCCAAGCCTTTATTTACTCTCTTCTTTCAGGCTAAAACACCACCATCACCACCTCATTCTTCATCTCACAAAATTCTTCCAGCCCCAGAATAAATGTTACTTTCTTAAAAAATGTTTCTCGTGCACCCAAATCTAAATTACTCACATCTCAAATGAGTCAAAATCCTATAATAATAGAAGTGTGTCAGAGTGCCAGATAAAGTAGAAATGAAGTATTTTTCTTTGGTAATAAGAGAAGCATTAATTCGAAAAGTTTATTAGCATGTGACTAAAATAGTCATTCTTAACCAGGGGCAATTTTGACCTCTAAAATGTCTAAAGACATTTTGATTGTCACCTTGATAGGGAAAAAGTGTGCTATGGATATATAGAGGGTGAAGGCCAGAGATGTTGTTACATATGCAATTCAGAGTACACTCCCCCACAATAAAGTCTTGTCTTGTCCAATTATCAATAATGCCAAGATTGAGAAACTCTGCTCCGGATCAGGATGCCACTCATTTCCTTTCTTCATCATTAAAGACTGAGCCTAAAAGTGTGCTATTGGAGCAGCTATACCTCTCCATCATCAGAACTGGTCCCAGGAAGTTAAAGGGATATGCAAGACCCCTGTTCTCACAGGGAGAGTGAAGCAGCTGCAGCAGGAAATAGGTTCTGTTGTTGAACTGAAGAGTGTTTTCTACTGTCCTTTTCTGAAGCTGTTGAAGTTAGGAAGCCTACAGGGACTTAGGCATATTATGGGATAGAATATTATGAGATAGAATATTATGATATATGCCCAAGTCTGAGATACCAAAGACCACAGCTATTTATAGCTGCAATTCTAAAACTTAAAAAAAAGTGTATTTGGTTTCATTTTAGTGACTGACTAATGAAGCAGGACATTGACAATCAATGGATTATAAGAATAACCACTTCTGAGTAGTTACTAGGTGTCAAAAATTCTACATATGCCATTTAATCTTCACAAATATCTGTGAAGCAGGCATTATTATCTGCATTTCACAATACCATGGTTATCTTCATAGTATACTTACATTCTCCCATATTTCAGATTAGAATAACACACACACACACACACACACACACACACACACACACACACACACAATGAAAAAGGCCTGTAAGCTTTCTCAGTTTTCACATGGTGGGGTTTGGTAAGCAGCCTGAGGACAGAGCTTCCAATCTGAATCACTCTCCAGTAGCTCATACACTCTACAAGTGCTTATCAAACACTTGTAGATTAAATGAATTAAATCTACACTTGTAGATTAAATGAGTCATATACTCTAGCACTTGGAGACATTTCAACCAAAAAAATATGTATGGAACCTGCAGAGTGATACAGACACGCCTTAGACCCTGGCCAGCTAACCAGAAAGGTCTCCCCTCTAAGCCTTAACTTAAATCCTCTATCCTCAATCCATATATGTTATCAGGCCAAGCAGACTAATTTGTAAACATCAAGTGACTCCATTTCTCAGGGATAGACACAGATAAACCAAGCTTAATGTACTAACCCAGGATAACAATACAATTGGTTTACACTGAGAAGGAGAATTGCATAAAAAATCACATGCACAATCTCTTCCTGGAGGTTTAAAACAAAAATTGCCAAATTTCATATTCGAAGGATTCTTGGTGAGCCTAAAATTAAAATAGGAGAGTTAATAATAGGAATTCAATATTTAATGTTGTCATATTAAATTAGCCTCAGAGATAGATCATCATAATAGGTTATGATCAAATCTCATAGCGGGACATCTACTCTGTGTGTAAGATAATTTGTAAGGCAATTTCATCCTGATACATTATACATTAAAGTTACATTTTATCACTGAATCCTCTCAAATTCTGCTTGTTTTCAGATTATTATTCTATTTTATTTTGGGGAAAAGTTTGGTTGACAATAAGGCTTTACCATAGCTGTTACTGGTGGTAGATATTTCTGTGTGATATTTATCATTTTGAAGTCCCTATTACAATTGTTATTTCTTTCATAAATAATAATGCACTTAATATTATTATCTATGATTTAAGACTTAGACTGCAGATATAAATGTCACATTTCTATAGAATAGGACAAACAGAGTACTGGAATATACTTACTATGATAAGTTTTGAAGCTACATTAATGATGAATAGATGGCATTTGAATAAATTTCTACAAAGCTTTCTGATTTCTACAGAGCAATCCCATCTCAGTTGTCAGATGTATAGTACATATACTATACTATTTGCTCTGGGTAACAAGAGTGAGACTCCGTCTTAAGAAAAAACAAAACTCTTTGCATCTATAGTTCTTTATATATTCTTTATTTCACAAGAATTTAGTTTATCTTCTATTTTTGTAACTTGCAAGTCCAAACAGATTGAATACTGCAATGACACTGAAGTTTACATTACCACTTTTAAGAACTACAGGAAAGAGCATTCTCAAACGTTGTATTTATATAAAAATATGCATACATATGTATACATGTTACATACCAGCACATCTAAATATGTGTTTTTAAGTACCAGATTTTCTTGTTAAATTCTGCTCAGGGATGGAATATATGCTCTAATACTTGCTGAGATTGAGAATAAGAAAACTGGAAGACTTAGAAGTTTGTCCATTTGAAACTAGAGGTAGGTGGCCTAACTTAGAGATGCAGTAAGGATGATTATTATGTCCCAGAGTTTTTGGTGGTGGGAGAAAAGCAAATTTCAAACACGCTTAACCAGCATTATTTAAACAAAAACACTTACCTCATACACCCAGTAATAAACAGAAATACAAATTTCATGCTGCCTTAGATACCCAAGAAGCAGACTCTGGGATTATGTGTAGAAAAAGTCTATTGAGGAGTGCTTCTCAGGATCACATGCAAAAAAGTGAGGAACGAGAGAATTTGAACTGTGATGTGGTGACAATAAAGGCCTCCACTGATCAGGGTATCCAAGTCTAGGTGGCCCTTCAGAGACATCCTAAATGGCAGGCTAGGATTTTCTGTCTTCGGTATTGTTCTCAATATTGACCTGAGAAGGGGTTAGCCATGGGACAGGCAGCTACTTATAGCAGAGGGAAATGTATGCTTTAGCCCTGAATGTTGGAGAATTCTGCAGAACATCATGGCATCCACCAGAGTCCATTTTTGTGCAGATCTTTGTATATGTTTTACACAAAGGTAAATCCCATCTGAAAATTTGCAGAATGTTGATTGCTCTTTTCCTGGAGAAACTTTCAGGACAAGGGTTAGTGGAAGGCATTATAGCCCCTGACACTTTAGCTGTTACAGCACCATAGTTGATAGTTTCCATCTCCCTTCATCAGTTTACTCCTAGTTTACTTTCACTCTGAACTAGGCCCTCAATGGCTAATGTGTTAGGGTGATGTTAACAGTTTGTTTATATTATGCAATTCTCAATTTGTGGCCACTGTGCTTATTCATTTAATATTTTAAAAATCATCAAGGAAATAATAAGAAATGCTGAATTCATTCTTTCTTGCAACTATTTCCAGCCTTTTCTCCTTCTCATCATGTCAATTACTCATACAATAGTGGGAACTCTTTCATTCCATAATTGGCACATGGTACAAGGAGCCAAAGTAGGCAGAAGTCAGAGCTTCAATTTAGATGTTCTTTTGCTGTGTTTCCTGGTAGAAGGCTTTTCTTCTTGGAACCAGAACCTCTAGATAGGCATATCCTAGATTTGGGGGGTTAAGAAGCACAAATTCCCAAATGAGTCCCTAGAAATCATGGTAATCAAAGAAACTGCATGTTGATCCATGTAGACTTATATGCTCTATGTTTTTAGGACATAGAAATAAAGAATGATCTTTGGTTACAGTGTAAAATGTAACTGGAAAATGACACTCCATTCTCACAAGTGTCATCTCTAAGGAGGCACTGCAGTGGTGCCTTTAAACACAGATGCTACTTTTCTATCAATCATCAGTTACATTGTGAGGAATACGGTAAATTCTAGGCCCAATGATGTTTTATTTTTATTTTTATATTTTTTGAGATGGTGTTTCACTCTTGTTGCCCAGCTGGAGTGCAATGGAATGATAGTTCACTGCAACCTCTGCCTCTGCGATTGAAGTGATTGTTCTGCCTCAGCCCCTCACGTAGCTGGGATCACAGGCATGAGCTACCAGGCTTGGCCAACATTTTTTTGTTGTTGTTGTATTTAGTAAAGACGGGGTTTCCCATGATAGTCAGGCTCGTCTCAAACTCCTGACCTCAGGTGATCCACCAGGCTCAGCCTCCCAAAGTGCTGGGATTACAGGTGTGCCCCATCAGGCCCAACCTGGCCCAGTGATTGTTATGCTAATGTGTCCACATGTTGACATAAGTTTATACTGAGAAAGAAGACAATAGTGCAACTCTGGTGGTGACATGGGAGTCTGGGCCACCTTCTTCAGTAGAATATTTTAAGCTATGACATTTCTTACTCGTAAGTAGATATATTGCTTCACTTTCAGGATTGATTACTTCTCAGCCTGTCTGATCTAATGTCTTAGATTGTCTGAAAGATGTTAGTTCACAATGGATAGTTCTGGCAATGAAGTCATGTGATAATCCAAGGCCAGCCACTTTGTCTCTACCAGTACCTAGTTGCATGCTGGTAGATATTGTTAAAATAGTGTAGAATTTTTCTGTTGTAGGTGGTATATATTTATTTCAGTATCCTAAAGGTCTGTGCTGTTATTCTGTTATTGAGAATTGCCTCAAATTCTCCCAAAGAATGTCACCCTTTGTCACCACGTATGCTTTCAATACTATGGAGTTTCCTGGGTCATGTGGCCTTAGTAAAAGGGCTGCTTGCATCACAGCATGAACCTCCTCTGAGTTCAGATCAAAATATTAACAACCATATCACTTGATAAATGGGACGAAACAATGTTCCAAGCATGAAGTATTCGAGTTCCAGAAATTTAAAATGCCTCTTAGTGATTGTGATTTATTTCACGCAGTGTGAGGCATGAAATCATTAAAGTATGTGATTTTCTTTATTTTAAAGTACAAATCTCTACATGCCCCAGACCATTAAACTCTTAAAACTTTACCAATGTGTCAGATCCTTGAATTTTCAGAGTATTTATCTCACACCTGTACTGAGTGCATGTACACGACATGCCCACTAAAGTACACATTAATTCTTACTCTTCTGTTCTGATTAACACGATATTATCAATACTGTGAACTAATGTGGGTTTCCTCAGTATGTTCATGAGGTCCAGCTCCCTTCAGCTTGTATTATGACTAACAGAGGCAGGGAGATTGAACATATCTCTAAGGCCAATTTGTGAACACAAATTGCTTTTGGTTCTTTGATAAAAAATGAACACCTTTACTTGATTAATTTCTACATATGTGTAACTGAGGCACTGTTAATCCCTCTAAGGTTATCATATCTGGCATGGTAGATTATAGGTGGAGTTACTATGTGCTTTTGCAGAGGTAGTAATATACTGTAGTCTTCTGAAATCTATCTGGTTTTTAAGAGTGTCTGATAGATCCTTTCATAGATAAATTAATTCATGATGTAGCATGAATTGTGTTTTTAGGTGTTTAAGGGCATTAACTTCTGCTTAAGGAGGGGATTTGAAAAATCTTTGTGAGATGATAGTTTGGCAGACTGGTCATATCCTTCTGCTTGACCTCTCCTATATGATAGCTGTTACCTACAGGCCAAGAAGCAAATTGTAGGAGGTCTATCAATGACCTTGTATACTCATTCCAATTATACATTTGTGAACAGGTGAAATGGCCATGAATTGATATATGAACATAGTAGAACCAATGATACCTAGAATTAAGCTAAAATTCAATTTATCATCTGTTCCAATATGTTTTGTCTCTAAGGAGGGTGCCAGGTAATGATTATTTGATTCTGCAGAGTTGAGTGTGAACTTGGCCTCTGTTTTTCAACAGTTCTTGAAACATCTGTGTATTCCCATTTTTCCACAGCATTTTTAACCAAGTGAGTGGTCAGTGGGAGGATTAGATGAATCATACCCTCATACACTTGTATTACAGTTTCCTTCCTTCTGGAAACTTGGCCTTTCCATCAGTCAGTGCTTTTCCAGATCTAAAAACTGGCTCAAGTTCAGAATTGAAGAAAGGATAATTATTTTTTATTACAGCAGCTGTCCTCTACCCCTAGATCATCCATAATTTATAATTTTGATTATATAGATTGAGTGATAACTTTGTTGACTGTCCCTATGACATTTTTATTATAGTAACTATCTTCATATCTGTCTGCACATCTGTGCCCACTGGCTGCCATTTTGACCTTGTTGTTCTTATTGATGATACGACACCACCTGGCCTCTACTATATTGGGATCTTATCACCCCTTCTTAGTATCAAGGAGTCAGTATAGCAGTACCATCTGTTGTATTTATTATTCTTATATTGTACCTTATTAACATATAATTTCCAGAGTTTTAGAAACATTTGTACAACTAGGTAAGAATTAAAATAAGATAAATACGACTTACAATTGTGTTATCCACATATGCAGTTTTCACTTCCTTACCCTTATTTTACTATTTAGCCTCTATCATCCATTCTATAAACCCTGCTCTGAGAAAGGTCACCAATGATCTCAGTGTTATAAATCTAATAAATTTTAAAATCTTTACCTAATCAGACCTTGAAGCAATGTTGACTGTCTTTTTATATTTTAATTTTTTATTTCAATAGGGTTTTGGGAACAGGTTGTGTTTGGTTACATGACTAAGTTTCTTAGTGGTACTTTCTGAGATTTTGGTGCACACATCACCAGAGCAGTATACCCTGTACCTAATGTGAAGTTTTTTATTCCTTGCCACCCTCGACTCTTTCCCCCGAGTTCCCAAAGTCCAATGTATCATTCTTATGCCTCTGCATCCTCATAGCTTAGCTCCCACATATAAATGAGAAGATACAATCTTTGGTTGTCCATTCGTAAGTTACTTCACTTAGAATAAATAGTCTCCAATTCCATAGAATTTGCTGCAAATGCTAGTATTGTTATTTTTTATGGTCAAGTATCATTTCATGCTCTGTATGTGTGTACACATATAGGGGTGTGTGTGTGTGTGTGTGTATGATGTGTGCGTATATGTATGACTATATATATTACATATATACATGCATATACATCTATATATTTTTCTTTATCCATCTATTGATTGATAGGCATTTGGGCTGGTTCCATATTTTTGCAACTGCAAATTATGTTGTTATAAACATGTGTGTGCAATATCTTTTTCATATAATGACTTCTTTTTCACTGAGTAGTTACCTGGTAGTGGGATTGCTGGATCAAACGATAAATCTACTTTCAGTTAAGATCTCTCCACACTGTTTCCCATAGTGGTTGTACTAGCTTACATTCCCAGCAGTGTAAAAGTGTTTCCTTTCACCACATCCACATCCACATCTATTTTTCCTTTTTTTTAACTTTTGATTGTGGCATTCTTGTAGCACTGAGGTGGTATCACATTGTGGTTTTGGTTTGCATTTCCTTGATAATTAGTGATGTGAAACATTTTTCCATATGCTTGTTGACCATTTGTATATCTACTATGAATTGTGTATGCATGTCCATAGCCCACTTTTTGATGGGATTTTTTTCTTACTGATTTATTTGTAGATTCTAGATATTAGTCCTTTGTCAAATATATAGATTGTGGAGCGTTGTGCTGGGAGCGTTGGAGGTGCAGCGGCGCTGGGAGCAGCGTGAGGATGGTGTCCTGTGTGCCTTCCTCTTTGAGTTGAGCCATGCACTGAGCAGGGAGCCCACACCACCCCTAGACCCAGCCAGCTCAGTGCCCAACAAACATAGCCATGGTGGGGAGCCCACGCCACATATCTGTTCAGAGAGCCAGGACATGCTGCTGCTGATGACCTACTCCATGGTGCAGATCTGAGTGATGGTGGACCTGTGCAACAGCACCAAGGGCATCTGCCTTACAGGACCTCCTGGACCACCAGGACCTCTGGGAGCTGGCGGGTTGCCAGGACACAATAGATCAGATGGACAGCCTGGTCCTCAGGGCCCAAAAGGAGAAAAAGGAGCAAATGGAAAAAGAGGAAAAATGGGTATTTAGGGCAACTGTTCCAATTAATTTCCCTGTTGTTTACCTCCATGACTGCATTTTTGGATGACTAAAGCTGTGTGCAGCATGGGAAAAAATATATAGATAGACAGACAGATAGATAGATAGATAGTAAAAATTTTCTCCCACCCTGTGAGTTGTCTGTTTGCTGATTATTTCTTTTGCTTTGTGGAAGCTTTTTGGTTTAAAAGTCTCATCTATTTATCTTTGTTTTTATTGCATTTGCTTTTGGTTTCTTGGTCATAACTCTTTGCCTAAGCCAATGTCTAGAAGGATTTTTCCAACACTATCTTCTAGAATCCTTATGGTTTCACATCTCAGATTTAAGTCTTTGATCCATCTTGAGTTGAATTTTCTATAAGATGAAAAATGATCCAGTTTCATTCTTTCAAATATGGCTTGCCAATTATCCCAGCACTATTTTTTGAATAGGGTGTCCTTTCCCCACCTTATGCTTTTGTTTGTTTTGTCAAAGTTCAGTTGGCTGTATGTATTTGACTTTATTTCTGAGTCTCTATTTTGTTCCATTGGTCTATGTGTCTATTTTAATACCAATACCATGCTGTTTTGGTGACTGCCTTAAATTATAGTTTGAAGTCAAGTAATGTGATGCCTCCCCATTTATTCTTTTTGCTTAGTCTTGTTTTGGATATGCAGGGTTTTTTTTTTTTGGTTCTATATGAATTCTAGGATTGTCCTTTCTGGTTCTGTGAAGAATAATGGTGGTATATGGATGGAAATTGCATTGAATTTGTAGATCATTTCTGGCAATATAGCCATTTTCACAATACTGATCTGACCCATCCATGAACATGGGTATGTTTCCATTTGTTTGTGTTGGTCTATAATTACTATCAGCAGTGTTTTGTAGTTTTTCTTGTAGAGGTCTTTCATGTCTTTGGTTAGGTATATTCCTAAGTACTTTATTTTCTTTGCTGCTATTGTGAAAGGGGTTGAGTTCTCAATCTGATTATCACTTTGGTCTCTGTTGGTGTATAGCAGTGCTACTGATTTGTGTACATTAATTTCATATCCTGAAACTTTGCTGAATTTATTTACCAGTTTTAGGAGCTTTTTTGATGAATCATTAGGGTTTCCTAGCTTTGCAATCATATCGTCAGCAAACAGCAACAATTTTATTTCCTCTTTACTATCTTTGATGCCCTTTATTTCTTTTTCTTGTCTGATTGCTCTGGCCAGAACTTCCAGTACTATGTTGAAAAGAAGTGGTGAAAATGTGCATCATTGTCTTGTTCCAGTTCTCACAGGAAATGCTTTCAATTTTTCCTCATTCAGTATAATGTTGACTGTGGGTTTGTCAGAAATGGCTTTTATTACCTTAAGATATGTCCCTATACCAATTTTACCAATTTTCCTGAGAGTTTTAATCCCAAATTTTGCTAAATTTTGTTGTGTTTTTTTCTGCATCTATTGATATAAACATATAATTTTTGTTTATAATTCTGTTTATGTGATGTATCTCATTTATTGACCTACATATGTTAAACAATCCCTGCCTCCCTGGTATGAAACCCACTTGATCATTGTGGATTATCTTTTGATATGATGTTGGATTCAGTTCACTGGTATTTTGTTAAGGATTTTTGCATTTATGTTTATCAGGGGTATTAGTCTGTAGTTTTCTTTTTTTATTGTTGTTGATAGGTCCTTCCCTGGTTTTGGTATTAGGGTGATACTGGCTTCAGAGAATGATTTAGGAAAAATTCCCTATTTCTGTATCTGTATTTGGAATACTGTCAATAGAATTGGTAACCAATTCTTCTTTGAATGTCTGATATAATTCAGGTATGAATCCATCTAGTCCTGGACTTTTTTTTAGTTGGAAATTGTTTTATTACTATTTCAATCTTACTGCTTGTTCTTGGTCTATTCAGAGATTCTATATCTTCCCAGTTTAATGTAGGATGGTTGTATATTTCCAAAAATTTATTTATTTCCTCTAGATTTTGTATTTTATGCACATGCAGGTGTCCATAGTAGCCTTGAATAATCCTTGGTATTTCTGTAGTATCGGTTGTAATATCTCCCATTTTATTGCTAATTGTGACAATTGGATCTCTCTTCTTTTCTTGGTTATTCTTGCTAATGACCTATCATCAACTTCATATATCTTTACAAAGAACAAGATATTTGTTTCATTTATCTTTCATATGTTTTTGTTTAATTTCATTTAGTTCTGCTCTGATCTTTGTTATTTCTTTTATTCTGCTGGGTTTGGGTTTAGATTTTTCTTATTTCTCTATTTCTGTGAGGTGTGACCTTAGGTTGTCTATTTGCGCTCTTTCAGACCTTTTGGCAGAGGCATTTAGTGCTATGAACTTTTCTCTTAGCACTGCTTTTGTTGTATCCCAGAGGCTGTGACAGGTTGTGTTGTTATTATCATTCAGTTCAAATAATTTTTTCAATTTCTATCTTGATTGCATTTTGAACCAATGATTATTTGGGAGCAGGTTATTTAATTTCCATGGTTTTGAGGGTTAGTTTTGCAGTTGATTTCTGATTTTATTCCACTGTGGTCTGAGAATACTTGATATAATTTCAATTTTCTTAAATTTATTGATACTTTTTAATGTCTTATCATATGGTCTGTCTTGGAGGATGTTCCATGTCCTGATGGATAGAATTTATATTCTGCTGTTATCGGGTAGAATGTTCTGTAAGTATCTGTTAAGTCAATTTTTTATGGTGTATAGTTTAAGTCCATTGTTTCTTTGTTGACCCTTTCTTAAGGACCTGTCTAGTGCTGTCAGTGGAGTACTGAAGTTCCCCACTATTATCATGTTGCCATCTATCTTATTTCTTAGGCCTAGTATTGTTTTATATATTTGGGAGCTCCAGGTTTAGTTGCATATATATTTAGGATTTTGATTTTCCTGTTGGACTATCCTACTATCATTATATAATGTCTCTTTGTCTTTTTCAACTGCTGTTGCTTGGAAGTTTGTTTTGGCTCATGTAAGAACAGTTATTCCTGTTTGCTTTTGGTGTCCATTTGCTTGAAATATCTTTTTTCACTCCTTTATCTTAAGTTTATGTGAGTCCTTATGTGTTAGGTTAGTCTCCTGAAGACAGAAGAAACTTGGTTGGTGATTTCCTAATCATTCTGCCATTCTCTGTCATGAAATGGAGCATTTAGGTCATTTACATTCAGTCTTAGTACTAAGATGTGAGGTACTACTCTATTCATCATGCTATTTGTTGCCTGAATACCTTGGTTTTTTTTTTCATTGTGTTATTGTTATCTAGGTCTTGCAAAATTTATGCTTTAAGGAGATTTTATTTTGGTGTATTTCGAGGATTTGTTTTAAGATTTAGAGCTCCTTTAGCAATTTCTGTAATGCTGGCTTAGTAGTGGCAAATTCTCTCAGCATTTGCTTGTCTGGAAAAGCTATACCTTTTTTCAAAGGTATAAGCTATACCTTATTACAAAGCCTAGTGTCACTGGATGCAAAATTCTTGGCTGGTAATTCTCTTGTTATAGGAGGCTAAAAATATAGGAGAGAGATCCAAGATGGCTGATTGCTAACAGTCCGGGATTGTAGCTCCCAGTGAAAGTGCAGAGAATGAAAGGACGCCACACTTTCAGACAAATTTTTGTCACTCACAGACCAGAAGATTCCCAGTGGAGGAGCCCCACAGGTCACCAGCATGACTTTTGTGGCTGGTGCAGCAGCTCTTCATGCAGAGTAAACAGGAGGAGATTCCCAGGCAGAAGAGCACCATCAGTCTTATCACTGCTGTTTTAGCCAGTGCAGTGGGTTGCTCAGATTCCAGCACTGGGAATCTGTAAACTAGATGTCCACTCAGAAACCCAACTAGAAAGGCAGTAATTGTAAAGATGACAGATGGCTAAATTTATAACAAAGGGAAGAAACCAGCCTAAAAAGACTGAGAATATCCAAAATCAGAACCCCTCTACCTATACAGGGCATTACAGTTCCTCATTAGCTAACAAGAATATACAATATAGAGAGAATATAAATGATCTAATGGTGTTGAAAAACACAACACAAAAACTTAGCGAAATATGCACAAGTTTGAATAGCCGAATTGATCAAGCAGAAGAAAGGATATCAGAGGTCGAAGACCTACTTAATGAAATAAAACGAGAAGACAAGAATAGAGAAAAAAGGATAAAAAGGAATGAGCAAAGTCTCCAAGAAATATGGGACTATGTGAGAAGACCTAATTTACGTTTGATAGGTGTACCTGAATATGACGAAGAGAATGAATCCAAGCTGGAAAATACCCTTCAGGATATTATTCAGGAAAACTTTCTGAATCTAGCAAAGCAGCACAATATTCAACCCCAGGTAATACAGAGAACACCACAGAGATATTCCTCAAGAAGAGCAACCCCAAGGCACATAATCGTTAGATTCACTAGGGTTGAAACGAAGGAG